>OY997270.1:637694034-638294034 GCA_963921465.1 Triticum timopheevii
GAACCATGGATCCCATCCCGGTGTGTGGTATGCGTGTGAGCGAGATGGGGATGGAGATGCGATGGGGGACCTTGTCGGCGGCGGAGGCGTGGTGGTGGTGGACGCGGGCGTGCCCGCCGCCCTTCTTGTTCTGTCCGGCGGGGCGGACCTGCTTGGGCAGGTCCGGGGCGGCGGCGGCGGCGGAGGGCGGCAGGTGCGCGATGTCGGCGCGCTTGCGGCGCAGGTACCCGGCGAGGAAGACGAGCGCGACGGCCCCGCCGAGCAGCGCCGAGAGGAGCGGCACGGAGAGCGCGGACGCGACCTGCACCGCCGCCATCGCTTTGCTCGCCGGAGAGGGGAGAGGGGTGGGGTGGGGTGTGTGTGGAACTGGAACTGGATCGGCTTTCCTTCCGTGCTCAGGAAGAAGAGAGCGTGGGCGCGTCGGCTGGGCCGGGCCGTTCTGGGCTCGGTGGGCCGCGCCGCGTTCTAGGCCGAGCGGGCCGAGCAGCCCGAGCTCCACTTCCCGGAATGAAAAATAAAAACAGAAAACGGGCCGAGGCCGCAGGAGTGGGACTGGCGCAAGCAGTGGTTCTACAGGAGGGTTCACAAGATCCTCAAAAAGAAAAAAACAGGAGGGTTCACAAACGTCGCCGAGATCATCAGGTTCTTCACGCTCTACTCTATCATTGACGACCTCGCCGGCGCCGGGAAACAAATTTAAAGGAGTATAGGACGAGGTGATGGCCTGGCACGCCGAGCAGAAAAAGGAGAAGGAAAATCATGCGGCGATGAAGGCAACACCGTCTTCTTCTTGCCCGATGAAGAAGATGGAGGAAACTCATGCGGTGAAGGCCATAACATCTTCTCTGGCGGAGAACGGACCAAATTAAGACAAGGTGATGTCATCCAGAGATCACAATGATCAGCGATGTTATCGCAATTTTGGGGATGCTGCTTAATTATGATATGTTAACTAGGTACTTTTTGTGATATTGTGTGTGTCGTCAACTTAATTCCAGTGTGTATTTATATACCTCCATTCGAGTAGATTTTTTCAATCGTAGTGATGTTTCCTTGACGACCCTTCTTGAAGTTTGCAAGATAATCTTGCAACTCCTTCTCTTCACGCACCTTCATATACTCCTCATAAGCTTGACGGAGTTCGGCTTGATGATGTTATCGGCGTCAACCCCAGATGGCTTGGGAAGATAAGACATGATGGATCATGATGATCTTGATGTCCCCAACGGAGTCGACAAAAAGAGTATTCACTTCAACACTGAGCACGTTCACGTGTACCCAAGGAAGTAGGGGTGATGCACCACAAGCGTCCACGTGAGGCCAACTGGAAGCGCGATCCGCAGGACAATCAAGTAGACACTTTTCAACCAGATGCCCCACTTTCCTGAGAGAGACACTCATCAGGGCTTGCGGCGACGATTGGATGAGCTTTGATTCATCACTCGCCTTTAGTTAGATTGTTGGTCAACGAGCAATTCTCTGGGTAAGGAGTCGCTGATGAATAGGGCGGCCGACTATTCTCTGGGTAACAAAGTGGAGACAACAGAGGTAGAGGAAACCAAAGTAGAGATAATAGTGTGGTTGATTGATTTGTGTGCTTAAGCTAGCAGTTTGCCATCACCCTTACAACATTAGATAGGGCGGTTGACTTCCCGTGCAAGTCATGGTTTACGTGTTTGAATTCGAGTACAATCCGTATCTAGCTGAAACTAGGCAAGACTACGACTTTGTATTGGAACCGAACTCCTAGTGTCCGTCTTCTCATTCGTCGCACCATCCTTCCTTCGAGCCGGTGTATTTGCCAAATCTTTGCGCCCCAAATCTGAAACCTTGTCCCTTTTAGTTGGTTCAAATTTACCGATGGGACATGGTAGCTTTTCTACTCTTTACTGCCTACTTTTCATATCCTGGTCTTTCCAAGATTGTTCCTCCAAGGACCTTATAATATCAGGAATATCTTCTCCAGCAAGAGGCCTCTAGAAAACGAGTGTAAACATCACCAAACGACCAGTAACGCCGCAAGAACGAGCCTCCAAGGACCTTGTCAATGATAGCCAACAAGTCTTCATGAACGTTCCCCAACGACCGACGCCTTGGAGCCGCAGTCATCGTCGTTGAGCACTAAATCTTGCCACACGCCGAGAAACCTAACCTCACTGCCATAAACAAGACAGCAGGAATCTATGCTGGAGCTCCGTCAACTACATCCAAGAAGGCATACTCGGGGAGAATCGGAGAACGGATAAACTCAAAGAAGAATCATCGCCATCCCAAGCGCCGAAACAACAAGACTAAAAACCCTAACTTAAACTACTAACCAGAGCAGAGATACCTAGGTTCTCCTCACAGTCACCGACCGTCAGAGCGGCAGACAGTAGGAAAGGAAAACAATCTCTTTTTTCTTGGCGTGCTCTGCTATGAAATTAGTTGATCAATAAGTTTATACACTTTCCTTAAGGATATTGAAATATGTACTAGAGCTATAATCGAGTCACTCACCTAAATATACGAGCTTTAGCTGTAGTGGACTACTAGTATTCCATGATAAAAAAAAGGAATTACATTTCTAAGATACTTCAATAGAGCAATTCCAGCTGCAATAATAAAATATTTCTTGGTGCACAATTAGAGATTTTCATTCATGAAACCAGAGCAAGTATTTAATATCACCCAGCCAATACGCTTCTCCTTTGGTGGGAATAAATAAAAAGAGTATGTATCTCAATGAAAAGTACTGGGATTCTTATTTTTCTCAAATATTCGCTCGATGAGGGAGCTCTCATTGAATAGCTACTTTCGAC
Source organism: Triticum timopheevii (assembly GCA_963921465.1). Taxonomy (NCBI): domain Eukaryota; kingdom Viridiplantae; phylum Streptophyta; class Magnoliopsida; order Poales; family Poaceae; genus Triticum; species Triticum timopheevii. Next base: position 637,696,836 of record OY997270.1, read on the forward strand.
CATTATTTTCTACAATTTAGGACCGTTATTCAAACTCATGAACATTTTTTCAAATTCATCAACATCTTCCAAATTTGTGAACATTTTTTTAAGAATTTGCAATAATTTTCAAGTTCATGAACTTTTTTCAAGTCTGGGTTCATTTTTCCAACTCGTGAACATTTTTTCTAATTTGTAAATACATTTCCAGTTCGTGGTCTTTTTGTCAAACTCGTTAATATTGTTTGAATGTGCGAGAAAAATCAAACTGACGAACATTTCCGAATTGATGAATATTTTTTGAGTTTCTGAACTTTTTAAAAATATCATGAAGCTTTTAAAATTTATATTGTTTTAATGCCATAGTATTTTTTTCATATTCACGAACACGTTTTAATTTCTCTAATACTTTTTTCATATTCAGAAGCATTTTTAAAATTCACAAACATTTTGGTTCATGAATATTTTATCTAATTCGTGATACTTTTTTAGTTCTCTAATATTTCATCATAATCGTTAACACTTTTTTGAGTACAAGAACATTTTTCAAATCCGCGAACATTTCTCTAGTTCATGAATATGTTTAAAAAGTTGCAACCATTTTATTAATTTGTTTTTTGTTTCATATTCACGGACATTTCCTTGTATTTTGCATGAACATTTTGTACTTCACTAATTTCTTTACATTTGCTAACAATTCTGAATTCGCAATTTTTTTAAAAAAAAACATTTGATTCCTTTTTCATGTTCGTGAGCATTTTTTTAATTCGTGAATGTTTTTGAATTCATAAATATTTTTTAAAAAGTTGTGAACAATTGTTTGAGACTAATTGCATCATGCTACCATTCAGTGCGAGCTTACTAAAGCAAGTCACACACTTGCTCTCCTAAAATTGTTTTGTGGTTAAGATGCGCCACCTGTTGTGCCAAGACTGCAATGAACCTGTTTATGTAATACTACAAGTGTTTTATTCGCAAAAAAATGACTTTTTTTTCTCCTTCATTCATTACCTGTATTTGTTGGGTCGGCTTAATTATGCTCTGTGTGTGAGCGACCCGTGCGTTAGATAGGATTCCCCGATCTTCCTTTGGTTTCTTGTTCATCAGGAGGAAGAAGAAAGGGTGCGGGCGTCCTGTGGGCCGTGCTAGGCTGGGTTGGGCCGCATTGCTTTCGGGGCCTCCATAATGAATTGTTAACATGGCTACAAAATAGTATCGTTATGTTAGCAACTTAGTGTAGTATTTTAGTAATACTAGACACTTGCATATAGGGTCAAGCGGAGTACATGTGTGGTATTAGAAGTTGGGCTCAAATGATCCATTCTACTCATTGTATAATTCCGTGTTGTTGGTGGTTGGACTACAAAGCAGCCATAGGTCTATAGTAAAAACAGAAATTCCATATTCACGGAAACGGAAAATTCCATTTCCATGCCTATTCCACCAGAAAACACCGTTCTGTTTTTGTTTCCGTTTCCACATAAAAAATTCCACTTCCACTTCCGTTTTGTGAAATTCCATTTCCGCTTTCATATTTCCCCTCCGTTTCCATTTTTTCTTCGGAAAAACGGAAAGTTTCCACTCCATTTTCATCCCTAAATAGTACTCCATCCGTTACATAAATGCTGTCATGGTTTCAGTTCAAATTTGATCTAAAACCATGAGAAGGATTAGTGGAATGGAGGGAGTAATAGTTAAGAATTCAAGCCGCACAGAGTAGTACTTGAATTGGGCAAAACAAGCAATCGATCGGGTCGAGTACATCCATCATAAAACATTAGTAAGTAGGCGCGCAATTGGCGTTGTTCTCGTCAGACAGCAACGGCAGCCGGGAGTTGCCGACTAGTTTGAGCGGAATGCAGATGTAGGTGGCGCGGTGGGCCACACCCGGCCCATAGTCGGTGAGGAAGCCATCCACCTCCATGGCCACCTCGATGCTGTTGCGGCTTGTTTCGTCGGGGAAGAGCTTCTGGACGTATGACAGGCTCAAGTTGATGCCAACATGCTCCGTCAGGAAGTAGTCGGCCTCCTTCCCTTGAGACAAGAATATCTTAGCCGCCGTCAGGTTGAAGGTAGCGATGAAGGTCCGATCCTCCCGTGGCAAGGATAGGTACTCGCGGCTGTCGGCGAGCCGGATGGTGACGTTGTGGTAGTAGATGGAGGTGCGATTTCTGATGTTGGCAGCCTGGAGATAGAAGGTGAAACGGTACCGGTCACCGGATTCGGAGAGTCTTCTTACCGCCACGGAGCTGCTCGGGATCCGGAGTTGGAGCTTGAGGGGATTGAACAGCAGGAACACCGCCCACACAACGAGGACGCCGGCGAACACGGCGACCACGCTGCGCACCAAGCATAGCCAACGGAACCTTGAGGCCTTGCACAAGACGCCGGCTCCTGCTGCCATGTGTGAAAATGATGCTGATAGCTGGTGTGTGAATCAAGTTACGTTCCTTCATCGGTACGGATGTATCCATGCAGCGCAACCATTTATTTTCCAAAATAATAATATCATTTTCCTTAATTCATTTGTTTCAAGTGCATGTACCACCGCTTTATCTTCGTGGACTATGCACGATGCATGCATAGTCGATACACACAATGACCAGATGAAATGAACTCTTCAGTTTTGTCCTCACCTATTGGTACTGTTGGGACTAAGCATCCCTCTTATCGGGGCCGCAAGATGACTTTGAGATCGGCACTAGTAGTTGTATTCGAATGAGCTTATTGTAAGTACCCCCTCCATTTCAAAATAGAAATGATCCCAGCCGAAACACATGTCAGATATCACTAAATTTTTTCATAGCTTTCTGAAAATATTTGATAGTTTACAAAAGCTTGATCATTTAAAAAAAAAATCAGACGTAATAAAACCTTTCAGTAGTTCTTCATAGTTCATAAAAACTTGTTGACTATCTGAATTCTCCATTGTTCGTGACAAGGTGTCCAGCAAGAATGCAGCGCATCAAGCACATCCAACGGTGGATCTAGTTTGAGTATACAATCAAATACATCCCTATCTCACTGTCTGTTTCAATAGTTTGAGAGATTGTGTGTTTCAAAAGAAAAAGTGAGTAGCAGACCCAGAAGCATCTACGATTTCTATCTCAAAGGGAAAGAAAAAGGCCCTACATAGATTTTGGCCAACTTCAAAGATGTACCCATGGAACGCATGATTACCTTTTCTTTTATTTCTAAAGAAAAAGACCGAGTGCTATTTTCCTTTCATTTGACATCCTGTCATGGACATGATGATAGGCTACACATGACGTAATGATACGTGCACGTGGATACACATAATGATCGGATGATATAAACCCTAAAAGTTTACCACTCGCTCTTTTCCGGGCCTACCAGGACTCCTTTGTCTAGGCATATCTGTTTCGAGGACTGTACAATGACTTTGAGATCCACACTAGCTAGTAGTTTTATTTACTATAGTATGTTGCATATATTTGCTGACATGGACATATATTTTGGAGAGGACACATACTCCCTCCGTCCCAAAATAAGTGTCTCAACTTTGTACTAGCTCTAGTACAAAGTTGTACTAAGTTTGAGACAGTTATTTTGGGATGGAGGGAGTATGACAGATCTCAGTAAACTTGCCATAACTTTCCGAAATCTTTCATCGTTTACAAAAAATTAATGAAATTTTTGGATTTTCTCAAACTTAACTCCGCCTATGTTGTCTCAACATAGTCGGTCCCAAGCCCGGGTAAAGGAGGAGGGTTGTGATAGACTTGGCGAGCCAACGTAAAAACTCAGCCACTCTTATGGAGATGAAACCCAAAAGATTTTTCTTTTTAATGGAAGCTCAAGGGGGAAGTAGCTCAGGTGTTCAAGGAGAGGGTAATTAAGGAGGGCCCTTGGGAGGAAGGAGGGGATGCGGACAATGTGTGGATGAAGATGGCGACTTGCATTCGTAAGGTGGCCTCGGAGGAGTTTGGAGTGTCCAGGGGAAGGAGAAGCGAAGATAAGGATACCTGGTGGTGGAATGATGATGTCCAGAAGGCGACTAAAGAGAAGAAAGATTGCTTCAGACGCCTATACCTGGATAGGAGTGCAGACAACATAGAGAAGTACAAGATGGCGAAGAAGGCCGCAAAGCGAGCTGTTGGTGAAGCAAGGGGTCGGGCATATGAGGACCTCTACCAACGGTTAGGCACGAAGGAAGGTGAAAGGGACATCTATAAGATGGCTAAGATCCGGGAGAGGAAGACGAGGGATATTGGCCAAGTCAAATGCATCAAGGACGGAGCAGGCCAACTCTTGGTGAAGGACGAAGAGATTAAGCATAGATGGCGGGAGTACTTCGACAAGCTGTTCAATGGGGAGAATGAGAGTTCTACCATTGAACTGGACGACTCCTTTGATGAGACCAGCATGCGTTTTGTGCGGCGCATCCAGGAGTCTGAGGTGAAGGAGGCTTTAAAAAGGATGAAAGGAGGCAAGGCGATGGGCCCTGATTGTATCCCCATTGAGGTGTGGAAAGGTCTCGGGGACATAGCGATAGTATGGCTAACCAAGCTTTTCAACCTCATTTTTCGGGCAAACAAGATGCCAGAAGAATGGAGACGGAGTATATTAGTACCAATCTTCAAGAACAAGGGGGATGTTCAGAGTTGTACTAATTACCATGGAATTAAGCTGATGAGCCATACAATGAAGCTATGGGAGAGAGTCATTGAGCACCGCTTAAGAAGAATGACAAGCGTGACCAAAAATCAGTTTGGTTTCATGCCTGGGAGGTCGACCATGGAAGCCATTTTCTTGGTACGACAACTTATGGAGAGATATAGGGAGCAAAAGAAGAACTTGCATATGGTGTTCATTGACTTGGAGAAGGCCTATGATAAGATATCGCGGAATGTCATGTGGTGGGTCTTGGAGAAACACAAAGTTCCAGCAAAGTACATTACCCTCATCAAGGACATGTACGATAATGTTGTGACAAGTGTTCGAACAAGTGATGTCGACACCGATAACTTCCCGATTAAGATAGGACTGCATCAGGGGTCAGCTTTGAGCCCTTATCTTTTTGCATTGGTGATGGATGAGGTCACAAGGGATATACAAGGAGATATCCCATGGTGTATGCTCTTTGCAGATGATGTGGTGCTAGTTGACGATAGTCGGACGGGGGTAAATGGGAAGTTAGAGTTATGGAGACAAACCTTGGAATTGAAAGGGTTTAGGCTTAGTAGAACTAAAACCGAGTACATGATGTGCAGTTTCAGTACTACTAGGTGTGAGGAGGAGGAGGTTAGCCTTGATGGCCAGGTGGTACCTCGGAAGGACACCTTTCGGTATTTGGGGTCAATGTTGCAGGAGGATGGGGGTATTGATGAAGATGTGAACCATCGAATCAAAGCCGGATGGATGAAGTGGCGCCAAGCTTCTGGCATTCTATGTGACAAGAGAGTGCCACAAAAGCTAAAAGGCAAGTTCTACAGGACGGCGGTTCGACCCGCAATGTTGTATGGCGCGGAGTGTTGGCCGACTAAAAGGCGACATGTTCAACAATTAGGTGTAGCAGAGATGCGTATGTTGAGATGGATGTGTGGCCACACGAGGAAGGATCGAGTCCGAAATGATGATATACGAGATAGAGTTGGGGTAGCACCAATTGAGGAGAAGCTTGTCCAACATCGTCTGAGATGGTTTGGGCATATTCAGCGAAGGCCTCCAGAAGCTCCAGTGCATAGCGGACGGCTAAAAGCGTGCGGAGAATGTCAAGAGAGGGCGGGGTCGACCGAATTTGACATGGGAGGAGTCCGTTAAGAGAGACCTGAAAGATTTGAGTATCGACAAAGAACTAGCTATGGACAGGGGTGCGTGGAAGCTTGCTATCCATGTGCCAGAGCCATGAGTTGGTTGCGAGATCTTATGGGTTTCACCTCTAGCCTACCCCAACTTGTTTGGGACTAAAGGCTTTGTTGTTGTTGTTGTTGTTGTTGTTGGATTTTCTCAAACTTCATAAAAACTTAATGAGTATCTGAATTCTCCTTTATTTCATGAAAACTTGGTGAATTTTTAGTAGTGCGCCAAACTTAATGGAAATTCTAAAAATTCTCACAGTTCATAAAGATTTGATGAAATTATTCATATATAGCTTACATAAAACTAATGGATTTTGTCCAAAATTCTCATAGTTTTTTTTGCTAACTTATAAACTTGGTCTAGGGTGTAACACCAGGTGTCCCACATCAGCACCTCCCACTAATAGCCTAATCACTTTCCCGATCCAGTCCCGATTTGCACATATTTGTTTTTTTTCTAACACGTGGTAAAAAATGGATCGGTTTTTCCTTGGCAGAAATGCTAAAAACAGAAAGTAAGAGTACTAAAATTCAATCTAAGAAAGAAAGAATTCTAGAAGTGGTATTACCTCAAAGAAGAAATGAACATAAATAGAAGGAGAGAGCAGCAACTTTCTTTCTAAGTAAGAAAAAATTCTAGGCTGACAGAAGAAATGCACTAAGAAATAAAAGAAGAAATTTCTTTATAAGGAAAAATGAATTGTATGAGTGGATTAACCCTGAAAATGAAATTAATGGTATACAACTAACAAATCATATTGACTTATTGTCAACCTCTTTTATTACTATATGAGGAAATAAATTGATTTGAAAACTTGCAAATAAATTACACAAAACTTGGACACTTCTGTGCTATGCAAGAACAAGAGTAAACTAGTGCAACTTCAATAATAATTATGATTTAAGTAGTTCAATTACAGAAATGAATTCCAATCTATGTTCCTAAAAATATTTATGTAGTGTCACAGGATTGCACCATCAAATCTCTGCCGCAGGTGCACATATAGGAGAAATCCAATCGACATAAAATCAACTAAACAACACCAAAAAAAAGGAGCCAGAAACATTAGCACAATTGAGAAAATGACCTTTTTATTTTTATTTTTTAGAAAAGGAGGATGACCCCCGGCCTCTGCTCTGGGCGATGCATACGGCCACTTTATTAATTATTCTCACAAGACCTTACAAAGCCATACAATGGCAAGACTAAAGCCACCGTCTAAGCAACAAACGTCGCTACACCTATCCAATTGATGAAGGGGCGCAGATAGTCTGGGTCTAATACCAAACAGACATCACAGCCAAACCTAAACATCTAAGACCTGAGGTCCCAACCAGGATGCCTGCCAGGTATGGGGCACCTACCAGTCGGGCGCACTCCACAACCAGGACGCCTGCCTGGTATGAGGCCGCCGCAGCCACCTGCCACCAATCCATCTTCAGAGCTATATTATTGCATGTACCGTGCCAGGTCTCTCTGCCATCGACGCCACCACGACGCCCGACATCGTCGTCCTCCTGCGCGAGTCCATCCTCCCACAGAGAACTCCGAATCTGCATTGCGCCACGCTGTCAAGATCCGTCACCATCAGTGTGTAGGATGAAGCACCGCTCCACCAAAGAATCTGTCCTCTGGTCCCTCGATCACGTGTGTACCTCCCAGAATGTCGCCCCAAGGGAGGAACGACACCAGAGCGCCGCCGTTATCCGATCATCCGATCAGGGGTTTCCCCCCGGAGGTAGCAGAGAGTGACCTTGAACTTCTCCAGGGCGATGCCTTCAAGAAGGGAACGACGCAGATAGCGGCGGCCGCCACCGGCCTTAGCAGGAGCCGAAGGCAAGTTTTCACCCAGATCAGTTCGAAGGGATCTAACTCTTGTGCCCGAGCCGCCGTCACCACCAGCACCACCAGGCAAACCCTGGAGTACCGGCAGATCAGCGAGCCACCGGCACCACCGCATCCAGATCGCTGGCCACGCCGGGTCGTTGCCATCCCCTGCGCCGTCCGGGTCAGAGACGGAGCTGCCGACCGCGCACAGGGACCGTTCGGCCGCCTGCACATGCCGGAGCGCCGCCTAGAGCCTAGCGCCCGCCACTGCTGGCCGAAGCCAACCGCCCGAGCACTGGCGCCACCGTGGAGCCATCAGATCAGGGAGGAAGACACGCGCCGACCACCCTCGCAGACCCCGCCGCACGCTCGAGCGCCGGCGCCACCGTGGCGCCATCAGATCAGGATGAGGAGGATCCTGCGCGCTCGCCGCCCTGCGCAGACCACGCCGCCGCCAGCGCCGCAGCGCCACCAAGCAGGGGAGCCCCGCCCAAATCCGCCGGCGGCCCGACCCGCCGCCGAGCCGAGCGCCGCCGCGAGGGCCGGCCGTCCCGCGCCGCCCAGGAGCCTTGCGATGGGGGAGGGAGTCCCGCCGCCGCCGACGCACGCGCGGGCTTTGCCTAGCGGCGGTGAGGAAGAAGGAAGGCGAGAAAGGGGAGCGGGGCGGCGGTCTAGGATTCCGCCCGGGCCGCTCGCGAGAGCGGCACAGGGGACCTCAACTAAATGACCTTTTTATGCCGGTCACTTATTTTCTTATCAATAAACAAAGATATCTGTAGACCAAAACAAAAATGTATTCTGAAATAGAATGAATTAAGGACATTGATATTACACTAAAAGAAGAAAGGAAACTCAAAACAAATGATGACAAAACTTGCACATGGATTTCATACAATTTGCGTTGTTCCACAATATGCTAGAACGAGCATTTACGGTAGTGTAAATTTGCAGACAATGGTAGTATTTTGAACAGAGATTGCGTATATATTGCATGTACACCTTCATGTTATATTCGGTGTTTAAAGAACAGAACAACAACATTGGAGATTAGTCATCCATGAACACGTCCATGGTGAATTGCGTCTCATGTCGGTGGTGCCGCATCCCACATCCCATGATCTAAATAACGATGAGTATGCCGTGCAGTGATTAAAGAGCTGTTAAAGGAAAAGTGTGTCCTTTACAATGATGAGCGGCTGGGCCAAGTCCGTGGCACGCTGGCCTAGCCAGTAAAATATAAATCCCTCGCTTATTAGTTTGACTGGGCCGGAACGGACTTGAACAAAATGGACAAAAAAGTCGTTTTTAAGACATCTGGCAAATAGTTGTGCGAGCACTATTTAAAGTGGTAAATCTAGCATTTACCAGTATGTAACGGCGGAAGATACACCACTCAATTTTGTGTTCCTGATTCGTGCTAACTTTTGCCTTATTTTATCGATTGATATCTTATATAAACTATACGTTCAATTTTGGAACTTTTTATATATTTAAAATCCTGATGATAAGACCTTTAAAATAATGGATATAGTTTTAAATCGTTAATATTTCATTGTTGGACTGAGTGAGATATATTTAAGAAAAAAAGTGATTCACATATCGAAACTAAATTTAACTCATTTGAAAACACTGATTTCACTCAATTAAAAATATATTTCCCCAAATTTAAAAAAGGATTTCATTTGTTTCAAACACAGATTCATTAATCTCAAAAAAAAGGTTTCATTAAATTCAAGTAATTTCATTAATTTCAGAAACTGGTTTCACTCAATTGAAAAAAAATAGATTTCAGCCATTAAAAAAACATATTTTACTCATGCAAATAAAACTGATTTATATCAAATCAAGAAACTATGTTTAGTCACTTTAAAACTGATTTCACTCGTTTCAGAAAGCAAAATTCACTTTATTTTTTTACTTATTTAACTCTATTTTATTTTATTTCATTCTCATAAACTGATTTCACTTGTTTCAAAAAAATAGATTACACTCAATTTAGAAAACAGATTGAGAAAAAAAATCAAACTAGTTAAAATATATCGAACACTATTGGTCTTGTTTCTGTTTTTTGAGTAGTTTCATTTGCTCAACACATGTGTCATGTGAGCAACCGATCGAGTAGTATTGCTGTAGGTAGCTAGCAACTTGTGCTATATATAAAGGCTAGCCGCCGCCTCCTCCTTCCTCCAAAAAAAGTTAGGGTTTCTGCCTCCCACCGTTGCCGCCGCAGGTCCGCCTGGCCCTAGGGCCATGGGGGTGCGGTGGATCTCGGCAAGGGCCGGCGGGAGGGCTCCGTTTTTAGTCGTTTCTTTCAGTTTTGCTAGGGTTTGTGTCCTGTTCAGGAAGACGAGACGGCGGCAGCTCCCTGAAGATGGAATAAAGGTCTCCCCGCCTAGTCCCCGTTCCGGCGGCGCGTCTAGCACCGTTGGTGGGCGTGTGGAGGTGTGTCTCCGGTGGATCTATCTTTGGTGGATTTGCTCGGATCTCGTCGTTGTTCGTCTACGTTCGCGTGTCTTCGGATTAGATCTTTCTGATCTACGTTATTCTTCATCTGCGATGGTTGCTGTTTTGGTGCGCTGGTCCTACGGGGCCTTAGCACGACGACTTCCCGACTGTCTACTACAACAAGTTGTGCCCGACTCCGGCGATGGAGGGGCGATGACGGCGGGGCGCCTTCGGCTCGCTTCAGTGTTGTTAGTCGTCGCTAGGTGGTCTATGGATCTGGATGTAATTTTTATTATTTCTTGTATTCGTTGTACTGCCATGATTGAAGATGAATAGATCGGAAATTAACTCGCAAAAAAAAACACATGTGTCATGTGGTACACTATTGCCAGGATTCCAAAAATATAAGAAATGTTAAAATTGAAATATTGATTTTGTAGATATAAATAGTTGAACTTAGTACTGGTGAAATAAAACAGCAGATTTGTTTGGGTGAGAGAACATGCAACTCTGCATTTGCACTGCCTTACAAAAAGTGGTGTAGCACGTGACTTACGTCAAGAGATATACGAAGGAGAGTGTCCACAATACAGTAATAAAATAGTAAAACAGTACTGGCATGGGACCCCATTTACACGAATCTTGAAGCACTTGAGCGGTGGATTCCGTGTCATTGCATACCGTCACAGGTAGAACTGTCGCACTATTAAAAGTCGATCTGCATCCGGCCTAGAGAAGCAGCTTCAGCATCGGTTAGCTATAGCTCCAACCGCAACCGCTCCGCCCGCAGATGCATGCTTTCCATGGCGAACAGCAGGAGTAGTAGTAGTATCCCAGCTGCAGCTCCAGGCAGAGCACCATGGTGGCGGAAACACAAGATCCTCATCCTGTCAGTCATGGCCCTAATCCTCGCCGCCAGCACTGTTATCACAGTCACCTGCATCATCCTCAGCCCCGCGCACATCCACTTCTCCATCACCGCGGCAAACGGCACAGACAGCACCATGGACGGCAACGCCGGGCTGTCCTTCAACTTCACCCTCGCCGTCGACAACCCCAGCCGCCGCGCAGGGGTGGACTATAGGGACGTCATCGTGAGCTTGCAGCTTCCCAGTAAGCGCTTGAAGAACAACTCGGTGCCGGCGACGGTGAATGGATCCATGCCGCTGTACCAGCCGCGCCACAGCCAAATATCCATGGCCGTGGCGGCGTTCGTGGAGAAGGACTTGTTGGACCTTTACTTGAACAAGTACTACAGAGGCCATCCGACGTTGACAATCATGGTCACAGCACTAGTCCGTTTCAAGGTTGGGGTGGCCTACTCCAGGCTCTATGACATTACGGTCTACTGCCCGCCTGTCGTCTTCTTCGACGTCTTCCAGGACGGCAACTTCAGTTATCATTTTGCCAAGGGCAACGTCAATTGCTCGGCCTGACATGCATCAGTATATATTTCGTGATTGGACCTGCAGATTTCTTGTGCAAATGCAAGTTTACAATTAACAGTTGGTATGATGTATGTGCTCGCTTGACCTTCCATCTGCGCTAAATGTAGTGTGCTGTTCCAGTAATTTTTTCTTCTAAATTCATCGATTCTCTTCTTCAATCTTCTTCGATTCTAGTATTAATAAAACTGTATCACGTCAGATTAGTTCAAGGGGTCAAGAACAGTTTTTTGTTTGCTTCAATACGTCCCATTTTGCCCAAAGGTTAACCGAAATTTTCTATAACCTCGCTGGTTACAATGCTGTTTCTTATAGCTTGTAGGCCATTCGATCGATCGAACGATTCCATGGACAGAACTATAAATTGGTTCTTCAAAGTGACAGAGGAAGATATGATTCAAAAGGGTAACACAGAGATGTTATGTCCTCATAAGAAGTGTGAAAACAGTGTTTTGATCGACCCCATTTTCGTGGCGGTGTGAAGATGCACTTGCTCAAATCTTGTTTCATTCTGGAACTGGACAAGGCACGTGGAAGAGGAGAAGGATGTTGTTTCCGACGTCGATGAAGGGACGACAGATGAAGGAGCGGGAAACCATGTCGATGGAGAGCAGGAAGAAGGGAACGACCAAGAGGTGCCCAGCCATGATGAAAACTAGGACCGGCATGAAGAAGAGTCTCTCATGCAGGAGTTGTCGTTGGCCACAATGTTGGAGGAGCCTCATTTTAAAACTGAAAAAGATGAATAATGAAAGAGGTGCTTTTAGAGAGCCCAACAAGTTGGTGCAACTGGAAGTAGACTTGAAAACTCTACCTTGTGAAGGCTACAATCCCGAGCACACCCGCCAGGATGTCACGCTCAAACTTATAGACATCAAGGAAAAATACAAAAGCACGGGTGCAAGCCTGGACGTGACATTGGAGTATCTATACCAAGGTTTCCCGCGGGGAACATGTTGCCTAGTAGTATCGAAGAGGCCAAGAAGATAACGCACCCTCTTGATTTGCCACACATAAGATGCCACATCTGCGTCAATAATTAATTGCATGGTTTATCGAAACGAGCACGAGGAGTGTCCAAGGTGCAACAAATCCCAGTTCAAGTGTGGAAAGAAAATCCTTGAAAGATTGGAAGGTAATTTGCGCTCATTTCTCGCTTGCAGCATTATTACGCAAACAAGAAGGAAGCTAAGCACGTATGTTGGCACAACGAAAGAAAGGTCGCATAAAAAAATGATGGCATGTTGAGACACTCTGCAGATGGTTGCCAGTGGAAAGCACTCAATTGTGTATACCTAGAAGGCCGTAGGTTAGGTGTCAGTATGGATGGACTAAGTCTCTTTGGCATCCAGAGAAGCATACATAGCACCTGACCCGTGTTTGTATGAATGCACAACATCTACTTAACTCTGAATGAAGTGGAAGTACATACACATGGGTATGCTAATTCAAGGGCCGACACAACCAGGGAACGATGTGAACACGTATCTCGAGGAACTAAAGGAGGAGCTAGACATATTATGTGTTGATCAAGGGGTCAATACCTAGGATGACAACGAAGGGGAATATTTCACTAAGAGAGCAATATTGTGATCATGATTGTGCAAGACTAGCTGGTTTACTAATATGTCTCAGTCCATGTGTTCTATGAATACTATGGATGTGTTAAGTGTATATATGATTCATCTTATCACCAGCTATCGAGGAAGGGCTCTAAAATATTTGTGTTCATGGGGCATCAAAGGTGGCTTGACAAGGATGACCAGAGGAGAAGCCATCGAGATCTATTTGACAATACACATGAAACCCAAGTAACGCCATGTAAGAAGATTGAAAAGAAATCCATTAGTTGTTGAACGACTGGGCAGAGGGTCGTAAGCCAGGAAGGAAGCGGAAGGGCGCCCAGAGAAGATGATGTTGAATGTATGGAAAGAAAGTCAATTTTTTGAGACTTGGAGTACTAGAACTCTTCAATACGCTACATTGCCTTGATGTCATGCACATGACAAAGAATGCGTGCGTGAGTTTACTTGGTACACTCCTCGACATGCCGGATAAGACTAAAGTTGGGCCGAGGCCAAGGCAAGACTTGCATGGTATCAGCAATAAGCTTCACGCTAGAGGTCTTAAGACTAAAGAGACATATGTGGGAAAAAATGGTTCCATTACGAAGCTCGATTATTGCCCCCACTTGCTTCACTTCAGATGAGAAGGAGATCACACACGTTTTCAAGTGCCATGAATGTATCTTAGTTCCGGTTAATCGGGGATCATACAAAGATATCTAGACACACACAAAAAACAAAGGTACAACTGGGTGAAATCCCATGGCTGCCATGCGATGATGACATAGCTACTTCTAGATGCACTTAGAGGAGTAATGGAAAAGCATGTCCGCTACACACTTCTTGACCTCTGCCATTTTTTCGATGTTATCTCTCGAAAGACAATCAATGTGAAGTGTCTCGCAACGCTACAGGCAGAGATCATTGCCATACTATGTGAGCTTGAGATCTACTTCCTACCCACATTCTTTGACATTATGGTGCATCTATTGGTCCATATTGCCCCTAAGATCAATGACTTGGACCGGGTATTCTTGCACACCATGTTCCCATTCGAAATGATGAATGGAAAAGTGATGGGATACTTTCAGTGATGTGCATACCCATGGAGCGCATGATCATCTTTTCTTTTCAAAAGAAAAAGGGACGGCTTTGTATTAACACAACACGACGCTAATATATACGTACATACACTCACCCCTATGAACGCGCACATCCTATCCCTATGAGCATCTTTAAGAGATAATTGAGTCGGCACATCATCTTGAGATTGATAAAGTTGACACAGACATCTCCTCCCACTGAACGAACATCGCCGGAAGCCCTGAAATAAATCCAGGAAAAATGCAAGCACCAATGTCATGTCTCAAACTTGAACCCCATTGGGCTGGGATATCAATGTTCTCCTAACCATCCGACCCTTCTCTTCACAAGTAGGTCCGTAGAAGTACTGGCTATTATTTTCCTTTACTGATACATACACATGCAACATGATTATCTTTTCTAAAAACAACAAAATTATTTTTGTTTATTGATTCTTTATTGATTTTTGTGCATGTACCACTGCTTTAGGGCATGTACAATGGTAGCATCACCTTATAGCTCCTCCACACTTCACATAGATAAAGCAAACGCATCCATGGTCATTCCACAATGGAAGCAGCACGCATACGTTTTTCTTTGTTGGGCCCACCTTCAACCTTTCGTGTCCCACATCCTCTCTTTACATCCCTTCTTTTTCACCTTGGCTAGCTGTTTTTCTTCAGGGAGATGGGTTCCTCTGCAAGATCCCGTCTCTCCCTGCAAGCAATAGCCTTTCTAATCTAGGGAATCTAGGCTGATGTGGAGCCTGGGGCACTAGTCCAGCATGGCCCGTTGGCCATCCCCTTATCTGGCACATACCAGTCTGATTCAATATCAAAAGAAAAAGTGAGTAGCAAACTCACAAGCATATGTGATTTCTGTCCCAAAGGAAAAGAAAAAGGACTACATAGATTTTGGCCAACTTCAAAGATGTACCCATGGAACACATGATTACCTTTTCTTTTTCTAAAGAAAAGGACCAGATGACGTAATAACTGTAGCTTAACATTATGGTATTGGACATGATGGTGGATGGCACATGACGTAATGATGCATGCAGGTCGATACACGCTACGACCGGATGAAATAAACCCTAAAATTTTACCACTGACTCTCTTCCAAGCCTACTGGGACTCTCCTTGGACCAGGCATCTCTGTTCGGAGGAGAGCACAATGACTTTGTGATCCACACTGGTAGTTGTATGTATTAGAGTATATTGCATCTCATATATTTGCTGATATTCATATATATTTTCAAGCAGACACACATGGCAAATCACACTAAGTTTCCACAGCTTTCTGAAATCTTTCATAGTTTACAAAAAAAAGATGAAAAATTCAGAATTTTTTCTAACTGTATAGAACTTCTTTTTATAATATTTCAAAGTTCATAAAAACTTAAAGAGTATTTCATAAAAGCTTATTGAATTTTCTATAGTGCATTAAAGTCGATGGATACTTTAAACTTCTTACAGTTCATAAAGATTTTATGAAATTATTCATAGCTTAGAGAAAACTAATGGATTTTGTTCTAACCTTTTTTTGTTAAATTTATAAATTTGGTCTAGGGTGCTACACCAGGTCTCCCATATCAGCACCTGCGTCGTCCCACTAACAGCACAATTGTTTTCCTGATCCACTCCTGATTTCCACATGTTTGTTTCTTTTTCCAACAGGTGGTAAAGATATATTTGTTTTTTTTTCAACACATGGTAAAGAATTGATCGGGTCTTCATTGAGCAAAGAAAGGAAAATGGTATCTCCACTGTATGCCAATGATAATAGACGTACTAACAGTTAATCGCGCTAAAAAGAGATGAGTAGGTCTGCCAGTGATTAAAGAGGTTTTCTTTAGGCTAAATGACTAAAGGGGTGATAAAGGGAAAGCGTCTAAGAGCTGGTCTGGTTCTCTTTCCTGGGGTGATGCTTTTTTTTAAAGGTGGGGTGATATATACATGGAAGAAGGAGCCTGCGTGCCATGATGGATGCTCCCTCTAGTGAAACAGGAAGGCTTTCATGTGATGTGCTTTTTTGCAAGTTTTTGTGAAACTGTAGTCTTAGGAATCTGCAGCAGAGGGAAAAAGCGTCTTCTTCGCGTTGAACGAACAATGCAAACAAAACGGACTTGACAAAATGAACTCAAATTAAAATCGAGTGAGAAATAGTAGCTGGCCTGCGCGAGCAAATATTATATAACTGGATCTGCATCCGGCCTAAAGAAGTAGCTTCTGCAGCTGTTAGCTATAGTGCCAACGTACTGCACCGCGCTCGGCAGCATGCTTTCCATGGCGAACATGCTCATACTGACGGGCATGGCCACAATCCTCGCCGCCAGCACTGTCATCATAGTCACCTCTGTCAGCCTCAGCCCCGCGCGCATCCACTTCTCCATCACCGACGCCAACGGTGCGAACAGCACCCTGGACGGAATGGCCGGGGTGTCCTTCACCTTCAACATCACCGTCGGCAACCCCAGCCATCGCGCAGGGGTGGAGTATAAGGACGTCATCGTGAACCTGCAGCTCGCCCGTAAGCGCGTGAAGAGGAAATCGGTGCCGGCGACGGTGAATGAGTCAATGCCGCTGAGCCAGCGGCCCAACAGCCCCATATCCATGGCCGTCGCAGCGTTCGTGGAGCAGGACTTGTTAGATCTCTACTTGAAGAAGGTGCACTACAGAGACCATCCTACGTTAACAATCATTGTCACAGCACTGGTCCATTTCAAGGTTGGGGTGGCCTACACCAGGCTCTACGACATTACAATCTCCTGCCCGCCCATCGACTTCTCCGACGTGAAAAACATTTTCCCCAAGGGCAACGTCAATTGCTCTGCCTGACATGCATCAGGATAAATTTCAGGGTTAGGTCTGCAGATTTGTTGTGCAAATGCAAGTTTACAATTAGCAGTTGGTATGATCTATGTGTTCACTTGAGCTTTGATCTGCGCTAAATGTAGTGTGTTGTTCTAGTAATTTTTTCACTGTCGTACGTGTCTCATTTCTCAATTCATCGATCCCTTCCTTCAATATTTTCTGATTTTAGTAATAAAACTGTATCACGGTCCAATTAGTCTCAAGAGTCAGGATCTGTTTTTTGTTTCATGTGCTGCTCCAAATTCATTTTTGTTTTGACTATAGAATTCAAATTGCCATCTGGTAACTTTGATACCAACACAAAACTTCATTACCTACTAGTAGATGGTAACTTTTCAAGATGAATTTGCTCTGCCCCATAATATAGAAAGTTACCATTCTGTCCGTGTCAAAGTTGTTACCATGTTTGTGTCAGTTACCAGGTGCCAAGTTCAATACCAATAGCATCACAATTTTCCTTAGTAGGAATGTCTCCCTCGTTCTATCCCCGTTCTGATGACGCGTCTAGCATCGTGGGAGGGCCTGTGGAGGTTAGTGTCCGTCGGATCTTGTGGCATTCGGTCGGTGCCGACCTTCGATGGATCTATTTGGATCCGGTCTTCGTTCGTCTTCGTTTAGGTGTTTATATGTTTGATCCTTCCGATCTATGACTTTCTTCATCGGCGATGGTTGCTACTCTGGTGTGCTAGTCTTATGGAGCCTTAGCACGATGACTTTTCGACTGTCTACTACAACAAGGTTTGCCCGGCTTCAGTGAGGGAGGGGCGATGACGGCGGCGCGCCTTTGGCTCGCTCCAGTACTTGTAATTGTTGCTAGGTGGTCCACCGACATGGTTGTAATTTTTATTATCTCTGTTGTTCTTTGTATAGCCATGATTGAAGATGAATAGATTTGAGGTTCTATCGCAAATTTTTGTTTGTTAATTACTAGGTGCAAACTTTGAAGATGACTCTTCGCTGTCAAAATCTACACATACCGGAGCTAGTATCAAAGCTCTTGCAGAGACGAAAATCAATGGTGAAGACGGATCGTTAATCAAATATGCCGTTTGGGAGTTAAAATATTTTAAAATTTTGGAAACAACATTCATTAAGATGCTGCTCTCGAGTGGCGGCACTAGCTAGGAAAGTTTGCTATGGTGCTATCTTAGGAGTGCCACATGCTACTAAAAAAACGGCTATAGCTAATATGAATATTAATGACGCATCACGTATGTAGTGCGCCACTGCTATATGGCAGTGGCGCACCACACCTACGGTGCGCCACTACTTATATTTTTTTTCAAAACTAGTAATGGCGCACCAGGGATAGTGCGCCATTACTAGTTTTAACTAGTAATAGCGCACCACACACTCTGTGCGCCACTACTAACAATTTCTTTTTTCAAAACTAGTAATGGCGCATCTGGGGATCGTGCGCCATTACTAGTTTTAACTAGTAATGGCGCACCACACCCACGGTGCACCACTACTAACATTTTTTTTTAAAACTAGTAATGGCGCACCACACACCAGGTGCGCCATTAGTAACCCTGGTTACCAATGACGCATTCTTAGGAGGTGCGCCATTGGTAACCTGAGAGCAGCTAGATATTTTGGACAACCACCTACCACACTCACTTTCCCACTTCATTCCCTCCACCTCTACCAAGCTTGGTCTCGGCTGCCTCCTCCTCCTCACCTCATTTGCACCATAGATTCACCCAAATTAAGTGGTTAAATTTCCTTTTTTGATAGGCAAGTAAGGGAAAAGCTTTCTTTATGTTCTAGATCTATTTTTTTCTCCCTCCAACAACGTGCACACTTTTTATGGCCTAGATCTACGTATGTTTGTGGTGTTGCATATGTTTGTGTTTGGAGGTACCGGTATTTGAAATACAATAGTTGCCAATATTTTGCCGGAATGTTGATTCATTTCCGTTTCGGCAAGAATTTGGCACTATGCATTCTTTTTGGTCCTATTTTTAGGCAAAGTCATGCCAATTTTTTTTTGGTTCTAAAATATCGTTTTGCTCTACCTCGCAGGCGACCATGGTCCGCACGATGACCGAAGGCATCGTGAATAGGTTTTTGAGCTCTGCGAAGGCCGAGATGCTTCAAAAGAACGAGATGGAGATAAGATGTCCGTGTTGAAGATGCAAGCTGAGGAGCCTTATGTACCCGGATTCCAGATAGGTCGGGACCACCTGCTCGTGCGTGGTTTCATGGATGGCTATCGGTGGCAAGGTGATGAAGATGATTATGAAGTCGTCCATGGGGGCCGGGTAAAAAAATAAGGAAGGGCAGCAAGACAATAGCGGCGAGGGCGGGCGAGAAGACGAAGAATCTCCAGGACATGATCACGAAGTAGATGCAGGACACAGTCAGCATGTAGAAGATGCCAGACATGATGATGAGGAAGATCAAGACGAAGGGCGTGATCATGAAGATGAAGATGCCGGAGCAGACGACGATGGACCATCGATGGGTTGGGTGCAGGACCCTCATATTCAAGAGCTGCTTCTCAAGCAGACAGGTAACACAAGAGCTACCGCCCGAGAGAAAGCCAATCTGGATCAACTGGAGATAGATGCGGTTACTCCATTGTATGAAGGATGCAGGCCCGAGGATACCCGCCTGAAAGTAACGCTCATGGCTCTGGAGATGAAGGTAAAACACAAAATGACCGGCGCATGC
The DNA here is from genome assembly GCA_963921465.1 of Triticum timopheevii. Classification (NCBI taxonomy): domain Eukaryota; kingdom Viridiplantae; phylum Streptophyta; class Magnoliopsida; order Poales; family Poaceae; genus Triticum; species Triticum timopheevii. The sequence goes on from OY997270.1 coordinate 637,716,552, forward strand.
TTCGACGAGAACATGTCATTCTGGCACGAACGTCTTCCCAAGGGGAACAAGTATGCCCGACCAGTTTCGAGGAGGCGAAGAAAATCATGTGTCCTCTGGATTTACTGCACGTGAAATACCATGTGTGCATGAACGATTGCATCATTTATCGGGACGAGCATGCGGAGTCTACCATATGTCCGGTGTGCGGCGTCACTCGATACAAGAAGAGGAAGAAAGCTCCTCGAAAAGTGGCGTGGTACTTTCCGATCACTACTTGTCTGCAGCGGTATTTCACGGACCCTAAGCTAGCAAAGCTCCTGCATTGGCACGCGGATAGGGAGGAGAAGAAGCGAGAAGATGACAGAAATGATCCGGAGATAAATAAAAAAGACAAGATGCTGAGTCACCCTAAGGATGCGAGCCAGTGGCAAGCGTTGAGCTTCGAACACCCAGAATTTGGGGACGATCCAAGGAACATCATGCTGGGCGCGAGCACCGATGGAGTCAATCCGTTTGGCAGCCAGAGAAGCACACATAGCACCCGGCCTGTGTTTGTGTGGATGTACAACCTTTCCCCCTGGATGTGCATGAAGAGGAAGTACATTCACATGAGTATGCTAATTGAAGGGCTGAAACAACCAGAGAACGACATCAATCTGTATCTGGGGCTGCTGAAAGAGGAGCTAGACACGCTGTGGAAAATGCCAGCCAATACATGGGACGCCACAGCGAAAGAATATTTCCCTATGAGAGCCACACTGCTCACGGCGGTGCACGACTATCTCGGTTACGGATATGTTGCGGGGCAGGTGGTCCACGGATTTTGTGCATGCGTCAGGTGCATGGATGACACAACGTATCGCCAGCTAGATAGAGATCCCGGGTCTTCGAAAACCGTGTTCATGGGACATCGAAGGTGGCTTCGCGACGATGACGGATGGAGAAAACACAAGGATCTGTTCGATGGTGAAACCGAACCCCGAAGACGCCCGCGTACGAGGAGCGACGAGGAAATAGACGAGCTGTTGAAATATTGGAAAGAGTGCCCACTGCAGGGAAAGAAGCAAAAGGCGCCAGAGCCACTGCTGAAGGTATGGAAAACGAGATCTGATTTCTGGGACTTGCCATACTGGAAGATCCTCCGTGTGCCTCACAGCCTTGATGTCATGCATATCACGAAGAACGTATGCGAGAGTCTACTTGGTACCCTGCTCAACATGCCAGAGAGGACCAAAGATGAGCCGGAAGCAAGGGCAGACTTGCAATCAATGGGCATCAGGGAGGAGCTTCATGCAAAACGCCCTAATGATGATGATGATGATGAGGCAAAGGACACGGAAAGTCGCCGCAAAGGCAAAAAGGCCAAGAAGGTCGAATATGACTGCCCTCCCGTGTGCTTCACTCTAAGTCAGGAGGAGATCGAGCAGTTTTTCACCTACCTAGTAGGAGTAAAACTTCCTTATGGTTACGCGGGGAAGATAAGCAGATACCTAGACTCAACGAAGCAGAAGTTCAGTGGGATGAAGTCTCACGACTGTCACGTGCTGATGACGCAGATACTTCCAGTTGCAATCTGTGGGATCATGGATGCGCACGTCCGTGAAACGCTATTTGGCCTATGCAACTTTTTCGATGTCATCTCTCGGAAGTCGGTTGGCGTGAGGCAACTCAGAAGGCCACAGGAAGAGATCGTGGTGATACTATGCGAGCTTGAGATGTACTTCCTGCCCGCATTCTTCGACGTTATGGTGCATCTGCTGGTCCATATCATGGAGGATATCATCCAACTCGGGCCGACGTTCCTGCACAGCATGATGCCGTTCGAAAGGATGAATGGTGTCATCAAAGAATACGTTCGCAACAGGGCCCGTCCAGATGGAAGCATAGCCAAGGGCTTTCTGACCGAAGAGTGCATCTCCTACTGCCCGAATTATCTAGGCATCGAGAACCCCGTTGGTCTGCCCGTCAACAGGCACCTCAGCAGGCTCGCTGGACGGGGTCACCGTGAGGGTCGCCGCGAAATGCATGTCGACTTCAAGGGTCGACTCGCTGACTTTGAAAGAGCAAACCTAGTCGCGCTACAACACATAGACGTGGTCGATCCTTGGGTGGTAGAGCACAAAACCTTTATTGAGAAGACGTACAATGACCGAGGCCAACAAAGGATAGACGGAGATATAATCAAAGAGCACAACTCATGTTTCACGCGTTGGTTCAAGGACAAGCTTCTGTCGTGCCCTTTACATGAGGAATCTTCCGCGGAAGAAAAACTCATATTCGCCTTGTCACAGGGCGCCGAGCACAACCTGATGACCTATGAGGCGTACGATATCAACGGCTACACATTCTACACCAAGGAAAAGGACATGATGAGCGATTATCTGAACTCCGGGGTAACGATGGAATCCTACACCGGTAACAACAAGGACAGATACTACGGAAGGATCAAGGAGATCTGGGAGCTGAGCTACGCTGGAGAGAAGGTCCCGATGTTCCGTGTCAGATGGGCCAAGAGCGTCCTAAAAGAAGACCGATATTTCACCACCATGGTTATACCCGAAGCCAAATCTAAGACCGCGGGCGCAAACGTCACCGCGAAAAATGAGCCATGGGTACTAGCTTCCCAAGTGGACCAATGTTTCTTCATTACCCACCCGTCAAAGCTCAGTCGTGTTGTCGTGAGGAGAGGCAAAAGGAACATCATCGGAATGGATGGAGTCGCCAATGAGCAAGACTTCGACAAGTACGGCGACCCGAAGATGGAAGATGACGACGACGATGAAGTACCATACACCACAAGAAGAAGCAGGACCACCCTACCTAAAGGACGTCCGTTCAAGAGAAGAACTCCATTTGCGAAAAAGAAGGGCAAGAAGATTGTGAAAAGATAGCTAAGATCGAATCACGACGTGTCGGCCGCGTGTGTGTGTTAGTGGCAAGCTCAATTATTACATGCAACTAAGTTGAAGTATGGAAATGGCATTTCTTCTATTCTAGTCCCCTATCCAGTAACCTCTTTTGTTCAAAACAGTGGGGATTAATGTTGTCTGTACTTACCTTCCTTTTGTAACTTCTCCATCACCAAGTTGAAGTATCGACCACCGTCTTCTTGGATTTGGTATTTTTGTTCTTCTTCTCCCTCTTGTTTTGTTGCAAATCATCATTTACAGGCACCTTGGGCTTCTTTGTGTTTTCTTCTGGTATTTTAATTGTTTTTATTTATGTTTAATCTGGTAAAAAAAGTTAGTAATGACGCACCAGGAGAAGGTGCGCCATTGCTATCATGGTGTTTACGGCGCACCCCTAGAAGGTGCGCCATTGATATACCAATTTTTATTTATGTTTATTCTGGTATTTTATTTTTCAGTGTTCCTTTTCCTGTTTAAATTTGCAAACATTTTTTGAAAATGCGGACATTTTTCTAACTCACAAAAAGTATTGAATTTGTTATTATTTTTTGAACTCATGAATATTTTTAAATTTCATGGGCACTTTTTGAATTCATGAATATTTTTTCAAATTTGATGATATTTTTTCATATTCGTAAATTTTACCAATTCACAAATGTTTTGCAATGCAAGTATTTGAAAATTAGTAATAACTACTTATATCGTAACATTTTAAAATTTATGGTCATTTTCTACAAAATTATTACATGCAACAAAAAAAAATTAGTAATGGCGCACCAGGAGAAGGTGTGCCATTGATATCGCTGTGTTTATGGCGCACCAGTAAAAGGTGCGCCATTGGTATACCAATTTTTATGGCGCACCCCTAAATGGTGCGCCATTGCTAACCCTCCCCAACTAAAAGATCTAAGACGACCCAGCCGGTCGTCGTCCTTCTTCCCAATCGATCCACATCTCGCCCCTCGCTGCCGCCCCCACCCACCGGTGACCTCGCTCCCGGGCTCCGCCGCCCCCACCCACCCCCTCCCTCGCCTTCGCCGCTCCTGAGACGCTGACCCTCTGTTCTTCCTAGCGCTCGAAACCCTAGAAACCCACGGAGCCTCTCCGCTCGAGCTCCACCGTGCGAGGTGACAGGCAAGGCGGCAGGCGGAATCTGCTTCAACACCGGGCCGGCGAGCCGCGGAAGCAGGGCTCTTTTTTGCCCGTAAAGGTAATCTCTTGCCCATCTTCTCCTCTTCGACCTGCTCTTCTCCCCTTCCCTTGCCTTCCCTTCCCTGGCCGGGATCCGTCGAGCTCCCGTACGGGTCGCGGCCGTTCACACTCTGGCCGCCCCTGGCCACGACCGGCCCTGTACCCCGCGCGCGTCGCCCGTGACCCTTCCTCGCCCCTGGCCGCGGCCTGGCCATGGACAACTGTCCATGGACAGCCATAGACATGTCCCCTCCCCTCCCCTCCCCTCCCCTCCCTCTACTTTATGCATAATATGTTCATTTGTTATTGCTGATTAAGTAAGATTCCTAGATTAAGATTGGAGATTGTCTTAGTTGGTCCAGATTGAAACTGGGAATTGCAATGCCCTTTTGGGGTTCCATTTAACATTTCAGCTGTAGTAGTGTTGATTTGGACAGTTCCTATAGGGATTATTAAGCCAACTTTTATATTTTAGCGTGCTCAGTCATTCAGAATTATTTAGTGTCAGTGTGAGGTATACATGTGTTGAGAAGATTAATAATAAACCTAAGAAATGTGCAGTTGACCACTTGGATCTGCCTTAGTCCATCCATACTGACACCTAACCTACGGCCTTCTACCACACATAATGTCTTAAATCATAAAAAAACTTTTTCTTTTGCTGGTATGTGAAACTAGGCGGTATATATTTAGCAACAATGTAATTAGCATAGTCAGCATACCAAGGAGCAGTACGAGAAGGATTTACGACCGCTAATTGTTCATCAGGAAAGCTATCATTAATAGGCAGTGGGTCATCAAGAACATTTTCTAGCCTAGACAAGTTGTCTGCAACGGGGTTCTCAACTCCCCTTCTATCAACAATATGCAAGTCAAACTCTTGGAGCAAGAGAACCCATCTAATGAGTCTAGGCTTAGCGTCTTTCTTTTCCATAAGATATTTAATAGCAGCATGATCAGTGCGAATAGTAACTTTGGAATCAACAATATAAGGTCTAAACTTATCACATGCAAACACAACTGCTAAGAATTCTTTTTTAGTGGTAGCATAATTTCTCTGGGCAGTATCAAGAGTCTTGCTAGCATAATGGATAACATTCAATTTCTTATCGACTCTTTGCCCTAAAACAGCCCCTACAGCATAATCACTAGCATCGCACATAATTTCAAAAGGAAAATTCCAATCAGGTGGCTGAACAATAGGTGCAGTGATCAAAGCTTTCTTAAGTGTTTCAAATGCTTCTACACAATCATCATGAAAGACAAAAGGAATATCTTTTTGCAACAAGTTAGTCAGAGGCCTAGAGATTTTAGAGAAGTCCTTAATGAACCTCCTATAAAGACCGGCATGACCTAGGAAACTTCTCATACCTTTTATGTCCTTGGGACATGGCATCTTTTCAATAGCATCAACTTTGGCTTTATCAACTTCAATACCTCTCTCAGAAATCTTGTGCCCCAAGACAATGCCTTCATTAACCATAAAGTGACACTTTTCCCAATTCAGGATGAGACTAGTGTCTTCGCATCTCTGCAAAACTCGATCAAGGTTGCTCAAACAATCATCAAAAGAGGATCCATAGACGGAGAAGTCATCCATGAATACCTCACAAATCTTTTCACAAAAATCAGAAAATATAGCCATCATGCATCTTTGAAAGGTAGCAGGTGCATTGCATAAACCAAAAGGCATACGTCTATAAGCAAAAGTACCAAAAGGGCAAGTAAAAGTAGTTTTAGATTGATCCCCCGCTGATACAGGTATCTGAGAGAAGTCAGAATAACCATCTAGAAAGCAAAAATGTGTGTGTTTGGATAGCCTTTCTAGCATTTGATCAATAAAAGGTAAAGGGTAATGATCTTTCTTAGTAGCTTTATTTAACTTACGGAAATCAATTACCATCCTATAGCTTGTAATAATTCTTTGCAGGATCAATTCATCTTATCATTAGGAACAACAGTAATACCTCCCTTTTTAGGGACACAATGGACATGGCTTACCCATTCACTATAAATAATACCTGCCTCAAGGAGTTTTAGTATCTCCTTTCTTACCACTTATTTCATTTTGGGATTTAATCGTCTTTGAGGATCTCTAACTGGTTTGGCATCTTTCTCCACTGAAATTTTGTGTTGACATAATGTGGGACTAATGCCCTTAAGATCATCCAGGGTATATCCAATAGCAGCTCGGTGCTTCTTCAGAGTTTTCAATAATCTTTCTTCTTCTTTCTCTGAAAGGTTAGCACTAATAATAACAGGATATATTTCTTTTTCATCAAGATAAGCATACTTAAGATTATCAGGTAATGGTTTGAGATCAAACACGGGATCACCCTTGGGTGGAGGGGGATCCCCAAGAATTTCAACGGGAAGATTATGCTTCAGGATAGGTTCTTGTTTAAGGAACACTTCATCTATTTCTTCCCTTTCCTTCATAAACATATCGTTTTCATGGTCTAGCAAATATTGTTCTAACGAATTAGTTGGAGGGACAGCAATGGAAGCAAGACCAATAATTTCATCCTTACTAGATGGTTCCTTTCCACGATGTTGTCTACTAAACTTAGCGAAATTAAACTCATGAGACATACCATCTAAGCCAACAGTGACAATATTCTTTTCACAATCAATCTTAGCACTAGCAGTATTCAAGAAGGGTCTACCCAAAATGACAAAAATCATCTTGTGGGGAACCGAGAACAAGAAAATCAGCAGGGTATTTAATCTTCCCACACAAGACTTCAACATCTCTAACAATCCCAATAGGTTTAATGGTGTCCCTATTAGCAAGCTTAATAGTAACATCAATATCTTCTAATTCAACAGGTGCAATGTCGTGCATAATTTCTTTATAAAGATCATAAGGTATCGCATTAGCACTAGGACCCATATCACATAAGCCATGGTAACAATGATCTCCTATTTTAACAGAAATAACATGCATGCCTACAACAGGTCTACGTGTCTTAGTATCGGGTCTAGCAATATTAGCAGTTTCACCCAAGAAAGAGATAACATGCCCATCTAAGTCCTCATCCAAGAGATCTTTAATCATAGCAATACCAGGTTCAACATTAATTTGCTCAGGCGGTGTATAAGTCCTAGTATTACTCTTACGAACAACAGTCGAAGCTTTTACATGATCTTTTATCCTAACAGGAAAAGGAGGTTTTTCAACATAAGCAGCAGGAATAATAGGATCACTATATGTAATAATCTTTTCTTCGACTGTAATAGGTGCAACTACTTTCACTTCAACAGGAGGATTATATTTAAACCACTTCTCTTTAGGGAGATCAACGTGAGTAGCAAAAGTTTCACAAAAAGTAGCTACGATCTCAGAGTCAAGTCCATACTTAAAGCTAAATCCACGGAAAGCATCGGTATCGATAAAAGATTTAACACAATCAAACTTAGGTGTCATACCTGACTCCTTACCATCGTCGGAACCCCAATCTTCAGAGTTGCGTTTAATTCTTTCCAATAAGTCCCATTTGAAATCAATAGTCTTCATCATATAGGAACCAACATAGGAAGTATCGAGCAAGTTGCAATTATCAAGAGAAAGCCGAGCATAAAAATTCTGAATAATCATTTCTCGAGAGAGCTCATGATTGGGGCATGAATATAACATTGACTTAAGCCTCCCCCAAGCTTGAGCAATGCTTTCTCCTTCGCGAGGCTAGAAATTATATATGTAATTACGATCACGATGAACAAGATGCATAGGATAGAGCTTCTGGTGAAATTCCAACTTCAATCGTTTATAATTCTAAGATCTCGTATCATCACATAGCCTATACCATGTCATTGCATCTCCCTTTAAAGATAAAGGGAAGACCTTCCTTTTGACAACATCATCGGGCATACCTGCAAGCTTAAATAATCCACAAATTCATCCACAAAGATAAGGTGTAAGTCGGGATGCAATGTTCCGTCTCCTGCAAAAGGATTAGCTAGCAGTTTTTCTATCATACCCGAAGGAATCTCAAAGTGAATATTTTCATAAGGTTCAGTAGGTTGAGGAGAATTTCTTTGCTCTTCTGGTTGGGGTGAAGATACCCCAAACAAGCCACTCAAAGGATTAGTTTCCATAGTGACAAGTAATAGAAAATTTCAGCACACAATATAAATGTTTCCTTACCAAGTTCCACTCACCAAGAGCGCTACGCTCCTCGGCAATGGCGCCAGAAAAGAGTCTTGAGGACTCACAAGTGTAGGGGATCTATCGTAGTCCTTTAGATAAGTAAGAGTATCGAACCCAGCGAGGAGCAGAAGGAAATGATAAGCGGTTTTCAGTAAGGTTTTCTCTACAAGCACTGAAATAGTAGGTAACAGATAGTTTTGTGATAAGATAAATAGTAACGAGCAAAAAGTAAAGAAAGTAAATAAAGTGCAGCAAGGTGGCCCAATCCTTTATGTAGCAAAGGATAAGCCTGGACAAATTCTAATAATGAGGAAGGAGCTCCCGAGGACACATTGGGAATTATCGTCAAGCTAGTTTCATCACGTTCATAAGATTCACGTTCAGTACTTTGATAATTTGATATGTGGGTGGACCGGCCCTTGGGTACTGCCCTAACATGGACAACCATCCCACTTATGATTAACCCCTATTGCAAGCATCCGCAACTACAAAAAGGAGTATTAAGGTAAACCTAACCACAACATTAAACATATGGGTCCATATCAACCCCTAACAAAGCAACGCATAAACTAGGGTTTAAGCTTCTGTCACTCTAGCAACCCATCATGTATTTATTACTTCCCTATGCCTTCCTCTAGGCACAAATAATGGTGAAGTGTCATGTAGTCGACGTTCACATAACACCACTAGAGGAGAGACAACATACATCTCATCAAAATATCGAACGAATATCAAATTCACATGACTACTAATAGCAAGACTTCACCCATGTCCTCAGGAACAAACGTAACTACTCACAAAGCATATTCATGTTCATAATCAGAGGTGTAATAATATGCATGAAGGATCTGAACATATGATCTTCCACCAAGTAAACCAATTAGTATCAACTACAAGGAGTAATCAACACTACTAGCAACCCACAGGTACCAATTTGTGGTTTTGATACAAGAGATGAACTAGGGTTTTGAGATGAGATGGTGCTGGTGAAGGTGTTGATGGATATTGACCCCCTCTCGATGAGAGGATCGTTGGTGATGAAGTTGGTGATGATTTCCCCCTCCCGGAGGGAAGTGTCCCGGCAGAACAGCTCCGCCAGAGCCCTAGATTGATTCCGCCTCGTGGTGGCAGAGTTTCGTCCCGTAAGCTTGCCCACGATTTTTTCCAGATCAAAACCCTTCATATAGCAGAAGATGGACGCTGGGGGCCCACCAGGGGGGCCCAAGAGATAGGGGGCGCTCCCTAGGGGGGGGGGGGCTCCCCCCTGTCTCCTGGACAGGGTGTGGCCCCCCTGGCCTATTTCTTTTGCTCATAATTCCTTAATAAATCCAAAAAGTTGTTTCGTGGAGTCTCAGGTCTTTTGGAGTTGTGTAGAATAGGTTTCCAACGTTTGCTCCTTTTCCAGCCAGAATTCCAGCTGCCGGCATTCCCCCTCTTCATGGTAAACCTTGTAAAATAAGAGAGAATAGCCATAAGTATTGAGATATAATGTGTATTAACAGCCCATAATGCAATAAATATTGATATAAAAGCATGATGCAAAATGGACGTATCAGCTGTTTATTAGTAGGACCATGAATCGTGCTATTAATGTGTTGCTTTTCTCTTCCGATCCTTTTGTTGCATACTTATATATTGCTTATATATTATCTGTGAATTGCTACTAACATTTTGTTTATCTAGTGCATAGAGATGCCGTCGTATGTTGTGTACAAGGGTAAGGTTCCCGGAGTCTACGACGACTGGGAGGAGTGTTGGAGACAGGTTCACCGTTTCAGCGGTAACAGTTACAAAGGGTACACCACTAGGGTGGAGGCGGAAGCTAGATACGCGTGCAATCTAGCAGGAGAGAGGAGGGAGCATTGGAGGAACCGGATGAAGACCAGTTTCATCGCAATGATGCTCATCGTGACCGCAGCTCTCTTCTATGTGATGGTAGTTTAGATGATCGATATCGACTTTGTAGTGTGACGACAAACTCGGCTAATATGATGAACTTTGCTAATGTCTCGAGACCTAAACTTGGCTAATGTTTGAACTTTGTTCGCTATTTCAAATTTGGAGACTAATATGATGAAAATTCTATTGTGTGATGTTTATATTCTGTGCTGTAACGTATTTTGTAACCTGTGCAAATACCAGAAAAGCAAAAAATAATAATTCCTAATATTCATAGTAGTGGTGCACCATATTGAGAATTAGTGGCGCACCAAGATAAATACCAGTGGCGCATTATCAGGCATAGTAATGGCGCACTTGGGGGCATACGTGAATGTAAATATGCCCCCCTAGGAGGCATAGTAATGGCGCACTGTTGGACATATTAATGGTGCATTATGTGGTGCGCCACTATTATCTGGGATACTAATGGCGCACCAGAGATGCGCCATTAGTATTTGTTACTAGTGGCGTGTTAATAGTGGCGCACCTATAGTGCGCCATTAATAGCAAAAACAGGTGCGCCACTAACAGCCTTTTTTCTAGTGGTGATAGGATAAATGCTGAGGTGGAGAAGAGAGAATTCCTAAGGAAAGGCTTATCTTATCTTATTTAAGAGATGATCTCTTAGCACAACATGTCTCACCATGTTTTAAGGAATAACTGGTTATTATAGATAAAGCTAATAGATAATCCATTGTAAACATGTTTTTATTGTCATCTCTAAATTACATGCACAACTTAAGATAAGACTATCTTATCGACCACTGTACATGCCCTTAACGTTCTTATCTTTCCCACTGTAAATGAAAAAAGGCAGAATGACTGCCAGTTCTCGTGAGAAAAAAACATGAGATTCGCAGGTGGCGATTCTAGGCATGCCACCTCCCTTTTCTGTCTCCTTCTCCACCCCTTTCATGGCAACCCGAACTATCTCCTAGCTTCTCCTTCAAGGACACCATGATGGAGCAGGAGTGCGATAGGTACATCAAGAGAACCAGGGACCGTCGCAAGACCGATGAGAGGACTAGCGGCATGAGTAAGACCTGCACCAGTTGTTGACACATGAGTGTGGCAATGTTGTTTAGCGGGATAGTAACCAAAGAAGGGCTTTGAACTTATCATTCATGTCGTCTCCTCCTATAGCCCTTCCTCCGTCGGCCTCGGGTTCCTTCTAGGAAGGAAAAACTGGGGGCTATGGGGGCTTCAACTGCAGTGCTTCGGCACACAGGCCAACAAGCAATCCCGGGGGTGGACCTAACTAGGTCCGATCTAGCCAACTGCAAGCTCCACGTAAGAAGAACAATAAGAACAAGCACTAGGCAGGATCGAACATGGAGCCTCAAGGATAGGTCGTAGCACGCACGGATTAGGGGTAGCGTGGTGGCAGGGGAGCTCACTTGCTTTAACTACTGCTTTTAGGCCATTACCAGACCGCATGCTCCAAAAAACAATGTGCTTCCTGTGCAAACAACTAGGCCACAACACATTGCAGGGGAGCTAGGATTTTGCTCCGCCTTTGATGGGATAACTATAGGAGGATTTTGCACCTTGCCATTTTCTAGCTATGCCGGTTAAGCATGCTCGGTTTACCCGTTGCGTGTGCTGCTCATGCCTTTCCTTAACAAATTCTAGTGAATTGTGCTATCTAATTTTACCATGCAATCTGTTGCTCTAGTGTATATGTTCTATATGTCATGCAGTGTGGTGCTCACTTATTAACTATTTGGTTAATTAGTTGTCGTCTTCAGTTAACTGCTTGGTTCAATTATGCAAATGTGATGTTCAATTCTTCAGGCTACAATTTTTTATTGTTTTCTATGTGAGAAATAAATCAAATTTATCTTTACAAAATACATGAGAAACGAATACAATTGCTATATTTCCAAGTTGTAAAGCATGCTTGGTTTGGTTATACATCATGCAATGTGGTGCTTAGTTAACGTTTGGTTCATTTATTGTGGTGTTTAGTTAACCGTTTGGTTCAATTCTGCAATGCGATATTCAATAGTTGCGGGTGCATTATGTTATTGTATACCATGTGAGAAGTAAATCGAATTTGGTTGTACTAAATACATGAGAAACAAATACAATTGCTATATTTCCAAGTTGTTAAGCATGCTTGGTTTGGTTAACTATCTGATCTTCTATTAGGAGTATGTTATATTGTGCAATGTGGTGCTCAGTTAACGTTTGGTTCATTTGTTGTGGTGTTTAGTTAACTGTTTGGTTCAATTCTGCAATGCGATGTTCAATTGTTGTGGGTGCATTCTATTATTATATACCATGTGAGGAATAAATTGAATTTAGTTGTACTAAATACATGAGAAACAAATACAATTGCTATATTTCCAAGTTGTTAAGCATGCTTGGTTTGGTTAACTGTCTGATCTTCTATTAGGAGTATGTTATATTGTGCAATGTGGTGTTCAGTTAATGTTTGCTTCATTTGTTGTGGTGTTTAGTTAACTGCTTGATTCAATTCTGCAATGCAATGTCCAATTGTCGTGGGTAGAATTTGTATTGTTGTGCATGTGAAGAATAAATCGAATTTGGCTGCACTTAATACATGAGAAACATATACAAGTGCTATATTTCCTAGTTCTTAATCATGCTTGGTTTGGATAAATGGGTTTTTCATGTGGCTTGAATTAATCTGCTGAATCTGTAATGTGCTTATTTTTCATCAACATATTTTACTGATAGCATGCGAACCCTTACTTAACTTGATGACTAACTACCTTATATGTGTTGCAGGGAAACAATGGGAAGCACTGAGGTTTACAATAGAGGTTAGCACATGCATGGTCCGTTGTCTAATAGCACATTATTGTGCAATTGCAGAAACCATTCTAATATTTAGGTTTTAACAATTTGGTCTTGCACATGTAGGTCCTGCTGTCAGAGGTTTTGACCCATAGTTCGACCGTTTTTGCACATGGGAAAATGAGTTGTCCATGAATATCAATCAAGTCAAGAAACTCAGAAAGATTGTTAGGATAAAGAAATTAGCGACGAAAAACAACAAGATCTTTGTCTGCACAATAAATAAGACATTAGTTCACTACAAGATGGTACTAACTATTATACCTTGCCTTTTTTAATTCTTTTGCCCCATTTCCAATATAGAGAAGATATGTATGCACATCCTTGTTTTCAGGCCTTTCCAAAGCAGTTCATTGATGATTACCTCTCAAACCACCTCTATGGTCAGGAGGCGAGGAAGGCTTTCATACAACACTCATAGTTCAATATTGAAGTGTTCCTGAAGAGGACGAAGGATGGACGGTCAATCATCCACGGGCACTGGCCTAAATTTGCAAAGACCTTCAACATGAATGAAGGCTCAATATTCGCCTTCCCCTTCAGCAGTTTTCCAGATGAGATGCATCTGTCTATGTACCGTCTATGCAAATTTCGAAAGGTTCTAGATGTTGCATGAGAAACTTGGTGTTGGTGCAGTTGTGTAGTTGGGTAGCTGAATGCTGAAGCTATATCATGTTGTACTCTGATGTATTTCAATTATGACATCTTGCTTCCTTAATATGGAAATGAAATATATTATGTGCTTAATATGAATGTCAATTAGATTAATAAATGAATTATTAATAATAGGTCAATTATCCTTCTAATGGCCAATTAACCTGCTAATTAGGTTTTGTCTATTGCAAACGGTTACAGAGAAAACACTGTGGGCAATGACCTCAAGCAACTTTCACAGTTTTTAGAAATAAACCGTGTTGGATCAATGAATAATCACATGACATTCTCTTGAAAACTGTTTGCGTTGGGCCACCTTGCGCAAACGTTTACCGCATAAAAACTGTGTGTGATGGACAGCCTTTGCCACACAGTTTCTTCTACGCATCGTGTGTGATGCATTCAATAATGAAAATGATAAAGTTGTTAATATCATGTGCAATGGCAACGTTATCACAGATGATTTAACGGGGAAAATTGTGTGTGATGTACCTGTGAATGGAAACGTTTTTCCTGGAGCGACTGTGTGAGATGTATATACGAACGGAAACATTTAGCCGGGACTGACTGTGTGGGACGTACTTATGACCGGAAACGATTTCGCATGTATAATTGTATTTTTTGAGAACTATTGTATGTACAACCATATTTGAGTGCTCGTCGGTCGCACACGACCTCATTTTGCCGAGCGTGTGTGCCAGGAGGGCATATCCCCGACGGTTTCTGGGTCGTGTGAGAAGGACCCCCCCCCTATCGCAGTCACTCACTAGGTGACGATTCAGAACACCGTCGCGGAAAGGGGTTAAAAACCGTTTCTATAGCACCTCACTGTACCAGTGAATGTGACTAATGAGTTAGCCACGAGATCTTGTATTACGGAACGAGTAAAGAGACTTGACGACAACGAGATTAAACTAGGTATGGGGATACCAGTACGATCGAATCTCGGGCAAGTAACATATCGATAGACAAAGGGAACTGCATACGGGATTAGCAGAATCCTTGACATTGAGGATCTTCGTAGAATATGTAGGAACGAATATGGGCATCCAGGTCCCACTATTGGTTATTGACCGTAGAGGTGTCTCGGTCATGTCTGCATAGTTCTCGAACCCGCAGGGTCTACACATTTAATGTTTGGTGACGATATAAGTATAGTTCAGTCATTATGGTGGTTACCGAAGGTTGTTCGGAGTCCTGGATGAGATCCCGGACGTGACGAGGAACTCTGGAATGGTCTGGAGTTGAAAATTGATATATTGGACAAAGGGTATTGAAGTCTGGAATTGTTCCGGGGGTACCGAGTGATGACCAGCATCACCGAAAGGCGTTTCGAGGGGCCCCGCCAAGTGTTTGGGGGGGGGGGGGGCATGGGCCAATGGGAGGGGGCAAACCAGCCCACTAAGGGGTTGTGCGCCTCCCTCACCATTTCCCATGTGACCAGAATGGGTGGGGGCGCTCCCCTAGGGCAGCCATCCCCTTTGCATTGGGGGCCAAGGCTCCCGGGGGAGGCGCACCAAAACCCATCTAGGGTTTCCCCCTAGTGGTCGCCGGCCCACTCCCACCCTAGGGAACCCTAGGGCACCCCTTCTCCTCCCTTCCCCCTATATATAGAGGTGTAGAGGGAGGGCAGCCGCACCCATCTATGCCACGACGCTGCCCTCCCTCACCCTCATAGTCCTTCTTCTCCGTGAGGCTTGGTGAAGCCCTGCTGAGGTTTCTCCACCACCGCCGCCATCACGCAGTTGTGCTACCGGAGGACTCGAGCTACTACTTCACCATCGCTCGCTGGATCAAGGAGGTGAAGACGTCATCAAGCCGTACGTGTGTTGAGCGCGGAGGTGCCGCCCATTCGGCACTTGGATCGGGAGTTCGCGGGACGGATCGTGATTGGGTCGCGAAGACATTCGACAACATCAACCGCATTTCTTAACGCTTCCGCTTAGCGATCTGCAAGGGTATGTAGATGCAATCTCTCATCTCGTAGATGTTCATCTCCTAGATTGATCTTGGTGAGCGTAGGAATTTTTTTGTTTCCCATGCAACGTTCCCCAACAAATACATCCACCATGAAATAAGTTTTCGTAATGTATTTATTTGGTAGTACAATTATTTTATCTTCTGCATAATTTAGTCAAACTTTAAAAGGTTTGACGAATGCGTAGTTTGGGAGGTTGTCTGCTTTACATATTTTATAGGTTTCTAAACAGGAAAATGTTTCCTTCAATCATACTCCTCTCTTATGTTTGCTACCTGTAAAATCTACAACTTTGGACGGCTTCTTCTACCGACTCATCTCCAAAGTTCATATTTCCTAGTCTTAAGAGATAATATCACCAGTGGTGATTAAACTTGTGATCGATGTTCACTTTAGTGCATGAACTTGCAGAATCGTACTGGTTCTAGAATTTAGCATAAGCGTGCAAATACGGTGATAATCTCATCTGTAGATGTATAACGCGTTGACATTGCACTGTATTTTAATTAGCATGCACACGTGGCGTGGGAATCACTTTCAACAGATGGCTTGCTTTATATACGTCTCTACGATCAATGGACCCCACATGTCAGAATAATGGAAAGTCAACTTTTTTTGGGATGCTGGGAATCGAACTTGGGGGGTCGTGGGTGCAAACAACCAGCGCTAACCAGAAAAACACTAATGTTCTGCTGTCCACTGGATAATGACGTAGCACAATGTATAAATGGGCCACCGTCTATGCGGCCAATGTTGCATATGTTAGCTTTTTTTAAAATATTTTAAGAACTTATTAAAAGTACGTAAAAACTAATGATAGTAATAACAATAAATTTCAACAATTCGTCTGTTATGAATATTATACACACCAAAAGTAACTTATTTAGCAAAATGTTGAAGTAATTTTAAAAAATATCGATCTGTTATTTTTGAAAAATCATATAAATAAAATATTATTATGATAATTAAAATATCTTATATAAGTTAGAATAATAAAAATATTTACTAAATTATAATTCATAAATATTTTTTTAGCTATACGAACATTTTAATATTTATATGCACATTTTTATAGCTCATAAGATTCCTTATTTATTATATTTTCCATTTTTAAAATATTCATAATTACACAAAACTTAACACTAAAATTTATATATATATATATATATATATATATATATATATATATATATATATATATATATCAGATTGTATTTGTTTGGAACTAAAGGTTTTGTTGTTCGTCCGTTATGAATATTATACACACCAAAAGTAACTTGCTAAATGTTCAAGTAATTTTAAAAATTATTGATCTGTTATTTTTGAAAAAATCATATAAATATAATAGCATTTATGATTAAAAGAATATTTTGTATAACTTATCAATAATTTTATACTAAAAAGAGTATATGCTTTGTTGTTGTCGATACATCTGACTATATTTCAATTATAAAGAAATTAAGAATATATGCCACGAGTGAAAGCTATAACAATTGAATATTCATAAAAATGTTTGTATTGATAATTTTTTATAATTTAAATGTAGTCCATGAGTTCTATTTTTACATTTACTATGATTAATAGTTTTGTATTTACTAAATATTTTAAATATAATCCGCATGTAAATAAGTGAATAGTTTTTGAAAAAACAGGAACTTTTTTAAAAACTTATTTTATTTGTATGTATCATGTTTATAACACACGTCTTTTAAATTTACTTTCCTTATTGTGTTTATTGTTTACAACCTTCTTACATATTTCTAAAAAAAGAAGCTAACATGTGCAAATTGGTTGGATGGACTGCACCCATGTAAAACCCACGAACGTCTTCCTAAACAAAATATTAAAGTTCGTTATCATTCCTGGACATGAAAATACGAATGGTGTTGTTTGCTACATCCCAAAGTTTGAGCCCTGGCTGCTTTAATTTTATCGTTCATTTTCCTATGTGTTGACATGTGGTGCCCACTAGTGATAGTGACATATATAAAGCAAGACATCGATCTATAGGAAGTTGGTCCCATGCCATTTGTGCATGCTAATTAAAATATGGTGCCACATCAGCGCATTATATGTCAATGGATGAGATTATCACCGTATTTGCACGCTCACGCCAAGTTCTAGAACCACTTCAACGCATTTTTCAAGTTGAGACACTAAAGTGAACATCAATGACAAGTTTAAGCACCACCGGTGATATTACCTCTAGTCTTAACTTATATGGTTTTAAGTGGCATTATATATCTTATTTGTAATATGCCAACCAACTTTGTGGATAGATTTAAGATAAATACATTTTACAGAGCTAAAAATAGGAAGAAACAAGAGTTTTATGACCTTAACTGATTTATCATAATGAGTTGTTAAAATACTCTTGTCCCACATGCATTTCACATGAATATCTTAGACTGGCGTGATTTTCGCTACGTTGTCCTTCTATCTGTACAATGATGGCTAGGATATGTTATTATAAGTCATAAGAAAGCAGAAGATTCTTTCACAGATAAACACTGTCATATGTTCTCTTTTTTTGCGAATAACATTGTCATATGTTAGAGTCACATGGATGCGTATCCGTCTGAGTTAGCTTATATTGTATCAATGAACATGCTGGTGGTTTTCTAAATTAGAGATACATTTTATTGTGGATGACCAAGCAAAAAATAGTTATATAACTTTACTCTTCCTTTTTTTTCTTTACACAAAGAGTCTAGGTCTAATAACCTTCTATATCTACTTTGTATGATTTTCCTACTTTATGAGATTCGATGTTTTTCTTTTGTTTTAGAGCATGCATGTTGGTTGAAACAACAGGGCGCTTGAATTATAATGTCTTATTTTCTCCCACTTTACAGGTTCACATGTGTGTAAAATACAAGCACTTTGGTATAATATTCCAATAATGTAAAATATAAGGTGTATTTACTTACTTGTTTCCATGGAGTCATTCTTCAAAACTCAATGTACCTCACAAGTTTACATTTAAGAAATAAACTGGAGGGAATCCTGCTTAATTATGCCATGGTATTGTTATGGATATTGCCTCGATATTTTTGAACTAAAATGTATGGTAGAGAGTGATTCTACTCAATGCATTCCTATTTTTTCCTGTATATACATGTCTAGAACACCATAAGGATTCGTGTATAGTTTTTTTTTAGCTTTTACTATGTATTCCCAATTTTTTGTTTGGTTTCTAATAATGTGAGTGATGGTGCTAACAATCAAATCTCATTTAGTTTGAACTTTTTTTAGCACAACATCCAACTATTTCAGCATTCACTTTTATTATGTTCACAATAATAAATTCAACTACAGATGATGGCTTTGTAGTTAGATGAAAAACAGAAGGTTGTTGCAAAAAAAAAATCTGAGGAGAAAATATCGTTTTTCGAGAAAGGGTGGATTTTATTAACTCAAATGAAGCATCAATGGGATACAAACACAATATGCACACACCCGGCCGCTGCATAGTCAGGATGCACATAGCCAACACTAACTCACACACACAAAAACATACTGGCAAATAGCAAAGTCGTGTAAGACCAAAGCTATGCCTAAGCGAGGAAAAAAATTCCCTAAAAATATCAAATCCATGATCAACAATGTGCAACTAGGACTATACCCACACCAATCATCTCATGACATCATAAAGATAACGAGGTTCTTCAACAGCAACCCGTTCAGGAAGGGAGCGACGCTCAAACGCCGCCATCACCAGATCCAACCACCAATGGATTCTAGGTTTTCACCCTGACGAATCAGTTCGAGCATATCCGAGCAATGCACTCAACAACGTACCGACGCCAAAAATGTTTGTCTAGAACTTCATAAGGTACAGCCAGGCATTGCACTCCTTCGGTGTGAGCAGTCTAATTTTTTTGCGCAATTTGCTATACACAAAAAAACATTGCTCGTTAAAATAACATTGTTTTGAAGGCTGTACATATATCTGTGACGTAAATAGCTGGATTCCTAATGCTTCGAAGGCTGTACACAGTCAGTGTCTTTTGCTTTTCTTTAATTCCGCTCCCTCGAGTTAAAGTCCTTTTTTCCTGTAAAAGAAAAGTGGTAAAGAACTACAAAAATGCATGCATGTGAGCTTATGATGCCAAGCACTGAAGAGAACCTTCTCATGTGGACGGGGCACTGAAAAGAACTACATGTGCTCGTTTCAAAAAAAAACTACATGTAATGCCGAGCTTAGAGCAACTCCAATGCAGGTACCTATTTCGTCCACCGCTGTCTATTTGAGTCTCCCGACGACGATGAAGAAGACGCCTAGGACAGCGCGCCGCCTCGTTGTTTAGTTTTAGTTAATGTTTAATCAATGTAAACGTGGACGCGTGGACTCTCGCCCGCCTTTGTGGCCGGCATTACTGTTTTTCATTTTCGAAATATTTGTTCTAGTTTTTTTTTCGCGCACCGTAAGAATGGGTCGGGCCAGCGTTGGGCGCACGCGCTGACCCAAACGAAGAAGCAGACATGGGTATCCGCCGGGCCGACCCAAACGGACAAAAAACGGACAAAATCGCCATCCATTTGGGTCGGCGCCTTGGAGTTGCATTATCATGTGCACTGTACTGTGTCAAGACTTCTTGATCTGCTTATATGCGCCCGCCCGCCCAGCCATTCTGCTAAGCTGAGCTGAGGTGAGCTAGCTAGAGCGCATGCATGCAAGTCGACCAAGATGTTGGGCTTCTTGCACTTGAATACCAGTAATGACATTTTGCACAGTTGCGCGGCACACGACTACACCGATTTTAGAAACACCATTTTCTACAACCTCACCGACTCGTACATCGCCCAGTTCAACCACACCACCACCTTGCTCACCTCCATCATCATGTTCGTCCTCGCAGCGCTCTTCTTCAACCTCAACCTCTTCAGCAGGCTCTCCGACGTCAGCGCCATCCTCGACCCCAGGGTCCGCCTCTTCATCACCTCCGCGCTCTCCCTCTTCCTCCCCGTCATGTCCTACCTCTTCTCCGAGGCCAGGAACGCCACCGGCGGTGCCCGCTCCAAGTTCACCGACGAGCTGCCCCTGCGAGCCCGGCTCATCCTCATCTGGATGCTCCTTGTGGAGCTCCTCCGCAAGAAGGCCGAGGAGATCCACATGCAGGGTTACTCGGGCACCATGGACCGTGTGGGGCGTGTCTTTTGCTGGGGAGCTTCGTCTTCTTCCACCTGCATGATGCTGGCAAGCGGTCCATGGTGGGCATCCTCTGGCTTCTCTGTGCCACAAGGCTGGTACAGAGGATCGTCTTCACCGAGGTCGGGAAACGCTCCCTTGCCTTCGGTGTAGGCAAGAATGCTCGACTCATCACCTCCTACATGGCTCAAGTGCTAGAAGAAGATGAGATGGAGCACCGCCACCACAGTTTGGACGGAGACGAGCTACTCAAGGGATGCAAGTACGCAGTGATGGAAGAAGAGAATCTGGTCGTTGAGGCCAGCCCGGGTGGCTACAGGCTAACCGGCGACGCCGCACCAGCCACCGTGAGCAAGATCTGGGGGCTCCCTGAGATCTGTTCCCTGGACCGAGATAAACGTCTCAGGCAGCTCTGCCTCTCTTTTGCACTCTTCAAGCTGCTGCGCCGGAGGTTTGAGCGCCTGCCGGCAACGACCGCCGCGGAGGCCCGCAGCTACCGACAAGTCATCTTCAAAGCCATGCGCAGCGACATAGAAAAAGAGACATCAGATTCAGGGGCAAGCACGAGCACGAGCACGAGCACGGCGGAGGCCTTGTTCCGGCTGACCAAGGACGAGCTCAGCTTCCTCTCCGAGTATTACCACCCCATCGTCCCCGTCGTCCTCGCAAGTCCCTTCTTCTTGCTCGCCAACTACTTGTTGCTCCCGCTCCTCGTGTTTGTCCTATGCCTCGTCCTCATCGTCCTCTGCACCAACGGTGACGTCGGCTACGCCGTGGACAGCATCAAAGGCGACAACTACTTTACTTTCTTCAGCATAACCACTATGATGACGGGGCGCCTACCTAAAATCTTTACTTCCCGGTTAGTTTTCTTCTCCTTCTTCGACTTCTCCATCACCTCACTCCTATTCCTCATGGTTGTCTACGAGGAAGTTTGGGAGTTCCTCGTCCTCGTGCTCTCAGACTGGTTCATGGTGTCACTCTTGTGCAAGTACGCTGTGAAACCCGACGGGCGCCTTGGCCGCGTCTTCCTCTGGGCCATCCGCGGCATCATGGGGATGCGAAGCATCATGCATCGCCCACACATTAGCTTCAACCAGCTCTGTGTGGTGAGGTTTTGCTGGCTAGCAATTCCCTTCTCCTTCTCCCTCCCTGTGACGCTGCCCATCATACCATTGCCAAGCATGCATGTGCCGGACCAGGTGAAGCTTTCCATCATGGAGTACCTCGCCAACAAGTTACATGACCTTCATGGCAACCCCACCTCACTTACACTCAGTAGAGGCAGGTTCGCGCTTGCAGACGACGCGGATCTCTTGCCTTTCTGCGACAGTGACAGCGTCGCCGAGGTTATTCTTACTTGGCACATCGCCACCAGCCTCTTCGAGGTGAGGCATTCCACAACCTCTGATGATCATGCTCAGGCTCAGAGCCTGTCCAAGTACTGCGCTTACCTGGTGGCCATCCACCCGGAGCTGCTCCCCGAATACCAGGAGAGCACGGAGCTTGTGTTCAAGGACACGATGCTCGAGCTGAGTGGCGTTCTCGGGTTCTGGCGCTGCTACTTCTTGACGTGTGTCAACACCCGGTACAGCAAGATCATGGGTGCCGCAAAGAAGCCGAGCAGCACCCCAAGGAATGTGGTGAAAAGAGGTGCGGAGTTGGCGCACAAGCTGGTGAATAAAGCCGAGGATGCCCAGGATTCTGGGGACGAAGCGTTGTGGAAGCTGCTGGCAAATCTTTGGGTGGAGCTCGTCGTCTACGTCGCGCCATCCAATGACGATGGTTGTATAATGGGGCACGAGAAACTACTGGTCAAGGGTGGCGAGTCCATCACCATGCTCTGGGCGCTCGCCTCGCACGCCGGCATAAGCCGTCCAGCCGATACACCAGGGGCGGCCGTCGCAATCGAACGTGTGACTGATGCTATTGTATAGATTACATGGAGCTCTAGGTCTGTCTGTATCTTTTTTAGTGTGGTGGTACGTGTGCATGAAGTGTACTGTGCTGGCTTGCGGCTTGCCATGTGTGTGTGATGTTTTTTTTTGTGGGACTGTCTATTTTACATTTGACTGATTTTCAATTCGATATCATTCAAATCTTCTGACCACTGCCTGCACCTGTATTTCTACAAAACTACCGATAAAATGAACTTGCTCGTATCCACTAAACGGGTCGGGCTGGAAAAAACAGACCCGGTTGTTAACTAAACCAAAAATAACAAAGAAACCTCCAGCTGATCCCTGGACCCAGCAGTCTCCAGAATATCTAGAGAAAAGTAGAACAAACAGGGAAATCAGAAGTCCGCTTCAACCTCTACAAGAAAAAAAAGAGAAATGTATTACAAAAATAGGACTATAACATAGTGCATTGGGGAAAAATTTAGCAATCAATAGAGAAGATATGATAAAGTGCAGAGAAAGATCAATATCAAAAAAATACTAACCACATTTCTTCTTCCAGCACATGATAACTTCCTCTTTAAACATTTCATTTTCTGAAAAAATTAGTACGACAGCCACTAATCAACAACAAAATGATAAGACATCAGAATAACAATACATAAACTCAAAACAACACAGGAAAACACATACATGATCCATATAGAAGTCGAAGAGAGCTTCGTCAAGCCCTCCATCATCACTAGAGATTTCCTGTTAAAGGCATACACATAAATTAATAAAATGAAAAGAATTTTTTTAAAATAATTAAAACTAGGGAAGCAAAAGAAATAAATACCAAGGACATAGGATGAGAACCATCAGCTGCAAAATCATTAGGAACAAAAGGATCATTCAGAGAACCAGTCCTCTCAAGAGAAGAGACTAGGGGTACATCCTTGTGAGATACTTTCCGTAGACTCCCCATTGAACCAAACCCTAAAAATACAAAGGCAAATGAAGCAGAAGCAACTACTAGTCGATATATTAAACGCATGGCTGAATATTAAAGTGCAAACTAGGAAACTGACAAAAACTGCAAGGCATGCAACAATTACAGTTCTCACCACAGAAATTACAATGTAATATTCTAGGGAAATACAGTGTAAAACTCTGGAGAATTACGAATGTAAGTCACACAGCAATTATAGTACTCAACCATGCAAATTACAGTGTAATAATACTCTAGTGAAATACAATGTAAAACTATGGTGAATTACAGTGTAAAACTCTAGGGAATTACATAGTAAAACACTGGAGAAATACATTAAAAGTCATGCAACAATTCAGTCCTAACCCACACAAATTACACAGTAAAACTCTGCTGATTTACATTGTAAGCCCAATAGGAAAATACACTGTACAATTACAGTCTTAACCCACACAAATTACACTGTAGAACTCTACTCATTTATGGTGTAAGCCCAACAGGAAAAATATACTGCAAAATTACAGTGAAAAACTTTGCTCATTTACAGTGTAAGCCCTAGGAAAAATACACTGTAAGCCCTACCACAATTATAGTCCCCACCCACAAAAATTATAGTGTAAAACTCTACTCAATTACGGTGTAAGCCCTACGAAAAATACACTGTAAGCACATATCACAAATTACAATCCTCATCCACACAAAATACAGTGTAAAACTCTGCAAATTTACAGTGTAAGTCCTATGGTTAATTGCAGTGTAAAAGTCTAGGAAAAATACACTATAATCCCCACCACAAATTACAGTCCTCACCCATACAAATTACAGTGTAAAACTCTGCTGATTTAGAGTGTAAGCCCTATGGTTAATTACAGTGTAAAACTCTAGGAAAATACACTGTAGGCCCTATTACAGTCCTCAAACCAAGCTAGTTACACTGTAAAACTCTAGGAAAATACATTGAAAAAGCATGGCGATTTACATTATAAGTGAATCACAGTGTAAAACTACGGTGAATTACAGTATAAGCCCTACCGCAGTTACAACACTGCTAATTACAGTACCATACAAAATACAATGTAAAACCCTGGGGGAATTATAGTGTAAAACTAGGGTGAATTACACTGTAAGCCCTAAAACCATACAACAACTACATCACTCATCCAATCCAAATTACAGTGAAGGGGTATTACAATGTAACTTTAGGGAGGTACAGTGAAGAAGCACAAGAAATACAGAGGAAAATAACCTATGGGACTACAATCAAACATAATACAGTGAACTTCAGAAAATACATTACAAAAATTCATCAGGCATAAAACTGCAGCAAAAGAAAACTAGGGGAAATACAGTCTAAGTCAGAGGTACATCACACAGAAATTCAGAAATACAGTCTAAATCACACTATGATGAAGGCAGTGCTACTACACATGTACAGTGAAGAACAGGGGGTATTACAGACTAGAACAAGGGCAAATACAGCAGGTGGAAAATATGGGGTAATTACAGTGTAATTCAGATAACACGGTAACAATACATGGAGCACGACATGCAACATGACAGTACAGTGATAAACATTCAGATAAACATCAAAAAGCTCCGAAAACGACCAACCTAACAGCGTCAATGAGGAGATCAAACCTAAAACTTAAACCTAACAACGGAGCACAAGGGATCCGCGGCGAACTGAAGCGAGCAAAGGGGACCCGCGGCAAACTGACGCGAGCAGAGGGGATTACGAGGCCAACAGACAAGAGCAGATGCGATTTCTGACGGGAACTGACCCGAGCAAAGGGGATCCATGGCGAACTCCATGGATGAGCGTCGGCAAACAAAACACTACACTAACCAACAACTAAACAACATCAAAAAGCAACAGGATCCACAGGAACCACCACAAAATCAATCCGCGAGACCTAAATCTGGAAGCTACACTGCCAAAATCGAAGCACGGGGGAAAGGGAGAGAGACAACGGAAACTAACGAACGAATCGGGGAGAACACTCAAGCTCGAGGAGAGGAGGGATCTCGCCACCGCCATGAACCAGACTGAAATCACCTCGTCCCCTCCGCCGCTCGAGCGCCTCCTCCTTTCGCTCCCTCTCTGCCCTTTCGAAACAATACCACCTAAATCAAACAGAGAAGAATTCAAGAGGGGGGAAATGAAAAGGGAAAGATACACGGGCGTCCACTAACGGGCAGAACCAGAAAAACCGCGTCCGACAAAAGAAAACCAAACTGGCAACAAAGGAAACCCGCCATGAAACCAGAGAACTAAGTGCGAATCACAGCGCACGATCGGACAGCCACAAATTCGAATGACGGCCAATTGAAAAACACTCGACTGAAAAATAGCAAAACCGTTTTTTTTTCTTGTCTTTTTGAGTTTATGTGTGACAGCATCACAAACGGTTTGGGGTTTCATTTTCTTGAGCCGGCGGTGATGCTTGTACTGTCGTTGCCATGGCCAGGGGCAGAGGCGAAGAAGAAAACACAATAATGAAGCAACACACACAAGGGACCCGAATTTGGTGCTCTCGGGTACGCGCGTACCCTATATGCGCCAAATAATTTAGTAATATAAAGAAAAGGTCAAAAAGAATCGGATCTTACTTGGAATCAAATATGATCAACCATTGTACTAGGTAAAAAGTTTGGCCACAGGATTATTCCTATATAGCGTGAATAGTACTTGTATATGTGCCAGTGACTACTAAGGGTACCTGCTTGCATCTTAGTCTCCGAGGTCTGGCCACATGATTTGTCTCAGGGTCTAGTCGTATGAAGACTCATGGATGGCATCCTGGCGAGCGACCAGCGGCGGCGACGGCAAACACCCTGACCGATTAGGCTCCGTTCGGTTCACGGGATTTGCGGTCATTCCAAAGGAAATTTAGCTAGTATAGGTTTTCTTTCCTTTTAGCTGTTCGGTTCAAAGGAAAGATACGAAACATTTCACAGGAAAGTATCGCTAGACGTGCAGATTTCACAGGAATAAACGAATCCACTCGAAGCTCATTTTTGGGCGGAGTCCCGAGGCAGAACTGAGGAGTTGCACTGTGTGGCTGAACAAAATATTTAAGCATGTGGCTGTCCATCAGATGGAAGAAGAGAACAGCAAGTACGGTGCGAATAAAAAACACCATGATGAAGTAGTACACTAATAAAATATTGTGTTAGTCACTGTTCACCATTCTAATCATACTGAGCCATCCGAATGCAAGTTCCAACTCCTTTCCCTTGTTTCCCCATTCCACACTACTGTTCATTCAACCCAATTCCTGCACAGTTTACTTTTCCTTCGTTTTTGACGCCTGCACACCGAAGGGAGCCTTAATTTCTTAGGGGGTGTTTGGTTCAGAAGTCCTAGGACTTTTTCTAGTCCCAGGGACTAATCAAAAAAGACTCTCTAGTAGAGTCTTTTTCTAGTCCCTGTAAAAAAAGTCCCTCCCGTTTGGTTCCTAGGGACTTTTTAAGGACTTTTTCTAGTCCCTGGAACTAAAAAGTCCCTGAACCAAACACCCCCTTATACCCAAATTCTAAAAAGTGCGTACGCACTAATTAGAGGAAACCAGCGGCCGGGTTTACACACGCATGCATGAGGTCTTGTGGTCTAAATTTTTGTCTTTATACCAGACGTGGCATGTACTAATAGGATAGTCACATGCACAAGACACCGCATATTTTCCGTTGTCAGATGGATGCGCATGTTCATTCATTCGGGTTTTTAAAATTTTAAAAAGTCATATCTTTTAAACTATGCGTCGGAATTTAGATCCGTTTTCATTGTTGGAATCATCACGACGAGATCTTTGAAACTAGATCCCGCGTGGATATGTTTTGACGAAAAAAAAATATGCCAACTTTGATAATATATTTGTGCAACTCTATTACTACATGATGCAACTTTAGTAATGGATTGTACAACTTTTTTGAAAACCAAGTTTGCAGCTGCATGATCAAAATTCTTATGGTATTGCAACCAAACAATGATGACAACCAACTTTTTATGATGTGCAACTAGTCTACTACCTCGGCCAACTACCTAGTGAATGTGGAATTTTCACCATCCAACTGTCCCTGCCTGTGAGATGTGCAACTTCATATGTTGCTCCGGCCAACTGCCTAGCTGACTTTGTGCAACTCCGTTTGTTGCCCCCACCAACTGAATCTGCATATCCACAAGTAGGGAGGGGAAGGAGTTGCACATCGAGTAATGGACAGTTGGCTCTAACAATAGACTAAGTTGCACATGTCGCTGGTAGGGAAGATGGGGCAGGATGTGTCAACTAAAAAAACCTACACATCCACGAGTAGGGACAATAGTAGCACATCGACTACTAGGTAATTGGTCGAAGCAGTAGACTAGTAACACATCAAGTTGTCGTGGTTGCTAGGTTGCAACCTCATATGAAGTTAGATCATGCAGCTTCAAAAAGTGGATTTAAAAAAAGTTGCACTATGTAGTACTAATGTTGCACAATGCAGTACTGAAGTTGCACCATATAGCATCAAAATTGGCATCAAAAAAATTTCATCAAAACATATCCATGCGGGATCTAGTTTTAAAGATTTCGCCGCGACGAATCCAATGGTGAAGATGGATCCGGATTCCGATGCGCGGTTTAGAAGATATGGTTTTTTTAAACTTTGAAAACCGAAACAAATGCATGTGTGACCTGTTTTTTTCAACAGATGTGACCTGTGTGAATGCACTAAATGCCAAGAAGACATGTGCTAGCGGCCAAAAACTACACACATGCATGTCTACGAAATTAGGGGATAAAAAAATTCTGTTTTAGGCCGGCCGCTCGCGCAGGCCAGCGAGCAGCCGGCTGCTACGTAGACTCGTCCTTTCTTATAACATACTCTATTTTTCTTTGTCAAATAAGCTAGCAAACGTCGATGTTTTCTCAAAAATCTTTTGTAGACCTCTTTCCGATGAAAAATCTTTTTTGTGTAATTCCAAATGTGAAGCAAGTCTCCGCATCTTATTGGTGAAATTGAATACCTGAAATTCAACAGAACCCCTGTTTTCTTATTTAGCCATAAATCCAAAAAAAATCTACCTCCTTTCTTTTTCATGTATTTTTCTGATCAGGAAAAATACAAAATTATGCCAGTTATTTTGAAGTTATTTTCATCTCGTACATAAAAATTTGCAATTATTCATCTACTACTGTTTTTTCTATCTAAAATATTAGAAAGAATGTACCCTTCTATCCAAATCCAATTTTCATTGATAAAATAAATCCAAATTCCAGTAGTAGATGAACAATTGCAAATTTATGTGTGTAGGAGATTTGAATAACTTCAAAATAACTCACATAATTTTGTGTTTTTTCTTATCACAAAAACATGAAAAATAAAGGAGGTCGAATATTTGTTTTTGGATTTATGGTTAAAGAAGAAAAAGAAAAAAACAAGGGTTCTGCCGAATTTCAAATATTCAGTTTCACTTATAAGATACGGAGACTTGCTTCACATTTGGAATTACACAAAAAAGATCTTTCATAGGAAAGAGGTCTACAAAGATTTTTGGGAAAACGTCGACGTTTTTTGGCTTATTTGGCAATGAAAAATAGAGTATGTTATAAGAAATTAACCGGTCAGTTGAATATTCAGTCACATTACACACAAAGTGCACAAAATTAGGGGTAATGCTAGACCTACGTAAGGTTAGCTACGGGTTTATGGATAACTAGGATTGGAGGATTAGGGCGGTGAAGGGGCCCACCCCATGAAAATCAGGAGGGATAGAGATTTAGTTAGGACGTTTACATAACCTTTCGTAGCATGTTTTGTAGATGTAGGGGCTGTTTGGATTGTGACTATGTTTGCCTTACGTTGCCATATTATTTTTGCCACACTTGCCTAACTTGAGTTGCTCAAATTATTAGCCACACTTTGGCTTGCCTAAGGTAATCTTGCCACACTTTTTCTGTCTATGACATGTGGATTCACTGCTCATAAAAAAAATCTTGCTTTAGGTGTAGCTAGAACCGAATACCCACCTAACTTGGTCAAATTTGCCTAAGGTGAGGTGTGGCAAAGTGTGGCACTATGTGGCTGGAAACCAAACAGCCCCGCAGTATTATTGCAGAATTAGCGCCTTCAACACTTGTTTTGAAAATCGGCGCTCATTCGAGCCACATCTATGCGAGCCCAGTAGGAATCGCTCCAAAACTATCGCTCGGCTGCGCTCGCCCGCTCGCAAGCCACCTCATTCACTGATTCCCACATGAAAAAGACCCTTAGTCGCTCCTCACTATCTAGGAAAAAAAATCAATAGCTGGTGGTTCTAGAAAAACACACACACCTGTTTATAAGGAAAAATAATGAGCATAATTCGTTTGCTACCAATATTTGGCTTGCCAAATGTTGGCATTGCCAACTATTGGCAATACCAATACTTGCCAATTTTTGGCAACTTTATGTGAGATAGGCAAAACAACTCGTAGCCAACCAAGTAGTTGCCAATATTTGGCACAGTGCCAAACATTGACACAACAAACCAATTATGCTCAATAATTTTACAAATTCATGAAAAAAACAGATTTTCTAAAAAAATATAAATCTGCAACAAAAATCAAGAATTTTTTTAAAAAATCCAAAATTAATAAACTTCATGAATTTCAGAAAAAAAATCAAGATTTTTTCATGAATTTGAGAAAAAATTAGGAGTTTTAAAAGTTCATATTTTTTTGGAAAAAAAAGTAATCAAACTTGAAAAAAAATAATCATTTTTTATCAAAGATCCCAAATTTGAAAAAAAAATCACAGACTTGGAAAAACTTCATCGATTTTGAAATAAAAAGTTCATGGATTCGAAAAAGGTTTATCGGTCATGAAAAAAGTTCACATACTTTATTTATCATTATTTTAAAAAATTACTGAAAATTTCATTAATTTGAGAAAAGTTCATCAAATTTTTAAAAAGTTCACTACAGAGTTAGCAAAAAAATGAAAACAAAGTTCATAATATTAAGAAAGAAGTTCTTGAAGTTGACAAAGATTCAAAAATTTGAAAGAGAAATCAGATTATTTAAAATTCCATGCATTTGAAAAAATGGTAACAGAAACAGAAAAAATAAATTGTCATAAAAACCCAAAGAAAACCGATGAAAAAATGGCCAAAACTGAAAAGACAAGGAAAACTAGAGACTTTGTTTAGCATTACATTTGAGGCACAACCAAAGAATAAAAAAAGGACTTAGACATAGTCGGTGAGGTCTACTAGGAGTTTATCGCATTCGTTGTTGAACCGTCAGGATCACAGTTCGAATCTGACATACGTAGGTTTTTTGAAGGTTGCAGCAAAAGATTAAAAAAAATGGGACAAGCAAAATAGGAGAGGGGTTGTGCGCCGCTTTGCTGAATAACCTATAACCAGCACTAAAGGCGCATAATAAAAATTGAGGGCCACGCACCTCCGCAGGAGCTATATCTCGCGTTAAGTGAGATGGAATCTGCTCTCGGCGATGGAAATAGCGACTTGCGCACGCAACTAGGTCGGCCCACTCGTGAACACTAAAATGGTAATAAGCGAATAAAAAGGGAGATCACAGCGAATCTGATCCTTTCTTGTCCTCGATAATTGGCTGCGGTGCTAGCCAGCGAGCTAGCATCGAGTTACTGACATTTTTTTCTTGTTTCCTTTTCTTTTTGGTTTGGTTCTTCTCTATTTTTTTGTGTTTTTATTTTGGTTTTCTTTGTGTTTTTTATTTCTTTTTATCGGTTTTTCATTTCTTACTCACTTCCTACTTTTTTTCTATGTTTTTTTTGTTTCTTTCTTGGTTTTCAATGTCTTTTTGTTATCTTTTGTCTCTTTATTGATTATTATTGTTTTTTCATTGTTTTTGCATTTGCTTACTAGCCTTTATTTTTGTTTTATTTTTTCTTTGGTTTGTTTTTGGGTTTTCATTGCTTTTTCTATTTTTCTTTTCTTTATTTTAGTTTTCATTTTTGATTTTTCAAGTTTTAAGAACACCTCTCAAATACATGGTTAACTTTTTTGAAATATGAGTTTAAGATTTTATAAATACATGGTCAACATTTTTCTATACACATTTACCACTTTTCAAAAATACTTGTTTAATTTTTTTCAAATACAAGATTAGTATTTAAAACAAAATATTTTGATTATTTTTGTTTTCATTCTTCATTTTTCAAATACATGTTTAACATTTTTCAAATGCGAGTTTATTTTTTTTTTGATATATGGTCAACATTTTTTTCACACACATTTTAAACATTTTTCAAATGCGAGTTTAACATTTTTTTAATATATGGTCAACATTTTTTCCATACACATTTTTAACATTTTTCAAATGCTTGATTGAAAATTTTCAAATGCTTGTTTAAAGTTTGTGAAATACACAATTAACATTTTTAATACCTGATCAATATTTTTTTTCTATACACATTTCAACATTTTTTAAAATACAAGATTAACATTTTTTTAACACATGGTCGACATTTTTCTATGCACATGTGCCATTTTTTAAATGCTTGATTAAGATTTTCTAAATGCAATATTGACATCTTTTACATGATCAACATTTTTTCTATACAAATTTAATATTTCCCAAATGCTTGACTAATATTTTGAAAATACTTGTTCAATTGTTTTTTCAAATGCTTGATTAACAGTTTTACATACAAGATCAAACAAATATTCGTTTCTTTAATACATGATCAATAATTTTCTATACACGTTCAACATTGTTCAGAATGCTTGATTAACATTTTCATAAATACTTGCTCAACATTTTTCAAATACTTGTTCAAAATTTTTGAATTGTTTTTTGTAGAATTGTTTTGTAATATATAAACAAAAGTACAAAATGAAGCAAACAAGGATAACAGAAAACCTACAAAATACAGAAAAAAGGAGGTTGTGGCCTCCCGTGCTCCTGGGCTGGCCCATCTTGGTCTCCCCTTAAGCGAGGGTTCGTCCCCTCTCATTGAACGAGAGACATAGAGGCGCCCACGCATCTCCCAATTTCAGGCGGAAGGACACATTGGTCACATAGTACATGGCCTATTGGGCTTTGTTTTGTGTGGTGTTTACTAGTTAAATTGATTAGGTGGGCTGCTAATTAGGCCATTTAGCAGGTATACATATATACAGAGTAGCAGACAAAAAAAAGATATATATCCTCACCCCAATCTTCGCCCACGACCATGGCTTTATTTGGGTGCAATGTAGATATTAAATGTGAATGGTTTTTCTCATAAGTGAGAGACTAGGAACCATCACTGCTGCCACCAGGAGAGTCCAATCCTTCTGGCGCCGGCTAAGCGAAACCCATTAGCCTGGGAGCACTTGGTCGTTGGTGGTGAGGGGGGTTGTTGGATCTCACGTGGGCGTACCATTTTGGATTTAGGTTTTAGGGCCCTAGTAGCTTACGTTTTTGGGTCGTTCGACGTCTTGGCTTCGGTGGTGACGCTTAATAAAGAAGATCTAGGGGTGCGTTTGGTTGCCCACAAAATCACAATCATGCCCAGTTGGATCTCGAAATGTGCGTTTGGTTGTGAAAGCAGTGGGCTGGCTCGCATGTGCACGAAGCTTAAAGCAGGCCTCAGCTTGGCTCGGCAGTTTCTAGCGAGCCAGGCAATTTATCAGTTAGACAACTTTAGGGATGTTGATTTAGGTGGGAGTTCATTTGTAA
Organism: Triticum timopheevii; assembly: GCA_963921465.1. Taxonomy (NCBI): domain Eukaryota; kingdom Viridiplantae; phylum Streptophyta; class Magnoliopsida; order Poales; family Poaceae; genus Triticum; species Triticum timopheevii. The sequence continues at coordinate 637,749,874 of OY997270.1, forward strand.
TTTTATTAATTGAACTTAACTTATCATGAACTTGGTCCTGATTGTATTTGCAAATCTATGTTGTAGATCAATAGCTCGCGATATAGCTCCTTTATTTTTTTTAAATGTTCCTAGAGAAAAATAAATTGAAAGATGATAGTAGCAATGATGCGGACTAGGTCCGTGATCTGAGGATTACCCTCATTGCTGCAAAGAAGAATTATGCCCTTGATGCACTGCTAGGTGATAGACCTATTGCAGAAATAGATGTAGACGTTATGAACCTTTGGTAAGCTCGATATGATGACTACTTAATAGTGTAGTGCGCCATGCTTTACCGCTTAGAATCAGGACTTCAAAAACGTTTTGAACGCCACAGGGCATATGAGATGTTCTAAGAGCTGAAATTGGTATTTCAGACTCATGCCCATGTCGAGAGGTATGAGACCTCTGACAAGTACTTTGCCTACAAGATGGAGGAGAATAACTCTATCAGTGAGCATGTGCTCAGAATGTATGGGTTCGTGTAGGACCTTGAGAAGAGGTGTTTAGAGGGGGGGTGATTAGACACTAAGTACCAAAGTTGCAGTTTTTAAGTTTCTTTGAGTTTAAGTGGAGTTTGGGCACAATTTCAACATTCACAATACATATCAAGCAAGCATGCAAAGAGTATATGAGCAGCGGAAAGTAAGGCATGCAACTTGCAAGAATGTAAAGGGAGGGGTTTGGAGAATTCAAACGCAATTGGAGACACAGATGTTTTTGGCGTGGTTCCGATAGGTGGTGCTATCGTACATCCACGTTGATGGAGACTTCAACTCACGAAGGGTAATGGATGCGCGAGTCCACGGAGGGCTCCACCCACGAAGGATCCACGAAGAAGCAACCTTGTCTATCTCACCATGGCCGTCGCCCACAAAGAACTTGCCTCACTAGCGGTAGATCTTCACGAAGTAGGCGATCTCCTTGCCCTTACAAACTCCTTGGTTCAACTCCACAATCTTGTCGGAGGCTCTCAAGTGACACCTAGCCAATCTAGGAGACACCACTCTCCAAGAAGTAACAAATGGTGCGTTGATGATGAACTCCTTGCTCTTGTGCTTCAAATGATAGCTCCACAACACTCAACTCTCTCTCATAGGTTTTGGATCTGGTGGAAAGAAGATTTGAGTGGAAAGCAACTTGGGGAAGGCTAGAGATCAAGATTCATATGGTAGGAATGGAATATCTTGGTCTCAACACATGAGTAGGTAGTTCTCTCTCAGAAAATGTATGCTGGAAGTATAGGTTCAGTCTGATGGCTCTCTCCACGAATGAAGAGGAGGTGGAGGGGTATATATAGCCTCCACACAAAATCTAACCGTTACACACAATCTACCAAACTCGGTGGGACCGAATCATCAAACTCGGTCAGACCGATTTAGCAAATAATGTGACCGTTAGGGTTTTCGGTGGGACCGAAATGCAACTCGGTGAGACCGATTTGGTTAGGGTTTAGGGCATAACATAATCTCGGTAGGACCGATTACACAAACTCGGTAAGACCGATTTGGTAATAAGCTTTCCAGAGAGTTGGTCAGGTAAACTCGGTGGGACCGATTTGCTCTTTTCAGTGAGACCGAAATGTTACAAAAAGGAAACAGAGAGTTTACATTGTAATCTCGGTAGTACCGATTGCTCAAACTCGGTGAGACCGATTTTGATAATGGACATACACAGAGAGATTACAATCCCATCTCGGTGAGACCGAGATCCCTATCGGTAGAACCGATTTGCTTAGGGTTTGTGGCAGTGGCTAAGACATATGGAATCGGTGGCGCCAGATAGGAAGAATCGGTGTGACCGATTTTGGCTTTAGGTTTAGGTCATTTGTGGAAGTGGGAAAATAGCTGAGGGTTTTGGAGCATATCACAAAGCACATGAAGCAAGAGGCTTATTAAGAAACACCTCATCCCTCCTTGATAGTATTGGATTTTCCTATAGACTCAATGTGATCTTGGATCACTAAAAGTGTAAAATGAAGAGTCTTGAGCTTGAAGCTTGAGCCAATCCTTTGTCCTTAGCATCTTGAAGGAGTTCCCACATCCTTTAGTCCATGCCACTCCATTGTTGAACTTATCTGAAACATACTAGATAAAGGTGTTAGTCCAACAAGAGATATGTTGACATTAGTTACCAAAACCACCTAGGGAGCACTTGTGCTTTCAATCTCCCCCTTTTTGGTAATTGATGACAACATACATCAAAGCTTTAGATAAAGATATAAGGAATAGCAAGTAAAGCTTTGGAAGGACATGTAACAAACATAGGCTCCCCCTACATGTATGCAATCATGTGAATATGGAATATGGAGGCATATGAGAGCATAACCATGATAGAGTAGGCAATGTGTTACATGTATCTTGGCCATATGCATCAGAGCAGAGAATGTTAAAGAAAGTACCTTCATGCTCATGAGTCCTTCTTGCAAACAATATGTACATCAGGAAGAATTCCTCATACACATGATTGTGATGCATATACTTACCTTGAAGTCTTGAGTTGGCTTAGGATGAAATGAACCTGCGTAAACAAGGTTAGATAACACAGATACATCTTCTAGCCAGAGCAAACAAAAGAAACCACAAGAATACCAAGACTGGGATGACATGTAGAGAGTGAGTACTAAGTACCACATTGAATTAGACATGTCCGCAAGAGTAAAGATGTGCAATGGATTTAAATGATTTATTTCCCTTAGATGTCTTGCTCCCCCTGAATCTAACATGGGATATTGGGAGAAGATAGGGAAACAGAAAATTAGAGCTGAAAGATCAAAGCTTAAAGATATGAATGATGAACAGAGCTAATGTATGCTAATGCAAATAGGCACAAAAGATCAAATGAACATGTCTATACCCTCAAAAAGACATGTGGGCATCTCTCCTCTTGAACACCAAGCATCTGGGATCCTTGAGAAATACTTTCTACTTAGGTATTCTCTCCCCCTGGAATCTCTCTCCCTTTGAGGGTCTCTCCCCCTTAGAGGATCTCTCTCCCCCTTAAGGATCTCTTCCTAAAAGATAAACTTTTGATGTTCTCTCTCTCCAAATGATAAGCTTTAATGTTCTCTCTCTCCCCCTTTGACATCAATTTCCAAGAAGGGTTTTCTGGAATCTGTCTAATGGGTTTGGTCCTTGAGACACAGCACAAAGCAAAGATAAAAATGTGATGCTCGTAGAGGACAAGATTCATTGAGTGGAGCTGGATCAAAAGACACATAGAATATGTGGCAAATTGTTTTCCTGATGTGAGATCGGTGGCACTGAGTTGTATGCTTCGGTTGTACCGAAAGGATTCGGTTGGACCGAAAATGACAAATCGGTGAAACCGAGTTCATCTCAGAGAAAACACTTGTCACCTCAGCTCACTTAGACTTGTAAGATCTCACAAAGATTTGCAAGGAATTTACTGAAAGATGTGCAATGAATTGGAATGCAGAAAATGCAGAGCAAACAGAAAGAAAATCTAGATGAAGTTTTTTTTGAAAGGGGAAACAAATATGCATGTGACAAATGCAAAAACACAGAAAAGAACACAAGAGAACTTCATCTAGAGATGGTCGGTGACAAAGTCACCTATGTTAGAGTATATTGACTTAGGAGTCAAGTGAGAGCACTTGATCATATGTCATACTCATCGTTTAAGCTCAAAATGGGGTTGCCATTTTTCGTTTAAGCATCTTGATGTGTTCACATCTTGTCGAGTTGCTTTAGCTCATGGCTTGGAGTAAAGCTTCTCTAAGATGGAATGACATACCTTGGTTGGTGGTGTAGTCCATGTAGTTGAACTTGTGCGGGTTGCTCAAGGTTGATGTAGCTCATCAAGAATTTGGAGCACCACTTGGAATTTGAGTCCATCTACCTACATGGGTTAGTTCTTGCAAGGAAGAGCACTTGTATGTCCAAAAATGACAATCATGAAGCTCAATGGAGAATTTGTCAAAGGATATGTTTGAATGGTTTCGTGCTTCCTTGTCTTCAACCACCATAGTGTAGAAACTTGGTGATGTTGAGATTGCTCAAGATGTGAGTAGATTACAATCTCATGGAATTTGATTCCACCAAGTACCTACATGGGTTAGATAGCATTCAAGATACAAATATATCCAAGACATAAGATTTTCATCATAAGAGAAATATCAAGGATTAGTCATAAGCTCATGTCTTGCATGTATCCAATGGAGTTTCTACTCCAAGTTTGAAGCATCAATGATATTCAATTCTCCTCTTAACCTGCAAAACACTTTCTCATCAAGAGGTTTAGTGAAGATATCCGCTAATTGCTTTTCGGTGCGAACATGCTTAAGATCAATGTCACCCTTAGCAACATGATCTCGAATGAAATGATGACGAACTTCAATATGCTTAGTTCGAGAATGTTGCACAGGATTATGACCAATTTTGATAGCACTTTCATTGTCACATAGCAATGGAACATGTCTCACATATATCCCATAATCTTTAAGAGTTTGGGTCATCCAAAGTAATTGAGCACAACATGAACCAGCGGCAATATATTCAGCTTCGGCGGTGGATAAGGATACCGAGTTTTGTTTCTTGGAGGACCAAGACACAAGAGATCTACCAAGAAATTGACAAGTACCCGAAGTGGACTGTCTATCAACCTTGTCTCCGGCATAGTCCGAGTCGGAATAGCCAACAAGATCTAAAGAGGCCCTCTTAGGATACCAAATGCCAAAGTTTGGTGTATGGATTAAGTATCTCACTATCCTTTTCACGGCCTTAAGATGACATTCCTTAGGAGCATCTTGGTATCGTGCACACATGCACACACTTAGCATGATATCAAGACGTGAAGCAGATAGATATAATAATGAACCAATCATAGAGCGTTAAACCTTTTGATCAACCGGTTCACCATCTTTGGTCAAGTCATTATTTCCACTAGTAGGCATGGGTGTTGACATACCTTTGCATTCTTGCATATTGAACTTCTTGAATAAGTCCTTGGTGTACTTTGTTTGAGAAACAAAGGTACCTTCCTTAGTTTGCTTGATTTGCAACCGAAGAAAGAATTTGAGTTCACTCATCATGGACATCTCAAACTTCTCCGACATTAGCTTCCCAAACTTTTCACTAAAATGAGGGTTAGTTGAACCAAATATAATATCATCAACATAGATTTGGCACCCAAATAGTTCTCCATTAACCCTTTTAGTAAAAAGAGTAGAATCAATTTTCCCAATTTCAAATCCTTTTTCAATAAGGAACTTGGTCAAGCATTTATACCATGCTCTAGGAGCTTGTTTAAGACCATAAAGAGCTTTGTGAAGTTTGTAAACATGATTGGGTTTCTTAGGATTGACAAAGCCGGGAGGTTGCTTAACATAAACTGCCTCCTCTATTTCACCATTTAGAAAAGCACTTTTAATGTCCATTTGGTACAAGGTGATATCATGATGATTAGCATAGGCAAGTAAGATGCGAATGGACTCAAGTCTAGCAACGGGGGCGTAAGTCTCACCGTAGTCCATACCTTCGACTTGTGTGTGGCCTTGGGTGACGAGACGTGCTTTGTTGCGAACTACTTGTCCATCTTCATCTTGCTTGTTGCGAAACACCCATTTGGTACCGATGACGTTGTGGTTGTTGTCGGGCTTCTCAACCAATGTCCAAACTTGGTTCCTCTCAAAGTTATGTAGCTCTTCATGCATAGCATTTATCCAATCCGGATCTTCCAACGCTTCTTCAACCTTCATAGGTTTAATGCTAGAGATGAAAGAATAGTTTTCACAAAAGTTAGCTAAACGAGTTTTAGAGCGAGTGATTCTCCCGGTTTGAATGTCATTGTAGATTTGCTCGACGGGATGATCTTTAGCAACTCTTGCTCGAACTCGTGAAAGCTTTTGCTTGGGTCTTCGTTGAACATCTTCTTCATCTTGTTCTTCTTCTTCTTGGCCTTCTTCATTGTTGGTGTTGTCGTTCTCTTGTCGTGGTGGAGAAGGAGGTTGTTGTCGTTCATCTTGATGCACTTCCTCGTTTTCTTCATTTTGGTGTGTCTCACTTGTGGATGCTTCCGTATCAATTCTTGGTTCACCTTGTTGTGAAGTAGAAGCTTCCACTTGGACGGAGGAGGTACTCTCCTTCACCTCCGTTGGACTAATCTTACCAATAGCCAAGTCTTGAATTGCTTCCGAAGGATCTTTGTCACCTACATCAATTGGCAATTTCTCTACTTGCGAGCCGTTAGATTCATCAAACTTCACATCTACCATCTCTTCAACCTTTCGGGTGAAATTGTTGTAGACACGGTAAGTGTGAGAGTTTGAGCCATAACCTAGTAGGAAACCTTCATGAGATTTAGGAGCAAATTTAGAGCGACGATGCTTATCAAGAATGTAGCACTTTGAGCCGAATACTCAAAAGTATCCAACTTGGGGTTTGTTACCGGTGAGGAGCTCGTATGCCGTCTTGCCGAGTAGCTTGTGAAGATACAAGCGATTTGTTGCATGACAAGCTGTCTCAACCACTTCCGCCCAAAAGTGCTTCGGCGTCTTGTACTCATCAAGCATCGTTATCGCCATTCCGATGAGCGTCCGGTTCTTCCTCTCAACAACTCCGTTTTGTTGAGGTGTGTACGTAGCCGAGAACTCGTGTGAAATCCCTTCTTCATCAAGAAAGGTGTCCACATTTGCGTTCTTGAACTTCGTTCCGTTGTCGCTGCGAACCTTCTTGATCTTCACTTCAAATTGATTTTGGGCCTTCCTAGCGAAGTTTTTGAAGATCTTTTGGACCTGCGATTTATCATCGAGAAAGAACACCCACGTAAATCTTGAAAAATCATCAACTATGACTAGACCAAAAGAATTTCCACCGAGACTCTTATAAGAGTTGGGACCGAAAAGATCCATGTGAAGTAGCTCGAGGGGCCTCCTTGTGGTCATGATGTTCTTCACGGGATGCCTTCCTCCAACCTGTTTACCTGCTTGACAAGCACTGCAAAGTCTATCCTTATCAAAAATGACATCGTTAACTCCAAGGATATGATTTCCTTTAATAATCTTGTCAAGGTTTCGCATACCAACATGACCTAGTCGTCTATGCCATAACCAACCTTTTGAGGATTTAGCAATGAAGCAAGTTTTAGGTTGAGCCTTTTTAGTGAAATCAACAATGTATAGATCACTTCTACGCACACCGGTAAAGATCATTTTATGATTGTCTCGACGAAACACTTGGCAATCTACTTTAGTAAATAGAACACTGAAACCGAAATCGGCAAGTCTAGATACTGAAAGTAAGTTGTATCCAAGAGATTCAATGAGCATAACATTTTGTATGGAGCTATCATGTGATATGGCCACCTTACCGAGGCCAACCACCTTACCCTTTGAGTTGTCACCGAAAGTGACATACTTTCGAGGACTATCATTATCAGCAAGCTCACGAAACATGTCTTTATCTCCGGTCATGTGATCGGTACATCCACTATCAAGAACCCATTCCTTTCCTCCTGACATATATCCCCGAAGATTTGCCATAAAACCAAAGTGTCTCATTGCATCATCAAGATCGAAGTCACTCTCATCATCCTCATCATAGTATCCATGTTCAACATCGTCATGTGGTGGATCAAATCCTAGAGAGGGTGATTCATTAGAATGAGTTTGACAATAATCTTGCTTATGAATTTTTATAGCTTCGGAAATAATATCACTAATAATACCAACATTTCCTTTGGCACGCATAAGGTTTGTAAGCTCAAATAGACGATCACCAAACATAGGATCACTAGTATTCATCTTACTCAAGGTAATAGACTTATGGAGAATTTCATCAAAAATTTTCAAGGAATAATCTGGAAATCGTTCCTCAAGAAATTTCCATATAGTGTAGGCACACTTGAAAGTAGGCAAACATCCAATCAAGTTTCTAGGCAATCCTCTAATGATAAGTTCGGCAGTTCTAAGATTCCTAATCATGTCAATTGACACATCATGAGTAGGATGCATAGGATCAGCATAAGGTGCACAAGGGCTAGCAATGTACTTGTTCAAATGATATTGACTGAAAATAACAAGCATCTCATTTTCCACTCATGAAAATACTCTCCATCAAGAATAGACACTCTATGTCTAAGACTCCCAATAGTAGACTCATCCATCTTCCTCCAATGGTGATTAAACCAAAGCAATGGAGACCAATGCTCTGATACCACTTGTAGGACCGTGAGAAGAGGTGTCTAGATTGGGGGGGGGGGTGATTAGACACTAAGTACCAAAGTTGCAGTTTTTAAGTTTCTTTGAGTTTAAGTGGAGTTTGGGCACAATTTCAACATTCACAATACATATCAAGCAAGCATGCAAAGAGTATATGAGCAGCGGAAAGTAAGGCATGCAACTTGCAAGAATGTAAAGGGAAGGGTTTGGAGGATTCAAACGAATTGGAGACACGGATGTTTTTGGCGTGGTTCCGATAGGTGGTGCTATCGTACATCCACGTTGATGGAGACTTCAAACCACGAAGGGTAACGGCTGCGCGAGTCCACGGAGGGCTCCACCCACGAAGGGTCCACGAAGAAGCAACCTTGTCTATCCCACCATGGTCGTCGCCCACGAAGGACTTGCCTCACTAGCGGTAGATCTTCACGAAGTAGGCGATCTCCTTGCCCTTACAAACTCCTTGGTTCAACTCCACAATCTTGTCGGAGGCTCCCAAGTGACACCTAGCCAATCTAGGAGACACCACTCTCCAAGAAGTAACAAATGGTGCGTTGATGATGAACTCCTTACTCTTGTGCTTCAAATGATAGTCTCCCCAACACTCAACTCTCTCTCATAGGTTTTGGATCTGGTGGAAAGAAGATTTGAGTGGAAAGAAACTTGGGGAAGGCTAGAGATCAAGATTCATATGGTAGGAATGGAATATCTTGGTCTCAACACATGAGTAGGTAGTTCTCTCTCAGAAAATGTATCCTGGAAGTGTAGATTCAGTCTGATGGCTCTCTCCACGAATGAAGAGGAGTTGGAGGGGTATATATAGCCTCCACATAAAATCTAACTGTTACACATAATCTACCAAACTCGGTGGGACCGAATCGTTAAACTCGGTCAGACCGATTTAGCAAATAATGTGACCGTTAGGGTTTTCAGTGGGACCGAAATGCAACTCGGTGAGACCGATTCGGTTAGGGTTAGCGCATAACGTAATCTCGGTAGGACCGATTACACAAACTCGGTAAGACCGATTTGGTAATAAGCTTTCCAAAGAGTTGGTCAGGTAAACTCAGTGGGACCGATTTGCTATTTTCGGTGAGACCAAAATGTTACCAAAAGGAAACAGAGAGTTTACATTGTAATGTCGGTAGTACCGATTGCTCAAACTCGGTGAGACCGATTTTGATAATGGACATACACAGAGAGATTACAATACCATCTCAGTGAGACCGAGATCCCTATCGGTAGAACCGATTTGCTTAGGGTTTGTGGCAGTGGCTAAGACATATGGAATCGGTGGCGCCGGATAGGAAGAATCGGTGTGACCGATTTTGGCTTTAGGTTCCGGTCATTTGTGGAAGTGGGAAAATAGCTGAGGGTTTTGGAGCATATCACAAAGCACATGAAGCAAGAGGCTCATTAAGCAACACCTCATCCCTCCTTGATAGTATTGGCTTTTCCTATAGACTCAATGTGATCTTGGATCACTAAAAGTGTAAAATGAAGAGTGTTGAGCTTGAAGCTTGAGCCAATCCTTTGTCCTTAGCATCTTGAAGGAGTTCCCACACCTTTAGTCCATGCCACCCCATTGTTGAACTTATCTGAAACATACTAGATAAAGGTGTTAGTCCAACAAGAGATATGTTGACATTAATTACAAAAACCACCTAGGGAGCACTTGTGCTTTCAGTTCGACAATCACTTGAATCAAGTGGGAGTTAATCTTCCATATAAGATAGCGATCGTACAAGATGGAGGAGAATAGCTCTGTCAGTGAGCATGTGCTCAGAATGTCTGGGTTCTACAATCACTTGAATCAAGTGGGAGTTAATCTTCCAAATAAGATAGCGATTGATAGAGTTCTCTAGTCACTGTCACCAAGCTACTAGAACTTCGTGATGAACTATAATATGCAAGGGTTGACGAAAATGATTCTCGAGCTCTTCGCGATGTTGAAATCAGCAAAAGTAGAAATCAAGAAGGAGCATCAAGTGTTGATGGTTAACAAGACCACTAGTTTCAAGAAAAATGGCAAAGGGAAAGAAAAGGAACTTCAAGAAGAATGGCAAGCAAGTTGCCACTCCCGTGAAGAAGCACAAAGCTGGACCAAAGCTTGAAACTAAGTACCTCTACTGCAAAGGGAATGATCAGTGACAGCAGAACTTCCCCAAATCCTTGGCGGGTAAGAAGGATGGCAAAGTGAACAAAGGTATATTTGATATACATCTAATTGATGTGTACCTCACTAGTATTCATAGTTGGTGGCACCGGGGATCCTGCAGCTCGACGACATGAGAATGCCAATCGAGGTGGAGACCTACATCCGCGTCGGCATTCGCCACTCTGACCGCATCAAGAATATGAAGGAGATGCAGAAATGAAGAAATGTTGTGAGTGTCAGTTAGACAAGTGCAGTGTTTATGTTCATTATGTTAAACCTGTTATGTACAACAGATGTTTAAGCATTGTCAAGTTGTTATGTACTGGAAGTGAAGTTGTTATGCAATGAGATGTTTAATTAAGTAGAAATGTTTTCCTCTCTGTTGCATTCCAAAAAATTATAGTAGCATAAGAGATGACACTTCTCTCTATAAGTATAGTAGCTAGCGTCGACCAAGCATGGAGATAAGAGCGGACACTTCTCTCTATTAGCTATCTAACACAATATGAAACCCCTAAATTAACCCTCGAAAACCCCTAGACCCCTCCCCCCTTCAAAAAAAAACCCATCTCCTGCCAGCTGCTGACGCGTGGAGGCCTATTGGTCCCGATTGGTATTACCAACCGGGAGTAAAGGTAATCCTTCCTGGACGCCCTGCTGCGGCGACATGGAGCCCTTCTGTCCTGGTTCGTAAGTGAACCGGGACTAAAGGGTTTGGGTTTTAGTCCCGGTTCCTGAACCGGGGCTAAATGGCCTCTGGAACCGGGCCAAATGGGCCATTTTCTACTAGTGATACATTGACAAGATTTTGAAGGAGTTCAAAATGGATCAGTCAAAAAAGGAGTTATAGCCTGTATTGTAATGTGTGAAGTTGAGTAAGACTCAAAGCCCTACCATGGCAGAAGATAGAAAGAGAATGAAAGTCATTCCCTATGCCTCGGCCATAGGTTCTATAAAGTATGCCATGCTGTGTACCAGACCTGTTGTGTGCCTTGCTATGAGTTTGGCAAGGGGGTACAATAGTGATCCAGGAGTAGATCATTAGACAGCGGTCAAAATTATCCTTAGAGGACTAAGTAAATGTTTCTCGGTTATGGAGGTGATAAAGGGTTCGTTGTAAAGGGTTATGACGATGCAAGCTTTAACACTAATCTAAATGACTCTGAGTCTCAATCTGGATACTTATTGAAAGTGGCAGCAATTAGCTAGAGTAGCACCATGCAGAGCATTGGAGACATAAAATTTGCAAATATACACATGGATCTGAATGTGACAGACTCGTTGACTAAACTTCTCTCACAAGCAAAACATGATCACACCTTAGTACTCTTTGGGTGTTAATCACATGGCGATGTGAACTAGATTATTGACTCTAGTTAACCCTTTGGGTGCTGGTCACATGGCGATGTGAACTATGGGTGTTAATCACATGACGATATAAACTATTGGTGTTAAATCACATGGCGATGTGAACTAGATTATTGACTCTAGTGCAAGGGGGAGACTGAAGGAAATATGCCCTAGAGGCAATAATAAAGTTGTTATTTTATATTTCCTTATTCATGATAAAGGTTTAATATTCATGCTAGAATTGTATTGATCGGAAACATAAATACATGTGTGAACACATAAACAAATACCATGTCCCTAGTAAGCCTCTACTAGACTAGCTCGTTGATCAAAGATGGTTAAGGTTTCCTAACCATGGACATGTGTTGTCATTTCATAAACGAGATTAGCATAATAACCATAGACATAGTTATGAGGTGATGTATTAGGATAATGATGTGATGAACAAGACCCATCCCTTAGCTTAGCATAATGATCGTTCAGTTTTATTGCTATTACTTTCTTCATGTCAAATACATATTCCTTCGACTATGAGATTATGCAACTCCCGGATATCGGAGGAATACCATGTGTGCTATCAAATGTCACAATGTAGTTGGGTGATCATAAATATGCTCTCCAGGTATCTCCAAAGGTGTTTGTTGAGTTGGCACGAGATTATGATTTGTCACTCTGAGTATCGGATAGGTATCTCTGTGCCCTCTCGGTAATACAGATCATAAGGTTGCAAGCAAATGACTAAGGAGTTAGTTATGAGGTGATGTATTACGAAACGAATAAAGAGACTTGCCAGTAACAGGATTGAACTAGGTATAGAGATACCGACGATCGAATCTCGGGCAAGTAACATACCGATGGACAAAGGGAATTAGGTATGTTGTCATAATGGTTTGACCGATAAAGATCTTTGTAGATTATGTAGGAGCCAATATGGGCATCCAGGTTCCGCTATTGGTTATTGACCGGAGAGGTGTCTCGGTCATGTCTACATAGTTCTTGAACCAGTAGGGTCCGGACACTTAACGTTCGGTGACGATATAATATTATATGAGTTATGTGATTTGGTGTTGTTCAGAGTCCCGGATGAGATCACGGACATGACGACAAGTCTCGAAATGGTCGAGAGGTAAAGATTGATAAATAGGATGATGGTATCCGGACACCAGAAGTGTTTCGGGGGGTACCGGGTACTTATCGGGTCACCGGAAGGGGTTCCGGGCACCCCCAACAAAAGATATGGGCCTTATCGGCCAAGAGGGGAAACGCACCAGCCACAAGGGGCTGGTGCGCCCCCCATATGGGCCGGCCTAAAGAGCAGAAGGAAAGGAGAGAAGGGAAAGGAAAGTGTGGATTAGGATTCCCACTTCCTTCCCTCTGCCCCCCCCCCCCTCTTTCCTTCCCCCTCTGACAAACATGGCAGGAGGGCGTGGCCAAGGGAAGGAGCCCAGGAGGGGGGTGCCTAGCACACCCCAGATCAATTGTTAGCCATGTGCGGGCCCCCCCTTCACCGTTTACATCCCCGGTCATATTTTCGTAGTGCTTAGGGAAGTCCTACGGAGATCACTTAACCATCACCGTCACCACGCTGTCGTGCAGATGGAACTCATCTACTACCTCGACGTCCCGCTGGATCAAGAAAGCGAGGGACGTCACCAAGCTGAACGTGTGCAGAACGCGGAGGTGCCGTGCGTTCGGTACTTGATCGGTTGAAGCGCGGAGAAGTTCGACTACATCAACCGCGTTGTGAAACACTTCCGCTTATGGTCTACGAGGGTACGTAGACACACTCTCCCCCTTGTTGTTATGCATCTCCACGGATAGATCTTTGCATATGTGTAGAATTTTTTTGTTTTCCATGCAACGTCACCCAACACATTCCAGTCAGCTCGCTCATCGCTCCGGTTGCTAGTCCTTCAACTTACTGCTTATGGTCTCGATGACGGAGCACATCCTGATGTCCAAGGATGTCAAGAGCTCCTTCTTAGCATTGTTCAAATATATTGTCCGCCTCTCTCAACCAGTTCAGACTTTTGGATGAGTTGGTTGGAGTATGAATTCAATATGGTATCATAACGGAGAGGTCTTGAGTTCAAAACCCTGCCAACGCGGTAATAAAAAAGATTCTGCAATCTACATCGATCCCACGTCTAAGGACGAAAATAGTCTAGACGTGTTGAAAATATTTGTTCGCTTCTCTCCATCAGTTTGGATTTTTTGATGAGTTGACTGAAGTATGACTTCAATAATCATGTGTTGTTGTGGAGTTTGAGCAACACGAGCGCCCCACCAAGGGAATGACGGTAACAAAATTATGAAAAGAATCACTCAAGCAAACTTACCTGATATCCAGCCAACTGTTTGTCGAGACGGATGCATCCAACTCTCCCTCATATTCCTCCTCAATCGTGCGCCACCCGTATCGAGCGCAAAGAGACAAGGGATAAAAGAGATATGTGTGGTGGCTAGGGTTGCGGAGGGGTAGTGGTTGGGCCGGGCGTGTCATTTTTTCATCAATTTTTTTTATATTTACGAACATTTTTTCAGGTGAAAAACATTTTTTTAGTTCATGAACAATTAATTGACCTATTTTAATTCTCTATTTTTTGTGATATTCATGAACATTTTCCAAATTACCTATTTTTTAAGTTTTTGCATATTCTAAATTTGCAAAACATATTAATTCACTAACATTTTTCATATTAACAAACATTTGTTGGATTTGCGTGAACAGTTTTTAAATTCTCTTTATTTTCATATTTGCCAACACCTTTTGAATTCATGATTTTTTTAAGAGCTCGTGTACATTTTTTTAGTTAATGAAAATATTATTAATTTGTCTAGTTTTTCGAATTCTCAAACAGTTTTTTTTTCAAATTCATAAACATTTCTTTAGATAAATTGTCATTCAAGACCTGATTGCTACCGAGCGTTGTTCGATCCTTCTTGCACGGTCGTCTGATATTTGCTGGGTGGTCAATGTCTTGAAGGGAACTGATATTTTTGCGAGGAATGAAGGGGTTTGGCAGTCTCTTACATCTCAATTCATTAAGATAAATGTTGACGCCAGTTTTGCGGAGAGTATTAATACTGATAGTGGGGGTGGGGGTGGGGGGTGTATGCTAGAAACCATACTGACCAAGTCATCATCTCCTCGTGGAATTATATCCAGTCGTGCTTTGGTGTTGATGAAGCGGAATTTCATGCATGTCTCGCAGGTCCCTATATGGGTATCATCCTGAACAAACCCATTATTTTAGAATCTGGTTGCTTTTTTGTGGTTTCCTATCTTGCAAATAAAACTTCTGACAGGTCCCTCTTGTGGTTTCCTATCAATAAACTTATTAAAAATATTGAGATCTTGACAATCAATCGCTAGGTTGGTGGCTCAACAGATTGCAAAGTTTAGTTTTGAAAATAGGTTTGACGGTGTTCTTCTCAATAGTGTTCCGCCCTGCGCGGCATATGTTGTAATGAACGACTATATGCATATTTTAAATTGATTAATATATTGGGAGTGTTAGAAAAACAGACTTGAAAATGATCACGCCATACACATTCGCCAGACAACAACCAAGTGTACTGCTGGGAACGACTCGATGGCCAACTCGTGGCTGTCATGCAATCTCGCATCGGATCTCGCGATGGTGGCGCTACTCGTATACCGGCCGGGATTCCTCCGCCGGCAAGGAGAGCTGATCCTCCGCAACATGGAGGGGCAGGTGGTCGATGCACGTGGCTGGCGAGACGATGGAGGCTTCGTGAAAGGGCAGCTGGTACACTTCGCGTGTCACACAGTGATAGTTGGAGACAGACCGGGTGCGCCGTGTCATGTTGCGAACTCCGAGGTGAGTAATGGCGATGGCATGGAGGATGAGAGGCACTATAAGGCCGGCCGCAATTCGGCTCCCCTCTCGCCTACCCCCCTTCCCTCTGGTTCCACTCAAACCCTAGATCGAGGATAGGAGAGAGACAAAGACAGAGATGACAACCAGAGAGCAGCAGATGGTAGAGGTGGCGCGGGGAGATGCGGAGCGGATGGGGCGACTGCAAGAGATCGATCGGTGGTTTTTGACCAAGGAGGAGCTGAAAGAGGCGGCGGTGATGGTGAGGCGGAAGCTCAAAGAAGAAGAGGAGCATAGGTGCTTCCCCAATGACGAAGCGCAGCCCGCCATGGGAGTGCTGCTGTGGGCGATGATGGAGGCAGAATCCCATTTCCAGGGGAAGAGATCGAAGTGGAAGATCTTCAAATCTCGTCGATTTGGGAGGGATCTGCCACCTGCAAGGGAGAAGGAGGTGGTCATGGGGTTGGCGGTGCCTGGGTCGAGGGCGGGCCAATCGTGATCGACGACGAGCCGATAGTTAGCCGGGCCAAGACAAGGAGGGTGGTGACTGTGCTACCGAAGTGCTCCCCACGATTCCCGCGGCGCTCCCCCAGGCTGCGTGCTCTCTCATCCCTTCTTCCTCAGTAGGGTCTCATCGGTGGGGAGTCGGTTTTGGCTTCTCGTCGGCGCAGATCCTGAAGGGGAGGAAGGGGATTCGTCTGCAATTTCCCCAGGTATGTCTTGTACAACTTCTAAATATTTGTTTTCTACCTCACCAATTGGTGGGGATGAATTCAGTGGGGCGATGGGGGCAAAAATGCGAAGAATTTGAGGAGAGAGTTAAAAAAATTTTACGATCTCTATATGCGGAGATGAGTGAGAGGATTAGACAAACGGCAAATTATGTTGGTAAAGAAATTGGGCCTGGAAGAGGTGTACTAGGTTTAGAAGAGGGGAAAAAGTTCATGATGCTGAAAGAGTTATGAGGATTATGAATGGGGGGATTCCCAAGGTTGGTGAATGGTACACTGACGATTGTATTGATTTTGGGGGGATTGTGATTAGTGAAAAACCAATCAAATTCAATGGAATTCGAGAGATTGGGAAAATGTTAGATATGGACATGGAAAAATGGAGCTGGTCAGTTGTTGGCCCGGTAGGATGTGAGATGGATGTTAGGTGGGACTTTGGCCCAAGTGAGGGGGAAAAGGTAGTGGGCCTGGAGCCCATTAACCTGGCCCAAGATGATGGGTGTATATTAACTCACCCCGGAGGGGGTGAGGGGATCATTTGCACTGAATTTCTAGAGTTTCCTCCCCAGCCGCCGTCGGCTACAGAAGAGATGGTTGGGAACTTCAGAGTGGATTTGGGAGAGGTAGGTTTAGCAGAGGAGGGCGAGCTGGCTTTACTGAGAAGAAGAGATTCTTCAACGCCCCTGGTCCCCATGTAGATCATTTTAGACCCAATTTCCAAGGGCAGATTACTGGCAGATCCAATTTTGGGGGTGAGGGGAATAATTCAGGAGATTTCAAAAGAGGGAATGGTCAACGGAGCACACAGGGAGATGGCACTCAAGAAGGATAGATGGTCTGGAAAGAGAAGATAGGGCAGATGGAAATTGGGGGAACTCTGGAGAGGAAACAAGAGGAGGTTGATCTGGGGAGCAAGGGAGGTGATGGATTCAGTGCAACAACAACAGCTTTTTGGCGAAATTGCTTTCTCAGCTTGCCTAGAATATGGTGGCTAGAGGAGAAAAACTGCTGCCGATGGAGGGGTCTAAGGGAA
Source organism: Triticum timopheevii (assembly GCA_963921465.1). Lineage (NCBI taxonomy): Eukaryota > Viridiplantae > Streptophyta > Magnoliopsida > Poales > Poaceae > Triticum > Triticum timopheevii. Next base: position 637,767,188 of record OY997270.1, read on the forward strand.
AATATGAGAAAGATAAGTAAGGAAGTGGTTCTGACAACAGGACTAGGGAAGAGAAAAGGATGTTGGGCAAAGGTGTTGCAGATGGAGCTAGAGAGCAAGAGTTACAAAGAATTAACTTCAAAGGGACAGGTGCTCAGAATGGGGGTGGTAACAGAGGTGGGAGAATGATCTGTGGTATATGTAAAAAATAAGGACATCTGACTAGAGAGTGCACAGTTGGGAATTACCTTGTTTGTGGGAGAGATAACATATTACTAGGGAGTGCTCTTGGTTGAAACAAATCAAACCTATCCCCAAATATGTTGGATATGCTGCTAAAGGGCTAGGGATTCTTTTGGTGCAGAGTTTTAAGGATGTGATGGTGGCTGAACATACAAACCCCTTAGCTGTGGTCATCATCAGGCTGGGAAAATCACCGAGACTAATCTGGTTAATGCCTTTGGTGAAATGTTCAATTGGGGGTGGCAATGGGGAGTTAGGGAATATGGAGAAAATTGTTACTTGATGAGATTCCCTAATAAGGCCAAGTTGATTGAGTTATCTAAATTCAATGATTTCAACCTGCTAGACACAGCAGTGGTCATCAAAGTGCAAGGGTGGACCTTGGATCATCAAGTTGTTGGGAAACTACACACTTCCTGGGTCGGGTTTGATGGGGTGCCAGACTGTTTCAGACATTTTTTTGGCATGTGTGAGGTAGTTGTTGCTATAGGGCCTGTGTTGGAAATTGACATGGAAACTATCAACCAAGAGTTTGTCAGGGCCAAGTGTGGAGTCAGGGATGTGGAGAAAATACCTCAACATGTGGAAATCACTTCTCAAGTTGTTGTTTAGAATTAGGTCCAAGTTAGAGAAGGTGGTGGAGCTTGGCTGGTACAAAGAAGAGAAGAGGGAAAAAAAGAAGATGAAGATCTTACTGAGGGTTTGGAACAAGAGGAAGCTAATAAAAAATCTAAGATTGAGGAAAGGAATAATAAACATATCTCCTTGGGAAGTCTATCTTTGGCACAGATGGAAGAGATTGATAGGAAAGATAACAATCTAAGAGAGAATTTAGAGGAGCAAATAACTGCTTTGCATAAAGAGGGGGCTGCTGCTAGGGCTAAAATGCAGAAGGAAACGGAGGTGATGTATAAGAAGCTTCAGGCACTAGAAGAAGATAAAATGAGACATATTGCTCTATGGGGCAAAATTGAAAATAAATTAAATGAGCTGATTGTGGAAAATTATATACTAAAAAAGAAATGGCTGCCCAAATTGTAAAAAATTCAGCAAATGATCATTGACAAGGCGCAATATGAACTTGAACTGGCTAATATTGATTTGGAAGATAGTGGGGAAAAAAGAAGAGGACAAGAAGAGTGAATCTTATATTGGTGGTTATATTGAACAAAGTGATTATAATGCCAGTCCGGAATCTGAGAACTTTGGAGGAAAAATGGTTGCCTTGCATGGAAACAGAACTGGGGAAGAGCTTGGGGAAGAGGATGAGGAGGAGCTGAGGAGAAGCTTGAGATATAAAGGTAAATAGGACCTAAGGCTAGAAGACCTGGAAAGAATTACAGCTGAAGACAGAGACAATTATGGTAACATACCTGATCCTTTTGCTGTTAATAGCTCTCTTTTACATATGACCTATCTGATTGGAGTGGATTTAGGGTGTTCTATAGAGATGGTAAACAAAAATATGGAAATCATTAATAAAATGGAGAAAGCCAGAAAAGAAATGTACTTTACTAATTTAGAAAAGCAAAAAAAGAGGGAAACATACTGATCCTAGCACACCAGATCCTATTGATACTGGAGATGCTAATATGGAGGAATTGTGCTCTGATATAGAAAGATCAGATGATGATCTGATGGATGAGGGGTTCGAAAAATTAGGAAACTATTTTCCAATAAAAATGAATAAAGAATGCTCACCAATTATGAATTGTGTGAAGCATTATGGGACTGTTGGGGTGCTGCGAAAAAAGGGAAGAAAGAAAAAACAATGAAAGGGGTTTTCTGGAATGTTAGGGGGATGAATAAAGACCCCAAAACGAGATTTATAGGAGAATTGATAGTTGATAAGAGGCTGGAATCTGTAGGGATTGTGGAAACAGTTAAAAATAACTTCCCAAGAATGAATTAAACAATTTATGCAATGGTAAGAATTTTGAATGGGTGTGGAGTCAGCCTAGAGGGTTGGCTAGGGGGATTCTGGTGGGCACATACAAAGACAGCCTAGAGGTAATTCATAAAGAAGTGGGGAATATCTGGTCAGAGTGATGGTTTATGATAAGAAGGCCAAGTTCCACTGGAATTTGATAGTGGTTTATGGAGATGTTCAAGTTTGTGGAAAAGCTAGTTTTATGGCTGAACTTGCTAGAGTAAATCATTATAACACCCTGCCCTGTCTCATTTGGGGAGACTTCAATATGATTAAAAAAGAAACTGAGAAAAATAAACCAATGAGTAATAAACATTGGAGTTTGTTTTCAATGCAATAATTGAGAATGCAGATCTAAGGGAATTCCCTTTGAATGGCGGAAAATATACATGGGAAAACAATCTACCTGATCCCACATTTGAGAAGCTTGATAGGATCCTATGTAGCCCAGATTGGGAGGGAAAATACCCATTGTTTATAGTTCTAGCTTTAGCTAGGGAGATGTCTGACCATACTCCATTATTCATTGATTCTGGTGATTGCAATACTATTGAACCAATTTTCAGATATGAAAATCAATGGTACTTGAGAGAGGGCTTCAAGGAATTTGTGGTTAAAATTTGGAATGAGTATTATAGGGGGGACACATTAGAAAGATGGCAAACTAGGTTCTAACTTCTTAGGAAAAAAACTAAATGATGGAACAAAAATGTGGATGCTTGGTACAAGAAAATCAAGATTGAAATCTTAGGGAAGCTTGATGACTTAGATAAAAGAGCTGAAGTCCTGGGCCTCTGTGCTGCTGATAGACATGAACAAATGGAGTTGAGAAAACAATTAGATAGACTACTTAAGCAGGAGGAGATCAAGTGGTTGGAGAGATATAAAGACAGAGAGATCACTGATGGTGATGGAAATACCAGATATTATCATGCTAAGGTGAATGGTCGAAGGAGGAAGAACAGAATTACTGCCTTAGAGCAAGAGGTGGGAAAGTTTGAAGGAGAGGAAGAATTGTCAAAATACATCACTAGCTTTTATAAAAACTTATTTGGACATCCTGATACTTCTAATGTCACTCTGAATGCTCCAAATCTTAGTAAAATTTCGGGAGAAGAGGCAGAAAGGCTGACTAGGCCTTTCACCTTTGCTGAGATTAAGACAGTAGTATATGGTGTGAAAAGAAACAAGCACCCAGGGCCTAATGTGTTTCCTGCTGATTTTTACCAAGATTTTTGGGATTTGGTTAAATGGGATTTAAAAAATGGGTGGATGACTTTGGGGCTGGCAAGATAGATATATCCAGACTGAAGTATGGGATAATCAACTTGGTCCCTGAAACTGCTGATGCTATGCAGATACAAAAATTTAGACCTATTTGTCTTCTAAATGTAAGCTTCAAAATAATAACTAAAGTGCTGCTGAACAGATTGAGTGAATGTGTCTCTCCTGTGATTTCACCTACCCAAACTGCCTTTATAAAAGGCATGTATATAATGGAGGGGTGGTGGTTTTACATGAGGATTTGAATACCATTCATGCACACAAAAAGGATGCTTTGATATTCAAAGTTGACTTTGAGAAAGTGTATGACAAAATCAAATGGCCCTTTGTAATGAAAATGATGCAGCTTAAGGGATTCCCTACAAAATGGTGTGACTGGATAATGAGTACTGTTAGAGGAGGGCATGTGGGAGTGATAGTTAATGACAAGATAGGACCATATTTTAAAGCCTTCAAGGGATTAAGACAAGGTGATGCAGTGCCTCCTGTCGGTGTCAAAACCGGCGGATCTCGGGTAGGGGGTCCCGAACTGTGCGTCTAGGCGGATGGTAACAGGAGACGAGGGACACGATGTTTTTACCCAGGTTCGGGCCCTCTCGATGGAGGTAAAACCCTACGTCCTGCTTGATTAATATTGATGATATGGGTAGTACAAGAGTAGATCTACCACGAGATCAAGGAGGCTAAACCCTAGAAGCTAGCCTATGGTATGATTGTTGTAATGTATGTTGTCCTACGGACTAAAGCCCTCCGGTTTATATAGACACCGGAGAGGGCTAGGGTTACACAGAGTCGGTTACAATGGTAGGAGATCTACATATCCGTATTGCCAAGCTTGCCTTCCACGCCAAGGAAAGTCCCATCCAGACACGGGGCGAAGTCTTCAATCTTGTATCTTCGTAGTCTTGGAGTCCGGCGGACATTGATAGTCCGGCTGTCCGGACACCCGCTAGTCCAGGACTCCCTCAGTAGCCCCCGAACCAGGCTTCAATGACGATATGTCCAGCGCGTTTATAGTCTTCGGCGTTGCAAGGCGGGTTCTCCCTTCAAATTCCATGTACCTGCCGAACAGTGTCCGGCTTCATCTTGAATATTGTGTTCCTTGGCTTCTATGCCAAATAATGGCTCTCTTCCACGCGTCGCACGAATGCGAAAAGCTAGGGTGCCTTTTGCATTTCACCCCCCAATTGTGCGAGTTGCCCGCCTATAAAAGAGGCAAGAATCCAGATCCAAACCACACCATCTTCCTCCCGCGAATACTCCATCGAAGCGCCTTTGACCTAGAAATCCATTCCACCATGGATCGTCAACACGGCTCTTCTTCGCGCGCTCCCAGCCCACCGCCGGGGAGTTGGAGGAGGTTCTCTATTTCGCACAACGAGCTCGAGAAGCTCCAAACGGGGGGATTCCTCCCTCCGGCCTTTATGATCCCAGTCCGGGCCGGACTGGTTACTTATCAAGGTGGGAGACAGGCGGAGGACGCTCCCAGCCCCAATAAGGGGGAGCGAGTATGTTTTGTCCCTTATCTGACAAGGGGACTCGGATTTCCAATACATCCGTTCCTCCGCGGGCTCCTGAAGTTCTACGGACTCCAGCTCCACCACCTCACGCCCGCCTCTGTCCTGCATATCGCGGGCTACGTAGCTCTTTGCGAGCTATTCCTGGGCATTGAGCCCCATTTCGCATTGTGGAAGAGGCTGTTTTGCCTCGTACCCCGTTCTCACCAGGGGTCCATATATCAAGTGGGCGGCGCCGAAATATGGCACATCGCCGGGACCGGATACCTATCCGGCACTCCCAAGAAGGCGTCCGAAGACTGGCCCTCGGAGTGGTTTTATATAGGGGACGCTCCGCTGCCAGACCCAGTTCGGATCGGCCTCTCGGAGTTTAGTGCTGCTCCCTTGAAGAAACGCCTCAGCTGGCGCCCACGGAGCCCCCGATTGGAGGAAGACAAGAGCGTCCATTACTTGATGGGCCGGATAAGATTAATGGCTCATTCCGGCTTGACCATGATCGGAGTCATGGCGACATGCATCGAGCGAGGGGTACAGCCACTGCAATACAGAGGCCATCCCATGTGGGATTTCAACGGGGAAGACGATGCTACCCGGCATGGCCGCAAAGGGCCGGATTCGACCGAGGATCTGGTGAAGATCCTGTCCAGCCTGTACAAGGGGGAGAAGGAGGATTTCCTTCGAACGAACCCTTTGAATGGGTCTTCCATGATCAACCCCAGAGGATGGGTAAGTGAACACCTTGAAGGGCCCAGCCCATGCTTTCGAAGTTTAGGCTTCTTACATTATGTCTTCGGCGCAGGGTCTACGCCGGATTGTGGAGGACATGATGAGTCCTGCTCCGCAACCCGAGGACCCAGAAGGATCCCTGGATCCGGCCTCCGAAGAGGACCCGGATATCGAGGTGGAGCTGATCGACGGGGTGTATCACCAACTCAGCATAGACAATGCTTTGGTCGCCATTACGGTGGACTACCCCGGGCTAAGTCCGGCTTCCCAGGTGACCGCGACCGAAGTCCGGACACCATTATCTCATCCCTGCCCATTTCTGACCTTCGCGAACGATGGTATTTTGCAGGAAGCGCCTTTACGGCAGGAAGCCGAGCCCGCGGCGGCCGACCAACAGAGGTCGGTCCGAACCAGCAGGCGAAAAAGGAGCGCAGTGCGGACGGAAACGCCGCAAAGGTATAGCTCGTATTTGAATTTCTAGAGCAACGTTTCGAGGAAACGTCTGAGTGCTCATGATCTTTGTAGGAGAAAAAGCGCTCGCCGGACTGCGAGCCCAGGAATTGCCAATCCGACCAACACCGGCCAGGCTCCAGTGCCCGGCCTGGAGGGGGAGGCAAGCGCAAGACGCGAGCCGGATCCTTCTCCAACGGAGGATACCGACAGACTGTCCGCCACCAAGTCTGAGGTGGAGAGCGCCATGAACCATAGGCGCCGCCGGACAGTATTTCAAGAATCGTGCTTTTCCCCCGAAGCATTGGATGCTTTTAACGCAGGGGACGCGCATCTCCGTGCTGCTCAAAATGGTTTTACCAGAGCCACGGAGCAGTATGTGAAGGACATACGGGTAAAGGAATTTTAATAGTTGTATATACCAGTAGCCCCCGAGACTTAAAGTAGTTATGTTAACTGATTTAAAGATCATTGAAAATTTCAGGCACTTAACGAGAAGAACGCCCAGCTGTCTCGGGAGCTGCAAGATTGCAAGGCCCAACTTGAGGCCGCACTTGCTGCCGCAGGAGGAGACGGAAAGACCCCTCCTGGTAACACATTTTTATTAATAAATATAAGCGTTGTGCGGCGTGCGCGTGAGTCTAATAATGACATTTGCAGGTACCGCCGGACAAGATCCGGACAGGCAAGCATTGCTACGCCAGCTAAAGGCCGGCGAGAGTGTGCTGAATAGGGTTCAGCAGGAAAGGAACAAGCTCCAGGATGCCAACGCCAAGCTCGGAGAAGAGCTGAAAGGCGCTCATGCCGAGCTGTCCGGCTCCGTTAAGGAGAATCAGCGGCTTCGTCGCGGCATTTATAGTAAGTGCTTGAGCGAACTCTTTTGAAAAGAAGAGTTCGGCGAGGAAGTATTTTGACATGATATGTCTTGTAGGTATACTCACGGGTCGTCCTGCAGAGGAGATGCCCATATCAATGGGTGATCAACTTCCCGAACTGTTGCAGCTACTCGAACGAGTTCAGCAGGCAATGAGCAGCGTCGTTCAGGCTTTATGGCCAGCCCTTTCCCTACCCGAGGGCCTCGGGGAGCTTGTAGAGAAGCTGCAGGGAGTGCGGCAGCGCTTCCGTTTGTGGAAGATTTCGTCTTGCCGTCAAGGTGCCAGGGAGGCTTGGGCCATGGTGAAGACGCGGTACAAAAAGGCGGATCCCAACCATATGGCCGAAGTTGGACCGGTGGGGCCCGATGGGAAGGAGATCCCTGTGAGTTTAGTGTATAGCCAAGTAGAGTTGGCTGCTAAATTTTCCCAACAGGACTGTAAACTAGACAGCCTGTTAGACGGGATTGAGGAGGAATACAATCAGTAAATTTGACAATGTATGTTATCCTTTAAAGTGACATGTGAAATGCCTTCTAGCCGGATTGTAGATCGTTTGTCTTTGCCGACCTTTTCGCTTCGACCTCGGGACCCTAGAGTCCGGAGTGTGTCCGAATACCTTTTTGGTTAAGAAACAACCGTGGTATGCATGGAGACCAGGCGTAGGGGTCATTAGTGCTTTATCAGACAAGTTCCCAACTAGTTATGTTATATTACATGGTTAGTAAGAAACATCTTCCAGGGAGAATAGTTCCGTTAAGGGTTCCTTTCGCTGGGAGACATGCCCTAAAGTGCATGTCCGGACTGCAAAGAAAGCAGTAAAACATCTGGGGGCAAATAGATAAATAGGTAAAAAGTCATCTTTTAAATCACCGACCGAATATTCCCTTAAGAACGCTAGCTTTCGGCTTCACCCATTCTGAGGTACACATCCGGCTGATCCGGCAGTAACAATCGCAGAGGTGCTCCCTTTACCTCCTAGCCGAACAATCGGGAACGTAGGGGTAAGCACAGGAGCCAGGCAACCCAGCTTGGCCAAAACTTAAGTCATATCGATGCATATAATGGCGAGTAAAAGGTACATGTGGAAGCTTAACACATGTGATGGGTATAAAACCCGTATAATTGAGCTTCTGTAAAAGAAGCCCCCAGGAATAATGAGTGCGGATGGCACATCATGCATATAATTGAGCTTCTGTAAAAGAAGCCCCCAGGAAAAATGAGTGCGGATGGCACATCATGCGTATGCAAAGAATGCAAAAATAGGCCCGGAAGGGCTTTTAAGTAAAAAGGATAAAAAGAGAAACAAAAGACAGCCGAAGTGTAAAAGTTTGGACGGGGGAAGGGGACGAACTCTTAGTCCGGCGCTAGGCATAGAATCTTCGCAGGCGGGCTGCGTTCCATGGGTTCGGCTCGAGTCGGTGATCCGACGCATTTCGTAGACGGTATGCTCCGCCGGTCAGTACTTGATCGATAATGAAGGGGCCCTCCCATTTGGGCTTGAGCTTGTCCTTTTTCTTGTCCGGCAGGCATAGAACTAGTTCACCAACGTTGTAAGTCTTGGCCCGTACTTCTCTGCTTTGATATCTTCGGGTCTGCTGCTGATAGAATGCGGAACGAGCCTTCGCGACGTCACGTTCTTCCTCCAATATGTCCAAGCTGTCCTGCCGATCAAGCTCGGCCTCTCTTTCCTCATACATGCGCACTCGAGGTGAGTCATGAATAATGTCACAGGGCAAGACTGCCTCTGTGCCGTATACCATAAAAAATGGTGTGAATCCGGTAGTATGGTTGGGCGTTGTCCGCAGCCCCCAGAGTACGGAGTCGAGCTCCTCGACCCATTGCGTGTCGGATTTGGTGAGTGACCTCACTAGTCTGGGTTTAATGCCGCTCATTATTAGACCATTTGCTCTTTCCACTTGACCGTTGGTTTGAGGGTGATAGACTGACGCATAGTCGAGCTTGATGCCCATATTTTTGCACCATGACTTAACCTCGTCGGCTGTGAAGTTCGTGCCGTTGTCGGTGATGATGCTGTGGGGGACTCCGTAACGGTGTACCACCCCTGATATAAAGTCTATCACTGGTCCGGACTCTGCCGTTTTGACCGGTTTGGCCTCTATCCATTTGGTGAATTTATCCACCATGACCAATAGGTACTTTTTCTTGTGGGTTCCCCCTTTAAGGGGTCCAACCATGTCAAGCCCCCAGACCGCGAACGGCCAGGTAATGGGTATGGTTTTGAGGGCGGTGGGTGGCATATGGCTCTGATTAGCAAAGAGCTGACAACCAACGCATCGCTGGACCAAGTCCTGTGCGTCTGCCCAAGCCGTCGGCCAATAAAATGCTGTACGGAATGCCTTTCCTACAAGGGCCCGGGCTGCTGCGTGGTGTCCGCCTAGTTCGGCATGAATTTCAGCCAGGAGGTTTCGGATCCTTGGCGTCGAAGTCTCCATTTATTTGGGATATTGCAAGGTTTGAGTCCCCGCGCACCTCTAGGCGTTGAATGCCCATGGAGACCGCCATCCGGAGACCATGTAACAGGGCCTCGTATTCGGCTGCATTGTTGGAGTCCGTGTACATTATTTGAAGTACATACTGGAATGTATCTCCGGTGGGGGACGTCAGTACGACGCCAGCCCCCAGTCCGGCCAACATTTTGGAGCCGTCGAAATGCATAGTCCAATTGGTGTATGCGCCGTACTCTTTAGGGAGTTCGGCTTCAGTCCATTCGGCGACGAAGTCAGCCAAAACTTGTGACTTTATAGCTCGTCGAGGTTTGTAAGTGTCGAATGGTAAGAGCTCAATGGCCCATTTTGCTATCCTGCCCGTTGCGTCGCGGTTATTTATAATGTCGTTGAGTGGTACTTCAGAGGCCACTGTTATCGAGCACTCTTGAAAGTAGTGCCGGAGCTTTCGAGACGCCATGAACACCGCATATGCTATCTTCTGATAGTGCGGGTAACGGGATTTGCAGGGGGTTAACACAGTGGATACATAGTACACTGGTTTTTGAAGAGGGAATTTATGCCCTTCTGTTGCTCGTTCGACGACGAGGACTGCGCTTACAACTTGATGTGTTGTTGCGATGTATAACAACATTGGTTCGCCCAGAGTGGGCGCAGCCAGGACCGGATTTGTTGCCAGTATGGCCTTTATCTCTTCGAGTCCGGCAGTGGCAGCATCCGTCCACTCGAAGTGTTCGGTGCATCTGAGGAGGCGATAGAGGGGCAATGCCTTTTCTCCTAGACGGGAGATAAAGCGGCTTAAAGCTGCCACGCATCCTGTTAATTTTTGTATCTGTTTGAGGTCTTTTGGAATATCCAACTGTGACAGAGCTTGGATTTTAGCCGGGTTTGCTTCAATTCCTCTACCGGATACAATGAAGCCCAGCAGCTTTCCGGCTGGTACGCCGAAACGTATTTTTCCGGATTCAGCTTGATGTCATATGCTCTGAGGTTGTCGAATGTGAGCCTCAAATCGTCTACTAGAGTTTCGACATGTTTTGTTTTGACGACTACGTCGTCTACGTATGCCTCGACTGTTTTGCCGATCTGGGTAGCCAGACATGTTTGAATCATGCGCTGATATGTTGCGCCGGCATTTTTAAGTCCGAAGGGCATCGTGTTGAAGCAGAATGGTCCATATGGAGTGATAAATGCCGTTCCGGCTTGGTCTGCTTCCGCCATCTTGATTTGATGATAGCCGGAGTATGCGTCCAGGAAGCACAACGAATCGTGCCCTGCTGTGGCATCGATAATTTGATCGATGCGGGGGAGGGGGAAGGGATCCTTTGGGCAAGCTTTATTGAGGTCTTTAAAATCGACACAGAGGCGTCAGGATTTATCCTTCTTTGGTACCATCACCAAATTTGCTAGCCAGTCTGGATGTTTGATATCTCTAATGAATCCGGCTTCCAATAGTTTGGCTATCTCTTCTCCCATTGCCTGTCTTTTGGGCTCGGAAAATCGTCGAAGAGCCTGTTTGACTGGCTTGAATCCTTTTAGGATGTTGAGGCTGTGTTCTGCCAACCTGCGAGGGATTCCGGGCATGTCTGAAGGATGCCAGGCGAAGATATCCCAATTTTCCCAAAGGAATTCGCGCAGTGCGGCGTCTACTTCGGGGTTCAACTGTGCCCCAATGGAGGCCGTCTTTGTTGGGTCCGTTGGATGGACCTGGAATTTTATTATCTCGTCTGCTGGTTTGAAGGAGGTGGACTTGGATCTTTTATCGAGTATCACATCATCCCTGTTCACCGTAGAGCGCAGCGTGGTGAGTTCCTCTGCCGCCAAGGCTTCGGATAGTGCCTCGAGGGCTAGTGCGGCTATCTTGTTTTCAGCGCGGAGTGCTATGTCCGGATCACTAGCGAGAGTGATTATTCCGCTGGGCCCAGGCATTTTAAGCTTCATGTACCCGTAATGAGGTATTGCTTGAAAAATTGTGAATGCCTCTCGTCCTAATATGGCGTGATACCCACTGCTGAACGAGGCCACCTGGAACGTGACTTCTTCGGATCTATAATTGTCCGGAGAGCCGAACACCACATCGAGTGTGATTTTTCCGGTGCAGCGCGCTTCCCGACTAGGGATTATTCCTCTAAAGGTTGTGCTGCTTCGCTCAATACGGCCCCAATCGATTTCCATTTTTCGCAGAGTTTCCTCATAAATGAGGTTTAGTCCGCTGCCGCCGTCCATGAGGACTTTTGTCAGTCGAAAGCCGTCCACTATGGGACTAAGTACCAGTGCGGCTGGGGCTCTGGTTGTTCGGAATGTGGGCTCGTCGCTGCCATTGAAGGTAATGGCTGTGTCGCTCCATGGATTTGCTGTTGCTACTTGGTAGACTTCGGCGAGTTCGCGGATTGATCGTTTTCGCATATTATTTGATGCGAAGGTCTCGAAGACCGTTGATACCGTGCTGGTATTGTTGGAGTGGTTTCCCGGAGCTAGAAGCTCTTCGCCACTTTTGGCCACCTGCCGTAATATCCAACATGCTCGAAGGCTATGTGTTGGGACGGCTCCCTCTGTATTATGAAGCTTACAGGGTCCATTGAGCCATCCCTCCAGTACGGTTCTGTTTCCCTGATTGGGTTTTTGTTTTTTCGTTTTTGCATCTGGGGCCTGAGTGTAAGGCGCCCTTTTACTGCGGACTGGGTTTGGGGCCGGATTATCCCAAAATTGATTTTCGGTTTTCCGGAAACTCTCCATCGCACAGTACTTTCGTACAATGGACGCCAGATCGGTAAAGCGCGTAATTTTGCGACGATCAATGGCGTTTAGTATTCCCTTGTCCGTGCAGTTATTGCGGAAGATTGATATTGCGTTTTCCTCTCGGCAGTCCTTTATCCTGTCCATAACCAGGAGGAATCTGGCCCAGTAGTGGTGTACTGTTTCTGTAGGCTCTTGCCGTATTAGAGATAGATCGCATATGTCTGGGCGGGTGGGTGGAATAAAATCCGGATCCCTGCCCATCTTGAGGCTCGAAGGCCAAGGGGCTTCCGAATTCGGAAGTGTAGTTTGCTGGGGACAATCCAGCGAGTCCGGGGCGATGCATGATTTTAAGTTCAATGCTCGATCGAAGTCCGCCCCCCGCGAGAATCCGGCATGGAGGGTTCGGGAATCCGGACATGAATTGTTTTCAACACTGGCAAAGAGTTGCCGTATTGCTCTTCCACCACTGCGACGTGGTGGGTGGCCTGGGGAGAGTTAATCTCTCTCAGATCGGTTTTAAGCCCAATCTGGTTGTAGTCCGTAGCGACTCCCGGGGCGGCGATGCGATCCAAGAGCTCGTTAACAGATGAGAGCTCTATTGGATCTAACTGTTCGGCAGCTTTAGGGCTGACGCGAAGATTGCTTTCGACGACTTGAGAAGTCATTGCCGAAGCGGTGGCCGGACAGGCGGTCATGAGAAAACCACCAAGCCGGATAGTTTGGCCGGCGGCCAAGGCCCCTCCGGCGAAAATACCGTCTTTGAAGACGGGTGGAGGCATCCGCTCTATCGGTGACGACACAGAGGAACTCTCAATGAAAGCACCAATGTCGGTGTCAAAACCGGCGGATCTCGGGTAGGGGGTCCCGAACTGTGCGTCTAGGCGGATGGTAACAGGAGACGAGGGACACGATGTTTTTACCCAGGTTCGGGCCCTCTCGATGGAGGTAAAACCCTACGTCCTGCTTGATTAATATTGATGATATGGGTAGTACAAGAGTAGATCTACCACGAGATCAAGGAGGCTAAACCCTAGAAGCTAGCCTATGGTATGATTGTTGTAATGTATGTTGTCCTACGGACTAAAGCCCTCCGGTTTATATAGACACCGGAGAGGGCTAGGGTTACACAGAGTCGGTTACAATGGTAGGAGATCTACATATCCGTATTGCCAAGCTTGCCTTCCACGCCAAGGAAAGTCCCATCCGGACACGGGGCGAAGTCTTCAATCTTGTATCTTCGTAGTCTTGGAGTCCGGCGAACATTGATAGTCCGCCTGTCCGGACACCCCCTAGTCCAGGACTCCCTCACCTCCCTTGCTTTTTAACTTAGCTGCCGATGCTTTAGCCATTATCATGAAAAATTCTAGAGATAATGATACAGTGAATGGGCTGCTTGAGAATGGAAATGATAAAGGAGTGAACATGTTACAATATGCCGATGACACTATTTTCCTCTTACAAGATGATATAGAGAGTGCAAAGAACTTGAAATTCATCTTGTGCACATTTGAGCAGATGTCAGGGCTGGAAATTAATTTTCATAAAAGTGAACTCCTACTCTTTGGAAAAGCTGTAGAGAAGAAAGATGCTTATCAGGAGATATTTACATGTGCTTTAGGAAAATTACCCATAAAATACTTAGGATTACCGGTCCTAGATGAAAAAATTAGAAACATTCATTGGAATGGAGTTGCGGAAAAAATTGAGAAAAGATGTAACTGTTGGCAAGGGAGGTTGCTGGGCTTATTGTTGGGAGAATTACTTTTGTGCAAGCCTGTTTAACCAATATTCCTTTATCCATGATGTCTTTTTATCCTCTTCTAGTGGGGGTGAGGAAAAAAGTTGATTTCTACAGAGCTAGACTAGTTTCGCAAGAAGAAGACAAAAAGAAATATCACTTAGTGAATTTTGAAAGAATGCTGTCTTCCAAGGGATTATGGAGGATTGGGAATTATTAATTTAGACATTATGAACAAAGCACTACTTGCTAAATGGTTTTGGAAGTTGGAAACAGAGGAAGGGCTATGGCAAAAAATCTTATTTGATAAATATGTACCTGATGGATGTATATCTAGAGTTGAAAAGAAATAGAAGGATTCTCAATTTTGGGCTAGCCTCTTGAAACTAAAAGATATTTTTTATAAGTTTGTGAAGAAAAAGCTGGGTGAGGGGACAAATAATAGATTTTGGGAAGATGTATGGGTAGATGACAATGCTTTGATAGATGAGTACCCCAGGCTTTATAATCTTTATTTTGATCACAATATTACTGTTGCTGAGGCTATCAGTATGGGATGGGAGGGGTTTAGGTTTAGAAGAACTTTACATGGAGAAACCTTAGAACTATGGAAATGTCTCAAAGGTAGATGTGAAGGGATTGAAATGGGGAGTGGAAGAGATAGGGTTGAATGGACCCTTATACGTAATAAGAAATTCACTACTAAATCCTTATATAGAAAACTGGTACTGAGGAATGCAGTTACCCACCAATTTTTTTGTGGAAGATAAAGATTCCTGCTAAGATTAAAGTGTTTCTGTGGCTGGTTAATAAGAGAAGCATTCTTACCAAAGATGTTCGTGCTAGGAAAAAGGGTGGGGTCAACCCTGTGTGTAATGTGTGTCAAAGAAGAAACAATAGATCTTTTTTTAACTGCTCAGCAGCTCTGATTTGGAGCATTCTGAAATGCTCCTTCAATTTGAAAACAATACCTGGAAATGTAGAAGATTGTTTTGGGAGATGGGTTAAATCTTTCGTTAAATAGGAAAAAACTGGTGCTAGTTGGGATTTCTGCAATTTTGTGGGCAATTTGGAAAACCAGAAATGCAATTATCTTTGAAGATAAAAAGTGCATTGATCCAATGATTCTGATCAGATATATGACACATTAGATTATGGCTTGGTCGATTTTGCAGATAAAGGAGCAAAACAAAAGGGAGCTGGAGCTGGGATCAAAGCTTCTAGAGCAAGTAGCAAGTGACGTGTACAAAGCGGCGCAAAGATGGAGAATCACCGTCCCTAGGTTGGAAAGCTGAAGTCGTGGCTTCTCTGCTGGGAAGTTGACCCAGCTGTCTGCTGGTGTTCCCCTCCTTGTTTTCTGTCCTTTTGGCTTTAGGGTTTCGATGGTCGTTGATGGTGTGTTGATGGAACTGTATGCAGTCTTGTGATGTTGGTGCTGGGATGTAGCTTGACCAGATGTTGGCCGCGTTCTCCTTGTTGGGGGAAGCTTATTCGTGGAATCCTACTTTATCTTCAGTTCTTTTATTTTTCGCTGTATCAAACAACTTCGGGTTGTGGCAGTCCTGGGCTTGGTTTCCCTTGATGGAAATCGGAAGGGGAAATAGCATGGAATAAGGTTTGATCCTATTCATGGGGATTCCGTAAATATCCCATTTCAAAAATCGAAACAATCGGGACTTTTCGGAGATTGGATGCAGTTACTAATTCATAATCTGGCATGTACAGAATGAAAACTTCATTCTCGATTCTACGAGAATTTTTATGAAAGCGTTTCATTTGCTTCTCTTCAATGAAAGTTTCATTTTCCCAGAATGTATCCTAATTTTTGGCCTAATTCTTCAAAATCCTTCTTTCCTTGATAAAAAAAAAGGAAAAACAGAGTTGCGAAAAAAGGAAGGAAAAATACCCGGATACATGCTACAGAAGGAGGCGTGAGCAATGCGGTCGTACCGCTCACAGCTCACTGTACGCGATACGTATCACCGCCCGCGTCAACTAGGAGGAAACCGGGCCCTTTCTTTCGTGTTCAGGAAGAAGAAAGTGCGGGCGTCCTTTGGTCCGTGCCAGTGTGGCTTGGGCCGCGATACCTCATCAGCCATCACGGAAACCGTGGCCCAACCTGCGTCTCTCTCTACAAAATACTGTAGTCACGAAGACAAGAACGATCAAGGAAACCTTAACATTGCTCCAAGAAAAAAAAATCAAGGAAACCCTAACCCAGCGGGCAGGAAACCCAGGCCAGCGAGGTCGATGGCCGCGGTCGCGGTTCGATGCGCGGCTCGGAGGCTCGGCGGCTCCCTGCTCCAGCGAACGGCCACCTCACCCGCGGCGGCGGCGCCAAGGCGGCTGACGCACAGCGAGGCCTTGGACACAGCTCGTCGTGAGGAGGTCATGCGCAAGCTCCAGCGGAAGAAGGAAGAGCTGTACGACGTTCTATGGGAGGCGGAGAAGGACTGGAGCTTGCGCGACTTCCGGCTGGTCCATAGCCTCTCCGTGCAGGTCAGCCCCAGGCCATGGGATCCTAGGTGGCGTGATTTTCAGTTCAACAGAAAGTCATGGAACCTCGTCGCCTTTAGCTTGTTGTACTTATTCGGCCTGCCCCCGCTGCTCAGATGTTGTGCGTCCAAGGTAGCAGCATCTCTCCCGACGGACAACGAACCAGAGATGTTGTGACCCATGCATCCCTCGATCCCGCATACCACATCACCTTGTCTTCTTTAATCAATTGTACTATAATCATGATCGGTTGTTAGCTATAGCTATCTTCTTTTGTGATCTTGTGCGACCTGATATAGAATTGTCGTTTATACTACATCTCTAGTGGAGTCGATTGCGTCGAATAGTTGTTTCTTTTTTCTTTTTCAAAACTGAGCGCTGCTGTATGTCTGTATCTACTAGTAGATGAGAAAGAAAACCAATTTTCCTTCTTTTTTTTTCTTTTTTAAAACTTTGGCAGGAGCGCTGCTGTCGAATAATTGGTTTTTATTTACTTTTTATTTTTCAAAACTTTGCCAGGAGCACTGCTGTATGCCTGTATCTATTAGGGGAGAAAGAAAACCAATATTTTGGCCCAATCCAGCCACCAGGACTAGTAAATGAACCCTCCCTGAGAGAGACCATCCATAGGCGGTTGCGAAACCAGACCAAGTCGCTATCCTCCAAACCTGGCGAGTTCAGAAGAAGATGCTCCGCCAACTCCTCCTATGAACCGCACATCGAGAAGATCGCACTCCCTTGCCATCCTAGTCGAAGCAGCTTGTCCGTGGCCAGAACCCTCCCATGCGACATGTTTTCTACCAATGCCTTCCAGAGGGTTTGGGGGCAAGTGCTCAAGTAAGAGCCCTAGAACATTGCCTTGTAGGTTGCACCAATGCCAGAAATTATGTACACGGGAGAGAATTTTCGGCATAGTGGAGAGGATTTGTGGCATCTAGGTACGGAGGCATCGAGCCCCTCGCGCGTCCTTTTTTTCTTTTGGCTTTTGATTTTCAATCTTTCATATCTTTTGAGCGAAAAGTTCAAATTATGTTCTGTTTTCATATCCGTATTTCTCATGAAGAGGGCTTTCAAATAAGATCCATTTTGAGTATGTTTTGATGAATTTTTTAAAAAATACTGAGGTTTCAAAATTTTAAACTTAGGACGAGTGATCGACAAAATAGAAAATGCAGTACTTGCGACTGACAAAATAGTTTTCATATCCGTATTTCTCATGTAGAGGGCTTTCAAATAAGATCCATTTTGAGTATGTTTTCATTATTTTTTTAAAAAATACGAAGGTTTCAAATTTTTAAACTTAGGACGAGCGACCGACAAAATAGAAAATGTAGTACTTGCGACCGACAAAATAATCGCTTAATGTTTCAACCTTGCTTGATAAGGGCATCTCCAGCCGCGCCTCCAAGAAGGCCTCCCCAGGCGATTTTCTCGCGCCGGCGCCGAAAAAACGGCCCAGTCGCGCTCCCAGGACGCCGAAAATCGCCGGCTTGGGCCGAAAACAGCGCCGGCGGACCCAGCCCGAACCCGGCGCGCTGGGGGGCGCCGGGGCGAGTTGTTTTGGCGCGAAGAAGCCGCGGGCCAGCCGCGTCAGCGACCCCGGCGCCTCGTCTTCCCCCAACGGCCTCGGTTTCCGCGGGAATCAATGGCAAGGCTGCCGCCGGTCATCAGCCTTGCCATTGATTCCTTCACGGGCGGCGCGTCACGGGGCGGCGCCGACGCCTCCCCTCCCTCGCACGCGTACACACGGCGCGGCCCCGGCTATAAAAGCCGGCGGCCTCCACTCCGCTTCCTGTGCACACCAGCCCCGCCCCCGCCCCTCGCCGCCGTCCAGCCCTCCCTCTCCCTCCCTCTCCCGCGCACCGTCGCCGACGCCATGGCCGAACGCTTCCCAGGGGACGAGGCGGCGGCCAACGGCTTCGGCCGCCGTTCGCTTCGCCTCCAGGAGTCCTGGCTTCTGTTCTAGGCGAACATCCCGGCGCCGCCGGACATGCGCGCCGGGCCGTCGGGATGGAGGCTCAGCGCCGGGGGGGGGGGGGGGTGCCCATTCCCCCTTTGCCCGACGCCGCGGCGAAGCCGGAGTACTTCGCGGACGAGGTTGACATCGTCCGCGCGTCCCTCACCGACGCCGAACGCTCCCTCCCCCAGTACGCCGCCGACAACCACGCCGCCTGGGCGGCGTACTTCGAGCGCCGACAGCAGCAGCGTCTCGCGTCCACCAACGGCGCGCCTGTGGTCGCCGGGCGGCAGAACAGCGAGGGGCGCCAGCTCTGGTGGGGCGTCCCCGGCCGCACACTCGAGGGTGTGCTCACGCACCTCGAGGGCGGCAACGACCCGCCGTTGGCATACCCCCCGGCGACGCACCGGCGCGCCGGGGCATGGGCGCCAAGGCGGTTCGGGTCAGCCTCCTCCTCTTCCTCCTCCCGGTCCTCCTGATCCTCCTCACACTCCTCCGGAACCCCGGCCCTGCTCGCCGTCAAGGCCGAGCCTGCATCGGAGTCGCCGCTCGGCCGGCGCAATCGCAGCGCCGGCATCGTCATCCATGAGGGCGGCCGGCGCGCTTCGTCCTCGGTTCCTCCGCGCTTCGTCAAGCCGAAGACGGAGCCGGGAATGGCGCCGGTGAAGACGGAGCCGGGGCTGGTGCCGGTGAAGACGGAGCCAGGCCTGGCGCTGGCGACGGCGGAGCTCGTCGACGACGACGCGGCCCTGGAATGGGCGCGCCAGGACTCCATTACGATGGAGAAAGCGCGCCGGGAGAAGGCGAAGGAGCGCCAGCGCGCCGAACTGCGCCGCTTCGCGGAGCGACGACGCGGCCGCGACGAAGGTGGAGTCGTCGTCCTGTGCGACAGCGACGACGACGACGCGCCGCTGCCAGTCCACCATGGCGACGTCGGGACCAGCCGGGGCGTCCGCGTCAAGGAGGAGAAGGCCGACGACGACGATGGCAGCGACGGCGCCGACGACTTCAGCGCATTTCTTTTTTAGATCAGCTTAGCTTTTAATAATGTAATGAAAATGGGCGAATTTGGCCGAAATTCGCCATGTTCGGACGAAATTTAACTGTTCTTCGTCATATCTTCGCCGAACGGGCCCTCCCTATTTTTTTTGCAGTCGCCTGTAAAGCGGCCTTGGGGGTCGACGGCTGGGCGACGACTCGCCCCCAGGGCCTTTTTTTTCGCCGGCTCACCCCCAGGCGGCGCTTTTAGACGCCCCCTGGGGGGCCAACGGCTGGAGATGCCCTAAGAATGAGCTAGAAAAATGTATGTTTCATACGCAAAATTATAATTTTTAGAGATTAAAAATGAAAACTTGCCATGCCCTCATGTGAGATCCAACAACCTTGCGGATCGCGAGGCAATGAGATGGCCGGCAAGGGATGGGCTTATGCATGTGGCCCGCACCTGCGTCATGAGCCGCAGGGTGGCCAAACCTTAGACTTGCCGAGCATGAGGTTCCCTATCATGTAATAGCCGATGTAACCCTAAAAAAAATGTAATAGTCGATGTAATGGCGAAAGCCATGGTGGTGGCGGCAAGACTAAGTTTTCATCCTTTTGATGGACACTTGAAATGCTGGTGTAATCATCAGTTCGTTTCAACCTCATTTTGTCCTGTATAGTGACTGTAAATACGATGGAAGTTCATCCTTTTGATGACAATTTTGAAACAAGATCCAAAATTTCATATATTGTAGGACTGACACTAACAAATTATGGCTTTGACTCATGGAGAGAGGCAATACATGCCCAAACATCTTGTTGCTTACTCGACCCACTCGGGCGCCTTAAATTGCTCTTAAACGTCCGGTCTATCTGGAACCCCTCATATCCAGGAATGTAGGGCCGACATGGGGTGGCCCGGGTGCGTCCGGGCGCGTCCACCACGTCAGCTTGTCCCACCATGATCCACTCCGTCCCCACAAATTCCTCACCCAGAGCTAACGCTATCTCACTTCACTTCGCTCTGCTCTGCGTCTCTTCTCATCCCTTTAATTCTCCAACTCGTCCCCCTTTCGATTTTCGTCCACCATGACCAGCAGCGGGAGCCACTCCGACGGATCCGTCAATGAATTAGATGCCTTCCTCCGTGAGGCGGACAACGATGGGGAGAAGTTGGCCCTCCGCGTTGCATTGCAACGGTCACTGGTGAACACGGGTAGTGACTCCAGATCTGCTTCGTCCGCAGTCGCCCGCCGTTGCAGCAATGACGCCGGAGCTGACCCTTCCCATGGCGCTCAATGCTCAGTGTGGTCAGCCCGCTACACACCGCTAGCTCGTCGACCTCCTCCCCCTTCAGCCACTCTCATCAAGGGCAGCGGCGGGTGTTAGTGCCTACTCCACCGGTGCCGCGAACACGCACGCCCGAATTGGAGGCGCTCACCTTCCGATGCGAGAGGTGGCGGGCTAGGGAGTGGGCGGCGACGTCAGAGGCAGTCGCACAGTCCTCCCGCTGCCGCTGCGGCTCGTCACGTGAGTCTACCACCAATCACTTACAAGGACAGAGATGGACGCCCGCCGACGAATCTCATGGACCGCGTCGTCCGGAGGTCGTTGGGCAACATCTGATGACCCCTCCCCCCCCTCCCCCCCCCCTCCGCGGCCTCCCGTCGCAGACGTCTACAGCTGCGCCGATGACCGGAACGGCAAAGACCCGGCAAGGAAGTGGTGAGTAAGCTCTGCCCTCCATGCCATTCTATATTTCTGTTTTTAAGTTGTTTTAGTTTAGAGCCATTCCGGCAATGAACTGTGGTGAGCTTTGGTCGACATAAAGTGGATTATGTGCATTTCGGTGTCCGTTTGCTGCGACTTCCATGTCCGTTTTTTGATTGTTCGTCTATTTTTAGAGATTAAAAATGAAAACTTGCCATGCCCTCATGTGAGATCCAACAACCTTGCGGATCGCGAGGCAATGAGATGGCCGGCAAGGGATGGGCTTATGCATGTGGCCCGCACCTGCGTCATGAGCCGCAGGGTGGCCAAACCTTAGACTTGCCGAGCATGAGGTTCCCTATCATGTAATAGCCGATGTAACCCTAAAAAAATGTAATAGTCTATGTAATGGCGAAAGCCATGGTGGTGGCGGCAAGACTAAGTTTTCATCCTTTTGATGGACACTTGAAATGCTGGTGTAATCATCAGTTCGTTTCAACCTCATTTTGTCCTGTATAGTGACTGTAAATACGATGGAAGTTCATCCTTTTGATGACAATTTTGAAACAAGATCCAAAATTTCATATATTGTAGGACTGACACTAACAAATTATGGCTTTGACTCATGGAGAGAGGCAATACATGCCCAAACATCTTGTTGCTTACTCGACCCACTCGGGCGCCTTAAATTGCTCTTAAACGTCCGGTCTATCTGGAACCCCTCATATCCAGGAATGTAGGGCCGACATGGGGTGGCCCGGGTGCGCCCGGGCGCGTCCACCACGTCAGCTTGTCCCACCATGATCCACTCCGTCCCCACAAATTCCTCACCCAGAGCTAACGCTATCTCACTTCACTTCGCTCTGCTCTGCGTCTCTTCTCATCCCTTTAATTCTCCAACTCGTCCCCCTTTCGATTTTCGTCCACCATGACCAGCAGCGGGAGCCACTCCGACGGATCCGTCAATGAATTAGATGCCTTCCTCCGTGAGGCGGACAACGATGGGGAGAAGTTGGCCCTCCGCGTTGCATTGCAACGGTCACTGGTGAACACGGGTAGTGACTCCAGATCTGCTTCGTCCGCAGTCGCCCGCCGTTGCAGCAATGACGCCGGAGCTGACCCTTCCCATGGCGCTCAATGCTCAGTGTGGTCAGCCCGCTACACACCGCTAGCTCGTCGACCTCCTCCCCCTTCAGCCACTCTCATCAAGGGCAGCGGCGGGTGTTAGTGCCTACTCCACCGGTGCCGCGAACACGCACGCCCGAATTGGAGGCGCTCACCTTCCGATGCGAGAGGTGGCGGGCTAGGGAGTGGGCGGCGACGTCAGAGGCAGTCGCACAGTCCTCCCGCTGCCGCTGTGGCTCGTCACGTGAGTCTACCACCAATCACTTACAAGGACAGAGATGGACGCCCGCCGACGAATCTCATGGACCGCGTCGTCCGGAGGTCGTTGGGCAACATCTGATGACCCCTCCCCCCCCTCCCCCCCCCTCCGCGGCCTCCCGTCGCAGACGTCTACAGCTGCGCCGATGACCGGAACGGCAAAGACCCGGCAAGGAAGTGGTGAGTAAGCTCTGCCCTCCATGCCATTCTATATTTCTGTTTTTAAGTTGTTTTAGTTTAGAGCCATTCCGGCAATGAACTGTGGTGAGCTTTGGTCGACATAAAGTGGATTATGTGCATTTCGGTGTCCGTTTGCTGCGACTTCCATGTCCGTTTTTTGATTGTTCGTCTATTTTTAGAGATTAAAAATGAAAACTTGCCATGCCCTCATGTGAGATCCAACAACCTTGCGGATCGCGAGGCAATGAGATGGCCGGCAAGGGATGGGCTTATGCATGTGGCCCGCACCTGCGTCATGAGCCGCAGGGTGGCCAAACCTTAGACTTGCCGAGCATGAGGTTCCCTATCATGTAATAGCCGATGTAACCCTAAAAAAATGTAATAGTCGATGTAATGGCGAAAGCCATGGTGGTGGCGGCAAGACTAAGTTTTCATCCTTTTGATGGACACTTGAAATGCTGGTGTAATCATCAGTTCGTTTCAACCTCATTTTGTCCTGTATAGTGACTGTAAATACGATGGAAGTTCATCCTTTTGATGACAATTTTGAAACAAGATCCAAAATTTCATATATTGTAGGACTGACACTAACAAATTATGGCTTTGACTCATGGAGAGAGGCAATACATGCCCAAACATCTTGTTGCTTACTCGACCCACTCGGGCGCCTTAAATTGCTCTTAAACGTCCGGTCTATCTGGAACCCCTCATATCCAGGAATGTAGGGCCGACATGGGGTGGCCCGGGTGCGCCCGGGCGCGTCCACCACGTCAGCTTGTCCCACCATGATCCACTCCGTCCCCACAAATTCCTCACCCAGAGCTAACGCTATCTCACTTCACTTCGCTCTGCTCTGCGTCTCTTCTCATCCCTTTAATTCTCCAACTCGTCCCCCTTTCGATTTTCGTCCACCATGACCAGCAGCGGGAGCCACTCCGACGGATCCGTCAATGAATTAGATGCCTTCCTCCGTGAGGCGGACAACGATGGGGAGAAGTTGGCCCTCCGCGTTGCATTGCAACGGTCACTGGTGAACACGGGTAGTGACTCCAGATCTGCTTCGTCCACAGTCGCCCGCCGTTGCAGCAATGACGCCGGAGCTGACCCTTCCCATGGCGCTCAATGCTCAGTGTGGTCAGCCCGCTACACACCGCTAGCTCGTCGACCTCCTCCCCCTTCAGCCACTCTCATCAAGGGCAGCGGCGGGTGTTAGTGCCTACTCCACCGGTGCCGCGAACACGCACGCCCGAATTGGAGGCGCTCACCTTCCGATGCGAGAGGTGGCGGGCTAGGGAGTGGGCGGCGACGTCAGAGGCAGTCGCACAGTCCTCCCGCTGCCGCTGTGGCTCGTCACGTGAGTCTACCACCAATCACTTACAAGGACAGAGATGGACGCCCGCCGACGAATCTCATGGACCGCGTCGTCCGGAGGTCGTTGGGCAACATCTGATGACCCCTCCCCCCCCTCCCCCCCCCCCCCCCCCCCCCTCCGCGGCCTCCCGTCGCAGACGTCTACAGCTGCGCCGATGACCGGAACGGCAAAGACCCGGCAAGGAAGTGGTGAGTAAGCTCTGCCCTCCATGCCATTCTATATTTCTGTTTTTAAGTTGTTTTAGTTTAGAGCCATTCCGGCAATGAACTGTGGTGAGCTTTGGTCGACATAAAGTGGATTATGTGCATTTCGGTGTCCGTTTGCTGCGACTTCCATGTCCGTTTTTTGATTGTTCGTCTATTTTGTTAATGATCTACGTAGATTGCTTTCACGTTGCATGCGTAGTATGGATTGAGGGTGCTAGGTATGAGGTACACGGCTGTACAGATGAGAATTTCAGGTGTGATCGCATAAGTATAGGGTGCCGGATTTGGTAGGCGTGGCTGTAGATGCTCTTATTTTGTGTTTGCCTAGTGAGTGTTCACTCTTTCTCTCTCTCTCTTGACCATACAGGAGCATGCAGTGAGTTGAACTAGAGCAACGTCCCATGGTCCTGTTTACCTTATCTCTACTGTGCACAAAGGTTTTTTTTTTGAGACAAGTGCACAAAGGTATAGCTACCGTATCTGCACGGCAGACATGTGGGCACTAGTGTGGGCTTTTGACCCATGCATGGTCCAAGCAATGCATGCGCGCAAGGCCTCTGTGTGTGTGAGAGAGAGAGAGCTCTTCCCCGCTGAGCTAGAGCGGGCGTAGTGGCGTGCTAGTGTGCTACACACTCCCGTGACATGGTGCTGTTTATCTTCTCTCTCCACTGTGCACAAAGGTATAGCTAGCGTATGTATCTGCAAGGCAGAGATGATGTAGGCACTAGTCCATGCATGTGCGCTAGTAAAACTGTATGAGAGATAGAGAGAGAGAGAAAGAGAGAGAGAGAGAGCGCATGATTAGCTAATTAAGGCATGCACGTCAACACATCTCAGCTTTTTTCTGTGCGTTCATGGGCAACAAACCCATGCATACTTCTATATCCACCGAAATCGACAAATACAACAAAGATTTCGTGATGAATTGCACATAGTTTGACATACCTGTAACCGTGAACAATCAATGTAGTGTATGTGTTTCTCGCAAAAAAAAAGTAGTGTATGTGTCATAACAAGCCCTGGACCTTGTCAAACGCGGCTTTGTTAACCAACGAAATATCAGCAACACCAAAATTGTTATAAGAGGGACATTTAACCTGCGGCTCTCATCGTTGATAAGAAAATTGAGACTATAAAAAAGAATTCGGCTCAGGGACACTGATTAATGAGGATGCCAGCCCCTCCCTTCCCCTCGCGTCGCCCCCTCCAGGGCGACTCGGGGGCTCCAAACCCTAGCCCCCCCCCCCTCCCCCCCCGCCGCCCCCTCCCTTCCCTCCCCCCTCGCCGCCGCCTGAGGGTGCCGTCGGGCAAGCCCGGGGCGGCGCCAAGGAAGGTGGCGGCGAGGCCTTCGCTGCTCTGCTGCTGCAGGGGGCTGCGTGCTCCGGGGTGGCGGCCCTGGTCGGAGTGGTGTCACCGGCCTTCGGCAGGCGGTGGCACGGGCGTGGACCGGCGACCTCGGCCGTGTGGACGGCGGGCGAACCGGAGGTCGCGAGCCAGGGCGTGCCGACATCCATGGCTGTTAGCGGCGCCAGATCTGGCCGCCCCTGCATCTCCTGTCTCTAGATGAGCCTTGCCACGGCCAGATCTGGTCTGCTTCGTCGTGGGGCGCAGGTTCTCATGTCGTTGGGGAGTGGTTGGCGGGGATGTGAAGACCGGGAGAAATCCCAGGCCGGCCTTGCTGGTCTCGACGGCGGCGACGCCCGAGGGCGCCGTTCCCCTCCTTGGAGGCGCCGCCAGGGTATGTTCCTCTGCCCCCTCCCCCTCCTTGCCTCCCGGGAGAAATCCTCGTCTTTGATGGGCGGCGGCGCCCTTGGCGTCGCGCCCTTCCTGAAGGCGCCGCTTTTGGGAGCTAGGTGGGCGTGGGGTTTGTTGGAGATATGTTTCGTGTGCAGCGGCGGCGGTTGCTGACCTCCCATGACGACGGCGTCTTCCTAAGTGCCTATCGGGAGCTCTCTGGTCTGCTGCGGGGTGCCTTGGCCTCCTGGGAGAGAGGGGGTCGGGTTCCCCTCCTACGGCGGCCCTTCTCAGCCCACCTTGAGAGCTTTTCGGTACTCGCACTTCGGTTCTCACTGCCTTCTTGTGAGGTCTAGCTGCTGCTCGTTTTCGTCCGTTCCGGCAGCTCTTCCTTTTTCGTGACCAATCCGTGGGCTTTGGCGGTGCCCTGCTCCTGGTGATCTGTTCGTGACTTGTTGGGCGAGCTTGGTTTCTTGCCAGATGCAGCCTGCCGGCGACTACCTCTCCCAGGTTCTAGGGTGAACTGCTCTCTTGTCAACGGTGCGGCGCCTTTCGAGCCAGGCGAGGAGGCAGGGGCTTTCTTTGACATTGGAGCTGGGCGGATGTGTTGGGTCGGGGCTGCTGGCGATTAGGCGATAGCGTGCCCTGCTTCGTCGTTGGACATGTTGATCCAGTGCGGGCATTCTACTTCTTCCACGGCGTTTTGATCGCGTTGAGGACTTCTTCATCGCCGAGCGGTGCTTCTCCTGTTGATCTTTTAGCTTGGTGTGTAGGAGGCTTGTGAGCTGCTTTCCAGCGCCTTTGTATCTTGCCGTTTTCTTTTCTTTCTTGTGCTCGTTCCGAGTTTGTAATCCTGGCCGGTTGATGGCTTTGTTAATTCAAAGCCGGGCTCTTCTTGAGCCTTCGTTCTAAAAAAACACTGATTAATAAGAACGATAAAAGTAAGTTGATTGATGTCTTTGTT
This sequence comes from Triticum timopheevii, assembly GCA_963921465.1. Taxonomy (NCBI): domain Eukaryota; kingdom Viridiplantae; phylum Streptophyta; class Magnoliopsida; order Poales; family Poaceae; genus Triticum; species Triticum timopheevii. Next base: position 637,794,117 of record OY997270.1, read on the forward strand.
CAAGCGCGTCAGACACATCATTTGGATAACACCACCGCCACACTTATCAGGTGTTGGCAAGCCAGCTAACCATCCACGTCGCCCATGCAAGGATCAGGATGCATGCACTTCCATTTATACACAACAGAGAGTAGCATGCCTGCATGAAGCCAACCGAACTAGTAACACACAACACATAAATAATTAAGCCAACACCGGTGGTACGGTACACATTTTTCTTCTTCTTGCTAAACTAAACTAAACGCACTCCCTAAGATTTAAGACCCTTAACTCGATTGATGTGTTTGTCCAGGCGAGCCGGCCAGACACATCATTTGGAGATCGAACACCACCGCCACCCTAATAATCAATTGTTGGCTAGCTAGCTGGACGGAGCTTCAGTGCCCGGTGACCCCGAACCAGACGGTGACGATGTGCGGGGCAGCGACCAGCACGGACGCGAGCACCACCCACGGCCAGCAGGCGTCGACGCAGTAGAGCTCGAAGGCCAAGGCCACGACTGCGAGGATCCAGGACGCGGCGGAGAGGCCGACCCCGAGGAGGAACAGCGCGCGCAGCTTCCTCCCGGTGACGCTCATGGCGTCGTCCGCCTTGCCGACCAAGAAGAGTATCCCGGCGGCGAGGGGGGCGGTGCGGACGAGGAGGTAGCGGGCCAGGACCACGCGCTCCCGGAGCTCCATCGCCCGGTGCCCGCAGCCGCAGTCCACGAGATGGCTCGTGTTGGCCATCCCGACGAGGAACATGCACCATAGGCACTGGAGCGTCACAGGCGCCAATGCCTTGACGATGGCCATGGTTAGCTTTAGCTAGCCTACCCGCGTCTTCTTCGCTCTACGACTATGCTCTACTGTCTCTCTCTGTGTCACTCGCTCGATCTGGCTGGCTTTGCTAGCTAGAGAGGAGTGTTGGGACGAAGGGGGTATTTATGTAGCCAGAGTCCAGTCCACGTAGGCGTAGCACACTGGCTCTTCTCAGAGTACTCCTGCATGGCTGCATGGATCAGGCACGCAGCTGGTTCATGGGTCCACAGATTGTAATCAACTTCCTGCATGGATCAGGCACGCTGGTTCATGGGTCCACAGATTGTAATCAACTTCCTGCATGGATCATGCACGCTGCCGTGCCGCAGGATACAAAATATAACCTGTGCATAATAGATCACCAATGTTGTGCAACAACATAGAGTACTCAGCAGCAGCATATCTTCTGCAGCATTGATCACCGATTTGCAAACATGCATGGTAACCCCTGCTAACTGTACTAGCTAGGTCCTGACCTCTGTGGCTGCCGTGCATGGTGATCAATCAATGGTCAAATGGACAGAAGAACGCAGGGCATGGACCGCTGGCAAAAGGATGTGCTAGTGTGGGGCTCAGGCTACCGGTTAAAGATTCTCATGCGTTGGGTGCTACACTAAAAGTGATGTACCAAAAACAACACTCTGCCATTGTGTGTGAAGAATTTCATTACATGATACAATAATTTGTAGGCTACGGAAAAAGGAGACACAATTCTGGCCTGAAAATAGCATAAACAAGAGCCCATTTTGATCCATGCAAGTATCTGGTTTGTTTATACACCAGAGATAAATACATATAGAAATTCATGCACACATACTTCACATCTATGTAAATGTACAATGTTTCCCAGAATTTTTAGGTTATAAAAAATTAATTATTTTTGCTTTTTTAAGGGCTACCAGGAACCCCAGCTTCGAATCACTTTTTCGGAACACTCTTCATAGCATAAATATACGTTTTTTATTTATTACTTTGTAACAATTTTTGGAATAACCAATGATGCCTTCATATCTTCGAAAATACTATGTTCATTATCATGGTCTGTAAGACGAAGCATTTCCTTTAAATCCTTCTAACTTGCTATTTCAATACTGTTAAAATTATTATTATATGAAAGCATTTTTGCGACATTTATATAAGTTTTACTTATACACTAACAAGCAATACACAATAAAAAAATGTTGCCCAAGATCTTGTAATTCTTCCTGATAAAAAACTAAAATATTGTTCCTAAAAAATAAATACGATGCCTTTATAGACGCGAGGCATTAGTTATGAATTGGAAATAAATTAAGACATGTCAAAAATAAAAATGAGCCAAAGAATACTTTAATGCATCTTTGATAGGGGAGAGGCTTATCACACGCATTTTGTATTAGGTCAGTCTTTTGATGTCGAGCGACAACTTACGTTTTAAGGTCTTGATATGTTTTTTCGGTTGTTCCAAATCTCTGAGGTCAAGATGAGCATGTGTCTGCTTTTGTTTGCGTATCTGTGTTATGTAGCCTTGATAGGTTTCTTGGTGTTAGGACATCAGTGGTTACGAATCTCATTAGCTAATCATTAAGTGCAATTAATGTTATGCAAGCAATTAGTGCTTCCTTTCATACCAAATCCACAAGGATCAATATCATGTATTCATTGTTTTCTTTTTGCTGTTGTTGGCCTGCACGCTGGTGATATGTGCAGGAGCTTTTACAGGATGCTAGGCTATAGGAGTACGTGCAAGCGTACAGTAGTTTGACCAGAGGACGGGTTTGAATGACGCGTGATGCATGCTAGCGGTGGCGTGCTACAGACTCACGTGACATGGTCCTGTCGATCTTCTCTCTCTACTGTACATGTACAGCTACCGTATCTGCGTGGCAGAGATGGACTGGAGGCAGTAGTATTAGGCTTTTGACCCATGGTAGCTATAGCTAGCGTATGTCCATGGCAGAGATGTGGACACTGGCGTGCGCTTTTGACCCATGGTCCAAGCCTATGCGTACAACACACCGGCAAAAGGATGGGCATGCAAGAGGATCCCCAAGACTAGTGCCTTTAGCTAACTCTGCCCCACAGGTCAGGATCACCATGCATGCATGGTTAGCTGATCAAACGTACGGTAACTAAGTGCCTTTTCAAGCATAGACATCAACACATCTCATCGTTTTTTGTTGTGCGTCCATGGGTAACAAAATTGACAAATACAACAAAGATTTCGTGATGCACCATAACATATGAGTAGACAATCAATCTAGTACGTACATGTGTCATAATATAAGCCCTTGAGCTTGAGTCCTTGACAAACAGGGCCTGTTTATACCAACAAAATATCAACAACACCAAAAATTGTGGGCTAAAGACCGTAATGCGATATTCGATGATATGCTAAATGCTATGAGAGGATCATATTAACCTGCCGCTCTCATCGATGAGAAAAATATTGGGACTGCGAACAAAGAGCTAGGCAGTTCATGCTTTGAGACCACACCATCGACATTGAACTATTTTGGTTATTCGCATGAACTACTTTGTCACCCCGACATGCCGTAGCTAGCTCACCATCCATGTCGCATATGCATGCAACACCAGATGGGTCACTTGCACTCTCTCCCTCCCCCCATTTAGGACTAATTGCTATTGCTAGGGCAGAGACTAAGTGACTGACATGCATTCTTTCTTTTCTTGCAACTTGCACAAGTAAATCTGTTCAGCAACAAACTCAAGTTCATGGTTGTTTAAGACATTGCATCATTCACAACAGAAACAACTTGTTAACGATAAGCCCCTCCAAAGAGACAGTTCAAAGTTTACTTGTCACTAGTCTGTAATCGGCCATGCTTTGGAGAAGCTAAAGATAAATATACTCTAGGATTTGTAAAGCAAGTATTACCCCTTTCATGCAAGTTCTACTAGTACAACAGTACCCTGCCAAAAATACATGCCCCAAGCCCCCAATGACTCATTTGCTAGTAACATGCATGCATCTGTTTTACGGTAATGACCGACGGATGCTAACATGCATAAGGAGGGCGTATGTGAACCACCAATTGACTCGACGTCACAATGGGGAGGCTGGCTGCGGGCATCTCCAGGAAGGAATAATGGGAGCAAGGATGGGTCAAGGGCTGGTGGTATGAGCAGCTATAATAGCTATGGCAGCTCTCACACTGGTGAGACGGCTAATAACAATAACATGCACCCGAGGGGAGGAGAGATTCCTACTAAGAGGAACCTGCAAGCTGAATTTTCACGTACGTCCGACGGTCGCACTGGTGACCGTCGGGTGCATGAGGGTGGTGAAGTTTCCAGCCCAAACAAGGGTAGAGAGAATATTAACATAGCACAAGGGAGAGACCTCAGGGACAGCCTTGAAGAAAGGAGGGAGAAGGAGATGAGGAGCAAGCTGATGGAGCAGCGTGGGGAGAGTCAGAGGGGTGATCACAGGGAGGTGGAGAGGGCAGTGCAAAATAATGAAGGAAGCAGAGGGTTCAGCAAAAACTATGGTTCGGGGGGCCATAATGGGCGCCATGCAGGAATGGAGCGGGTCGATCCACTGGGGGGACCCGTCATGCATGGGAACCGAGAGCGCCGAAGGGGATATTACGTGAGAAAGGATAGAGAAGCTGATCGGGATAGGCGTCGCTCGGAACCACCCCCCTGGAGAGAGGCAGAAATTGGGAAAAGGAGGCCGCGGCAGGTCTGGGTGCCGAAAGGTGATGCAGAAGGGAGAAGTAGAGAGGATGAGTTCATTCGCGAGACGAGGAGGAAGACCAACTCGGTGTTTGACCGCATCCAGGAACGAGATGATAAAACGGCGGACCCTGGAGCCCAGGGTCGCCGAGAGCAATGAATCTCCTAGCCTGGAACTGCCGAGGATTGGGGTTGGACTCGGCGGTGGGCGAACTACGGGACCTCATTAGGTCACACAACCCAGCGGTGGTTTTTTTATCTGAAACAAAAAAGAGATCGGGGGCAATGGAGAGACTCAAGTGGAGTATGGGTTTTAGCAAGGGGGTAGCGGTGGACTGCAAAGGAAAAAGTGGAGGCCTGGCGCTCTGGTGGAGAGATCATGTGGAGGTCACAGTCCGGCCATGGTGCCAATACTATATAGATGCCAAGATAGTACACGAGGGAGTTACCTTTAGATTCACTGGAATCTATGGGGAGCCAAGTGTTGAGAAGAGGTCGAAGACATGGGAAATCCTCCGCTACCTCCGGACACAAGACAGGTTGCCATGGCTATGCGCGGGCAACTTTAATGAAGCTCTCAGACAAAGCGAGCAGCAGGGAGGTAACCCGAGATCACTGCAACAGATGGCACTTTTTGAGGAATGCTTAACCGACTGCGGTTTGGCGGACTTGGGCTTCTCGGGCTATCCGTTTACACGGGATAATAAACGAGATGCGGGAGAAAACATTCAGGTGAGGCTGGACAGAGCGACATGCGACGCGGAGTTTGCGCAGATCTTCTCAGCGGTCGATGTGCAACACATTATGACAGAGCAGTCAGATCACCAAGCGCTTCTTGTCCGAGCCAGGACGATGCATGCTGATAAGAAGACACGGGGACAGCGCCCGTTCATTTATGAAGCTACGTGGGCCCGGCATGAGGGCTACGAGGAGATGGTGGCCTCTGCATGGGGGGAGGCCCATGCAGCCAATCAGGAGGGAGGGCCACTCCGGGCGGCTTGCAGCAGGTTGAGAGCCACGACGGGCGCCATGCACTTATGGAGTCGTAGGATTTTTGGGTCAATCAAAAAACAAATAGCGCACTTGAAGAACCAATTAGTAGAGGCGAAGGAGCGAGCCGCGCGGTCGGGTTACAGACATGAGGTAAAAGAGATAGAGGATCAATTGCACGAACTGTTTGAGAGGGAGGAAGTATACTATAAACAGCGGTCTCGGGTCGATTGGCTCACTAAAGGAGACCAGAACACCCGGTACTTCCAAAACCGGGCTTCGCATCATAGAAGGAAAAACACGGTCAAGGCTCTAAGGAGGGAGGACGGCTCCAAATGCACTGATGATGAAGGAATGCGGACTATGGCAGCACAATTCTACGACCATCTCTTTGCTTCAGAGGGATCAACAAACGGAGACAGAGTTCTGCAACATATTGAGGAGGCCGTAACGGATGCAATGAATACGAAGCTTGTGGCACCGTTTACAGACGAGGAGATTGAAGCGGCCCTCTTTCAAATGGGACCCATGAAGGCACCTGGCCCGGATGGGCTTCCAGCGATGTTCTACCAACGGCACTGGCAGTTGGTTAAGAACGATGTTTGTGAGGCGGTGCGGGAGTTTTTGGCGGGAAGGGAGGCTCCAAATGGCTTCAATGATACGGTCATCGTAATGATTCCGAAAGTGAACTCACCGGAGTTGCTTTCACAATTTCGCCCTATTAGTCTATGTAATGTGTTATACAAAGTGGCGGCAAAGGCACTGGCCAACCACCTCAAACTTGTTCTTCCTTTTTTGATAGCAGACGAACAGAGCGCGTTTGTGCCAGGACGCTTGATTACGGATAATGTTCTGGTATCCTACGAGTGTGTTCACGCAATAAGTAAGAGGAAAAGGAAAAAGCCTATGTGCGCGGTCAAGTTGGACATGATGAAGGCTTACGATAGAGTGGAATGGGACTTCCTGGAGAAGATGATGCAGAAAATGGGATTCTCTTGTCACTGGACAGAGATGGTTATGAGATGTGTAAGATCAGCAAGGTTCTCTGTCAAGTTGAATGGCGGCCTCTCCCATAGCTTTGAACCGTCAAGAGGACTAAGGCAGGGTGATCCCCTCTCGCCGTACCTCTTCTTATTCTGCGTCGAGGGTTTCTCGGCGCTCTTGAGCAATGCACAGAAAGAAAAGACTATCAAGGGGTTGGGTTTGGGAGCACCGGGCCAACAGTGACTCATCTCCTCTTTGCGGACGATAGTGTGGTCTTTGTTGAAGGTTCAAGGCAGAATTTTGAAACCCTTCGCTCCATTCTACAGGAGTATGAGGCTGCTTCGAGTCAAAAAGTCAATCTCCAGAAATCTGCCATTTTTTTTGGGCGAGGTACCTCTGAAGAAAGCAAGGAGGAGCTCAAGCAAGTGCTTGGGGTGGCGGAGGAGGCGCTGAGCGAAAGATACCTGGGGTTACCTACGGTGGTGGGAAGATCAAAGGATGGTACTTTCAAATATGTCAAGGAGTGTGCAAGAGGGAAAGTCTCGGGGTGGAAGGGTCAGGGACTATCCAAAACTGCGAGGGAGGTACTTGTCAAATCCGGGCTGCAATCTACACCAACGTTTACCATGAGCTGTTTCCAACTCACAAAGAAAATGTGCGGGAATCTGTCAACTATATCTTCGAACTTCTGGTGGGGGGAGGCAAATGGTAAAAAGAACGTGCATTGGATAGCTTGGGACAAAATGTGTACCAGGAAGCGAGAAGGGGGATTGGGTTTTAGGGATCCTGAGGCGTTTAATCAAGCTATGTTGGCGAAGCAAGCGTGGAGATTATATCAGGAGCCCAACTCGCTGTGTGCGAGGGTGTTGAAGGCCAGATATTATGTGGACGGGAGTGTGCTCAATGCAACTTGCCCAGCTGGAGGCTCCTATACCTTCAGGAGCATATTGCACGGGCGCGATCTGTTGCTAGATGGCTTGATATGGAGGATAGGGGATGGATCGAAGGTCAAGATACACCACGACAACTGGATACCCAGGGATGGATGCTTGAAACCACTGGGCCAAAGCTACATCGATGGGATTACGAGAGTGAGTGATCTTTTTTCACCAAACAGCTATGTGTGGGATGTTGACAAAGTGCAGACTATGTTCTCCCCTGATGAGGCCCGGGAGGTGTTACAAATCCCGATTGGAGGGCCGGCGACGGAGGACTATCAAGCGTGGAATTACACCAAGAATGGAATATTTACGGTTCGGTCGGCCTACCACCTGCGCATGACCCAGAAAAGATTGAGATCGGGTCGACCAGAGTCGTCTTCTTCGGTGCAAGACCACAAGGCCTGGCTAAGTCTGTGGGATACGGTCGCCCCGGGCAAGGCCAAAACTCACATGTGGAGGATGATTCGAAACGGGCTTGCTGTGGGATCGGAGCTGCTGAGGAGGAGGATAAAAGCGGGTGTTTTCTGTGCGGCATGTGGACGGGAGGAGACAACTTATCACAGATTCTGGGGCTGCTACCATTCAGCTAAGTTCTGGAAGATAATGCATTCGGAATTGGGGGTACCGGTGGCGATCCCACCGGAGACAGTTAGCTCTCAGAATGTGTTATCGAGATGGCTACTTTCATGGTTTGCAGATGCCTCTGATGATGCGCGCGCTGTCCTGGTACAAGGTGCGTACGCGCTATGGTTGGCTAGGAACAATGCACGCGATGGCCAAAGAATAGAAGAGGTGGATGCAATCGCAAGGAGGGTTTTCAACCTTATGAATGAGTGGCAGGCGATCCATGGGCGAAAGGTGAAACCAGCAAAATCTGTGATAAAGGAAAAGTGGAAACCCCCGGAGGTAGGATGGGTGAAGGTGAACGTAGATGGTGCAACGATGAAGGGAGGCGAAGGGGGGGGGGGGGGGGGCACTGGAGTGATCTTCCAGAGTCATGAGGGCGCATACATGGGCGCAAAGTGTCGCTTCATCCCACTGGCCAACAACCCAGAAAGAATGGAGCTTCTGGCGTGTAGAGAGGCTGCGATTATGGCGGCAGAGCTGGAAATTCCAAAACTATACATCGAAACGGACTGCAGAGAGATAGTGGGAAAGCTTCAGAGCAGGAGCAGGGATCTATCAGTGCTGGGACCGATCATAGAGGAAGTGAAGCTGCTGCTCGCAGCGAGGGAGAGCTGGAAGGTGGCATGGGTTAGGCGTGAGGCTAATAAAGCAGCTCATTTGGTAGCTAGGGAAGCTGTAGCAAGTAAATTAGATTTTGTTTGGCGTCATACGCCCCCAGATTTTATCTTGCCTGTAGTGTCGGACGAGATCCCCATGTGGGACGATTGATTGAATAAAGTTTGTTGAGTTTCAAAAAAAAAAAGTAGAGTGCAGTGAAGTGAAGGAAGGATCAAGTAGCCAACAGAACTAACACACAAGAGACAGTCGATTAATATTTAAGCCAACACCGCTGGTGCAGTTTTTCTTCTTCCTAAAATAAACGAAACGCACTCCCTAAGATTAATTAAGAACAATGATAGAATGTTGATTAATGTCTTTGTCCAGGCGCGCCAGACACATCATTTGGAGATCGAACACAACCACTACCCTAGCATCAATTGAGAGAGACAATCCCATCGGCTCGTTTGTTGGCTACCAATAATGCTAAACATACAAAGAGTTACACGCAATTACACGCTGACTGAGATTTTTTTCATCTACTAACCAATCACAAACTTGCCCCCTCTGATTTTCAGGGGGAGTGGGCCGTCTCCCCACCTATTGACCAATCAAATTAATCCTCTTTGTAAAACCTTGTAACTCGTTTGTACACATGGCGCTATGCGTTTAGGATTATGCGTTTAGGGGGGGGGGGGGGGGGGGGTGGGAATTAGTGTGGAAGGGGTCCGTGAAACCTCTGTTGACATGTACTATGCGTTTAGGATTATCGCACACATTGTTTATCTCCACATGGCGCTTACCTTAGGAAATACGCGCCACATTATGTTACAGAGCTGTTGTGTTTTTTATTCTTGTTGTTGTATGCCCTGTTGTGAGCTGCGCTCAGACGACCAGGTCAACAGGAGTATGCATACACGTGACATGCTAGAGTTGGTATGCTAGTCCCTCACGTCACATTGTCTTGTTTGTCTTCTCTATCCACTGTGCACAAAGGTGCCCCTATAACTAGCGTATCTCCATGGCAGAGATGTGGACATTGGTGTGCTTTTGACCCATGGTCCAAGCCCATGCATGCGCGTTAGTACAATTGTAAAGGAGAAGAGCTCGGTGAGTGCACTGCACACCAGCGCGCGCGCACACAAGCACATGACCCCCAAGAGATAATTCAAAGTTTACTTGCCACTAGTCTGTAATCGGCCAGGCTTTGAAGAAGCTAAAGATAAATATACTCTAGAATTTTCGAAAAAGAATTACACTCTAGGATTTGTAAATCAAGTGTTATCCCTGTCATGCAAGTTCTGTAACATGAATGCATGCATGTGTTTTACGGTAATGCATGGTGACCAGACCAGACAGTGAAGTAAATCAAGGGAGCCAACAAAACTAACACACAAGAGATAATTGATTAAGCCAACACCGGTGGTACAGTTTTTCTTCTTCCTAAATATACTAAACGCACTCCCTAAGATTAAGAACAAGAATAGAAAGTTGATTGATGTCTTTGTCCAGGCGGGCCGGCCAGACACATCATTTGGAGATCGAACACCACCACAACCCTAATCAATTGAGAGAGACAATCCCACCCGGCTCGGCTCGTTGTTGGCTACCTAGGTAGGTCGACGGAGCTTCAGTGCTCGGAGACGACCACGGACTGCCCACGCGGCTACGAGATGCACGCCGATGAGCCCCGCGGCGATGCAGTAGTTGACAACAGGGTCGCAGGAGAGCTCCAAGACGAGGACGGAGAGGGCGAGGAACGACGAGGCGAGGGAGGTTGACGCCGACGATGAACATGGCGCGCATCTCCCAGTCCCACCCAGCGGCGCTCAGGTCGTCGGCCACCTTGCCGACCCAGATGAGTATCCCGGCGGCCGAGGAGGCGGTGCCGACGAGGGTGGTGCGCAGCTGGGCCGCGAGCTCCTGGAGCTCTATCCTCGTTGGTCTTCCGCAGCCGGGGAGACCGCTCATGTCCGCCATCCCGACGAGGAACATGACCCCTAGCACGCAGAGCGCCACAGGCGCCATTTCCTTGACGACGCCCATGGCTACCCGCGCCTTCTTCTTTCTACTACTACTACTACTACCTCTAGCTCTAGCTCTAGCTCTAGATGGCTGGCTGGCTGGCTTCGTAGGAGAGGAGAGGAGTGTTGGGAAGAAGAGAAGGGGGTGGGTGTTTATGTAGGCAGAGTCCGGTCCGCGCAGGCTGCACGGGCTCTTGTTGGGTGGGAGAGAAAATTCATCGGGTTTGATGCATTTTTTTTTTGAATTTTAAGGGTTTGACGCATTGAAATCGAGTACTCCTGCCTCCATCCATGGCGTGCAGCAGGGTACAAAATATATGCTGTGCTAATGCTGCTGTAATGTGCATGATATGGTCACCACATCTTGTGCAACAGCGTATCAGCAGCATATCTTCTACAGCATGGGTCACAGAATTCCAAACATGGTAACCCCTAGTCACCAGCTAGGATCTGGTGCCTCTGTGCTTCCGTGCATGGTGATCAATTAATGGCCAAATGGCCAGAACGCAGGGCATGGACCGCTGGCCAGAACGCAGGGCAGGAACCCATCATGTGCCGATGCGTAGTGTTGTCGTGATAGTAGATCACATGTTGTGCAACAATGCAGGAGTAATCAGCAGGAGCATATCTTGTGCAGCATTGGTCTCAGAATTCCAAACATCGTAACCCCTAGTAGTAACATTTTTTTTTTTGCATGGTAACCCCTAGTAGTAACAATGCACTTGGTTTTGTACTACACATCCATGTATATGTACAATGTTTTAACAGAAAATTTTGGTTATAAGAGGTAACTTATTTGGTTTTTCTAAAGGGCTACCTGGAGCCAGAGCTTTGAATCGCTCTTTCGTAAGATTCTCCATAGCATGAACCTATTGTTTTCATATTTTAAACTTCATTATAAATATAGAAATAATTAATGATGGCTCCGTGTGTTAGAAAATAATATGTTTTGTTCATTACCATGCTCTTTAAAATGTAAAATTTCCTTTAATGCCTACTAACTTTGTATTTTTCACACTATTCAATTTGTTATAATATGAAGACAATTTTGGAATATCTCTATAACATTTTATTTCTACACTTACAATCGGTACTCAATTTCTTTTAATGATGCCAAATGAAGAACCAAATATTCTGCCAAAAAAAAAACAAATGACACGCCTTTGTAGACCCAAAATATGAAAACATGTTTGTGATATTTCAATAGATTTAATTTGTACACTTACAATTGGTGCTCCAAAACCGCCAAAAACAACAACTTATTCTTCAAAGAAACAAATATCAGGCCTTCTAGAACAAAGAAATGCATAATAATTTCAAAAGCCAAGCAAAAAGAATACTTTTAAGGCTTGTTTGGTTCCCATGATACTTTTAGGAAAAAGATAGGAATGCTGTACAAAACATATGATGACAAATCACAAGAATTTTGTCAACTTGGTTGTTTTTCTCATAGGAATTTTTGTCAACAAGGAAACCCAAAAGAACATGGTAAAATCAAAGTCAAACAACACCAAAAATTGTAATCAGAATGTTAGTATGCCACTAAAGATCTTACTCGTTATTCGTGCATATGAATCTGAAAAAGAGGACCAACTGGATATCTGAATTCCTTCATTTTTCCTTTGAAACTGAGGTCAAAGTAAAACTTCGTCCATTTTTACTTTGCCACATTCCCTTGAACCAAACTCATGAATGGTGTCAGCAGAAGCTATCTTTTGCAGCACAGATCAGAATTGCAAATATGGTAACACTAACACCTACTAACACCTACTTTGCCACTAACACTTGTGCATGGCCAAATGGACAGAACGCAGGGCATGGACCGCTGGCCAGAACGCATGGCATAATTGCGCAGTGTTGTGCGTGATGGTAGATCACATGTTGTGCTTGTGCAATAACGCAGAGTAATCAGCAGCAGCATATCTTTTGCAGCATAGGTCACAGGATTCCAAACATGGAAATCCCTAGTAACTAGCTAGGATAGGCCTCTGTGCTGCCGTTCATGGTGACCCGTCAATGTGCAAATTAACAAAATGCAGGGCATGGACCGTTGGCCAAAAGGATGTGTAGTGTAGGGCTTTGACTAGACGTTAGGCCAACTCCACCGTGCGACCCAAATGGACGTCCGTTTTGTCCGGATTCTGTCCGTTTGGGCAGGGGGATGGGGTCGTGTCCGGGCCTATCCTGGGATGCGGTGCCCGTGCGCCCAGCGCGCGGCCGCATCCTTTACCCCATCCTGTCTGCGTCCATTAAACAAGAAAGAGAAACGTTTCAAATGCCAAGCCCTACGGCCCCAGTTCAGCACGCACGCCGGCAACAAAGCCAGCGGCCGGCAACACAGCCAGCCTCCAAAATGAATGGTTGTCCTCGCCGGCAACAGCAGCCGGCCTTCAAAATGAATGTTTTTCTCGCTGGCACACGGCCAGCGGCCCAGCGGGCGGGCGGCACCCATGCCAGCCTCCAAAAAAAGAACGGCCACGGCCGATCGGACGACCTAGTTCAGGTCGTCGGCGTCGAGCATCTCCTTCTGCCTGGCCTCGAACCAGTCCCTCGTCTTCTCGCTCATCTTCGACAAGTCCACGCCCATGATCGCGAGGGCCACCTCCTTTGCTTTGGTGGCGGCATTGGTGGCCTCGATGTCGAGCTGCCTTTGCCTGGCCTTGACGTTCTCGGCCTCGATGTCGAGCTGCCTTTGCCGGGCCGCCTCCTCCATGTCGAGCTGCCTCTGCCGGGCCGCCTCCTCCATCTCAAGCTTCTTCGTTTGAAGCTCTAGGCATTGCTTCATTTGCTCGTCCTTGCTTTGCCGCTTCTTCTCGTTCCTCGCATCCTTTTGCGACATCATGCCATGCAAAGTGTCATGCAATGCCATGGATGAGGCATCACGAATGTCATCAACCTTGGAGTTGGTCTTGCCCCTCGGCCTCTTCAACGCCTCGCCATCTCCACCTCCGGCGAACTTGGCCGTCTTCAGGCCTCTCTTCCTTTGGAGTTCACGGTATTGGTCCTTGAACTTAGGGCAATTGTTGATCATAGTCCAACAATGTGTAAGAGTGAACGACTTGTCATTGTGCCGGGCCTTGAATGCCTCCAAAGATTGAAATGCCTACACCATATGAACAACAAGTGACCATGCAAACATGTACAAGGCCGAAGTCTCATGGCCGTAGCAAGAAAAGGGCAAAGAAGGAGAGCATACCATGTCTCCAACGCCGGTACCACTCATGGGCCATGCTTGAACGCTCTCAAATGTGGCTTGATACTTGTTGCACTCTTGTTGGATGAACAACCATCTCTTTTGAATCGAGCCGACGCCACAGTTGCTTTCAAATTGGTAGGGCTCAAACAACTTCCTTTCATGGAATGTTTTGTGGACTCTCGTCCAAAAAACAATACCCTTTTGTTGCACGCCGGTCCTTGGATCTTGGCTAATCTCCATCCAAGCTTGGCAAATCAACTTGTCCTCATCTTGTGTGTACGAACCCATGTGAATGCTCTTCCTCTTCTTTTGTGCTTCTGCTCTTTGTGTCAACTCGTCGATGAACAATGGCTCGCCACTAATGTCAACGTCATTGCTTTCTTCTTCATCACCATCACCTTCGACATAGATGTCATCGTCTTCATGCCACGAGTCACCATGGTCGTAGTCAGCACGGTCGTCAGCCTCTTCATCGGCAGTGAACTGGCCGCGACCATCCTGACTTTGGGTCTCCTCGGGGTTGAAGGCAGGGACGTGGCCACCCTCGTAGATCACTTCCTCCATGAACTGGTCGTAGTAGGGGTCGTCAACCGGTGCCGTTGGGGTTGGCATTCTGTCGAACAAGACGCGGGGGGATGGCATGGTGCCGGTAAACGGCGGCCGTGCTTGCTTTCTTTGCATCTCGACGGATGGCCGACCGCCGCTGCTAGACCCAGGGGTGATGTTGAGGACGATGACGGCCAAGGGCCGTGGTGTGGACGGCGCGATCACGCTCACGTCCGGCGACCCACCGAAACGGGTCTGGCCGTCATGCCTTGGCGGAGGAAAGCCGGGCGACAAGGGCGTGGTCCGCGACTGGCAGTGCGGGCCGGGCGACCGACGACCCTGTGCTCGCCGGACCGACAGCCCCTCCAGAGAAACCGGGCGGGCGACAAATGCCGGCCATGAGAAGGGCGTGCGCTTTGCTGACGATGGCCTCCTTCTCCTCGACCTCGGCCTTGTGCCGCACGGCCTCAATCGCAGCGCGCTCGGCGGCTCTCTTGGCCGCAGCGATGTTGGTCTTGCCGACCGCCCTCCGGCTCGTCCTCTTCGCCGATTCCGCGTCCAATTTGGCGATCTCCTCCGGAGTGCACTCCGGCCGCGGCTTCCTTGGCGCCTTGCCCTTCTTCTTCTTGGCCATTCCGGGCGGGTCGACGGCCAGCCCGCCGGAGTTCGGCTGGGCGTCGGCCATGGATGGGGGAGGAAGTGGGACGGGCGGGACGTGGGAGGGTTTGGGGGGGGGGGGGGGGGATGGCGCTGAGGGAGTCCTGGACTAGGGGGTGTCCGGACAGCCAGACTATCATCGTCCGCCGGACTCCAAGACTACGAAGGTACAAGATTGAAGACTCCGTCCCGTGTCCGGATGGGACTTTC
Source organism: Triticum timopheevii (assembly GCA_963921465.1). NCBI lineage: Eukaryota > Viridiplantae > Streptophyta > Magnoliopsida > Poales > Poaceae > Triticum > Triticum timopheevii. The sequence continues at coordinate 637,809,367 of OY997270.1, forward strand.
CTTGGCGTGGAAGGCAAGCTTGGCGATACGGATATGTAGATCTCCTACCATTGTAACCGACTCTGTGTAACCCTAGCCTCCTCCGGTGTCTATATAAACCGGAGGGCTTTAGTCCGTAGGACACAACATACATTACAACAATCATACCATAGGCTAGCTTTAGGGTTTAGCCTCCTTGATCTCGTGGTAGATCCACTCTTATACTACCCATATCATCAATATTAATCAAGCAGGACGTAGGGTTTTACCTCCATCAAGAGGGCCCGAACCTGGGTAAAACATCGTGTCCCTTGTCTCCTGTTACCATCCGCCTAGACGCACAGTTCGGGACCCCCTACCCGAGATCGACTGGTTTTGACACCGACATTGGTGCTTTCATTGAGAGTTCCTCTGTGTCGTCACCGATAGGAAGTATGCCTCCACCCGTCTTCAAAGACGGTGTTGTCGCCAAAGGGGCCTTGGCTACCGGCCAAACTATCCGGCTAGGTGGTTTTCTTATGACCGCCTGTCCGGCCGCCGCTTCGACAATGACTTCTCAAGTCGTCAGAAGCAATCTTCGCGTCAGCTCGAAATCTGCCGAGCAGTTGGATCCAATAGAGCTCTCGTCTGTTAACGAGCTCTTGGATCGCATCGCCACCCTGGGAGTCGCTACAGACTACAATCAGATTGGGCTTAAAACCGATCTGAGAGAGATTAACTCTCCCCAGGCCACCCACCACGTCGCAGTGGTAGAGGAGCAATACGGCAACTCTTCGCCTATATTGAAAACTTGTCACGTCCGGATTCCCGAGCCCTCCATGCCGGATTTCCACGGAGGGACAGACTTCGATCGAGCATTGAACTTAAAACCATGCATCGCCCCGGACTCGCTGGATCGTGTCCAGCAACCCAAGCTCCCGAATTCGGAAACTCCTCGGCCTTTAAGCCCCAAGATGGGCAGGGATCCGGATTTTAGTCCACCCACCCGCCCAGACATATGCGATCTATATCTAATACGGCAAGAGCCCACTGAAACAGTACATCACTACTGGGCCAGATACCTCCTGGTTATGGACAGGATAAAGGACTGCCGAGAGGAAAACGCAATCTCAATCTTTTGCAATAATTGCACGGACAAGGGAATATTGAACGCCATCGGTCGTTGTAAAATCACACGCTTCGCCGATCTGGCGTCCATAGTACGAAAGTACTGTGCGATGGAGAGTTCCCGGAAAACCGAAAACCAATTTTGGGATAATCCGGCCCCAACCCCAGTCCACAACAAAAGGGTGCCTCTCACTCAGGTCCCAGATGCAAAAACGAAAAAGCAAAAACCCCATAAAGGGCACGGAACCGTACTGGAGGGATGGCTCAATGGACCCTGTAAGCTTCATAGTACAGAGGGAGCCGTCCCAACACATAGCCTCCTGTTGTAGTGGTGGTGGAGCATTGGTAGATGGTCATCCTGGCTGGTGGAGCGTTGTAACACCCCGGATGTAACTTTCCATATTTGTAACTCCAACTCTTGCCATTTTCGGCTATGTGCTATGGTATTCCCTCCGTGGTTGGGTTTTGTTTTTCGTTTGGCATTTTGTTCATGTCATGCATCTCATATCATGTCATCATGTGCATCTCATTTGATACATGTTCGTCTCATGCATCCGAGCATTTTCCCCGTTGTCCGTTTTGCAATCCGACACTCCTACATGCACCGGCGCACCCCTCTTGTCTCTTTTCGTGAGTGGGTGTTAAACATTCTCGGAATGGACCGAGGCTTGCCAAGTGGCCTTGGTACACCACCGATAGACCACCTGTCAAGTTTCGTGCCATTTGGAGGTCGTTTGATACTCCATCGGTTAACCGGGTGACCGCGAAGACCTCTTTTGGGTTGCAGCCCAAAACCCCTCCAAAACAGCCCAAAAACCCATCTAAGTCACTTCCATGCTCTCCGTCGTCGGATCACGATCGTGTGGGCAAAAACCGCACCTCATTTGGAGCTCCCTAGCTCCTCCTACCTATAAAAACACCTCCCCCCCCCAAAATCCCGGATCAAATCCACCCCTAACCCTAGCCCTCTCCTCTCCGCGCCGCCGGACACGTCCGGTCCGGCCGGACAACGTCCACCACCGCCGCCCGGGCCGATCCGCGGCCGCCACGTGGGCGAGCCCGCGCCCACATCGCCGCCGGCCCGCGGAGCCCGCCTCGGGCCCTCGAAGCCCGACATCGCCCGCGCGCGTGCGCGCCCCGCCGCCCGGTCTCCTCCTCCTCCCGTGCTGCCGCCTCTACGTTGCCGGCGCCGCACTCCGGCGGAGCTCCGCCGCTGCCCCGGCGCCCGCGCCGCCGCCAAGCTCTGCCGCCGCCGCCTCCCGCGCCCGGAGTCGCCGCCGCCCGCGCGTCGCCTTCCTCCACCCCATCGCGCCGCCCTCGACGAGATCCGGCGCCCCCGACTCCGGCCACTCCTCCCTGCTCCTCTCCGGCGAGCCGCGCCGCCGCCCCGGTGCTCGAGCCCGAGGAACCCTAGATTCGTTTTTCCCGGAGGTCTAATTGTCATTTTTCTGTCAGATATTTTGTTGCATTTTCATCGCGTCATAACTCTGCACCTGTGGCTCTGTTTTGGGCATGTAGCATATCGAATTGTTTGCCTCGATGAGTACATCATTTCATATCATTACATCATTTTCATTTGAGATTATATTGATGCCCGAAATGCTGTTGGAAGAGGGCTATGTGATGTTAGTTTCAGATTCTTATCCGAACATGCACTTTTGTCATTTTTGCCATGATTGATGTGTGCACCCTATGAACTTGAGTCCTACATGTGTTTTGAACAATGCCATGCTATCTTTTTAGAGGTGTATGCCATGTATTTTTGTGATCTCTGTGGTGACTAGCACAAGCATGTAAACTAGGGATCATAATGTTGCTGATTTCAGGGACTTGGTAATTTCACTAAGTCATGTCCTGCTGTTATTTTTATGCCATGTGTTCATGTTGTTACAGAGAGATCTATGCCCATTTTGAGCATGATCAGTAAGGGTGTTTTGAACATATGGATGTGCTCTATCCATCCATGCCTTTGTTGGAAATTAGCTTGTGTCAATCGAGCTCTACGTTTTTATAAAATATTTCCTGGCAGATTGTTTACATGTTATTCAATTTTGCCAAGGTTGTTGTAGTTGATCCTTGCATGCTATATTGTTGTTCTTACCATGTATAGCTTCTATGCCATGTCTTCTTGATGGATGTATGCTTAGTTTATCATGAAATGCTCTGTAGTGAGTGCATCGAGCTCACGAACATGCCTACTTGTTATCTGTTTTTGCCATGTCCAGTTTTTCTGCTAAGTCTGAGATCTGTAATGAAACTTGCTATGTTTACATGGGTGCCATCATTTCTTATGGTCCTTTTTGGCTCATGGTCAGTAAGGGACTTTTGTTCAATGCCTTGAGTAGATTCATGCCATGCCATATATTGCTATGTATTGTTCCTGTAGCAGGTTGTTTGCTTGCTCTAAACATGCCTTCCTGATGTTAATTTCTGGCATATTAGTATTTTCACCAAGTCTGTGAACATGATATCTTTGACACTTTTCCCATGCCTGTTTGAACCTGCTATGGTGTGATTTAGCCGTAGCTCAGTGTTCCTCTTTTGTCAAGCATCTCCTGTAGATCACTGTCATATGCTTTGTTGTTATGTTGGGTGCTGTAGCATAGTTTATTGGTGTGTTCTAAGTGCTATCGTGCTGTTAATCGCAGCTTTGTGTCATTCTTGTTTTGATTGCCATTTGCAAACCATGTGTCCGATTCCGATGATCTTTATATCGATTTCAACCGAAATCATCTCATCTTTCAAGCGGCATACTTGGTTTGCCAAGTTGATGCCTTGTTCATCATTTTCCTTTCCGGAGCCCGCATATGCATTGCATATTCACATCTCGCATATCATGTCATGTATTGCATCATATTGCTTGTGCATTGCTCCATGTTTGATTGTGGTTCCATTGCTTGTGTTCTTGCTTTGGGTAGAGCTGGGAGACGAGTACGTGCACGAGGAACCTGTTGAGAACGCTTACGAGGATCAAGCTTTCGACAACTCTGAGAACCTTGCAGGCAAGATGACCATACCTTCGATATCACTTCTATCTTTGCTTTGCTAGTTGCTCGCTCTATCCTTATGTTAGCTCTACCTGCCATTGGTTAACATGCATCCCATATTGCCATGTCAAGCCTCTAACCATCCTTTCCTAGCAAACCGTTGTTTGGCCATGTCACTGCTTTTGCTCAACCCCTCTTATAGCGTTGCTAGTTGCAGGTGAAGATGAAGTTTGTTCCTTGTTGGAACATGGATATTTTGGGATATCACAATATCTCTTGTTTAATTAATGCACCTTATATACTTGGTAAAGGGTGGAAGGCTCGGCCTTATGCCTGGTGTCTTGTTCCACTCTTGCCGCCCTAGTTTCCGTCATACCGGTGTTATGTTCCTTGATTTTGCGTTCCTTACGCGGTTGGGTGATTTATGGGACCCCCTTGACAGTTCGCCTTGAATAAAACTCCTCCAGCAAGGCCCAACCTTGGTTTTTCCATTTGCCACCTAAGCCTTTTTCTCTTGGGTTTTCGCGAGCCCGAGGGTCATCTTTATTTACCCCCCCGGGCCAGTGCTCCTCCGAGTGTTGGTCCAAACTAGAGCATCGTGCGGGACCGTCCCTTGGCAACTTGGGTTACGTTGGTACCTGTACGCTTCGCTTATCCGGTGTGCCCTGAGAACGAGATATGTGCAGCTCCTATCGGGATTTGTCGGCACAGTCGGGTGGTCTTGCTGGTCTTGTTTTACCATTGTCGAAATGTCATGCGAACCGAGATTCCGAGACTGATCGGGTCTTCCCGGGAGAAGGTTTATCCTTCGTTAACCGTGAGAGCTTATGATGGGCTAAGTTGGGACACCCCTGCAGGGTATTATCTTTCGAAAGCTGTGCCCGTGGTTATGAGGCAGATGGGAATTTGTTAATGTCCGGTTGTAGATAACTTGACACTTGACTTCATTAAAATGCATCAACCGTGTGTGTAGCCATGATGGTCTCTTCTCGGCGGAGTCCGGGAAGTGAACACGGTTTGGGTTATGTTTGACGTAAGTAGTTTCAGGATCACTTCTTGATCGCTTCTAGCTTCTCGACCGATGCATTGCTTCTCTTCTCGCTCTCACTTGCGTATGTTAGCCACCATATATGCTTAGTGCTTGCTGCAGCTCCACCATATTACCAGCCCTTTCCTACCTACAAGCTTAAATAGTCTTGATCTCGCGGGTGCGAGATTGCCGAGTCCCCGTGGCTCACAGATTCTACCAAAACAGATGCAGCTACCGAGGATACTAGCATAAGTGACGCAATCGAGCTCAAGTGGGAGTTTGACGAGGACCTTGGTTGTTACTATGTTTCGTTTCCAGACGATCAGTAGTGGAGCCCATTTGGGACGATCGGGGATCTGTGTAGCATTTGGGGTAGTCTTCTTTTATTTTGGTTCCATAGTCGGACCTTGAGTGTAATCTGGATGATGGATGTTTATTTATGTATTGTGTGAAGTGGCGACTGTAAGCCAACTATGTATCTCTTTCCCTTATGTATTACATGGGTTGTGTGAAGATTACCTCACTTGCGACATTGCTTTCAATGCGGTTATGCCTCTAAGTCGTGCTCCGACACGTGGGAGATATAGCCGCATCGAGGGCGTTACAATAGGTTCCTCTTTTGGCCCTTCATAATGCACAACCAATTCATCATTATAAGCGTTCTTTTGACAGAACCTTGTGAGTCTATTCTCAAGAGAGTATCCTAACTCATTATTTCGAATAGCCAAATCATCATTAAGTTCAAAGATTCTATCAATTAAAATGTTGGTTGGCACCTTTTTTCTAAGGTGTTCATTGAAAGCAACATAATCAAGAGATTGAAAACGCATAATTTCTTCTTGATCAAAGAGGATAGATTCTATGGGAGGATGGCCGGCGTCCACCCTATAATGCGCAAAGATTTCTTTGGCCTCTTTTATTATAAATCTGAATTCATGAGCCAAAAAGATAGTAGCAGCACACTTAACAGAGGAGTGTTCGATATTAGAAAATTCTAGGAAAATCCTTTGTATAGAAGGGTGCATATGCATAAATTGCCTTTCAAGTTCAACGATAAGCATGGCAATGGCGTCCACAAGACTACTAGTTCTATGAAGAATAGAACTGCCCATAGAGGGCAAAGCACCAGCACAAGTAAAGAAATCTTGCATAACTCCTTTTCCAATAATATTACCTCTACCGATTCGAAATCTTTTTGTATGATAGGTAGGGGATTCTTCAGCGGGAGCTTTAGAATTTTCCATGATATTATTATCGCCCATGTCGGCAATAATCTCCCCAATTTCAGACATAACGACAAGCAAGCAAACTGACACACGAGCAAACAAAAAGGCAAACGGGAAAAAGAGGAGGAGATTGGGAAAGAGAGGGCGAATAAAAAGGCAAGGGTGAAGTGTGGGAGAGGAAAACGAGAGGCAAATGACAAATAATGTAATGAGAGAGATAGGGATTGTGATGGGTACTTGGTATGGTTGTCTTGCTTGCGTTAGCCTCCCCGGCAACGGTGCCAGAAATTCTTCTTACTACCTCTTGAGCACTGCGTTGGATTTCCCCGACGAGGAGAGGATGATGCAGCAAAGTAGCGTAAGTATTTCCCTCAGTTTTTGAGAACCAAGGTATCAATCCAGTAGGAGACCACGCACAAGTCCCTCGTACCTACACAAAACGATAGCTATTCGCAACCAACGCGATTAGGGGTTGTCAATCCCTTCACGGTCACTTACGAGAGTGAGATCTGATAGAGATGATAAATAATATTTTTGGTATTTTTGATAGATAGATGCAAAGTGAAAAGTAAAAGGCAAAGTAAAAACAAAGCAAGTAATAAAGTAATTGAGATTGATATGATGAGAATAGACCCGGGGGCCATAGGTTTCACTAGTGGCTTCTCTCAAGAGCATAGATATTCTACGGTGGGTGAACAAATTACTGTTGAGCAATTGACAGAATTGAGCATAATTATGAGTATATCTAGGTAATGATCATGTATATAGGCATCACGTCCGAGACAAGTAAATCAAAACGATTCTGCATCTACTACTATTACTCCACTCATAATCCAGCATGCATCTAGAGTATTAAGTTAAAAACAGAGTAACGCCTTAAGCAAGATGACATGATGTAGAGGGATAAATACATGCAATATGATAAAAAATCCATCTTGTTATCCTCGATGGCAACAATACAATACGTGCCTTGCTGCCCCTTCTGTCGCTGGGAAAGGACACCGCAAGATTGAACCCAAAGCTAAGCACTTCTCCCATTGCAAGAACTACCAATCTAGTTGGCCAAACCAAAAAGGATAATTCAAAGAGACTTGCAAAGATAACTCAATTATACATAAAAAAGTTCAGAGAAGATTCAAATATTGTTCATAGATAAGTTGGATCATAAACCCACAATTCATCGGTCTCAACAAACACACCGCAAAAAGAAGATTACATCGAATAGATCTCCACGAGAGAGGGGGAGAACATTGTATTGAGATCCAAAAAGAGAGAAGAAGCCATCTAGCTACTAGCTATGGACCCGAAAGTCTGAAGTAAACTACTCACACTTCATCAGAGGGGCTATGGTGTTGATGTAGAAGCCCTCCGTGGTGGATGCCCCTCCGGTGGAGCTCCGGAACAGGCCCCAAGATGGGATCTCGTGGATACAAAAGGTTGCGGCGGTGGAATTAGGTTTTTGGCTCCTGTTCTTATCGTTTAGGGATAGGTAGGTATATATAGGAGGAAGGAGTACGTCGGTGGAGCAACAGGGGGCCACGAGGCAGGGGGGCGCGCCCTAGGAGGGGCGCCCCCCACCCTCGTGACCACCTCTATTACATCTTGGAGTAGGGTCCAAGTCTCCTGGATCACGTTCGGTGAGAAAATCACGTTCCCGACGGTTTCATTCCGTTTGGACTCCGTTTGATATTCCGTTTCTTCGAAACACTGAAATAGGCAAAAAACAGCAATTCTGGGTTGGGCCTCCGGTTAATAGGTTAGTCCCAAAAATAATATAAAAGTGGAAAATAAAGCCCAATATAGTCCAAAACAGTAGATAAAGTAGCATGGAGCAATAAAAAATTATAGATACGTTGGAGACGTATCACTATGGTCTTTAGCTAATGTTGTAAGAATCTAGTAATTATGGCTATAAGGATCTATGGTTATGTTGAACTCCAGTTTGCTATGTTATTTAGCTAATGCTCAAATTATATCTCCTCTTGAACCTCTAATGAAATATTTAGCTAATTCTCAAGTTATATGGCTCAAGTTATACCTGTAAACTAACGAATCGTTAGCCAAAGCAAATAACAGAGCAAAAAGAACGCTGACGTGGCCACTGTCAACAGGGATTGCTCTGAGTAGTGGCCCTGGCTATTAAAGCAATGCGCGGGGGCGAACAGGAAATGGTGTGTGCATTTGGGGGAAAAACTAGGGTTAGGCAACGGCGGAGGCGATTCCTGAGCGGGACGGCGGCGGCGGTGGCTGCGTCCAAGTCAATGTCGATTTCGTGGTCTTCGGGTCGTTCAAAGGCTCCCAGCTTCCATCGAGCCTCCGGAAGGAGAGGGGACGAATCGAGGTCGCCGGTGCCCTACCGTCAGAGCCCGATGGCGTATGAGCCGGAGAAGCTCTGCTGGTGCAGGCCGCGTGGGAAGGCGCCGAGATGGATCTCATGGAGCCGTCAGAACCCAGGCAGGAGGTACTACGCCTGCGTGGATGCCATGGTAAGTTTCATTTTTGTTCTACTTTTCTGTTCATTAGATCTTCTCCCCTCTCAAACCCTGATTTCTGTTGGTACATCGTGGTGGTTGTGGCTACGTTGAATGGCATGATGATCCTCTGCCAAAGTTTTTGAGTGATTTGATTGGAGATTTGCGAGATGAAGTGCGTAGGCTGAGAGGTGAATCAAGTGCTGCTGTGTTTGAAGATGACAGTGCAGTTCTGGCTCTGCCTGAAGCTCAAAGAGGAAGAGAGGTGGTGGCTTTGGAAGATCAGCTCAAGGAGAAAAATGCAGAAACAGATGCACTGAAGGGGAAATATCAGAATGTTGTCTTTCTTTTTCTTGTCTTTGTGGTAGGTTTAGTGACAGCCAAGATGCTGCTGCAGTAAGTTAGTGTTAGGTTGATCCTTGTTAAGGAGAGATGCAAGTTAGTGTCAATTGTGGTCAGGTTGATCTTTGCAAGTTAGTGTCAGGTGTTGCAAGTTAGTGCCAGGTTTCATCCTACTGTTGTTGATCCTAGTAATGTGTCATGTGTCTTTGTAAAAAAGATTTGGTATGTTCATCCTAGTAATGAAGTATGTGGCCATTGTTGCATTATCATCCAGTTGTTCACAAGTGCATTGAGTTGTTTCACAAGTGACAAATGTTCACAAGTGCCAAATGTTGATCCTAGTTATTGACAGCAGCATTGAGTTGTTCACAAGTGCCAAATGAGCATTGAGTTGTTTCACAAATGCCAAATGAACAACACAAAAAGCATTGACTTGCTCACAAGTGCCAAATGACCAAATATTGCATATATTGTAGGCATAATATGTTCACAGGAGCATTATAAGTTCACAAATGACTAGAAAATACATGGTTTGTAGCACAAATAACTTAGTTCACATTAGACTCAACTTAGTACTCCATTACCACATACATCAGTTTTGTAGCACACCTAACTTAGTTCACATCTTCTGGTACTCCATCAGACCAAAGTAGCAACATTCTCTCACTAAAGTGTTACCACTGGCAGTGAAGAATGACATCAAGCGAGTATAATTCCCTGGGACACTTGAAGGAGCACCAGAAGTAGAAGGACCAAAAGATGAAGCTCCTGCAGCAAATCTTGGGGCAGTGAAAGGCCTTGCAAATCTTGCACTTTCACTAGCTGACCCTCTAGCAGATCCTGAAGTAGATCTTGCAGTAGCAGATCTTGCAGTAGCAGATCTTACAGAAGCAGTTCTTGCAGAGGCAGACCTTGCTGGTGGCTGCTGTGATCCTGATGGAGTATCTTCATTCCTTGATCATGCAAATGGAGTACCTTCATTCCTTGATCTTGAAGGTGCCTTTCAAACATACAAGGAAACATGATAGTTAGTCACAAAGGTTTAGCACAAAAAACATAGAAGGAAAGAAGACCAATTAACAAGTACAATTCACAAGGGTTTACCACATGCTTGTTTTTCCTCATAGCCAACTCTGGTCTCAACTATTGCTTGCAGTTGGTGTACCTATGGCCTTGGAGCCCACACTTGCTGCATGTTATAGTGGCCATTCTTGAACTGTCTTTGGTTTTGGAACCTCAAATCTGCCCTTTATTCTCTTCTCTTTCCTTCTCCCTTTCTTGACATGAAATTTGGGTGGCTCTATCTCTGGTCCACTTGTCCTTGTCCAATCATGTTCACCAGGAACTGGATATATCATTGGTTCATATGCAACAAGGTGAAAAGGTTTTTTTGAAGAAATTGCAGACATAGTCCTCTGGAAATCTTTTTGCCTTGTTAATTGCTGATATTGCATGGTTGCATGGTATGCCAGACAGGTCCCACTTTCTGCAGCCACATGTATAAACTTCCAAGTTTACAACATGTGTTTGCTGCCCACTGGTCACTTGCCAAAGATTTACACCAGCTTGAATAGGTTTGTAGAATCTGGCCCTTTCCTTTTCCTCCTCAAGCTTCTCAGCATAATGTGGTGTGATCTCCCAAAGAGTTTCCTTTCCTCTCCCTCTGTTCCTATGCCACCTCACCGTCTACTTGTCCTTAATACCATCAATCATAGTACTAATAGGTTTTTCCCTAAAATTTAGGATGTACTTGCTGAACACCTCAGACAGGTTGTTAACAACCAAGTTTGTCTTGCAGTTTGTGTCAAAAGCATGCCTAGCCCATGTGTGCTTAGGTATGCCACTTAGCCACTTCCAAGATTCCTCACTCTCATTTTTCAAGTCATTCATGGCAATGTTAAACTTGTGTTGGTTATAAGCATAGCTGGCATTGTCCATGCATTTCATAAGATCTTTCCCCCTAAACCCAACATTCTGGAAATTTGCATAGAGGTGTCTAAGGCAAAATCTTTGATGACAGTTTGGAAAAACTTGGTTTACTGCATTTAGTAGCCCCTGTTCACATAGCATGCTAGACTTAGCTGATGTACTACTACATCTAGAACATAACAAGCTAATGCAGAAGAACATAAAAGCAAGAACATAACAGGAAGATGCATGCATACCTTCTGTCTATCAGACATGATAGTATAATGCCCAAATTTGCCAACTTCTCCTCCTAGACATATCTTCAGTTGGTGTAGAAACCAACACCAGTTAGCTGTGTCCTCTTGTCCAACAACAGCAAATGCAAGTGGGAAAATATTATTATTCCCATCTCTTCCAGTGGCAGCTAGGATTTGAGCACCAGTGGTGAGCTTAATAAAGCATCAATCAACACCTGTTGTGCAACCAAAGAACAATTTAAACTTCTACAAAGCATTATTAAACAATTTAAACCAAAGAACTATAAATCACCACTACATCCATTGAGAAAGAACTATAAAGCATTACTAACCAATGAATGGTCTGCATCCATTGAAAAATCCCTCCCTTGCTCCATTTATGTAGAAGAACATAGCATGAAACCTTGGTCCTGGATGTGGTATTTTTGTAGTTGGTCTTGGAGTAACTGTTGCAACTACAACTCTACTACCAGGGTTTGTATCCATGATGGTCTGAGCATAATCCCTAAGCCTGGGATACTGCTTCTTGTGCTCTCCTAGCACAACTTCCACAGCAAGGTTTTTGGAGCCATGCGCCTTGGCACATCAACACCATACTTCACATTGCAGTTGTCAATCAGAGTGTGTATGCTGGTGGTTGGATCAGACCTGAACAATGACTCATAGGTCTTTGAAAGCCACTTGGCACTAATCCTAGATATCTTAGTGCTGCTAGGACAAGTGTGCTCCAGCCTTATTTTCTTGATAGCAAAAGTCTTCTCCCCTTTGATAACTGCAGCAACTATGCAAAACTGGCAATGCTCTTGCTTACAACAAGCAATGATCCTTTAGTCTGAATTTTTGTGATACCTGAAGTCTCTGGCATGTGTGATGTGCAAGCTCAACAAAGCATCTCTGAATTGCTACTGATTCTTGAAGCACATGTACAAACATAACTGCTGATGTGGTTGCTCAAGTTTGTCACTGTACCAGATCTTTGGTTTCCTTTTCTTGGCCCTACTCTTGCTCCCTTTAGGTAGAACAAATGACAGTGGCTCATGTCCATCATCTTCATCCTCAAACAACAACCCATCATATTCTTCATCTGATGAAGGAATGAAATCAGGTTGCACCTCCTCCAACACACTTGAATGTGTCCTAGTAGTAGGGCCTCTCCTAACTACCAGCTTCTTCCTCTTTTGCAGGTTTTTGCATTGGTGCTTCTTCTGTTGCAACAACATTGACGTCATCCTCCTTCTCCTGCTGCTCCTCCTCCTCCTCCATCTCAAACAAGTCCTCAACCTCAGTGTCACCCTCATAATGTAATTGTTCCTCTTCTGAATCCTCATCTGAATCTTCATCTTCAACTTCTTGCTCTGCTTGTTTATTCCCCTCAATTATCTCTGTGTCTTCAATTATCCTGTACTTCTCCATGCAGAAAGGATTATTATCACTGTCATATGCAGCAACCTTGGAGTCATCACTGTTATTATGTCCCTCCTCTAGCAGTGTCTCTTCCTCCATTACAGCTTTGAGCTTCCCCTTACTAAAATTTCTGCTCTCTTGTGTGCACTGACTATGAAAAACAACACCTTGTTGATCAACAACAAGAACTGCAGGCTCATTGAGATCATACACAAAAGGTGGTTTATACAATATAGTTGCTAAATTTTCTTCTCTCCTCTGACAGACATTGTTGTAGTTTGATCTCACTAAATCTTCTTCTATCTGACATACAAAAGGTGTTGTTGCCCTCACTAGCAAATTCAGAACTAAACTATGCTCATATTCCTTCTTAAGTTGCTGCAGTTTGATGTTTGTGTCAATTAACTCTAACCCATGCTCTATTTCCTCTCCTCTGCCTAAATTCTTCATGTGGTACGGTTCATCAGAGAAGGAATAACCTTGTGTGTGCATCAGTGCATATAAGTTTAGAAATGTCATATCTGAGCTGCATATCTTCCTATCCAGATTGTGTTGTGCATCAAAATGAATCCGAACATCCCAAACAACATCATCCAAACTACAATTGACAACACAAATTTAGACTGTCATGAGCAACACTAACCCTAGCCCCCTATTTTGGATACAGAAAGAAGCAGAGAAGAGAACGACTTACAGCACGCCGCTAGCAACTCCACTGGTCCACTGATGGCTACTGCTAGGGTGGGCCACCCATATCTCTGCCAGCTTCACCCTGTCCTCCATGGACAGCGCGGCCTCCTCCTCCAAATCCTCGCCGTCTGCGCTGGAGGAGTACGAACTGGAGCCGTCGACGTCGTCTAGACCTAAGTGGTCATCGGGGCCGAGGCCAGGAAGGTCTTTGTACCCGCCGGCGCCGCCGGGAGTCGCCACCGCCATCGCCTGAGAGGGGAGAGGGAGACGAGGGAGGGGGGGAGAGGAAACTAGGGTTCGTCGCGTACGGTTCGACCCAACCCAGCTACTTGGTGCGACCGAGCCGGCTGGGACGAGTGACCGCGCGGGTGCGAGCGGGTAAGCCACCGTGGCACCTGACCAGTGGGCCCGGTAGGTCAGATACATGGTCAATACGCGCTTATACGGTTGTCAAACCGTTTTACAACACTTAGGCTTAGAGTTCGTACTGCATGGCAAAAAAATTGACTAGTGGTACTGATTCGTTACAACGTGCCGAAGTGTGGTAGTTCCTTGCAATTAACTTATAATCTAGCTCTTAAAACTGAATAAACCTGCATTAGGTTCTTTAATAGTGTGACTGTGCATTGTGGTGCATGTGTTTCCTGTGCTTCTCCATCTTCCTTGGAGATTACTCTACAAACACACAGCATAGCTGGCTAGCTTAAAAAACCAAGGAAAAAGGACTCGCTTACGGGAATTAGGCCCTGTTTGGTTTCAAATAAGTCACCAACTTATAAGTCAAAAAGTAAAAAAAGTGACTTATTTTGCCAAACAGACCCGACTTATAAGTCACCCCAACTTATAAGTCATAAGTTGCTCCACCCCAACTTAAAACTTATAAGTCACCCTCTTTTGCGTGGGTCCTACCATCTACATGATGTTGATTGGTGTGGGAAGGTGGTGACTTATAAGTCAGGTGACAACCAAACAGGCGTGACTTATAAGTCACTGGTTTTAAGTCACCTGACTTATAAGTCGGGTGACTTATTGAAACCAAATAGGCCCTTACTTTCATAGATCAATCAGCCGACAATCTATCTCACCAAATTGACGGATGACCCCTCCAGTGCAGACCAAGCCCAAGGACCGAGAGCTGTGGCATCATTCTCAGCTACCGTATATACATGCGTTTTAACACCTCTCTCGAGCACCGCCAAGGGCTAGAGCAGACTGCCACGCACGCAGAATCGCGTGGCTCTTGGCTTGCAGGACATGCAGCAGTTACTAAGCTAGGTGCGCGCTGCTGCATCTCTTTGTCGCTGTGCCTGTGTGCTAGCAATTTTTGTTGCACGAGAGAGGAGCACAGCTACCACAGCAGAATCCTGCACATTTACATTGTTGAACCTACTTTACTTTTTTGTCATGAATCACGCACCTAGATAGAGACAAGGATCATCTCACACAACTTTGCTGTAGCGCCCAACGTATTCGAACCATTTAGCCAGAGCCCTACACTATACATCCTTGTGCCCAGCGGTCTCATGACCTGTGTTCATCTGTACATTTTGCCACTCCATTTGGCCGTTGCTTGATCACCATGCACGGCGATACACAGGCCATGAGGTCCTAGGTGTGACCTATGCTGCCGCTGAGTACTCGCATAACACTGCCACGTTCACAGCAGCCAGAGAGTTCAGGTTTGAGCATTGTTGCCCAACATGTGATCTACTAGTATCACGCATGAAACTACGGCATCACCACATGATGCGTTCTCTGCGTTCTGACCAGCGGTCAATGCCATTTGACCATTGGCAGCACAGCGGCGCCAGGTCCTAGCAAGCTAGTGACTAGGGGTTACCATGTTTGGAATTCTGTGACCATATCATGCAGAAGATACGCTGCTGCTTACTACTCTATGTTGTTGCACAACATGCGGTGACCATATCATATCATGACAGTACTGCATCATTAGCACACTATATATTTTGTATCCTGCGGCACGCCATGCATGGAGGCAGGAGTACTCTATTTCAATGCATCAAACCCGATGGATCCATTAATCAATTTTCGTTCCCACCCAACAAGAGCCTACATGTGCTGCGCGGACTCGACTCTGGCTACATAAACACCCACCCCCCTTCTCCTCTTCCTCCCAACACTCCTCTCCAGCCAAGCGCCAGCCATCTAGAGCAGCATAGCATACTAGTAGTAGAAGAAAGAAGAAGACACGGGTAGCCATGGGCGTCGTCAAGGAAATGGCGCCTGTGGTGCTCTGCCTCCTTGGTGTCATGTTCCTCGTCGGGATGGCGGACATGAGCCGTCTCCCCGGCTGCGGAAGACCAACGAGGGTGGAGCTCCAGGAGCTCGCGGTCCAGGTGCGCTACACCCTCGTCCTCAGCGCCTCCGCGGGCGCCGGGGTACTCTCCTGGCTCGGCAAGGCGGCCGACGACCTGAGCGCCGCTGGGTGGGACTGGGAGATGCGCGCCATGTTCATCGTCGGCCTCAACCTCACCTTAACCTCCACGTTCCTCGCCCTCTCCGTCCTGCTCCTGGAGCTCTCCTGCGACATCGTCGTCAACTACTGCATCGTGGCGGCGCTCCTCGGCGTGCATCTCGTTGCCGCCTGGGTTGTCCGCGGTCGTCTTCGGGCAATGAAGCTCCGTCGAGCTGACTAGGTAGCCAACAACGAGCCGGTGGTGGTGTTCGATCTCAATTGATTAGCTAGGGTTGTGGTTGTGTTCGATCTCCAAATGATGTGTCTGGCCGGCGCGCCTGGACAAAGACATCAATCAACTTTTATTGTCGTTCTTATAATCTTAGGGAGTGCGTTTAGTTTGTTTTAGGAAGAAGAAAAACTGTACCACCGGTGTTGGCTTAGATTTTAATCAACTAGTATCTCTTGTGTTAATTAGTTATATTGGCTGCTTGATTCTTCCTTTACTTCACTGCACTGTACTTATGTCCATGCATGTTGGCATGTGTCTGGTCATCATTACCGTAAAACACATGCATGCATGCATGTTAGCAAATGAGTCATTTGGGGCTTGGGGCATGTATTGTTGTCAGGTACCGTTGCACTAGTAAAACTTGCATGAAAGTGATAACACTTGGTTTACAAATCCTAGAGTATACTCCCTCCTTCCCATAATGTTAGGCAAATTAGATTCAGCACAAAACTTAGCGCAGGTTCATTTGAGCGATCCAATCTCAAACGAAGAGGGGCGCTATGAGCAAGCTCTGCACGAGAGACCCATGTAGCTATTTGATTTCCTTTCCAGAAAAATAGGACTCGTTGGTGATGGCTCTAACTAAATGAGAGAAAAAGGCTTCGATCCGCCTCTAAATATTCCTGTGCGAAGTGTCCTCTAGGTGTTGCTCAACAGATCGTGTCGTTTTTTTTTTTGCCCGCTTTTATGTTAGCTAACTAGGCAATTCTTTTCATCTTAATTAATGATGAATGAGGCAAATATTTTGCCACCGTGTTAAATAAAAAAACTGATACTACTCTAAAACGCGTTGATAATCCAACATGCCCGCGCTTAACCAAATTATTACAGAGGTTCATGCATGTGTTTGGGAAGCTAGCTCTGCTTGGGCTTGGAGCGCCTGACGGCCTGAGTAAAGAGAGAGAGCGCCATGCTTGGACCATGGGTCAAAAGCCCCTTGTCGTTCAAGTTCAAAATCGTAGCCACGAAGGGGAGGGGGAGAGACGAGACGCATACATTCATTCATACATTGTGACATCCACGCATGCTCCGCTTACATGATCACTCGGCAGCAGCCAAAACTGGCACGGTGCAGGCGCACACACACATTTTTGTTTTGTCACAGCAGGTCTCGTCTCATAGCCAGGCAAGGAGCCTTTTGCCAATGGCATTTTGCACACGAGATAAGACAAACTTGTCCTCTGGTAAAACTCCTGTACGCCTGCATGCATTTACCCCACAAGCCCGCTGCATGTATCTCCCGAATGCACGCCAACGACAACAACAAGAAAACAACGAGTACAAGTGTAGTACAACAAACTGATCCTTGTCGCTTTGGGGGATTTGGTAGAAACTACTCCCCCGAAAATCAAAATGTTTATGTGGTTTGTATATAAACAAGTCATTTTAACGAAAGATAATTTGATTAAGCGCAACTGGACAGGTTCTACTAGATGTAGTTTCTGTGATCGGGATGAAAGTATCAAGCATCTTTTCTTTGATTGCCCGTTGGCGAGGGTGTTGTGGCGCTCGGTGCAAATTGCCTTTAACATTACTCCTCCGAATTCGGTCAGGTCGTTATTTGGAATGTGCCTTGTTGGGATAGAGGCCGAAACAGCTAGACAAATTTGCGTAGGAGCATGTGCGTTGTTATGAGCAATTTGGAACTGCAGAAATGATTTGGCTTTTAACAGAACAACAACTATTCATTTTTTGCAGGTTTTATTCCGGGTTACTGCGCTAATCCGTATGTGGTCCTTACTCACTTCGTCGGAGGCCAGGGAGCGTTTGGTTACTGGATCTGTTCGGTGGGAGATGGTTGCGCGGGATATCTTCAACCGGTTTGAATGGCGGTCATGTAATAGGATAGGCGATTAGTTTACCTATCTATCTTATGCCAGCCGGTTGTGGCTTTTGGGCCTTTTTTGCTTTTCTAGCTCTTTGTGAGCCAGCCTCTTATTTTGCAGCAGACTGCAAGACCTTGTTGAACTACTTTATTTATTTATAAATGTGGCCGTATGCATCGTTCTGATGCAGAGGCCGGGGAGTCCCCCCTTTTCGAAAAAGGGTAGAAACTACTCCCTTGGTTCTAAATGAATCGAAGTTTTAGGTTTACTATAAATCAAACTTATGTAAAGTTTGACCAAGTTCATGAAAAAACAAAATGTATGGTAATCGATAATTAGCTGACATGATAGTTAATCACTGATGTACACGTGAATCATGACACGGCACCATGTACGGTAAGAGACCTACTACTAAGGCACGTCAACTAATATATGCAGATTGTGGTCTGCATCGACGACATCTGGAAGACGGAACATGTGCTGGGTTCGTGGTTCGTGGATGGCAGGTATGGTTTCCTTCCGCGACGTCTTAGTCGCGGTGGGGTGCCAGATCTGAAGTTCGATGGCGTGTCCGGGGTGTTGCCCTGGTCTGATTCGTTCAACGGTAAGGGCTTCACTTTTGGTGAGCCACCTTGGAGGTCCGCAAAGCTGCATATCAGCGATGGAGCCGCGTCGAGCTCGGGTGAGGAGGTGATCCATCATTCTTTTCTTAGGTGGCTGCTGTCGTGGTGCCGGAGGCAGGTGATGGGCGTTGGTGTCAAGCTCAGAGATGTTCTGCTATCTTTTCAGTTTTGTCATGTCGGTCCTTACGTGACTTGTACTTTAATCTTGATGATATGAATGAGACACGTATTACCATGCAAAAAAAAAACACTAATATCATCTCGTCCTTGTTGTATCATTTATGGACACACAGAAATAATCGAGCACAACAGTGTTCATTGTGACCCATGAGGACCTATTTGATTCAAACAAATTCCATAGGATTTTGGAGGATATTTATCATTACAATTTTCCCCTATGGGATTGTTTGATTCGCGGGATTGGAATACTGAAGAACTTATGCATAGGATTCATGTGTACTCCATTAGGAGGAAAATTTCCATCCACTCAAATATCTTGTTAGGATTCCTTTATTTTTCTTATGCTATCTAAACTCTTGCATCCAAATTCATGTAGTTCTCTAATTCTTGGGCCTCTTTGATACACAATGGCCTCTTTTCTTCAAGGAAAAGTTGAGAAAAACGTAGGAATAGTGTATTTTCCTATGGAGACACTATTCATGAGTTTGGTTCAAAGGAATATGGCAGAAGAAAAATGCAGGAAATTTTTCTTTAATCCCAGTTTCAATGGAAAAATTGGAGATACTGATCCCCATTTTTAGATTCATATGGACGAAAAATGAGTAGGATCATAACATTCTAGTTATTCATTATCCTATGGTTTGACTTTGATTTGACCATCTTTATTTGGATTCCTGTGTTGAGAAAATTCCTGCAGACAAAACACTCAAGTTGACAAAAATCTTGTGATTTTCTAATCATATGGTTTGCTCATGCATTCCTATTATTTTCCTACATTTATAGAATCTTGTGAACCAAACAAGCCTTGAAAGTATTCTTTTCGCTTGTTTTTCTATAGACATTTTATTTCATTTCCAGTTCATAACTAATGGCTCTAGTTTACAAAGGCATGATTATTTTTCAGGAATATGTTAGTTCTTCTTTTGGAAGAATTGCAAAATATTGAGTACCGATTTTAAGTGTAAAAAT
Source organism: Triticum timopheevii (assembly GCA_963921465.1). Taxonomy (NCBI): domain Eukaryota; kingdom Viridiplantae; phylum Streptophyta; class Magnoliopsida; order Poales; family Poaceae; genus Triticum; species Triticum timopheevii. The sequence goes on from OY997270.1 coordinate 637,829,074, forward strand.
AAAAGTTATAGAAACCTTGCAATTGTTTTTCATGTTTTGGTTCTACAAAGTCATGATATTTGTATTTTCTAAGTATGTGTTGGTTCTTCTTTTTTACAATTGCAAGGTTTCTAAGTATTTGTATTTGTATTTTGCTCAAAAAAAAGTATGTGTTGGTTCTTCTTTTTGGCAGAATTATAAAATTATGAGCACCGATTATAAGTTTTAAAATAAAAAATATAAAAATCTCGCAAACATGTTTTCATATTTTGGTTCTACCAAGGTGTGATATTTCCTTTTTGTGTGTGCAGAATATCTGGTTCTTGTTTTGGCAGCATTAAAAAATTGAGTACCAATTGTAAGTGTAATAATAAAATGTGTAAACATATCACAAAAAATGTTTTCAAATTGTAAATTTTTTAATAGTGTTAAAATAGCACTTCCGTATGCATTAAAGGAAATGTTACATTATAAAGACCATGGAATTGAACAATACATGGTATTTCTAAGATATGGAGGCATCATTAATCATTTATATGTTTGTAATCAAGTAATAAAAGAAGGGACATGTTCATGCTATAGAGAGTCTCCATAACGAGCGATTCAAAGCTCGGCTCCAGGCAGCTCTTAGAAGAAACAAAAAGTTACTTGTTATAACCCGAATTTTCTGCTAATACATTGTATATATACATATAGTGATATACTCCCTCCGTTCCCAAATAATTGTCTTTCTAGCCATCTCAAATGGACTACAACATACGGATGTATGTAGACATGTTTTAGAGTGTAGATTAACTCATTTTGCTCTGTATGTAGTCACTTGTTGAAATATCTAGAAAGACAATTATTTAGGAACGGAGGGAGTAGATGTGTAGTATGTGTGTGTGAATTTATATATGAATTAATATGTGGTGTATGCAAAAACCTAAAAATTGCTTAGGTTGTTTTCTTGCAAAATTGGATCTTTTTTATTGTAGCCTAATAATTATTGTACCATTTAATGAAATTCTTCACACATCAAGGCAGAATATATTTCTTGGTACATCTTCTCACACCTTCAAACTGCAGCACCAACGTATTCGAATTCTTTGAGCACTAGTCAAAGCTACACACTATACATCCTTTGGGCCAGCGGTCCATGCCCTGGTCGTTCTGTGCACTTGGGCATTCCACCGAGTATGGCCATTGATTGATCACCATGCATGCACTTGGCAGTCCTAGCTAGTTACTAGGGTTTACTATGGCCATTGATTGATCGCCATGCATGCACTTGTACCATAGGTTGTTGCACCAACTTGTATGAGATCTATATCGTGCACAATGCTGCAGCATTTGTGTTGAAAGTTAATACTATAGCATCCTTACGACAGCATGTGATCTATAATGCACAACACTGGCGGCATTGGCGCAGAATATATTTTGTATCCTGCGGCACGGCAGCCTCAATAATTTTCCTGTAGCCGATCTCTCTCACACAACACAAGACGCTACCCATGCCAGAGAAGAGGCAGTCTGGCTACATAAACACCGACACCCCCTGATATTTGTAGAGTGATATTAGCTTTTTCAACAAATATGTCGGTTTTTCTTTTGGCACAACTACAAAATTTTGTGCGCCGATTTTAATTGTAAAAATAAAATTTATAGAACTCTAGCAAAAATGTTTTCATATTTTAGTTCTACAAAGGCATGATATTTTTTTTGAAGAATATGTTGGTTCTTCTTTTGCGAAATTAAAAAATTTTGAGGACCAATTGTAAGTGTAATACACTGTATAGAGATATTGCAAAAATGTTTTCATATTTTGGTTGTACAAAGGCGTGATATTAATTTATTTTGGCCAAATATTTGTTCTTATTTTGACAGCATTAAAATTTGAGTACCAATCGTACATGTAAAAATAAAATGTTTAGAAAAGTTGCAAGAATATTATTGTACTATGATAATTTTAAAAATAGGAAGTCAAGTATGCAATAAAAGGAAATGTTACATTTTAAAGACATTCAAAATGAACAAAACATAGTATTTCTAAGATATGGAGGCATCATCCATCAAAAACAAATATGGAGGCATCATCCGTCAAAAAAAAATATGGAGGCATCATTAATTTTCTTTATATTTCTAATGAAGACGAAAAAAAGGGTATGTTAAGCTATGGAGAGTCTTCCAACAGAGCAATTCAAAGCTCTAGCTCCAGGTAGCCCTTTATAAAAAAACAAAAGGTTACTTTTTGTAATCCAATTTTTTTGCTAAAAATTGTACATCTACATCTCGGTTTCAGTGTCGGCCCAACAGAATGCTTTCGGCATTAGTGTTCTTTCCAATCTGAATGCATTTCACCGCTCCACTAGAAATTCCCTCTGCCCATACCGTACTCTAGGTTGGTAGTTTCACCACCTATCCAGGGTTGAGTCCTAGGATTCATAGGCAAACTTGAAAAGCCAACTACAGTGTTCTTTCCAATCTGAATGCATTTCACCGACTCCACCAAAAATTCCCTCATACCTATACCGTACTCCAGGTTGGTAGTTTCACTGCCTGTCGAGGGTTGAGTCCTAGGATTTGATGGCGGACTTGAAAAGCCAACTACATGCGCTTTACATCCAATCATTCCGTATAAGACTTGCATCATCTGTCTTACCGCAGATGCTGGCACAGGCCCCCGGGCCAAGGGAGTGCCTCAGGTAGGCAGTTTCTATTAGGCGTAGGCCTCCCAAAAGATAATGGAGGCAACGAAAGGTTTCCTGGGGCGAGCCGAACATTGGTCCTCAAGTGCAAAGGCAGAAGGGAGCCCCTATTAATATGTGGCGTATACAAAAACCAAATGCACGGAGAAAATGGGCTTTTTTGGTTGTGTTTGGGCAGAATTGCGTCTTGTTATGGTAGTCTAAAACATATCGTATCATTTAATGAAATTCTTCAGACATCAAGACATAATATTGTTATTGGTACATCTTGTGACACCGCCTTACTGCAACACCAACGTGTTGGAATTCTTTGACCGCTAGTCAAAGCCCTACACTACACATCCTTTTGGCCAGCAGTCCAAGCCCTGCGTTCTGTGCACTTGGCCATTCCACCGAGTCCCATATGGCCATTCATTGATCACCATTCATGCACGGCAGGACAGAGGCCAGGTCCTAGCTACTAGTTACTAGGGTATACCATGTTTGGAATTCTGTAACCTATGATGCACAAAGGCCAGTACCGGACGAAATCACTGTTTTGACCTTGTCAGAGTTTTTAGTCGCAAACTAAACCCAACGTGAAAGTATTTCACGATTTGACCCTTTTAGCAACGCCAGAGCCCGCGGCGTTTCTGATGAACATGGAAACGCCGACCAAGCTAGCGTTCCCGGCCAACACAGAAACGCCGTGGTAGCTTGCGTTTCTGACCTGGCCCACAGTCAGTCCGAACCCGCTGTTTTCGCTGACGTGGCACATGTGAAACGCCAATGTCCCTGGCGTTTTTGGGCTAGATGAAGTAATGCGCGGCGGGCCGAGGGGGCCTAACCCAGTCCACTCGCAGTCCCAGCCGGTCGGGCAGTTCTTGACGAACTGGCGGCCGCCCCTTCCCTCTTCTTCACCAAATCCCCCCAGATCTGCTATATTGACCATCAACACGAGTAGATCGAAGCACCCCCGAGTTGCTTGAGGTATTCTCTTCCCAATCCTCCATTTATTTTCAGTCAAGATTGGCTATTGTAGATGCATTTTTTCAAACATGGTGGAACCCTAAGATGAGTTATTAGTGATTTGTTTGATGAATATTTTGGGGATATACTGTTGAAGTATTCTAAGTTAACTTGTATAGTATTGGATTTAGAGAGAGACCATTTTTTAGGATTAGGTTCAACCTATCGTTTGTTAATAATTAGTTGTGATAGATTCTTTAGGATAAAATAGGTTGAAAAGAATTGGTGTTGGTAATGTGGTTCGTGATTTATATCTTTGGGATAATTTGTAGTAGTTCTCATACAATTTTGTATATGATGTGGTCATAATTTTAAGCATATATCATAACAAATCCATGTACCTTATTTTTAGGATGTTTGAGCCGGATAAATATCCCGGCCTTGATGATTATTACGAGGAGAAGCATCGTGCTGTGCTTGTGGAAAGAGGGGAGGTAATTATGTATCTACATTGTCGATTCTCATATTGTGAGTATATTGTGAGTAGTTTAAAGAAGTATATAAATTGTGCATGTGATTTTTGTAGGTTCCTCCAGTACTTCGGTTGAGAGGCCACAACCCATGTGAGTCACTTGTGTATGACCATCGCTATGAGCTTTATTTTAGAAGAATGGATCTTCTCCAGTTTGTGCTCAACTTTAAAGGCACACCACCATGGCTGAACTCGACGGCCATTACCGCCCTTACGGACCGTTGGAGGCCGGAGACGCACTCTTTTCACCTTGCTCTTGGTGAGATGACCGTCACTTTGGAGGATATTGCGATGATCTCCGGTCTTCCGATCGAGGGCAGAGCTCTTACCGGGAAGGTGAAGTCCGAGGGGTGGCGACAAAGGGTTGCAGGTTTGGTTGGTGTTGAACCTCCCCCGTGGATTCATGAAACAAAGAAGGATCCTAGGCCATCTGGTGTTTTGTTCTCGTGGCTACAAGAACATTTTTACGAGTGCCCAGAGAATGCCAGTCCAGCTGTTGTGGAGAGGTACGCCAGGGCTTACTTATGGAATCTTTTGACCCAAGTGGTGTTTCCTGACGGCACGGGAGACACAGCCTCGTGGATGTTCTTGGACCCTCTTCGTAACTGGGATGTTAAGTGGAGTTGGGGGTCGGCGGCACTAGCCTTCTTGTACCGTCAGGTAATGCTAATTTGATGAATTTTCATTATATGAAAGAGTTTTTTGCATGTCATTGTTTAATGTGTATAAAAATGTGCAGTTGGACGGAGCATGCATGAGGAGTAAGCCGAAATCTTGTCTTGGTGGTTTTGTTTGGGCCCTACAGATTTGGATGTCGGAGCGTATCCCTGTGGGCCGTAACTTGACCATTGCCCTGGAAGAACCTTGGGAGTGGCCTTTTGACGGGGATGAGGAGCGGTATCCCACTATCGCATACACGTGGGCTAATGTCCAAGTGTCTAGTATTGCAGCCATGGGGCGGTACAAGGCATACATAAGCGAGCTTGACATGCATACTTACAACCAGGTAATTATCAAATGCCTTGCTATCAATTCAGATTTTTTGTTGTTGTGCATGAGCTAGTGACATGTTGTGATGTAGGTTAATTGGAGGCCGTACATGGTACTTAGGCAGTTCCCTTTGAGCAATATGTGCTTTCGTGACCAACATCTTTGGTGTGTGCATTGCCCCATGATATGCTTTTTTGCGGTGGAGTGGCATCTTCCACATCGTGTTTCGAAGCAATTTGGAGTACAACAACGCACCCCGCCGGATTATGTTGAGACAAGTGTGGTGCTACATAGGTGAGAGTTTTTGTACCATATGTTGATCAATGTGTAACCACTGAAAAATGAAATTGATACCGATACTTCTCATGCTTTGTAGGACGAGCCGGCAACACAACAAGAATGTCATTAATTGGGAGGATCACCATCTTATGTGGGTGGACATGTGGAATGCTCAGAGGAATGCCCGAGTTGAAGATGATCACACACCTGGCAACGACGAGGGGGCATATTTAAGGCATTTGGAGTGGCTTCGCAAAGAGTACAGAGTTATCCTTCAGGGTGCTTGGACTCGTGCCGATTGCTTGGAACTAATGCCAAGTGAGGCTGCTGATGGTGCATTTAACAACTCCATTAGGGAGACCATTGGAGTGCACCTAGATTATGGCCCTCTGCATGACCGAGTGGTAATGCCTTTTTGTCTCTTTTTTGAACATGTGTCATTTCTTCATGAGTGGTGTGTCACTTAAGATTTATTCAGGGCACGGAGCTATGGAGATGTATCAATGATAGTAATGTGGTGCTTGGCCGCGCACCTGGTAGAGAAACGGACGGTCTCGTTAGGAGTACTCTACAGGTTAGAGGCCTTTTTAATATGAACATACATTTTATATCATGTGAACCATTTTTGCATATTTACATGTCAATCATTTGCCTCTGCAGAAGGTTGTGAATCGTTGTCGAACACTAGCCGCTTTACTCTCTTGCCATGGCGGTTCATCAACGGATGTGCATGCACGTGCTTAGTATAGAATGGATGTTCTTTCTTCCACTCGTCCATCTTCGAGCCAAGCACGTGCTTCTTCCGCACGTCCTTCTTCCAGCCGAGCACGGATTGATGAACAGGAAGATGAAGAGGAGGAGACAGACTACGATGCGGATCTGGACTATGTGGAGCTTGGGGCTTCGTAGATGGAAGATGCTCCACAGTCAACTCAACCTTCTCAGCCTTCTCAAGAAACACGCCGAGTTAGCTCAAGGAACATACGACGTCCTGGATGGCAGAACACTCCAGAGGGCTACGTCAACAGGGGGAAGATGGCTGCGAAAAGAGGCAAGAAGTAAAGTGATGACTGATGCGAGCTTGTTAGTTCTATATCTGGTGAACTTGTTATTTCTATGTCACCAAGACTTGTTAATTATTATGCAAGCTGGATCATGTTATTTCTATGTCACCAAGACTTGTTATTTCTATGTCACCAAGACTTGTTAATTATTTCTATGTCACCAAAAAATGTCTCATTGCTATACTGTTGCTGTACTTGGCATTTATATTGTGAAACTACAACATCATATGTTTCTGCATCATCATGTTATTTCTATGTCACCAAGACTTGTTAACTACAACATCATATTTAGATAGAACATAATGCTCGTACAACAAGACAATACAAAGAACTACATAGAAGTACATCTAAATTAAACGGTACGTACGAGTGAACTTACAACATACAACATACAACATAAAACTACATGAAGTCATCATCGTCATCCTCCATCGATGCAGAACTCTTGCCCTTCGACGATGAAGAACTCTTGCCGTTCGACGATGAAGAAACCTTGCCCTTCGACGATGAAGAACTCTTGCCCTTCGAAGATGCAGAACCCGGAAGCGGTGGCATGAAGATATCATCTTCGTCCTCGCTCTCCTCAATCCATAATAATGGATTATTTTCTGAAAGCCTTCTGAAAGATTCACTCTTCGGCACCACCACCTTCTTCCACCTGTCATGTATCCTAAGAAGTTCTTTACGTACCTCCTCATACGTCCTTTCAGGCCACCCAAACCTACGTAATTGGTGAGCCAACTCATTCATTATGGTGTCACTACCGGTGAGTTCGTCCCATGGAACTATCCTATTGTCCATCCTGAAATCGGTAGCTAGGCTCAGAAGAGTCCTGCTCATCCCAGGGTGAAAACTACGATCGAAAGGATAATGGGACATCTCAACTACACTACACTGGAATGCTTAGCCAACTCCATCTGAAGGGGGTTTTAGGTGGCGGGAAAGAGTTGGCGGGAACATATGGCGGGAAACGGGTAGCGGGAAAGAGTTGGCGGGAACACACGGCGGGAAACGGGTAGCGGGAAAGAGTTGGCGGGAACACATGGCGGGAAATGGGTAGCGGGAATGAGTTGGCGGGAACACATGGCGGGCAGAGGCTGCCGGAAGTAGTAGAAATTAGCTATGCAAACAAGGTCAGAAACGCCATAAACTTTGGAGTTTCGGTGTGTCCAGGAAACGCCAGCTATCCCTGGCGTTTCTGATGTGAACGGAAACGTTTCATGTATGTGTCCCAGGCAGCCTCTGTCTTAAAGGAACGCCAAGCCACGTGAAGCGTTACCATGTAGAGCAGAAACGCCATGACCGTTGGCGTTGCAAGCGTACACCACAATGTTTCGTGGAGAAACCCCAGGCAGCCTCTGTATTAAAGGAACGCCAAGCCAAATACAACGTTTCTATGTAGGTCTAGAATGCCACAGACGTTGGCGTTGCCAAAGTGCAGTGCAACGCCCCATGGTTTGGCGTTTCCATCAGAACATGAAGTCAAAGACAAACTTCAAACCAATTTGGTGGTACACGTAGTTCACCACATAAAGTAATTGTGACATCACATAGTTCACCACATAGAGAAGTCCAAAGCAATTGTGACATCACATAGTTCATCACATAAAGGAGTACACATAGAGGAGTCCAAAGCAATTGTGACATCACATTGTTCATCACATAAAGGAGTACACATAGAGGAGGCCAAAGCAATTTAGAGTACACAAAGCTCACGAAGGTCCAAAGCATGGCACAGTTCACATCATAGCTCTATTGTGTAGAGCAAGGCCCCTTTCCCTTCTTCTTCCTCCTCCTCCCTTTTCCTTATGAGATGAGCCACCTTCTCCATCCTCAAGCCCCTTCATTGTTGCCTTGTTGGGTTGAGAAGCCGCCATATCTATGAAAATTTGCAAGACATTAGTTAGTAAGGACAAAAACAACATGAAAATAATATTGGGAAACATGAAAATAATTATGAAGTGTAGCCACGTACGGAAATTGTCCATCTAGGTATCCAAACATTCCTCTAGCATTACCACGGCCTCTACCCATGAAACCTCCTCTACCACCACCAGAACCTCTACCCCTACCACGAGCACCATCACCGGTAACTCGTCCTCGACCATGACCACCCCTGGATCCTCGGCCACCACCGGAACTTCTACCCCTACCACGAGCACCATCACCGGTAACTCGTCCTCGACCACGACCACCACCGGAACCTTGGCCACCACCAAGGCCACCACCGGAACCTCGGCCACCACCGGAACCTCGGCCACCACCAAGACCACCACCAAAACCTTGGCCACCACCAAGGCCACCACCGGAACCTCGGCCACCACCAAGACCACCACCGGAACCTTGGCCACCACCAAGGCCACCACTTGAAGAAGCATTGTGCCCTTTTGAAGTTTTGTTTGTTTTGCAAGTCCTTTTGTTGTGTGTCGTTTCATTGCAACCATCGCATTGGTTCCTATCACGTGGCTCCATGAAATGTCCACTACCAAACTCCCTGGTGCTCATGAGGTCATCCATCATTCCTGTATCGCTTTGTTCTGCTTCTATCCTTGGGTTGTACCATCATCTCCGGATCGGGCCTAATGTTAGGACCGTGATACTCTGGCCACTGCGATGCGTCCAGAAAAGGCTGAAATCTAGACGCCCATGTTAACTTATGAGTTTGCAGGCTGAATTCATGCAACCTTACAACTACTCCATCGGAGATATCCACGTTCTTGATGCGGGCCGCCGACATCATGTGTGAGCATGGCCAATGGTACTTACTAGGCCGCTCACAACTGCAATGTCTTGTCCTAAGAGCCACCTTAAATGAGCGAGCACCATATGATTGTCCATCTCTAGTTGTCCCACCTGGCTCATCCACTTGGTATTTCATTTCTACATTATCGAAACAAGTGACTCGCTGGATGGCTGACTTGTCTCTCTGAAACTCCAGCCACTCGGCAACCTTCTTCGGATATATTTCATTGGGAGGCTTCTCACTATCAGCAATCAACTTGTCGATTTCATCGGAGTGCTTCAAATAATACTCATTTAGCTTGTAAAAGGTATATTCCGCTATTGCCGTCACTGGCAACTGATGGGCACCCTTCAAGACAAAGTTGAAGCACTCAACAAGCTTGCTTGTCATGTCACCATATCTCATGCCTCCTTCGTCACATGCCCGTGATCACTTGTGTCTCTCATCAATATTCCTTTCTAAGAAATCTTTCCCACCTTCGTTTGCCTTCTCATAGATTTTGTTCAAGCGTGTCGTGAATGACTTAACGGAGAAGGCTACACATGCGGAGTTAAGATCCTTGCAAAGATCCTTGTTTTTGCAAGCTCTGTAAAAGTTTGCAACGAAGTGCCTCATACACCATCGGTGGTGAAGCCTCGCATGCCCTGGAATATGAATATCCACGGCCTTCAATATGCCTTGGTGCTGATCAGATATGATGCATACCTCCCGGTTCGGAGGAATGACCGTGCTCCTAACAAGTCTCATGAACCATTCCCAGTTGTCTTGGTTCTCCATGGAGACCAAAGAAAATGCCACAGGCAACACCTGATCGTTAGCGTCATGTGCCATTGCTATCATGAGTGTGCCCTTGTATTTCCCTGTCAAGAATGTCCCATCTATAGACAGAACCGGCCGACAATGCTCAAAAGCTGCAATGCATGGGCCAAACGTCCAAAAGGCACGACGGAACACTCCTTCAATATCTTGGACATAGTGGTACATTCCTGGGTTTCTATAAGACATTGCTCCCAGCAACCTGGGTAGCATGTTGTAAGCCTCTTCCCATCCACCGTACAACATTCTGAGAGCGACTTGCTTGGCCTTCCATGTCTTCCCATACTTGACCTTATATCCGAACTTATCTTCAATCCAACTCATCAACAACTTCACTTTAATGGTTGGATCCTCGGCTATATGTTTCTGGTACTTATAACCAATGAATTCCGAGGTTAGTTGACGGTGTGTCTTCCGTGCTTCTACGGCCGGCGGTGTGCATTGGTGAGTGGCTTTGCAACTAGTTATCTTCCACCAACCATCTTTCGTGAGTCTTCCATTCACTTTCCATTTGCATCTTTCTACCTCACATTTCACGGTGTATCACTTGTTGCAGTCCGAGTGAACAACTATGAAAGGCCTGTGGTGTTTGACAGCATACTCACACAACCACATCCTGAATTCTAGCATGTGCTCGAACATCAAACCTTTCCTCACGTACGACATCGAAATCGCGTTGGGTGTACTACTTGGGAACTGTCTAGCTTCAATTGTCTTGCTCATGCCACCTTCAACTATAGCCTTATCTGCAAGGCTAACATCACAAAACAAGGAAACTTTGTGATCCCTACCGGTGAATTTTGTGTACCACTCTGCTTCTTTCTCAGTCAAGCCATCCTCGTCCAACTCATTCACCGGGCCTTCATCATCCGAGTCATCCACACAAGCACGCTGATAGATAATGTCAGGATCCATGTCCTGATGCCTCACTTGGGCCTCTACGTCACCAACAATGTTGTGATGCCTCTCATACTCTTCGTCGGAGTCATCACCATCATCTTTCATCGGTGCACTACCTCCGAACTCATATTGGGGATACTCATTGGCTTCAGCTTCAACTTATGCTCAACAATAGGCGGCACACTACTAACCGGACTCACATCATCTACTAAGGTTTGGTTCAAGTCAAGACGAAAGAGATGAATGCCTCTTTGTCAACATAATGAATATTCACAATCTTGTCCATCTAAACAAGGGGAACATAAGATTAAAAATGTACAATGCTAAATATACCACATTGCTAACAAAACCACTAACCCTAACCATAAATCTTAACATTAGGCATAACCCTAACCCTAAATCTTAACATTAGTCATAAACCAAACAATAAGGTATGCTCAACAACATCACAATGCAACACACCATTGGAACAACAATACTAAAAACATTACATTAGATATCCATCTTCAAAACTAGGGTTAGGAACAACAAGACCAAATCAATCCAAATGGGCAAATCCAACCAATAAAAATTTGTGAGGTGAAGGAGGTTACCTCAACGAACAAAAATGACACCGGATCCACGGACCAACCCAATCGATTTGCAAGGATTTGAGAGGGGCTAAGTGAGGGACACAAAGGGGGAAAAGGGCAAGAGCTCGGGATAGGCCAATGGGGGAGAAGAGATTGAGGAGTGAGTGGTGGGTGCAAGCCCCACGGCCACCTAAAATATCTGCACCAGAAACGCCGTTGGTGCTGGTGTTTCTAGAAACGCTAGCTGGCTCGGCGTTTCAATCCCGCCAGGTCAGCAAGCAACGCCAACTCGGCCTGGCAGTGGGCCAGGGAAGAAACGCTAGCTTGGTCGGTGTTTCCATGTTCATCAGAAACGCTGCGGGCTCTGGCGTTGCTAAAAGGGTCAAAACGTGAAATACTTTCACGTCGGGTTCAGTTTGCGACTAAAAACTCTGACAAGGTCAAAACTGTGATTTCGTCCGCCAGTACCATAGGTTGTTGCACAATGCTGCAGCATCTGTGTTAAAAGTTAAAGCTGCAGCATCCTTACTGTAGCACCCGACGAAAACATGTGATCTACGTATCATGCACACCACTGGCGCAGAATATATTTTGTATCCTGCGGCACGGCAGCCCTTACATGCAGCAGTACTACTCGGTCCAATGGATCCATCAACCAATTTTCTGTAGCCGACCTGTCTCACACAACACAAGATGCTACCCACACCAGAGAAGAGAAGACGCGGTGCTGCGTGTGGACTGGAGTCTAGCTACATAAACACCCACACCCTTCTCTTCTTCCCAACTCTCCTCTCCACTCTCCAGCCAATACAACCAGCCAGAGAAGAGCCGATCATAGCAGTAGAGTAGAGAGAAGAAGCCATGGGCGTCGTCAAGGCAATAGCGCCCGTGGTGCTCTGCCTCCTAGCTGTCATGTTCCTCGTCGGGATGGCGGACACGAGCCGTCTCGCCGCCTGCTGCGGCCACCGGAGCAGGGAGCTCCAGCAGCGCGTCGTCCAGGCGCGCTACCTCCTCGTCCGCACCACCCCCTTGGCCGCCGGGATACTCTTCTATGTCTGCAAGGCAGACGACGACCTGAGGGTCACCAGGTGGAGGCTGCGCATGCTCTTCATCATCGGCGACGCCCTCGCCTTCGCCTCGTCGCTCCTCGCCGTCGCAGCCGTGGCCCTGGAGCTCTCCTGCGACTGCGTCGTCCACTACTGGCTCGCGGTGGGGGTGGCGCTCGCCGCCATGCATCTCCTAGCCACCTCGGTGGTCCGTTGTCGTCTCCGGGCACTCAGGCTCCGTCGAGCAAGTTAGATAGCCAACACCGGGCCGGTGGGATTGATTAGGGTTGTGGTGGTGTTCGATCTCCAAATGATGTGTCCGGCGTGCCCGGACAAAGACATCAATCAACTTTCTATTGTTGTTCTTAATCTTAGGGAGTGTGTTTAGTTTATTTTAGGAAGAAGAAGAAGAAGCAGAAGGTGTATCACCGGGCCGGTTGTTGTCTTAATTATATGGTTTGGAAGAAATTCATCAAGTGTTGTGTAATTCTGTCGGCTGGTCGCAATCTTTGATTTACAGTTTTACACTTCACTACATGCATGCATGGATTCTAGTAAACAATTGCCTGGGTACACCGAGCTGGGTGTAGAAAAATCACTCTCTAATTTCCCCCCTCTAAACACTTGGTTATTGCCAGTACTAATAGGCATGAATGTTTTAGCCTGGTCAAGGGAGACCTGCATTATCCAGGCTAGCGGGAGGAGAGAGAGAGAGAGACGTTTCCTTCAGAAAGTTGATCTCTTTTCAGCATTCTTTCTACTCCTGCCAATTTTTACCATGAGCAGCATAAACATATGCCACGAGTGGAGCAAAAGGGCTGACTTTTTTGGCTAGACGTGCATGATTTTTACGATGACCAAAGTAACCATGTGCCACGGACGTTATCCATGATCGCAATATGAAGCCCTCAAGAGCAACTCCAACCCGGTGACCAAAACGGACACGCGGATTTGTCCTCTTTTCATCTGGGTAAGTGCTTACAAACGGCGCACCGGCCGAACCGTTCCGCCGGTTCGCACGCCACGCTGGCAACGCGGCCGCGCGATCCCCGCCTCCTTCCTACGCGCCTCCACCCCCTACCTTCAGCCTGCGTGCGCGCACCTCCCCTCCCCCGAGCTGCGACTGGGCCTCCACGAACTCCCTCGCCGGCGGCCAGGCGCTCCCTCGCCGGCCGCCATGGCTGCCTGCTGTCATGGCCAGATCCATCCCTAACCTACAGCCTTCAAGGGCGCGCATCCCCTCCCCTCCTCCTCCTCCTGGGCAGCGACTGGGCCACCACAAGCTCCATCGCCGGCGGCCAGGGGCTCCCTCGCCGCCCACCATTAACTGCCTGCCCGCCATGCCCGGATCCACCCCGCGTATAGAAGTGTTGCAACCGTCACCTAAAAAAGCTTCAACGGCCATTCAAAAAAGCTTCAACCATAGACATAGAAAGCTTCAATGGCACTGCACAACAGGGGGGAAGCTGCAACCATAGTTGAATTTTGCTACCACCGGCGAAGCTTTTTGCTACATCCATCAGGCGGAGCTCGGACCCTCGCGACGACGACAATGATGTTTTGCTGCAACCGTAGCAGGATTTTGCTACAACTAGCATCGTTTTTTGCTACCACGGCAACCGGCGGAAGCAGCGACCAGCAATGCTTTTCCAGCAAATGATTTTTGTCCCGGCAAAACCCAGAGCTGGAACCGGCTTTTGTTTTTGCTACAACCTGCAAATCGAGAGCTGGAACCAACAACATTTTTTGTTGGAATCAAAAGAAGCAGGGGTTTCAACGGATGTACGTCAGAGCTGCAACCAGTGCTGAAAAATGCTACATCCGGTAGCCACGAAAGCCACAACCAGCTTGAAAAATGCTTCAACTGGATATGAGGTAGTTGGGGGTCGGCATCTCGCAGCGACAAAAAGCTGCAACCGACTTGGAGGAAAGCTACAACGCGCTTCTAAAAAAGCTTCAAAGCGAGAACGGCTAGCTAACAATGGTGAGCGGCGGCGACGGAGCTGCATGGGCGCGCGGTGCTGCGACGGGCACGCGGCGAGCTATGATGGCGGACTGCGACAATGCTGGAACCTCCACCCGGCGGTGCTGCAACCAGAGGGAGGGAGACACGCTCGGCCCGACGGAGCTGCATACGGCGAACGCCCCAGGTGAGCTGAGACGGCGAGCAGCACCGGCGAGCTGCGACAGCGAGCTGCGACGGCGAGCGGCCCCGGTGAGCTGCGACGTGGCGTCCAAGGGCGAGCACGAGGCGAGCACGACGGCGAGCTGACCCGCGGAGATCCGTTTTTTTCCTGCGTTTACGCGTGCGTGCGGGAGGAAGAAGAAGCCGGGGGCGATTCGTTTTTTTTCCTGGATCCAACGACCCGCGCGGCTCACATCCAACGGCCTGGACTAGACCGGCCGAAACTTCCGGCCGGCGCACCGGCGCCTATCAGCGCCCTTTCATCTATGCCACGGACGTTATCCATGATCGCAATATGAAGCCATCAAGAGCAGCTCCAACCGGGTGACCAAAATGGACGCGCGGATTTTTCCGCTTTTCATCTGTTTGGGACGGCCAGGCGGACACACGCGTCCGCTTTTTCATTTGGGTCAGCTGGTGCGCCCAACAAGAGACAAATCCAAATTTGCCCGCGTCCAAATAACAAAAATGATAAACACGTGGCACACATAAACATAACAGAAACTTAACTAAACATAAGTGACCGGTTAACCGCCGGCCAAAGTCCACTTAAAACATAATTAAACATAATTAAAAAGTCCGTGCCTGCACACTGCCCTAGACATCCACCTTGCCCTTGCCTTTGCCGTCACCATCGCCGCAGGTGAGGTTGATGAAGACGGGAGGCGGCCCAACCCAGTCGAACGCGGCTTGATAGGCCGCCAGGGCTGCCTCCTCCGGCGTTTGCTGCTGCGGCGGCAATGCAGCGACGCGGGCGTGGTCCTCCTTCTCCTTCTAGCGGCGGTCCTCCTCGTCTTAGTGCTCCCTCTGCATGCGACGGTCGCCGTCAACGCACTCCTCCGCCAGCGCGCGCTGCCTACAATGCTCGAGGTATGCAGCCCCCTGTCCCGGCGTCGCACCGAGCCAAATTGGGGGGGGGGGGGGGGGGTGGCGCTGACCCACTCCCGCACTTGGCCGGTCCAGACGTACCACTCGGCCGGCTCGGGCGTAGTCGTCTGGGGCATGAGTGGCGACGGCGATGACGGGACCACGCAGTCGCCGGCCACACAGAGGGCGATGGCCTCCGCCAGCCTCGCCTGGTAGTCCGACTCCTCCGCTTCCACCTTCAGCCGGTCCTCCTCGATGGAGCTCTCCAAGGCCACCGCTAGCGCCGACTGGTAGGCAGCCTCATCCTCTTGCTTGACGACTTGGGTGGTGGGGGGTTGACGTGGTGGTGTTGCACACCGAGCTGCCATTGCTCCTCGTGCTTGAGGGCAAACCAGACATCCAAATGGGGACAGTCTGCCACGTACTATGGCATCCGTCGCTGCTCCGGCATGAGCTGCGCCCGGCGCCTGCGCACCTCCTCGGCGTGCGCCCGCTGCCATTGCGGCACTGCCGGCACCGGGATCCGCTGCGGATCGGCAACAGCTGCCTGAACTCGCAGTGCCACTGCACTTGGTGCACCGGGATGTGCAGACGCTGCCTCGCAGGGCGGGCAGGCGCCGACGGCGGCGGAGGAGGAAGAGCGCAGGAGGAGGAAGCGCCGGGGGTGAACTTTCCCTTGCTCTTGTTGGAGCCACTGCCACTGAAGAACCCCATGCCTAGGGTTTTGATTGTCGACGGCACCCCGCCCGCGTGGATTAGAAAAGGACACTTCCACTGGCTGACGCATGGGCCCGGTACGGTGTCAGTGGCCGCTATTAATATGACCGCGTTCGGTCGTTGGCCGGCCGTCATGTGGGACCGCGACGGACACCAAGGGGACGCGCGGCGCGTCCGCTTTGTGTTCACGCCGATGCATTTCAGACCCAAATTTGAGTCTGAAATGGGTCGGAGCGGACATGAAGGGGACGCCTTTTGAGTTTGGGTCCGCGCATTGGGGCGGCGTTTTCGTCCGCGACGACCCAAGCGGATGTGGGCGGACGAAATGGGTCGCCCGGTTGGAGTTGCTCTAATACATTGGTGGTACACCATTCAATTGGAGGTCAACAAGTATTTCTGTCTGTATGCACAAACACAAAACCCATGACCAAGTGGCACGTCACTCCTTGAGCTCGTAAGTTGACTTGTTCTACTACTGTGTTGCTTCTGGCTATATATGTGTTGGTCTCGTAATAAGTTGATTTGCTCTATGTTGCTTCATGTTGCTAGCCCGGCCGTGCATAAGCCTTGTACAACAAGAACGAGGTCCCAGTCACTTTTATGCATTGTTGAGCTAAGTTGACTGCACAAAGCAAGTGGACCACAATTGCCCATTTATCAAGACTGCGGACGTCCAAAAAAGTGTTGATGGCGGTGATCTGGCCATTGGAGGGCTTGCACCGGCTGACCCGGAAGCTAGGTCGATGGGAGGGGGGTGTGGGAGAACGAGAAGGGGCGGCGGCCTACAAACCGCAATGAGATGGAGGAAAAAAAGGCAGAGAGGTTTGACATGTTTATGAAGATGTAAAACAAGAAGATTAAGGTCGAGGCAAGGAAGATTGCTATCAAGGCCGCTTCCGGCGAGCAAAAGTTTTCTCTCATGCTAAAAAAAAAATCCCACACAAGAATGCCTGCTTGATGTATGTAATAATGCCTGTGCCTGTATTACCTGCGTGCACACGAAAAGCAGCAAGGAAACTACAGGAGTGGAGAGTGGCATTGATGATCCTTGTTTATTTACTCTCTCCTGTTTTTCTTTTGAAAAAGGGGATGTACCCCAGCCTCTGCATCAGAAAGATGCATACGGCTCATATTATTAAAAGGATAGTCCAGTAGCAAAGTGTCGAAATGTGAAAGTAAAACCTTAAACAATATCTCTAAAGAAGAAAAGCCCAAAGCCACAACCGGCTGGCATAACAATAGGATCAATACTCTATCCTATTACATGACCGCCATCCAAACCGGTTGAAAATATCCCGAGCTACCATCTCCCATCGGGTAGACGCAGTAACCAAACTCTCCCTGGCCTCCGTCGGAGTGAGTAGCGACCACATACGGATGAACGCCGTGGCCCTGAAGATAACCTGCAAAAAGTGAATGTTTGTTGATCGGTTAAAGACTAAGTCATTCCTGCAGTTCCATATTGCCCACAAAAGAGCACAAACGCCAACCCGAATGTGTCTTGCAATGTCAGAATCCACCCCATCGAGCCATGTTCCAAATAACATGCTAATAGAGGTTGGCTGATTAATATTAAACGCAATATGAACCGACCGCCACAGAATCTTAGCCAATGGACACTCGAGAAAGAGGTGTTTAATGTTTTCATTATGATCACAAAAGCTACATCGAGACGAGCCCACCCAATTACGTTTTGCAAGGTTATCCTTAGTCAAAATGACATGTTTATGCACAAACCACATAAACACTTTGATACGCAAGGGTACCTTAACTTTCCAAACATGTAATGAGGTAGGGATGACGGTAGAGTTGATGACATCCAGATACATTGATTTGACCGATAACACACCGTTCTTAGTAAGTTTCCAATGCAGCTGATCTGGCTGTTGAGACAGCCGGACATCCATTAAACGTCGAACAAGATGGATCCAGGCCTCCCAACGGTTTCCAACTAGCGTCCGTCTAAAACTGATATTAAGGGGAACGGATTGTAAAACATAAGCAACATAGGCGTCTCTACGTTGGACAATGTTATACAAAGAAGGATATTGAAGTGCAAGTGGGGTCTCCCCAAGCCACGTATCCTCCCAAAACCTCGTCGTGGTACCATTCCCAACAATAAATTTAGTCCTGTTAAAAAAGAGTTGTTTAACTCTCATCAAACCCTTTCAAAAGGGAGAGTCAGAAGGCCTGACATTCACCTGAGCCAAGGTTTTAGCAAAGAGATACTTATTGCGCAAAATCTGTGCCCAAGTGGCCTCCGTCTCAGATGACAGCTTAAAAAGCCACTTGCTAAGGAGACATATGTTTTTGACTTCCAGATTTTCTATACCTAGGCCACCTTGGTCCTTAGGTCTGCAGATAATATCCCTCTTCGCAAGTCTATACTTTTGTTTAAGCTCATCAATTTGCCAAAAGAATCGAGATCGATAGAAATCTAACCTTTTCCTAACTCCGACCGGAACCAAGAAAAAGGATAAGAGAAACATAGGCATACTAGTAAGGACCAAATTAATCAGAATTAATCGACCTCCGTATGACATGAGCTTTCCTTTCCAACAGCTCAGTTTCTTTTCAAAACGATCCTCAAGACATTTCCACTCAATATTAGTTAGCTTACGATGATGAATGTGCATACCTAAATACGTAAACGGTAAAGAACCCAATTCACATCCGAACAATTGTTGATACGACTCCCTGTCATCATTGGCTCTTCCAAAGCAAATCAATTTGCTCTTGTGGAAGTTGATTTTAAGTCCAGACAATTGTTCAAATAAGCATAACAGCAGCTTCATGTTCCTTGCTTTCGCCATGTCATGCTCCATAAATATGATTGTATCATCAGCATACTGAAGAATGGACAACCCGTCGTCAACTAGATGTGGAACCAGGCCACCTACCTGTCCTGCATCCTTTGCCCGACCTATTAATATAGTCAGCATATCAGCCACTATGTTAAACAGGATTGATGACATAGGGTCTCCTTGCCGTAGCCCCTTGTGTGTTTGGAAATAGTGACCCACGTCATCATTCACCTTAATCCCGACACTCCCTTGTTGCGTAAAGGAATCAATCTGGTTTCTCCAGGCCGGATGAAAACCTTTCATACGCAAAGCTTGTTGAAGGAAATGTCATTTGACTTTATCATATGCTTTTTCAAAATCCACTTTAAAAACTACGCCATCAAGTTTTTTGGAGTGGATTTCATGGAGCGTTTCGTGCAAGACAACAACCCCTTCCAGGATGTTTCTATCCAGCATGAAAGCAGTCTGGGACGGCTGAACTACTGAGTGTGCTATTTGTGTAAGCCTATTTGTCCCCACCTTGGTGAAGATTTTGAAACTCACATTTAGCAGACATATGGGTCTGAACTGCTCAATCCGAACAGCCTCAGTCTTCTTAGGAAGAAGGGTTATCGTCCCAAAATTTAGCTTAAACAATTGAAGCTATCCCTCAAAAAACTCCTGAAACATGGGCATCAAATCTCCCTTGATAAAATGCCAACACTTCTTGTAAAACTCCGCCGGAAACCCATCTGGTCCTGGAGCCTTATTATTCTCCATCAGAGTAATAGCCTCAAACACCTCTTTCTCCGAGAAAGGAGCAGTCAAGATCTCATTCTCGACAGTCTCTAGTTGAGGCACATCCTCAACCCTAGACTCATCCATCGACACGAAAGTCTCTACTGGGGGGCCAAACAACTACTTATAATAATTGGTAATGTAAACTTTGAGATTGTCCTGACCAACTATCGTCCCTTCATCTTGTTCTAGTTGGAAGATTCTCTTTTTACGATGCTTCCCATTAGCAATCATGTGAAAGAATTGAGTGTTATCCTCGCCTTCTACGATTTTGCGAACCTTGGCTCGCAATGCCCACTTCAATTCCTCCTCACGGAGAAGCTTTTTAAGTTGCAGCTCTGCATCTATCTTTGTTTCCAACTCATTGGAATCCAAGATAGAGGTTTCTGCTTTAGCTTCGAGGTTTTGAATAATTAGAAGAAGTCGTTCCTTCTCCACCTTATAAATCCCATGCGTGTGCTTAGCCCAGCCACGAAGGAACCGTCGGAGATGACGAATCTTGGATTGCCACCTGTCGATAGGCGACCTACCTCCCAAGTCCTTAGCCCACTCTCTAGCTAGCATCTCGAGGAACCCTTCTCTTTCAAACCAGGCAAGTTCAAACGAGAAAATGTTCTTGTTACCCACGAAATTTTGAACTCCGGAGTCGACTAGTAACGTTGTATGATCCGAGACACCTCGGGTCAAAGCCTGCACCGTTACCAAGGGAAACTTCTGTTCCCACTCGACACTAGCTAGCACACGGTCAAGTTTCTCAAAGGTTGGAACCGGTAACGAATTAGCCCAAGTGAATTTCCTACCCGAGAGCTCGATCTCTCTGAGATCCAAACTTTCGATGATAGTGTTGAACATAAACGGCCATCGACCGTCAAAATTGGCATTATTCTTATCCTCTTTCCTTAGGATTATGTTGAAATCCCCTCCCACTAAGAGAGGTAGCTGTTCATTACCACAGATGCGCACCAGATCCGCCAAAAAATCTGGCTTGAGTTCTGGTTGAGCAGCTCCGTAAACTACCACCAAGGCCCAATCAAACCCATCTGCCTTAGTTCTAACTCGAAACTTGACAGCGAACTCGCCCATGACTACACTCCGGACCTCCAACGTTTCACACTTAACCCCAAGTAAGACCCCGCCGGATCTTCCTCGAGGTGGGAGGCAATGCCAATCAAAATCTACCCCCCCGGACAAAGTGGCAAGAAAATGAGAAGTGAAATTGCTTCTTCCAGTCTCAGACAAAGCAATAAAATCTAAATGATGTTCAAGAGAAGTATCCGCTAGAAACCTCCTTTTAGCCAAGTCTCTAAGACCTCTGCTATTCCAGAAAATGCCTCTCATAAGTCATCATGAAATTTTTTGGTAGTACGGATCCTAGCACTCCTACGCACTGCAGAGACTGGATAGACCTTTCGTTTCCATGTCCGCTTAGGCTTCGCTTGACCATTAACCTGATCACCGCCCACATTCTCAGCTTCAAGCACTAAAGGCTCATCTACATGAAGAGACATCTCAGGATTGGTATCATCCTCTGTCTCTAGACATGCCGGGTCAAGATCGGCACACATACCATCAAGAACCCTCACCCCAAGCGCATCAATCTCCGAATCATTCATAGGTTTAACTGCAGCAATGTGACGAATCATATCTACCGCTCGCTCAGCTTCCAAATTAAGAATGTAGTTAACTGATTTGGCAATTTGAAGATCATTATTACCAAGTGAAATTCCTAGTTGATTTGCATTATGGATGATTTCATTATCAGAGAAATGCAAAATGGAATTTGACTTAATAACAGACATACCAGTGGAGGTCTCGACGTTATGCAACTTGGCAGCCCTCAAAGCACACCGCAGTTGTATGTCATCGACGTCCGGCTGCTCCTGCAACCTCCCGCTGATCCGCCTCCCCTGGGAAGCAGAGTCCGGGATACTACTGTGCTAACTGTGCTCCAGTTTCCTCTCCCATGCAACACCAGTTGCTAGCAGACAGGCACAGACCGGTGGAGGAGGTGACCTATTTAGAGGAGGAGTAATAATGCACATCCATCCGGCCGGTGGAGTGAATAACTGCTGCCTGGGAAGGCCACATCACTCAACCTATGAACACTACCTACTGTATATAGGAGCAACAAAACTTCAAGTGACACAAATAAATTGTTTTTCAAACAGTTTTACTTCGATTATACTTGATCGGGCATCATAGTTAGGGGTTAAGTAGGCCCCAAATTCCTAATCACGCAATCCAAATGCATGGTATGAGTACACAAAGAAAATAGCAATAACACTAAGCTAGCTGCGCGTGCAGCGATCCGATGAAGGATGGAAACTAATCATATAACGTAATTTACACGAGATGATAATCAAACAAACTTCGCGGTCGACTGGCCAGCGGTTAACCAAATCCTCGGAGATTAGACACACATCAAACCAACCTAGCTAGCCAGCTAAAACGCCATGGGGCTTAATTCCTAGCTTAATTAGCTTACACACGCACATTCGCACTCACTAACACTTGTTGATCGCTGTCCAGCAGAAGGCCGGACACCAACTTTGGAGACTTCTACTAAGTTAATGCTAACAATTGTGGCATCTTTGTTGTGCAGCTCAGCTACCATATTTACATGCATGCGTGTTAACGCTGCCTGTGGTTGCTGCCTTTACTCCCTCTCTCCAGTTTCCTCTCTGGAGCAACCACACAAAGAGGAGCTAGTGTCAATCCTATAGTTGCTAAAGGAATAAATTGAGGTTATTTCAAAATTAACCGTAATCAAAAGGATATACTTTCACCTATATATAAGCAAAATTGAGGTTTAAGATGCACACACTCAAGGTCCATGAGTCCAATCCTACAACGGCACGTGACACAACCAGGGGCAAGGGCCACTTGCAAGATGGGCTAGCCATAGGTACAAGACCAGAGAAAATATAGATAGATCATGTGCATGTGCTTTTAGCCCGTGAACGCACAACAAAAAGAAAGAGATCTGTTACATGAGATAGCTAGATCATTTTTTTTATTCAGATATTTGTACCTGGGTCGATGAACCCCCTACATTTCTTATGCAGACACTTATAAACGATGTAACAATATTTGATAAGGAATAAAAAGCCCCCAGGCTTGCTGGTCAAAAAAAAGGAAGAGATGGATCAATCTAAGAAGTGGTTCTTGCCTGTGTTACAAGGTGTGAAATTGAGCTCAGCTCAATGTCCGACCACGGAAGAAGATATAGAAGAGATGAGTGTCATCCCCTATGCCTCAGCCATAGGTTCTATTATGTATGCCATGCTGTGTACCAGACCTGATGTAAACCTTGCCGTAAGTTTATTAGGAAGGTACCAAAGTAATCCCGGCAAGGAACACTGGACAACGGTCAAGAATATCCTGAAGTACCTGAAAAGGACTAAGGAAATGTTTCTCGTTTATGGAGGTGACGAAGAGCTCGTCGTAAAGGGTTACGTCGACGCTAGCTTCGACACAGATCTGGATGACTCTAAGTCACAGACCGGATACGTGTATATTTTGAATGGTGGGGCAGTAAGCTGGTGCAGTTGCAAGCAGAGCATCGTGGCGGGATCTACATGTGAAGCGGAGTACATGGCAGCCTCGGAGGCAGCACATGAAGCAATATGGGTGAAGGAGTTCATCACCGACCTAGGAGTCATACCCAATGCGTCGGGGCCGATCAAGCTCTTCTGTGACAACACTGGAGCTATTGCACTTGCCAAGAAGCCCAGGTTTCACAAGAAGACAAGGCACATCAAACGTCGCTTCAACTCCATTCGTGAAAATGTTCAAGATGGAGACATAGAGATTTGTAAAGTACATACGGACCTGAATGTAGCGGATCCGTTGACTAAACCTCTCCCTAGAGAAAAACATGATCAACACCAGAATTCCATGGGTGTTCGATTCATCACAATGTAACTAGATTATTGACTCTAGTGCAAGTGGGAGACTGTTGGAAATATGCCCTAGAGGCAATAATAAAAGCATTATTATTATATTTCTTTGTTCATGATAGTTGTCTTTATTCATGCTATAATTGTGTTATCTGGAAATCGTAATACATGTGTGAATAACAGACACCAACATGTCCCTAGTGAGCCTCTAGTTGACTAGCTCGTTGATCAATAGATAGTCATGGTTTCCTGGCTATGGACATTGGATGTCATTGATAACGGGATCACATCATTAGGATAATGATGTGATGGACAAGACCCAATCCTAAGCATAGCGTGAGATCGTGTAGTTCGTTTGCTAGAGCTTTTCTAATGTCAAGTATCTTTTCCTTTGACCATGAGATCGTGTAACTCCCGGATACCGTAGGAGTGCTTTGGGTGTATCAAACGTCACAACGTAACTGGGTGGCTATAAAGGTGCATTACAGGTATCTCCGAAAGTGTCTGTTGGGTTGACACGGATCGAGACTGGGATTTGTCACTCCGTATGATGGAGAGATATCGCTGGGCCCACTCGGTAATGCATCATCATAATGAGCTCAAAGTGACCAAGTGTCTGGTCACGGGATCATGCATTACGGTACGAGTAAAGTGACTTGCCGGTAACGAGATTGAACGAGGTATTGGGATACCGACGATCGAATCTCGGGCAAGTAACATATCGATTGACAAAGGGAATTGCATACGGGGTTGATTAAATCCTCGACATCGTGGTTCATCCGATGAGATCATCGTGGAGCATGTGGGAGCCAACATGGGTATCCAGATCCCGCTGTTGGTTATTGACCGGAGAGCGATCTCGGTCATGTCTACATGTCTCCCGAACCCGTAGGGTCTACACACTTAAGGTTCAGTGACGCTAGGGTTGTAGGGATATGTATATGCAGTAACCCGAATGTTGTTCGGAGTCCCGGATGAGATCCCGGACGTCACGAGGAGTTCCGGAATGGTCCGGAGGTAAAGATTTATATATGGGAAGTCCTGTTTCGGGCATCGGGACAAGTTTCGGGGTTATCGGTATTGTACCGGGACCACCGGAAGGGTCCCGGGGGTCCACCGGGTGGGTCCACCTGCCCCGGTGGGCCACATGGGCTGTAGGGGGTGCGCCTTGGCCTACATGGGCCAAGGGCATCAGCCCCAACATAGGCCCATGCGCCTAGGGTTTGAGGGGGAAGAGTCCTAGGAGGGGAAGGCACCTCCTAGGTGCCTTGGGGGGGAGGGAAACCCCCCTTGGCCGCCGCCCCCCTAGGAGATTGGATCTCCTAGGGCCAGCCACCCCCCTGGCCCTCCTATATATAGTGGGGGAGAGGAGGGACTTCACACCTTGGCCTTTGGTTGCCTCCTTCTCCCTCTCCAACACCTCCTCCTCCTCCATAGCGCTTAGCGAAGCCCTGCCGGAGTACTGCAGCTCCATCAACACCACGCCGTCGTGCTGCTGCTGGTGCCATCTCCCTCAACCTATCCTCCCCCCTTTGCTGGATCAAGAAGGAGGAGACGTGGCTGTTCCGTACGTGTGTTGAACGCGGAGGTGCCGTCCGTTCGGTGCTAGGATCTCCGGTGATTTGGATCACGTCGTGTTCGACTACATCATCCCCGTTCTTTGAACGCTTCCGCTCGCGATCTACAAGGTATGTAGATGCATCTAATCACTCGTTGCTAGATGAACTCATAGATGGATCTTGGTGAAACCATAGGAAAATTTTTGTTTTCTGCAACGTTCCCCAACAAGAATAGCCATAAGTATTGAGATATAATGTGTATTAACAGCCCATAATGCAATAAATATTGATATAAAAGCATGATGCAAAATGGACGTATAGTTGCTAACACTCACGCAATTGCTCACATACTCAACTATCTCGTAGTCTCCTATAGTTGCTAACACTCACGCAATACTTGTGGTTATAGAGTTTCAGTCGGACACTGAGAAAGATAGGGGCTTATTGTGTTGCCTCCCAACGTATTCACCTTTAGGTGATGTCAACAATAATGGCCCATGCTAACTTACATCCAATTGGATATATGCATCATGATCTTTCAAACACGAGGAGCTTGCCAAAGGATAAAATGAAAAAGGGAAAGGTGAGGATCACCTTGACTCAAGCATAAAGGTAAAAATATAAAGTAAAAGATAGGCCCTTCACAGAGGGAAGTAGAGGTTGTCATGCGCGTTTAGGGTTGATGCACAAAATCTTAATGCAAAAGAACGTCACTTTATATTGCCCCTTGTAGGTGGACCTTTATTATGCAGTCCGTCGCTTTTATTACTTCCACAACAAGTTCGTACAAAGCTTATTTTCTCTGCACTAATAAATCATGCATATTTAGAGAGCAATTTTTATTGCTTGCACCGATGACAACTTACTTGAAGGATCTTACTCAATCCATAGGTAGGTATGGTGGACTCTCATGCCAAAACTGGGTTTAAGGATATTTGGAAGCACAAGTTGTATCTCTACTTGGTGCAAAGGAATTTGGCTAGCATGAGGGGGAAAGGCAAGCTCAACATGTTTGGAAGGTCAATGACAATATACTTTAACTGAGATGTCGGAAAACATAAACCATTACGTTGTCTTCCTTGTCCAACATCAACTCTTTTAGCATGTCATACTTAATGAGTGCTTCACAATCATAAAAGATGTCCAAGATAATATATTTAGATGTGGACCCCTCTTTCCTTATCACTTCCTATTAATTGCAACGATGACCAGGGCTATGTTCATCAACTCTCAACAATTTTAATGCCTCATACTTTCCATGTGTGAAGTTATCACTATCCATAAGATCAATATGAACTCTTTTATTCTTTCTACTTTCTCAAGATCATAGCAACATAGCAAAGCCCTTGACTCAACACTAATCTTTATTATAGATAGCACACGGACTCGATTACATAAAGAGATCACAATGCAAAACTCAAAACTACTTGATATCAAAACTTCAAACTACTAGATCAAGATACTACTAAAAGGGATCGAACTAAATAAAGCGGTAAAGATAGGAGTGTGATGGTGATACGATACCGGGGCACCTCCCCCAAGCTTCGCAGTTGCCAAGGGGAGTGCCCATACCCATGTGATTATTTCTCCGGAGGTGGTGAAGTAGGAGTTGTTGATGATGTAGGCTTGTCGTCCTTCTTCCAAGGCATAGGCTCTCCATCATAGAAGGATATCGAGTCTCCGAGATCCTTAAATCTGCAGCCAAACTCATCCTCTTGAATCTATATTCATACTCACAGTTCTGGTTTTGCAGGTCATAGATCTGGGCTTGGAGGTGCTCAATTTTCTCTTGAAGCTTGAAGATGGTCTCCCCAATGACCTTGGCATCCAGCTTGTGGTTGTTGGTGAACTCCGTGATCATCATCTGGTTGGTGTTGAGTCCACGCTCCACCATCCTTTGGCACTTGAAAACTTGCTGCTCAACGGCTTCGAGCTTTGTCTCCACGCTCCCGGTACGTCTTGGTCCCTCCACATCGCGGATGTGCAGTACCCCCTCACGCATCTCAATGGTTTGAGGGTGTTGCAACACCTCCACGAGATAGGGGTTGATAACCCTCTCGAAAAACTTGTCCTTGGGAGTGCTTGGAGACGCCATGATGCTCTAGATCTGAAACAGAAACAGCTCGAAACGAAAACAGAGGATATTTGCGTGACACGGTGGTCAAAACCTTCGGGAGTATATATAATGAATTTTTACCGACCAAAATACGTAACGTGCAAGAAAACGGAGTTCGGGAGGCACACGAGGTGCCCACGAGACAGGGGGCGCGCCCTACAGGGGGGGCGCACCCTCCTCCCTCGGGGGAGCCTCGTGTCCCTTTCGGAATACTTCTTTCTTCCTAAAATTCTTAAATATTCCAAAACTGATAAAAATTGTCTTTGGAGTTGTTTTGGAGTCGGTTTACTTACCGTACCACATACCTATGCCTTTTCGGACTCTGGAACGTTCTGGAAAGTGTCCCTTATTAGTTTCAGGGGTTACAGTTTCAATAATATTAGTTTCAACATTGATAGGATTACCTAAAATATAATTTTTAATTCTTTGACTGTTTACCACCCTCGGATTTGTGCCTTCGAAATTGTTGATTTTTATAGCACCAGAACAATAGACCTCCTCGATAACGTAGGGACCTTCCCATTTTGAGAGAAGTTTTCCTGCAAAAAATCTTAAACGAGAGTTGAATAATAACACATAATCTCCTACATTAAACTCACGCTTTTGTATCCTCTTATCATGCCAGCGTTTGACTTTTTCTTTGAATAGCTTGGCATTCTCATATGCTTGGGTTCTCCATTCATCAAGTGAGCTAATATCAAATAACCTCTTCTCACCGGCAAGTTTGAATTCACAGTTGAGCTCTTTAATAGCCCAATATGCCGTATGTTCAAGTTCAAGAGGTAAATGACATGCTTTTCCATAGACCATCTTATATGGAGACATACCCATAGGATTTTTGTATGCAGTTCTATAGGCCCATAAAGCATCATCAAGTTTTTTTGGACCAATTCTTTCTAGATCTATTCACAGTCTTTTGCAAAATTAATTTGAGCTCTCTATTGCTCAACTCTACTTGACCACTAGACTGCGGGTGATAAGGAGATGCTATTCTATGATTGACATCATACTTAGCAAGCATCTTATGGAAAGTACCATGAATAAAATGTGAACCACCATCAGTCATAAGATATCTAGGGACTCCAGACCTCGGGAAAATAACTTCTTTAAGCATTTTAATAGAAGTGTTATGATCAGCACTACAAGTTGGAATAGCTTCTACCCCCTTGGTAACGTAATCAACAACAACTAAAATATGTGTATAACCATTAGAGGCAGGAAAAGGTCCCATATAATCAAAGCGCCAAACATCAAATGGTTCAATAACAAGAGAATAATTCATAGGCATTTCTTGACGTCTACTAATGTTACCTATTCTTTGACATTCATGACAAGATAAGACAAACTTACGAGCATCTTTGAAGAGAGTAGGCCAATAAAAACAAGATTGTAGTACCTTGTGTGCCTTTCTATCTCCAGCGTGGTGTCCTCCATAAGATTCAGAGTGACACTTAAGTAGAATCTGTTCCTGTTCATGCTCAGTCACACAATGTCTAATAACACCATCTACTCCTCCTTTATAAAGGTGTGGATCATCCCAGAAGTAATGTCTTAAATCATAAAAGAACTTTTTCTTTTGCTGGTATGTGAAACTAGGCGGTATATATATTTAGCAACAGTGTAATTAGCATAATCAGCATACCAAGGAGCAGTACGAGAAGCATTGACGACCGCTAATTGTTCATCAGGAAAGCTATCATTAATAGGCAGTGGGTCATCAAGAACATTCTCTAACATAGACAAGTTATCTGCAACGGGGTTCTCAGCTCCCTTTCTATCAATAATATGCAAGTCAAATTCTTGGAGCAAGAGAACCCATCTAATGAGCCTAGGTTTAGCATCTTTCTTTTCCATAAGATATTTAATAGCAGCATGATCAGTGTGAATAGTGACTTTGGAATCAACAATATAAGGTCTAAACTTATCACATGCAAACACAACTGCTAAGAACTCTTTTTCAGTAGTAGCATAATTTCTCTAGGTCGTATCAAGAGTCTTACTAGCATACTGGATAACATTCAATTTCTTATCGACTCTTTGCCCTAAAACAACACCTACAGCATAACCACTAGCATCGCACATAATTTCAAAAGGTAAATTCCAATCAGGCGGCTGAACAATGGGTGCAGTGATCAAAGCTTTCTTAAGTGTTTCAAATGCTTCTACACAATCATCATCAAAGACAAAAGGAATATCTTTTTGCAATAAATTAGTCAGAGGCCTAGAGATTTTAGAAAAGTCCTTAATGAACCTCCTATAAAAACCAGCGTGACCAAGGAAACTTCTTATACCTTTTATTTCCTTGGGACATGGCATCTTTTCAATAGCATCAACTTTGGCTTTATCAACTTCAATACCTCTCTCGGAGATCTTGTGCCCCAAGACAATGCCTTCATTAACCATAAAGTTACACTTTTCCCAATTCAGGACGAGACTAGTGTCTTCGCATCTCTGCAAAACTCGATCAAGGTTTCTCAAACAATCATCAAAAGAGGATCCATAGATGGAAAAGTCATCCATGAATACCTCACAATTCTTTTCACAAAAATCAGAGAATATTGCCATCATGCATCTTTGAAAGGTAGCAGGTGCATTACATAAACCAAAAGGCATACTTCTATAAGCAAAAGTACCAAAAGGGCAAGTAAAAGTAGTTTTAGATTGATCCTTAGCTGACACATGTATTTGAGAGAAGGCAGAATAACCATCTAGAAAGCAAAAATGTGTGTGTTTGGATAGCCTTTCTAGCATTTGATCAATAAAAGTCAAAGGGTAATGATCTTTCTTAGTAGCTTTATTTAACTTACGGAAATCAGTTACCATCCTATAACCCGTAATAATTCTTCGCGGGATCAATTCATCTTTATCATTAGGAACAACGGTAATACCTCCCTTTTTATGGACACAATGGACAGGGCTTACCCATTCACTATCAGCAATGGGATAAATAATACCTGCCTCAAGGAGCTTCAGTATCTCCTTTCTTACCACTTCCTTCATCTTGGGATTTAATCATCTTTGAGGATCTCCAACTGGTTTGGCATCTTTCTCCACTGAAATTTTGTGCTGACATAATGTGGGACTAATGCCCTTAAGATCATCCAGAGTATATCCAATAGCAGCTCGGTGCTTCTTCAGAGTTTTCAATAATCTTTTTCTTCTTTCTCTGAAAGGTTAGCACTAATAATAACATGATATATTTCTTTTTCATCAAGATAAGCATACTTACGATTATCAGGTAATGGTTTGAGTTCGAACACGGGATCACCCTTGGGTGGAGGGGGATCCCCAAGAATTTCAACGGGGAGGTTATGTTTCAGCATAGGTTCCTGTTTAAGGAACACTTCATCTATTTCCTCCCTTTCCTTCATAAACATATCATTTTCATGGTCTAGCAAATATTGTTCTAATGGATCAGTTGGAGGAACAGCAATGGACGCAAGACCAATAATCTCATCCTTACTAGGTGGTTCCCTTTCACGAGGTTGTCTACTAAACTTAGCGAAATTAAACTCATGAGACATACCATCTATGCCAACAATGACAATATTCTTTTCACAATTAATCCTAGCACTAGCAGTATTCAAGAAGGGTCTACCAAAAATAATGGGACAAAAATCATCTTGTGGGGAACCAAGAACAAGAAAATCAGCAGGGTATTTAACCTTCCCACACAAAACCTCAACATCTCTAACAATCCTAATAGTTTTAATGGTATCCCTATTAGCAAGCTTAATAGTAACATCAATGTCTTCTAATTCAACGGGTGCAATGTCGTGCATAATTTCTTTATATAATGTATAAGGTATTGCACTAGCACTAGCACCCATATCACATAAGCCATGATAACAATGATCTCCTATTTTAACCGAAATAACAGGCATGCCTATGACATGTCTATGTGTCTTAGTATCAGGTCTAGCAATATTAGCAGTCTCACCCAAGAAAGAAATAAAATGCCCATCTAAATCCTCATCCAAGATATCTTTACCATAGCAATACTAGGTTCAACATTAATTTGCTCAGGAGGCGTATAAGTCCTAGTATTACTCTTACGAACAATAGTCGAAGCTTTAGCATGATCTTTTATCCTAACAGGAAAAGGAGGTTTTTCAACATAAGCAGTAGGAATAATAGGATCACTATAGGTAATAGTCTTTTCTTCGACTGTAATAGGTGCAACTACTTTCACTTCAATAGGAGGATTATATTTAAACCACTTCTCTTTAGGGAGATCAACGTGAGTAGCAAAAGATTCACAAAAAGTAGCTACTATCTCAGAGTCAAGTCCATACTTAGAGCTAAATCCACAGAAAGTATCGATATCCATAAAAGATTTAACACAATCAAACTTAGGTGTCATACCTGACTCCTTACCATCGTCGGAACCCCAATCTTCAGAGTTGCCTTTAATTCTTTCCAATAAGTCCCATTTGAAATCAATAGTCTCCGGCATATAAAACCAGCACAGGAAGTATCGAGCAGGTTGCGATTATCAAGAGAAAGCCGAGCATAAAAGTTCCGAATGATCATTTCCTGAGAGAGCTCATGATTGGGGCATGAATATAACATTGACTTAAGCCTCCCCCAAGCTTGAGCGATGCTTTCTCCTTTGCGAGGCCAGAAATTATATATGTAATTACGATCACGATGAACAACATGCATAGGATAGAACTTCTGGTGAAATTCCAACTTCAATCGCTTATAATGATAAAGATGAATCCACAAACTTCATCCACAAAGATAAGGTGTAAATCGGGATGCAATGTTCCATCTCCTGCAAATGGATTAGCTAGCAGTTTCCCTATCATACCCGAAGGAATCTCAAAGTAAATATTTTCATAAAGTTCAGTAGGTTGAGTAGCAACTCTTTGCTCTTCTGGTTGGGGTGAAGATACCCCAAACAAGCCCCTCAAAGGATTAGTTTCCATAGTGAAAAGTAACAGAAAATTTCAGCACACTATATAAATGTTTCCTTACCAAGTTGCACTCACCAAAAGCACTACACTCCCCGACAACGGCGCCAGAAAAGAGTCTTGATGACTGTCGGTGTCAAACCCGGCGGATCTCGGGTAGGGGGTCCCGAACTGTGCGTCTAGGCGGATGGTAACAGGAGACAAGGGACACGATGTTTTACCCAGGTTCGGGCCCTCTTGATGGAGGTAAAACCCTACGTCCTGCTCGATTAATATTGATGATATTGGTAGTACAAGAGTGGATCTACCACGAGATCAAGGAGGCTAAACCCTAAAGCTAGCCTATGGTATGATTGTTGTGATGTATGTTGTGTCCTGCGGACTAAAGCCCTCCGGTTTATATAGACACCGGAGGAGGCTAGGGTTACACAGAGTCGGTTACAATGGTAGGAGATCTACATATCCGTATTGCCAAGCTTGCCTTCCACGCCAAGGAAAGTCCCATCCGGACACGGGACGGAGTCTTCAATCTTGTATCTTCGTAGTCTTGGAGTTTGGCGGACGATGATAGTCCGGCTGTCCGGACACCCCCTAGTCCAGGACTACCTCAGTAGCCCCTGAACCAGGCTTCAATGACGATAAGTCCGGCGCGCATAATGTTCGGCATTGCAAGGCGGGTTCCTCCCTTGAATAATCCAGAGAAGATCATGAACACCAGGATAGTGTCCGGCTCTGCAAAATAAATTCCACATTCCACCGTAGAGAGAATAAAATGTACACAAGTCCAATCTGCTGACGTATTATGCGGCATGACATCACACCGCTACCAGGCTTTTACTTGAATCGTTTTTTTATTATACCACCTCAACACGTTTAGCGAAGCGGTTTCCTTGGCACGTCTTGTCGAAGCAGAGATCGTGTTCCCCTTATTCCGGGATTCTCATCAATACGGACGTGGGTAACCCAACCGTGCCATTGATGGTGGCGCTTGGGAGATAAGCGAGTTTTACCAGGCTGGTGGGGGGCGCATAGTCTTCGCCCTGCCTATATAAGGGATAAGGATTCACCTTTTCACCCACGCCCTCTTCCTCCTTTGCTCATCCACCTCCGCGCACTCAAGCTCCAACGCCCAAGCTCGCGCATATCGTCTTAACCTTCCCTGACCATGTCCGGAGGGGGAGGCAAGTGGTTGGCTTCCACCGTCAAGGAGGAGCACATCACCAAGCTGCGCAACGCCGGATACCTTTCCAGCGATATTGCACACCGGCTGCCCGATGAGGGGCAGCTCATCCCTACCCCTGGGCCCCATGAGAGGGTCGTCTTCCTTCCCCACTTCCTCCGCGGACTGGGCTTTCCACTGCACCCTTTCGTCCGGGGGCTCATGTTCTATTACGGCCTGGATTTCCACGATCTGTCGCCGAACTTCATCCTCAACATCTCGGCGTTTATCGTCGTGTGCGAGGCCTTCCTCTGCATCCAGCCCCACTTTGGCCTGTGGCTCAAGACCTTCAACGTCAAGCCGAAGGTTGTAAAGGGCACGCAAGCGGAATGCGGAGGCGCCATGTTGGGCAAGTTGCCCAACGTCCTTTGGCTCGAAGGGGCCTTCGTGGACTCCGTTAAGGGGTGGCAATCGGGGTGGTTCTACATCACCGAGCCGCGCGAACCCACGTGGGCGGCGGCCCCCGAGTTCAGATCTGGCATCCCCATGCAGCTCACCTCCTGGAAAGAGAAGGGCTTGTTGTGGGGCAATCCGAAGGAGCTGACGGGACTCCGAGCCTGTATCCAGAAGCTGGTGAACAATAAGCTCAGGCTCGTCGACGTGGTCCAAGTCATGCTCATCCGCCGGATTCTCCCATGCCAAGAACGGGCATTCAATCTGTGGGAGTTCAATCCGGAATAGCACCAGGCGCTAAGCGGGCTCTTCGACACGACGTATGAAGGCGCCTGGAGGGTGCTGTTTAAGGGCGCCGAAGCCCCCGCATCCGCGACGGAAGATCGCGGATTTCGCTCGCAGCATCCAGCTGACGAGGTAAGTGATTCAACCCCTTTACGGGACACTTGTGGTAAACAGATTGATTCTAAGAGGGTTTCAATCTCTCTTTTCCTTTGGCAGGAATGGATGGAGAAGGCCGAGCAGCTCATCTGTCCGGCTCCCGTGCCAGAAGACCCAGTGAACGCCCGTCTAGCAGGGCTGCTGGTTCCGGCACCGCACGTGGTGCCGGAGAAGAAGGCCAAGAAGGTGGCCACGGGGACTCGAAAGAGTTCCCGCAATCAAGCGTCCGACGACGAGGCGGACTCCTCCCCCAAAGACGAGGAGGAGGAAGAAGACTCTCTCCCAGAGGAGGGAGAGAGGAAGAGGAAGGCTTCCCCAATAGGGGAGGCCAAAAGGTCCAAGAGGGGGAGGACTATTCCCCCGGACAGTTCCGCCAACACCATCGTTGGCGAGGAGGAGTGGCCTTCAAGGGCCAGGCCTCCGGCGAGATCGCAAGTATCCGGATCCCTGATATGCAATTTCTTTCACGTCACCTAGTGTCCTACTAATGCTGCATACTGTCCGCAGTCCGGCCGATGATGATCTCCCCGCTTCATCGAGCGGGTCGTTGGCCCCGTCAGATGTGGATTCACTTCCGACTGCCTCTACCCCCTGCGCCGATGAGGACGCCGAGATGGGATCCCAGAGAAGGACCCATCAGGAGGAGGCTCCAGAGGCGCCGCCAGGCAGCCTCCCGGACTTTGCGCCGGACTCTACATCAGAACCTGCAGCGGTTCCAGCGTCCGGCAGGCGGCCCCTTCGAAATAAGGGCAAGACTGTGACACCGGCGGCCTCCGTCCAACCGGAGGCGCCGGACAACTTGTTGGAGGCGCTTAAAGGCGCTTCCATCGAGGAAGAACACCGCACTATCATGAGTGTGGTGATTCAGAAGGTTCAGCTCGCCAAGAGCGGGCTGACCGAAGCCTGCAGCAGCCTTCTAACAGGCTTTGAGGTAAGAAGTTATAATTATGTAATGTAATACCACATAGACAGTAGCCCCTGATGCTCAGTTCGGTGTTCGGAAAGAAAAGCCGGACTGAGGATCTAAGAAGATATACGCAGGGTTGCTTGAAATATGTCAATATGGGTTTGCAGGCTGCGCTGCTGACCTCTGCTGCACTGACTGCGGAGGTCGGTGCGTTGAAGCAGGATCTCGAGCGGTCCGAGCAAGAGCTCGGCCATGCCAAGAAGCAGCTCGAGGACAAAGAAGGTGAGTAACACCACTTTGAATAGTAACCTTACAGAAAAGGATTTTGGTTGCAATAAAATTAACAAGGATAATATGGGTATTGCAGGGGCCACGAACGAGGTGGCAGCCCTGAAGGAGGCTGTGTCCGCGGACGAACACAATGCGGCCGCGGAACGGGCAGAGCGAGAAAAGCAGGAGGCACAGGTGGCGGAAGTACGGCAAGAGCTCCAGGCTCTCATGGAGAAGCATGAGAGCTTGGAGCGTGACTCCAAGACTCGAGAGTCCGAGCTTGCCTCGGCTCTCGAAAGTGCCAGGTTCGCCAAGGCCGAGGCCCGTAAGGCCCTTCGGGAGGTTGAAGATGTAAAGAAGATAGCGGTGGGTAAGGCATTTTTCATGCAAAGCAAGCATGTTAATGAAAACTACCTGACACTTACCCGCATTCGGAGCTCTCCAGGGGCGTTTGCAGATCTGCCCCGTAGTGTGTCCGATGCCGCCGCATTCTATCGTGGCGAGGAGGGGAGCTCGACGGAGAAGGTCTTCTGGTCTCAGTACGCTGAGGCCGGCCATCCGGTGCCCCCAAGTGACCAGCTGAAGCAGCTGGTCGAACTCCACAAGGTAGCTGAGGAGGCCATGAAGGGCCTTATAGTCCGGCTGTGGCCTGGACAGGCCATGCCTGGGAGCTACTTCGGCCTCGTGCGACGGCTGGTGGATGCGTGCCCCTGGGTGGAGGTCATCAAGCGCTCCGCCTGTATTGAAGGTGCTCGTTGGGCCCTTGCCCGCACAAAGGTGCACTGGGGCAGGCTGGATGCGGAGAAGCTTCTCACTGACCCGCCGCCACCGGGCAAGGAGTATCGTACGCCCAAAATATATTATAAAACTGTCCTGAAGGGAGCCCGCGATATTGCGGATGAATGCCCCAGAGATGTAATTTTTGAGTAAACTCGCTATGTATTATCCTGTGCGCTGAAAACTTTGTTCATATGCGCATTAAGCAACGCTTGTTTAATTTAAAATATTACCTTCTGTGCGGCCGTTTATAAAATTTGAGAGATGGCAAGTCGTTCGCTTCAGCCCCCGAGCCGCGAGTGCTGGGGTGTTCGGGTTAAATTTGAGCACTCTTGTTCCCATTTTTGGGTCCATCTAGGGAGGTGCTCAGCACAACGAACAAGGCAACCGGACTTATAATGCTTGAACACTCTCACTTAGCCATAGAATTCTATAATTTTAAATTTCGGCAAAGCCCCTGGTATTCGGAAGAACGAATCCGGGGCTCTATCCACGCCTTCTTCGGACATTTATCTGGAACTTCACTCGAAGCGGTGTGAGTCTTTAAGGACTCGAAAAGACCTCTCGAACAGCGACCAGTCTCTCGCCTTATCATGCCGGTCAGTTTTAGCTTTCTCCACTGAGGCGCTCGCCCGGCTCAACCGGGGCGCAATCGCAGTGGTTCTCCCAGTGCTACCTTAGCCGACAGAATGGAACGTAAGGCACCAAAACGTGGGAGCCGGGCAAACCCAACTATTGACCCAAGACATGATTCGGAGCCGATTCATATAATGCTATAAGTTCGGGGTGCCGCACTTATGAAAGTGTTCGGACTTATCACACCATAATGTGGGGAACATAAGCCCCTGGTGTATTAGACCATACCAAAATATACGGGTGCAAGATGTCCTGTAATGAACATATATATATATAAAGTAATGTAATTGCAGTCAAAAAATGCTGCATTATTTATTAAAGGAAGTGTGCTATGAGTGCGGACTGATACAAATAGTGTGGTAAGCAAGGGATTTGGACTAATTAAACATGTCCCCCTCCAGGGATGAGCTACGGACTTGGTGTATATAATCGAATTTAATGCTCGTAACTGAGACCACCTGAGTGTTCGTCGCAGCCTTCTTTCTTCCCTGGCTGTTGCATCGTGAGTTCGGCAGGTTCGCCGCCGGACAGGGCCTCCGGATAACGGAGTCCTGTGTATACAAAGAAGGAAAATAATAATAAAAAAAGGGTGGTGCACTTGCGAGCCCCTGGTGTGGTCGAGCCGCACTCTGGGTCCATTGTGATCGTGCCCCTTCCCCTGCACCCATGGTATCTCCAAAGCGTAATGATGTACGCGGAGGGTTGTTCTTGCAATCATGCGAGGGCGGGGGTTAGGGCCGCATTGCTACGCGTGCTCTAATAGTGCCAGGTTGTGTTGGTTGGTATTGCTTCGGGCGCATTTTGCTGTATCCGGCCGTTTAACGGCCGGACTCAAAAATTGCCTTAAAAGGCTGCTCTGTACTTCTGCTGCGAGAGCCACTGTATGTTCCTCCGTTCGGAGGGAGCGTTCCGTATTTCTGTTGACCGTGATGACTCCACGAGGGCCTGGCATCTTGAGCTTGAGGTATGCATAATGCGGCACCGCGTTGAACTTTGCAAACGCGGTTCGTCCGAGCAGAGCGTGATAGCCGCTGCGAAATGGGACTATGTCGAAGATTAACTCTTTGCTCCGGATATTATCCGGGGATCCGAATACTACTTCCAGTGTGTCCGAGCCCGTACAATTGGCTTCCACACCTGGTATGACACCTTTAAAGGTTGCCTTTGTAGGTTTAATCCTTGAGAGGTCTATGCCCATCTTGCGCACTGTATCCTGATAAAGCAGGTTCAGGCTACTACCGCCGTCCATCAGGACTCTCGTGAGGTGAAATCCATCGATGATTGGGTCTAAAACCAACGCGGCGAATCCGCCATGGTGTATGCTGGTCGGATGGTCTCTTCGATCGAAAGTGATCGGACAAGAGGACCATGGATTGAACTTCGGGGCGACTGGCTCCATCGCATAGACGTCCCTTAGCGCGCGCTTCCTCTCCCTCTTGGGTATATGGGTTGCGTAAATCATGTTCACCGTCCGCACTTGTGGGGGGAAACCCTTCTGTCCTCTATTGTTCGGCGGTCGGGTCTCCTCCTCGTCATCGCTGTTTAGCCCCTTGTCATTGTTTTCGGCAATTAACTTGCCTGCCTGCTTGAACACCCAGCAATCTCTGTTGGTGTGATTGGCTGGCTTTTCGGGGGTGCCATGTATCTGGCATAAGCGGTCTAGTATTCGGTCCAAGTTGGACGGACCCGGAGTGGTTCTTTTGAATGGCTTCTTCCGCTGACCGGGTTTAGAGCCTCGAAATCCGTCTTTGACTGTCGTATCCTCCTTATCGTCGCCGTTAATGCGGCGTTTGTTTTTGTTTCGACGTGACCTGCCGTTGTGGTCCTTAGTATCCGGACTGCCAGAATTTTTATTGAGGTTATTACTGCGAGCTAGCCAGCTATCCTCTCCCGCGCAAAAGCGGGTCATTAATGATGTGAGTGCTGCCATGGATTTCGGCTTTTCCTGTCCCAGGTGCCGGGCAAGCCACTCGTCGCGGATGTTATGTTTGAAGGCTGC
The DNA here is from genome assembly GCA_963921465.1 of Triticum timopheevii. NCBI lineage: Eukaryota > Viridiplantae > Streptophyta > Magnoliopsida > Poales > Poaceae > Triticum > Triticum timopheevii. The sequence goes on from OY997270.1 coordinate 637,868,112, forward strand.
GAGGGCCTCTGCATCCGGACAGTCGACGATTTGGTTTTTCTTTGTCAAGAACCGTGTCCAGAATTGTCTGGCCGATTCCTCTGGCTGCTGAATTATGTGGCTTAGGTCATCGGCGTCTGGTGGCCGCACATACGTGCCCTGGAAATTGTCGAGGAATGCGGCTTCCAGGTCTTCCCAACACCCAATTGACTCTGCGGGCAAGCTGTTAAGCCAATGCCGAGCTGGTCCTTTAAGCTTGAGTGGGAGGTACTTGATGGCATGGAGATCGTCGCCGCGGGCCATATGGATGTGAAGGAGATAATCTTCAATCCAAACCGCGGGGTCTGTTGTGCCGTCGTAGGATTCGCTGTTTATGGGTTTAAACCCTTCAGGGATTTGATGATCCATTACTTCGTCAGTGAAGCATAGCGGGTGTGCGGCGCGTCTATATTGAGCAATATCACGACGCAGCTCGAGAGAGCGTTGTCTGCTGTGTTCGGCCCGGCCGGGGTTATTGTATCCGGCGCGACGGTATTCGTCGCGGGTCGTGGGGCACCCTCGTGATCCGTAGATGGATCTGGATTGCCTTGCTTTGTCCTCCATTACGTCCCGCAAGTCCGGCGCGTTCCCTCTTGGCTTCGTACTTTTGGAGCGATGCCGGGGTACGGTCTTTGTAGAGGGTTTGGATGCCTCTCTGTCGCGACCACGGGGTGGTCGGTCAGCCGTATCGTGCGCTGGTGATGAAGGTATGTATGCTTCCTCCTCTAATCGGGGGAGCAACTTGCGTCTGGGGTAGCTTTTGGAGGGGCGTTCGAGTTTAAACTCTTCGGCCGCGAGGACCTCGGTCCATCGATCGGCCAGCAGGTCCTGATCAGCTTGAAGCTGCTGCTGCTTTTTCTTTAGGCTATTTGCCGTGGCGATAAGCCTGCGTTTAAAACGCTCGGGATCCTCGGGCACGACGAATTCGTCGTCATTGAGGCTTGCCTCGTCTTCGGAGGGAGGTATATAGTTATAATCCTCGACCTCTTCGTCTGCCGCCCTCTCGTGGGGGCTTGCTTCTGCGTCCTCCTGCGCTGAGTCTTGCTGGAGGGGATTATCTTCGGCACTCTCTGGGGTATTATTATCTCCTGTGCCGGAATCTCCATTCTTGCTGTGGCGGGATTTAGAGCGGCGCCGCTAACGCCGGAGCTTGGGCTGTTTCTTTAAGGAATCTGCCTCCGCTACTTCTTCGCCGTCCCCGTCCTTTGGGGTGTCCACCATGTATATGTCGTATGACGAGGTGGTCTTCCAGTGCCCTGTAGGCGCAGGTTCCTGTTCGTCTCCAGCATCGTCGTCCATAGCGTCGATGTCTTCGGAGTCGTAGTCTAGCATGTCGGTAAGATCGCCGACAGTGGCTACAAAGTGGATGGTGGGTGGGCTCTGAATTTCTTCGTCGTCCGTATCCCAACCATCCTGGCCATAGTCTGGCCAGGACTCTCCCGATAGCGAGAGATGCTTTAGCGAATTTAGGATGTCGACAAAGGGCGAGTATTGGAAGATGTCCGCAGCAGTGAATTCCATAACCGGCGCCCAATCCGATTCGATTGGCAGGGGCGCGGGAAGTCCGGAGTCCGGCAAGGAGTCCGGCACCTCGGAATCACGAGTTTCGCGAGGGACAAGGTTAGTGTTTGGCTCCATCGCCGTGGAAGTTGAAGCCCCCGAGGTGGTGTCCATCCACCGGTCCTTGATCTGGGCGATCGGCTCTGGACTAAGGGCCGAGGCGGATTCGTGCACGGACACCAAGGCACTGTTCGGCGGCAGAGCTAGATCATGCCCATCGCAACAGTGCGGCGCGCTTGGCTTTGGCTCGAGCCTGTCGAATATCAAGTCCCCGTGGATGTCGGCTGCGAAGTTTAGGCTTCCGAATCTGACCTGATGGCCAGGGGCGTAGCTTTCGATCTGCTCCAAATGGCCAAGTGAATTAGCCCGCAGTGCGAAGCCACCGAATACGAAGATCTGTCCGGGGAGAAAAGTCTCACCCTGGACAGCGTTGTTGATTGAAGATGCCATCGAGCCTATCGGTGACGACACAGAGGAACTCTCAATGAAAGCACCAATGTCGGTGTCAAAACCAGCGGATCTCGGGTAGGGGGTCCCGAACTGTGCGTCTAGGCGGATGGTAACAGGAGACAAGGGACACGATGTTTTACCCAGGTTCGGGCCCTCTTGATGGAGGTAAAACCCTACGTCCTGCTCGATTAATATTGATGATATTGGTAGTACAAGAGTGGATCTACCACGAGATCAAGGAGGCTAAACCCTAAAGCTAGCCTATGGTATGATTGTTGTGATGTATGTTGTGTCCTACGGACTAAAGCCCTCCAGTTTATATAGACACCGGAGGAGGCTAGGGTTACACAGAGTCGGTTACAATGGTAGGAGATCTACATATCCGTATTGCCAAGCTTGCCTTCCACGCCAAGGAAAGTCCCATCCGGACACGGGACAGAGTCTTCAATCTTGTATCTTCGTAGTCTTGTTGTCCGGCGGACGATGATAGTCCGGCTGTTCGGACACCCCCTAGTCCAGGACTCCCTCAATGACCCACAAGTGTAGGGGATCTATCGTAGTCCTTTCAATAAGTAGGAGTGTCGAACCCAACGAGGAGCAAAAGTAAATGATAAGCGGTTTTCAGTAAGGTTTTCTCTGCAAGCACTGAAATTGTAGGTGATAGATAGTTTTGTGATAAGGTAAATAGTAATGAGTAACAACTAAATAAAGTGCAGCAAGGTGGCCCAATCCTTTATGTAGCAAAGGATAAGCCTGGACAATTTCTAATAATGAGAAAGGAGCTCCCGAGGACACATTGGGAATTATCGTCAAGCTAGTTTTCATCACGTTCATGTGATTCGCGTTCGGTACTTTGATAATTTGATATGTGGGTGGACCGGTACTTGGGTACTGCCCTAACTTGGACAAGCATCCCACTTATGATTAACCCCTATTGCAAGCATCCACAACTACAAAAGGAAGTATTAAGGTAAACCTAACCACATCATTAAGCGTATGGATCCATATCAGCCCCTAACGAAGCAACGCATAAACTAGGGTTTAAGCTTCTGTCACTCTAGCAACCCATCATCTACTTATTACTTCCCTATGCCTTCCTCTAGGCCCAAATAATGGTGAAGTGTCATGTAGTCGACGTTCACATAACAGCACTAGAGGAAAAGATAACATACATCTCATCAAAATATCAAACGAATACCAAATTCATATGACTACTAATGGCAAGACTTCACCCATGTCCTCAGGAACAAACGTAACTACTCACAAAGCATATTCATGTTCATAACCAGAGGAGTAATAATATGCATAAAGGATCTGAACATATGATCTTCCACCGAGTAAACCAATTAGCATCAACTACAAGGAGTAATCACCACTACTAGCAACCCACAGGTACCAATTTGTGGTTTTGATTCAAGATTGGATACAAGAGATGAACTAGGGTTTTGAGAGGAGATGGTGCTGGTGAAGATGTTGATGGAGATTGACCCCCTTCTGATGAGAGGATCGTTGGTGATGATGTTGGTGATGATTTCCCCCTCCCGGAGGGAAGTGTCCCCGACAAAACAGCTCCGCCAAAGCCCTAGATTGATTCCGCCAAGGTTCTACCTTGTGGCGGCGGAGTTTCGTCCCGTAAGCTTGCCCATGATTTTTTCCAGGGTAAAAGTGATGATATAGCAGAAGATGGACGCTGGAGCCGCAGCTCCAAACGGTCAGAAAAGAAGATGGTCCCGCCCTTACTTCGGCTTGAGGAGTCGTTTTCTCGCTATCTTCTTCGTCTGGATTAGCCTTTTAGCCGAAATCAGGAACCATGGAAAGCAGATACCTGATTCTATATATATATATATATATATATATATATATATATATATATATATATATATATATATATATATATATATAAGGGATATAAGTGCTGGAGCGCGCCCTATAGGGGGGGGGTGCCCCCTGTCTCCTGGAGAGGGTGTGGGCCCCTGGTCTATTTCTTTTTCTCAGAAATTCTTATTAAATCCAAAAAGTTGTTTCGTGGAGTCTCAGGACTTTTGGAGCTGTGCAGAATAGGTTTCCAATGTTTGCTCCTTTTCCAACCAGATTCCAGCTGCCGGCATTCCCACTCTTCAAGGTAAAATGGACGTATCACTCTCCTTTGCGTGGAAGACAAGCTTGGCGATCCGGATATTGTATTTCCTTCCTTGTAACCGACTCCATGTAAACCCTGGCCCTCTTCGGTGTCTATATAAACCGGAGAGGTTGGTTCTTAGAAGGCCGATCACAATTACAATCATAATCATCATAGGCTAGCTCCTAGGGTTTAGCCTCTACGATCTCGTGGTAGATCTACTCTTGTACTACTCATATCATCAATATTAATCAAGCAGGAAGTAGGGTTTTACCTCCATCGAGAGGGCCCAAACCTAGGTAAACATTGTGTCACTTGCTTCCTGTTACCATCAGCCTAAGACGCACAGATTGGGACCCCCTACCCGAGATCCGCCGGTTTTGACACCGACATTGGTGCTTTCATTGAGAGTTCATGTGTCGTCGCTGCAAGGCTTGATGGCGCCTTCAATCGTCGACAACACGGTCCAGGGCGAGACTTTTCTCCCCGGACAGATCTTCGTGTTCGGCGGCTTCGCACTACGGGCCAATTCACTTGGCCATCTGGAGCAGATCGACAGCTACGCCCCTGGCCACCAGGTCAGGTTCGGAAACCTGAACTACACGGCCGATATCCGCGGAGACTTGATCTTCGATGGAATCGGGCCTGTGGCAGGAGTTCCGGGCAATCACGATGAGCACGACCTAGACCTGCTGTGGGACAGTTCTCGGGATATTACCCCTACAGTAGTCCCGGACCTAAATCCGGAGCAGATTGCGTGGCCCAAGGACGGGTGAATGGACCCTGCCCCGCAGGCCGCACACTCATCGGCGGTAGAGCCGAACACAGGCCTCACTTCTAAGGAAGCATGTGACTCCGGACCCCCGGACTCGTATCCGGTTTTAGGTACCAGTCCGCGTGCTCCCGAGCCCGCCGAGCCTGGTTGGGCTTCGGTAGTGGAGTTTACTGCTGCGGATATCTTCCAGCACTCACCCTTTGGCGGCATGCTGAACTCATTAAAGTCTCTCTCTTTGTTAGGAGGCTCTCGGCCGAACTATGTCCGGCTCGAGTGGGAAGCAGGCGACGAAGAATTCGCTGCCCACCCACCACCCACTTCATTGCCACGGTCGATGATCTAATCGATGAGCTTGACTTCGACTCCGAAGGCATCGACGATATGGACGATGATGCAGGAGAAGATTTAGAATCTCTGGGGCGCTGGACTACTACCTCGTTACACGATATATACATGGTGGACACGCCCAAGGAGGACGACGGCGACAATCTGGAAGATAAAACCCCCGGGCAAAAGCCAAAATGACGGCGCAGACGCCGCTCAAAGTCCAGCAACAGTAAAAATAGCGACAAGAGCGCCAGAAAGATCGACACCCCAGTCAACTCCGAAGGCAACAACAACCATACGGACCCAGCGATGGAGCAGGACGAGCCAGGTCATGCCGAACACAGTTCGGAGCGGACGCTCGATCACAATGATCCCGAGGGACGAGTTCATCAAACCGTCCCAGGACAAGAACAAAGTCCAGATGACGATTCACTCATCATCCCGGAAACACGTGCGGAATGAGATAACCTCCACTGAAGGCTTATGGCCACAGCGAGAAGTCTAAAGAAGCAGAAGCAACGGCAAAAGGCCGCACAGGAAACGCTCAATCGCAGATGGAATAAAGTGCTAGACACTGAAGAAAGATACGGCGACGATCGCCATACAAAGAGCTACCCAAAACGCAAGCTACTGCCAGAATTCGACGACGAGGCCATTCCACCAAAGAACAACAGAACAGGGAGGCCGGACGTACCACTACGTAACCGCAATAGAGAAGCTACCGACGCCACGCACGATTTACGTGAGCGCCTGGAGGAGAAAGCCGGCGCGGCTAGATCCATCTACGGATCTAAAGGACACAACCCGGCGCGGGACTACGGCCACCAAAACGATTATACCAATCGAATACCAGTTCAGAATAAACACCGAACACAACAACAGCCGTCGGCATGCCACAGCACGTCCAGATACAGAGGGGCTGCTCACCCCCTGTGCTTCACCGAAGAAGTACTGGACCATGAATATCCACAAGGTTTTAAACATGTGAATATAGGGGCATACGACGGAACGACAAACCCAGGGGTCTGGATTGAGGATTTTATCCTGCATATACACATGGCTTGTGGGGATGACCTCCACGCCATCAAATACCTTCCCCTCAAGTTGAAGGGACCAGCTCGACACTGGTTGAAAAGCCTCCCCGAAAATTTGATTGGGAGTTGGGAGGAACTCGAGGATGCTTTTAGGGCGAATTTTCAAGGGACTTTTGTCCGGCCTCCGGATGTGGACGATTTAAGTCACATAATCCAACAGCCCGGAGAGTCCGCCCGCAAGCTTTGGAACAAATTCCTCACTAAGAAGAATCAAATTGTCGATTGTATGGATGCCAAAGCCTTAGCGGCATTCAAATACAGCATCCGCGACGAGTGGCTCGCCAGACACCTCGGCCAAGAAAAGCCAAGGACAATGGCAGCCTTAACAAGCCTTATGACCCGCTTTTGTGCGGGTGAAGATAGCTGGCTAGCCCGTAAAGGCACCAGCGATCCCAGCACATCCGAAATAAGGGATGGCAACGGGAAGCCACGGCATAATAAAAACAAACGTCAAAACAAGGAAGAGAGCCCGGACAGCACAACGGTAAACGCCGGATTCAGGGGCTCTCGACCCGATCAGCAAAAGAAGCCACTTAAAGGCAGTAAAGAGGGATCGTCCGGTATGAACAGAGTCCTGGACAGACTGTGCAAAATTCATGGCACCCCCGACAAACCTGTGAACCACACGCACAGAGAGTGCTGGGTCTTCAAGCAGGCCGGCAAATTAAATGTCGAACACAAGGGAAGGGAAACACCAAGTGAAGACGAGGATGAATCTCGTCAGCCGAACACTGGGGGACAAAAAAATTCCCACCAGAGGTTAAAACAGTAAACATGATCCACGCGACTCATACATCCACGAGAAGGCACGAACGCGCGCTCAGAGACGCGTACGCTATAGAGCTCATCGTACCCACACCTAACTACTGGATGACTTCTCCGATCACCTTCGATCACACGGACCACCTGACTAGTATTCGACGCGGAGGATCAGAGGCATTGGTGCTTGACCCGATAATCGACGGATACCATCTCACCCACGTCCTCATGGACGGCAGCAGTAGTCTCAATTTACTATACCAGGACACTGTCCGCAGGATGGGGATAGACCCATCCAGAATCAGCCAAAGCAACACCACCTTTGAAGGGGTGGTACCAGGCGTTGAAGCCTACGGCAGGGGCTCCGTCGTGCTGGAGGTAACATTCGGCTCCCCAGGCAACTCCAGAAGCGAAGAACTACTCTTCACCATCGCACCCTTCCAAATCAGCTATCACGCATTGCTTGGAAGAGCGGCCTTCGTCCGCTTCAACGCAATACCACACTATGCCTACCTTACACTCAAGATGCCCGGTCCACGTGGCGTCATCACCGTTTACGAAAACACAGAGCGCTCTTCACGCGCGGAGGAATACGCGACGGCTCTAGCGGCCGGACTCTAAGCGGCCTCCGATTCCAAAAAGCATGGCTGGTCGTCAAGAACACGTACACGGTTAGACGAGTCCGACAACCCAGATAAAAATGAGCCAGGGCGTAGTATACGTAATCCCATAGAGGACACCAGGAGCTATAGATATTTAACAAAACCCCACTGACGGCCTGACCTTATTTACAGGCCAATGCCTTACACTTTCACCATCTATCGCACGCTTACATCGTACTCTGTTACATGAAGTTTTTCTTTTTTTACAGACACAACACGTGTGATACCCTTCCAGGAAACAGCATAACGGAGACAAAGGCACAGACGTGCAGCAGGGCCCCGCTCAAAGGTTTCTCTTTAGATTAAGCCCCTGTGTAAACCTTTTATATTGCCTCTTGTTGTTCACACATCCCATGGGTACTACACCCACAGCGGATACTGCCGTTATTGGCATTTCGCCACGACGGATTAACGCACGTACCTAGAAATACAGGGTTTATAATGAAAGGGCATTCTTCAGCCCATTTTCTGTTACAAAGTCCGAATACCTTCGGGAGTGTTCGGCGTCACGAGTTTGGCCTTATAGGCATCAGCTCCGAATCATGTATTTGGTCAAATGTTGGGTTTGCCCGGCTCCTGGGTTTGCCGCCTTACGTTCCGTTCTTATCGGCTAAGACGGCCAAAGGAGAACTACTGCGATTGCCCTGGTTATTCTGGATGAGCACCTTAGTAGAGAAAGCCGAAAACTGACTGTCATGATACAGCGAGAGACTATTCAACCACTCGAAGACCTATCGGAATCTTTAGGATCCTTCCGCATTAACGAAGGACTGTTTCCCGGTCATGTACACATGCGCCTGTATTCGGATGCACGCGAAGGTACCAGGGGCTACATAGTAGCCCTACCGTTAGACTCCCATGGCTAAGCGAAAGTGTTACAGCTATATAGTCCGGTTGTCTAGTTCGACGTGCGATCACCTCCTTAATGGACCAAGACGTTGGATCAAGTGTGATTACGCATATTTTTTGCGAACACCTCCGCATTGTATGCGTGGGGGCTGAAGCCAATGACTGCTAACTTTCGGATTACATATGTATATATATATATATATATATATATATATATATATATATATATATATATATATATATATATATATATATATATATATATATATGGCCGCATAGGAGACACAATAATACTTTTAGGCAAAAAGTATAAATATAGCCTTGTAACCAAAATAACATTGGTTTTACAATGATTCGATCTATCACTCGAATAAGACATTCTTCGAGCACTGCGCCTCTATTAAGCGGGCACCCTCGGTTACCTGCGCCAAGTAGTGCTCGGCCGGATACTGGCCTTCCGCCGGATTCTGGGTCACTACAATGGTGGCCTCCATATCTGTCCAATATGCTTTAACGCAGGTAAGAGCCATCCGTGCACCCACTATGCACGCCAACCTTCTCATGGCATCGATCTGAGGCACGGCCCCAAGGAATTGTTGCACCAAACCAAAGTAACTGTCCGGCTAAGGCCCCTTCGGCCAAAGATGGTCTATTACAGACCGCATTGCAAGCCCGGACAGCCTATGAAGCTCTGCTACAACAACCATCTTCTCACTTAATGGCAGCGGGCGCGTGGGAGCACTGAATTGCGACCAGAAAAGCTTATCCACTTCTTTATCACCTTGATCCTCGAAAAACTTGGCTGCATCAGTTGTACTCTTTGCCAAGTCCGCACACGCGTCTGTAGGACTCTAGCATCCATCCAGGGGAGCATACTTCGGATCCAAAAACTTCGTCCGCAGTAAGTAGGAGCCCCCAGCCGCGATTTTACCGGCCTGTTGAAGCTCCTCCCGCACACCCCTGAACTCGGTCTGCATCTCCTTGGTGGCATTAAGCGCCTTGTTCAGGTTGGCCGAACTAGCCTTATTCTCCTTTTCAAGGAGTTCATACCGGTCGGCGGCATTTTTCAACTCCATAGCCATTTCGGCTATCTTTTCCTCGCTTCGGTGATGAGCAGCCTGTCCGGCTCTCAATTCTTCGGCCGCCTTTAGGGCAGCCGCACTGCTAACCCGAGCTTGTTCCTTGGCCTGGGCAAGTTCCGCCCTCAGGGCTTCCACGGCAGCAGCACCATCTGCAGTCCAAGCATATTGCATTAATATTATGCCCTCTCATATTTTCCTATACAACATAATAAGGAAAGCAGAGCACATACCTTGTGACTCGTCCAGCCGCTCGTTCACCAGCATGATATCGGCATCAATAGATCTGATCTGCCTCCTTAGCTTGGCAACTTCAACGGACTGGTCGGTTGCCGGACCCTTAGATACCTACGCATACGCACAGCACAATCATTACTATATGATCCCCCGTTTGTCGCCTAGGGCGGGCAACCAGAGTCTCAGGGGCTACTATCCATATGGAGCACACCTAGCGCGTGCCTCACAGCCAAAAATTAGTGTATTTTTTACTAATACCTCAAAGCCTCTGAGCAGGCTTGTAAATGCTTCATTCAAACCGCTTGTGGCAGATGAAATCTTCTTGAGCACTGCGCCCATTAATGAGCGGTGCTCCTCCGAGAGCGCAGCTCGCTCCAGAAGGCCTGTCAGTATGTCCGGCCGGACATTGAACTGTGCCGGACCCTTCTCATTGCCCCACGTGGGAGCCAAACGCTCCGGGCTCAGGGCGGCTGATGCAATAGCTTCCGGCTTCGGCAGATCCGGACTCCTCCGTGACGACACCTCGGTGTCGCCCGCTTCATGAGGCGGAGAGGTGGGTGGCGTCTCGCTCTCCATCATCTTCGGAGGAAGATCCCCCGAAGATGAACTCTGTTGAGAAGAGCTGCTAGCCGGACTGCAAAAGACGAATCCTGGTTATTGATCTCGGAGAAACAAAGTACCTTCGAATTAACGATTAACTTACAGCTCGGTGGAGGGCTGGCCCGTTGGCGGGCATGATGCGGTGAGGGTGCCCGTCGGGGCAGAGCCCCCTGGTGATACCTTTTTCCCTGGTTTGGGCATCTCCGTCTCCAAGTCTTTGGAAGCGGCCCTTTTCTTCCCGCGCAGGGAGGAGGCTTTAGCCTCCCCTTCCCGACTATCCTCCTTAGGGGAGGTAACATTCCCCCGGTTCGGATGCGCAGCGTGTGAAGTTCGGTTTCTTTGTTCTTCCCCTTGTCTTTCCCTGAGGGAATTTTGCTGAGCACCCGGTCAAGCATCTTGGCAATGGTGGGACTAGGCGAGCCTTCGGGAAGTGGCGCCGGACACCTGATTCTCTTTGCCTTGCTGAGCCATTCCTGGCCACGGATGATTTTCAAAATAACAACTATGACAAATATAAAACAAACTGTCCGGTATCAAGGTCACTTACTTGGGTATCTAGGCGATTGCAGCTTAGGCCCGCATCCTCGGTGGTGTCTGGACACTCTACTTGTGGTCCGAAGAATAATTTACACATCCCTTCGAGCTTCAGGCCGAAGAAGTGCTTAACAATCCGTGGACCCTCTGGATTGAACTCCCACATCCGGAGAGGCCGGCGTTGGCACGGCAACATCCGTCAGATTAACATCACTTGAATTATGCTGACAAGGTTAATGTCCCTCTTGAGAAGCTCCCGGATGCGGCTCTGCAGTATTGGTACATCACCAGCGGGCCACCAATTCCGTCCTACGTCGGTCCAAGACGCCAGTTGTGATGGAGGGCCCGAGCGGAACTCGAGGGCGGCCACCCACTTTGTGCCTCTGGGAGCCATAACATAAAACCACCTCAGTTGCCATACATCGGATACTTCTGGGAAAGAACCCTCTGGCCATGGGGCATCGGTGTTCCTGCTTATTATGGCACCTCCGCACTCCGCATGTCGCCCCTCGATCATCTTCGGCTTCACATTGAACGTCTTGAGCCATAAGCCGAAGTGTGGGGTGACATGGAGGAAGGCCTCGCACACTATAATGAACGGCGAAATACGGAGGATAGCATTCGGAGCTAGATCATGAAAGTCTAACCCGTAATAGAACATGAGCCCCCTCACAAAGGGATCGAGGGTGAGGCCCAGGCCATGGAGAAAGTGAGGAACGAATACGACGCTCTCATTGGGCTCCGGTGTAGGGATGACCTGCCCTGGAGCAGGAAGCCTATGCTGGATGTCGGCGGTCAGATATCCGACCTCCCTAAGCCTCGCAATGTCCTCCTCTTGGATCAAGGAGGCCACCCACCGGCCTTGAGGGTTGGATCTGGACACATTGGAGGATCCGGGTGTTGGAGCTTAGGTCTCGGGTGTTAGAACTCGAGGTGCGAGAAGGCGCAGGGGAGGTGGAAAAGAGGCATAGGCCTCGACCCCTTTATAAAGGGGGTGAATATCAAGAGTCCTCATGATGACCACTTGAGGCTTATCTAAAAGCACATGGAGTCATGCCAACGGTCATCGCGGGGTTACGCACGCCCATATTAATGGAAGATCTCGTAATAAGAGGAACACAATCTCTGCTTTGACAGGACGTGCCAATAAAACTGCCTCGCAACGCGAGTCGAGGTGGGGCGAGAAACACCGGTTCGTGTTGAACCGGGCCACGATGCAAAGGCACGACGTATGAAGATTGCCAACAGATCAGATTTATGCTATATTCCCTACGATGGTATGGGAGAAATCATCTCGCAGATCCGGACACGGTTTAAGTGTTCGATAATTACTTTGGAGTATTCGGAGAAGGAATCTGCCTTGCAATGCCGAAGACAAGACTGCGTGCTGGACTCATCGTCATTGAAGCCTGGTTCAGGGGCTACTGAGGGAGTCCTGGATTAGGGGGTATCCGGACAGCCGGACTATATACTTCGTCCGGATTATTGGAGCGTGAAGATACAAGGCTCAAGACTCCGTCCTGTGTCCGGATGGGACTCTCCTTTGCGTGGAAGACAAGCTTGGCGATCCGGATATTGTATTTCCTTCCTTGTAACCGACTGCATTTAAACCCTGGCCCTCTCCGGTGTCTATATAAACCGAAGAGGTTGGTTCTTAGAAGGCCGATCACAATTACAATCATAATCATCATAGGCTAGCTCCTAGGGTTTAGCCTCTACGATCTCGTGGTAGATCTACTCTTGTGCTACTCATATCATCAATATTAATCAAGTAGAAAGTAGGGTTTTACCTCCATCGAGAGGGCCCAAACCTGGGTAAACATTGTGTCCCTTGCTTCCTGTTAACATCAGCCTAAGACGCACAGATCGGGACCCCCTACCCGAGATCTGCCGGTTTTGACACCGACAGCGGCTGACCTCCACCAACAACACACCTATGGTGCGGGGCACCAAGAATAGCGACAGCCACCGCCTGTGGTGGGGCGTCCCCGGCTGCACGCTTCACGCCGTCCTCCAGCACCTCGAGGGTGGCAACGAGCCGCCGTTGACGTACCCTGCCGCCCCGGTCTCCCGCCGGCGCTCTTCTGCATCAAGGTCGAGCCAGCGGAGACGTCGCTCAGCCAGCGCACCCGCAGTGCCGACATCGTCATCAACGAGGGCGGGCGCGCCTCCTCCTCGGCTCCTCCCCGCCTCGTCAAGCCGAAGACGGAGCCGAGGCTCGCCATCGTGAAGACGGAGCCAGGTCTCGACGACGTGAAGACGGAGCCGGGGCTCGACGACGTGGCGGCCATGAAGTGGGCGTGGGATGACTGGGCACAGCTGGAGTTGGAGCGCCAGCGCCGCGCCCTAGAGGAAATCGCCGGTCGGCGCCGGGGCCGCGACTAGGAAGGTGTCATCGTTCTCGACGACAGCAACGACGACGCGCCGCCGCCGGTTCGCTAGTGTGACCCCGGGCAGGGGTCCAGCAGTGGCGGACCCGTGAAGGAGGAGAAGGACGGTGACAACGGCGGTGACGACAATTATGCTGCGTTCAGCGAGTTCTTTGGCCTATAGTCGCGGCCTTTGTTTTTTTAGTAAATTTTAAGTTTGCTATGTAAAAATTGCTTAAGTCGCCGAAGTTTATGTCCTGCTTGCCGAATTTCTTTTCAATTTTTTTAAAATAGGCGTTTGGGGCGATTCCCCTGCGCAGAATAAGGATTGGAGGCAAATAAGCGAATAAAAAGGGAGATCGCCGGGGATTCGATCCTTGGTGTCCTCAATAATTGGCTACGGTACGAGCAAGCGAGCTAGTATCAAGTTCCTGACATATTACCTAGCGTGCAGCCTACTCCCGACATGCGCGCGCCAGGGCGGTAGAGGCTCAGCGCCGGGGGCGTCCCCGTGCCCCCGCTGCCCGACGTGACGCGCCCCGACTACTTCATTGGCGAGGTCGAGCGCGTGCGGGCGTCGCAAACGGAGGAGCAGCAGGCCCTCCCGGAGTGCGCCGCCGGCAACCAGGAGGAGTGGGCGGCGTACTTCGGATGCCGGCAGGCGGCGCGGCTGGCCTCCACCAACAACGCACCTATGGTGCGGGGCACCAAGAACAGCAACGGCCGCCGCCTGTGGTGGGACGCCCCCGGCCGCACACTTCACACCGTCCTCCAGCACCTCGAGGGTGGCAACGAGCCGCCGTTGACGTACCCTGCCGCCCAGGTCCCTCGCCGGCGCTCTTAAGCATCAAGGCCGAGCCAGCGGAGACGCCGCTCAGCCGGCGCACCCGCAGCGCCGGCATCGTCATCAACGAGGGCGGGCACGCCTCCTCCTCGGCTCCTCCCTGCCTCGTCAAGCCGAAGACGGAGCCGGGGCTCGCTGCCATGAAGACAGAGCCAGGTCTCGCCGGCGTGAAGACGGAGCCGGGGCTCGACGACGTGGCGGCCATTAAGTGGGCGTGGGAGGACTGAGCACGACTAGAGTTGGAGCGTCAGCGCCGCGCCCTAGAGGAAATCGCCGCTCGGCGCCGGGGCCGCAACGAGGGAGGTGTCGTTGTTCTCGACGACAGAGACGACGACGCGCCGTCGCCGGTCCGCCAGTGCGACCCCAGGCAGGGGTCCGGCAGTGGCGGCCCCGTGAAGGAGGAGAAGGACGATGACGACGGCGGTGACGACGACTACGCCGCGTTCAGCGAGTTCTTTGGCATGTAGTCGCGGCCTTTGTTTTTTAGTAAATTTTAAGTTTGCTATGTAAAAATTGCTTAAGTCGCCCAAGTTTATGTCCTGCTTGCCGAATTTATTTATTTTTTTTTAAAAATAGGCGTCTGGGGCGATTCCCCTGCGCGGAATAAGGATTGGGGGCAAATAAGCGAATAAAAAGGGAGATTGCCGGGGATTCAATCCTTGGTGTCCTCAATAATTGGATACGGTGCGAGCAAGCGAGCTAGCATCAAGTTCCTGACATTTTTGTATATACATTTCTCAAATGCTCTCTTAATATTTATGAAATACAAGATTAGCATTTTAATTTTTAATTTATTTTAGTTTTCATTCTACATTTTCTGTATACGTCTAGAACATTTTTCCAATACATGTTTAAAAAATTTCACATACGAGGTTAACATTTTTTTATACATGTTCAATATTTTTTCATAGACATTTTCAAATGCTTGATTAACATTTTCCAAATGTTGTTCAACATTTTTCAAATACACAATTAACATTTTTAATACATGGTCAACATTTTTTATACACATTTTCAACACTTTTTAATACAAGATTAACATTATTTAACAAACGGTCAACATTTTTCTATGCACATGTACCTTTTTTAAATGCTTGATTAAGAATTCTCAAATGCAATATTAACTTTTTTTTAACATGATCAACATGTTTTCTATACAAATTCAGTATTTCCCAAATGTTGATTAATATTTTGAAAATACTTGTTCAATTTTTTTCAAACGCTTGATTAACATATTTATATACATGATAATAAAATTCATCGTTGCTTAATACATGATCAACAATTTTCGTACAAACGTTCAACATTTTTTGGAATGGTTGATTAATATTTTCAGAAATACTTGTTCAACATTTTTCAAATATTTGTTCAACACTTTTCAAATGTTTTTCTATAGGTTTTTTGTAATGTATATATTTAGAATATTTTAAAATATAAACAAAAGTACAAAAATAAAACAGAAAATGAAAACAAAAAATATAAAAAACAGAGAAAGGAGGTTGTGGCCTCCCACGCTCCTGGGCCAGTCCATCTCGGTCTCCCTTCATTGAGGGTTCGTACCCTCTCGCAAACGAGAGATATAGAGGCGCCCACGCATCTCCCAATTGCAGGCGGAAGGATACATAGCCACATAGTACATGGCCTATTGGGATCGGTTTGGTGTGGTGCTTACTAGTTAAATTGATAAGTTGGGCTGCTAATTAGGTCATTTAGCAGGTATACCTATATACTGCAGTGCTACTAGTTCTAACCTCTCCCTGTCTTCGCCCATGGCCATGGCTTTATTTGGGTGGATTACTGGATCTTGCGCGGGCGGATCATTTTAGCTTTAGGTTTTAGGGCCCTAGTAGCTTAGGTGTTTGGATCGTTCGACATCTTGGCTTCGACGGTGATGGCCACGCTAAATAAAGAAGCTCCAGATTCTTCACAGACGAGGTGATCGTCACTATCGTCGGTGATGGATTTCAAAAATAATCTGTTCAAGCGGGGATGTCATGGCGGCAGCGGCATTCTTGTGGTGGAGTTGTGTCCTTGGGCTCCGCCGTTGGAACGATGTCTCCTCCAGCATTGGTGCGAAGCTTGGGAGGTAGTCCAGGACCGGATGCAAACTATGGTCTACGTCGACGACATCTGGAAGAGGAAACACAAGCTGGGTTCGTAGTTGATGACTGGCAGGTATGGTTTCCTCCTTCGGCGTCTTAGTCTTGGCGGGGTGCCAGATCTGGAGCTTGATGGTGTGTCCGGAGTGTTGCCCCGGTCTGAAATTTCAACGACAATAGTTTCACCTTTGATGAGCCACCTTGAAGGTCCGTAAAGCTGCATACCAGTGATGGAGCTGTGTCGAGCTCAGATGAGAAGGTGATCCGTCATTTTTTTCTTTGGTCGCTGCTGAGGTAGTGCCGGAGACAGGTGACAGGCGTTGTTGTCAAGCTTACATGATTCTTTGGTCTCGATTGTATTTTTACTTCTTGGCTAGTAATCCTTTGTGCAAAGGATAGCGTTTGTTGTCCTTTCAGTCTGTCATGTCCATCTTTACGTGGCTTGTACTATGGTCTTTATTATACGAATGAGATACACATTACCATGCAAAAAATGTAGACATTATATTTCACTAGCTAGTTTCACATTCTCGATTATGGACTGCTGTCAATCCTGATTTTTTTTAAAAAAATTCCGGCGGGATTGGTGGACAAATTAGGCATCCTTTGATTCGTCGGATCGAAATATCATAGGGATAGAAAAATTGTAGGAAATGTATCTAAAATTCTATGAATAGGAATAGAAAAAGTGATGCTATTTGGTTCACATGATAGGTTTGTTTCACTGAGTCTAGTCTAATGTTTATTCTCATTTGAAATGTGAAGGATGGGAACCTATCCTACATAGGAATTCATTTCTACAAATCAAATGGCTCTAAAGGAAATTCCTAAATAATTCCCATGAAACTCCTCCAAACCAAACGAGGACTAGAGTGACTTTTCAAGTGTTCAAGGGAATCAAACTTCTCGGTCCAGGGCTCTGCTGGATATCCTAGTGGAAGCACAGTTCTTTGTACAACCCTCCAGGGACAGATGAGAAAGAGATGATAGATAGAATCTCAATGTCATATCAATTTGTCAACTTGTCTTATTTGGATAATGTTTACGAGGCCAAGATACTCGTTCTGGAATATCGTACTTTTCTTATGAGACATATGTAGTACAATCCCTACGCGTGTAGGGATCATTGAATGGTGCGGTCATTTGGAATCTTGCGATAGATGGACCACCTAATGTTCCAGTGTGGGGTTGCACAATTTTTTGAGGTAAATACATTGGCGGTACTAAAACTAGCTACCCATGGTTAGTACTAGTGGCTGGGGCGCGCCTTGGCGCACCTCCTCTGCGTCACGGTGCGCACCAGTTATGCTGATGTACTTGTTAACGTTCTAACATTGCAGTTAAGATACAGTGGTTAAAATAGAAGTGCAGCGGAAGAATTTCCTTTTATAAAGCAGAGCAATCATATAGTAGTCTTATAATACTAATAGGTCTATATTATTGGCCCGGTGAGGGAGTCCCGGACTAGGGGATGTCCGGATAGCCGAACTATCATCTTCGGCCGGACTCCTGGACTATGAAGATACAAGATTGAAGACTTCGTCCCGTTTCCGGATGGGACTTTCCTTGGCGTGGAAGGCAAGCTTGGTGATACGGATATGTAGATTTCCTACCATTGTAACCGACTCTGTGTAACCCTAACCCTCTTCGGTGCTTATATAAACCGGAGGGTTTTAGTCCACAGGATGAACAACAATCATACCATAGGCTAGCTTCTAGGGTTTAGCCTCTCTGATCTCGTGGTAGATCTACTCTTGTACTACCCATATCATCAATATCAATCAAGCAGGAGTAGGGTTTTACCTCCATCGAGAGGGCCCGAACCTGGGTAAAAACATCGTGTCCCTTGTCTCCTGTTACCATCCGCCTAGACGCACAGTTCGGGACCCCCTACCCGAGATCCGCCGGTTTTGACACCGACATTGGTGCTTTCATTGAGAGTTCCTCTGTGTCATCATCTTTAGGCCCGATGGCTCCTCCGATCATCAACAACAATGGGGTCCAGGGTGAGACTTTTCTCCCCGGACAGATATTCGTATTCGGCGGCTTTGAACTGCGGGCCAATTCGCTTGGCCATCTGGAGTAGATCGAAAGCTACGCCCCTGGCCATCAGGTCAGATTTGGAAGTTTGAACTATACGGCTGACGTCCGTGGAGACTTGATCTTCGACAGGTTTGAGCCACAGCCAAGCGCGCTGCACTGTCACGATGGGCATGATCTAGCTCTGCCGCCGAACAGTGCCCTGGAGGCCGCACAAGTATCCGCTCCGACCCTTAGCTCGGAGCCGACTGCGCCGATCGAGAACTGGTGGCTGGACACGGCCTCGGGGGCTGCGATCTCTACGGCGATTGAGCCGAACACCAACCATGTCCTTTGTGAAGCTCGTGACTCCAAGGTGCCGGACTCCGAACCCCTCGCGCCCCTGCCAATCGAATCCGATTGGGCGCCGGTTATGTAGTTCACTGCCGCAGACATCTTTCAGCACTCGCCCTTTGGCGACATCCTGAATTCACTAAAGTCTCTCTCTTTATTATGAGAGCCCTGGCCGGATTATGGTCAGCAAGCTTGGGATGCAGACGACGAAGAAATTCAAAGCCCACCCACCACCCACTTCGTAGCCACTGTCGAAAGTTTAAACGACGTGCTCGATTTCGACTCCGAAGACATCGACGGTATGGACGGCGATGTAGGAGATAAGAATGAACTAGCACCTATAAGGCACTGGACAGCCCCCTCATCTCACGATGTATACATGGTGGACACTCCTAAAGGAAGCGACAACGAGGAGCAACGGGACGACACGAGGGATCATCCCCTCGAAAAGCAGTCAAAACGGCGACGTAAGCGCCGCTCGAAGTCCCGCCTCGACAAAGACAATAGTCATTCAGACCCAGCCTTAGAGCAGGGCGAACCGGTGGATGACGAACATGCTATCAAGCAACCGTCCGAACAGGACAATCTGGATAAACAATCTGTCCCCGGCGAAGATAACAGTCCAGACGATCTCACGTCGGACAAGTTACTGGAGCAGAAAAACCTCCACGGAAGGCTCGTCGCCACTGCGCGTAGCCTGAAAAAGCAGAAGCAGAAGCTCAAAACAGCGGAAGATGCGCTCAGAATTAGATGGAGCAAAGTACTCAACACCGCAGACAAATACGGCGACAGCCGCCGAACAAAGAGCTACCCGAAGCGAAAACTACTGCCCGAATTTGATGACGAGGCTGTAGAGCCACCGCAATCAAAAAACAAGGAGACCACCCGGTTGGATAGACGACCCCATGGAAAACATAGAGCAGCAAACGGCGCCGCACACAAGCCGGCACGCGATCTGCACACGGACTCACATCAAAAAGATGGCCCAGTTAGATCTATCTACGGGCCAAGAAAGCAAGCTCTAGTAAGCAATGCAACACGTCAAGTATCCGAATACTATGGTACACCTAAATATAGGGGTGCCGCACACCCCCTATATTTCACCGATAAGGTTCTGGATCATGAATTTCCAGCGGGATTCAAGCCCGTAAATATAGAGGCATACGACGGAACAACAGACCCTGGAGTCTAGATTGAGGATTACATCCTCCACATACACATGGCTAGAGGAGATGACCTCCACGCCATAAAATACTTACCCCTCAAGCTCAAAGGGCCAGCCCGGCACTGGCTCAAAAGCCTCCCCGAAAACACCATTGGAAGTTGGGATGAGCTCGAGGATGCTTTTCGGGCAAATTTTCAAGGGACCTATGTCCGACCTCCGGATGCAGACGATTTAAGTCACATAACTCAATAACCCGGAGAGTCAGCCCGAAAATTCTGGAACAGATTCCTCACTAAAAGGAACCAAATAGTCGACTGTCTGGACGTTGAAGCCTTAGCAGCTTTCAAACACAAAGTACGAGACGAATGGCTCGCCAGACACCTCGGCCAAGGAAAGCCAAGAACAATGGCTGCATTAACAAGCCTCATGACCCGCTTTTGCGCAGGAGAGGATAGCTGGCTGGCAAGATGCAGTACCAGTGACCCAAGTACATCCGAAGTCAGGGATGGAAACGGGAAACCGCGACGCGGCAAAGAACAGCGCCGGACCAAGGGCAGCAGCCCAAAGAGCACGGCAGTCAACGCCGGATTCAAAAGCTCCCGGCAGAATCATAAAAATTTGCCCCCTAAGGATAATAGGGACGAGTTATCCAACTTAAACAAAATCTTGGACAAGATATGCCAAATCCACAATACTCCCGGGAAGCCTGCAAACCATACCCACAGAGATTGTTGGGTCTTCAAGCAGTCCGGCAAACTCAAAGCCGAACACAAGGGGCTCGACACACCAAGCGAGGACGATGACGAACCCCACAAGCAGAGCACCGGAAGACAAAAGAATTTCCCACAAGAAGTCAAAACAGTAAATTCGCTTCACGTGAAAAAAGGAAAAAACAGAACGGCGCCCATAGATACGCGCCATATGGCCTATCCCAGAGGAGTCCCGCCACTGGTTGTCAAAACCAATCACCTTCGACCATCAGGATTACTCTAGATGTATCCGGAATGCAGGATGGACTGCCTTGATATTAGATCTGATAATCGACGGACTCCAATTTACACAAGTCCTAATGGACGGCGGCAGTGATCTAAACCTGCTATATCAGGACACAATCCGCAAAATGGGGATAGACCCGACCAAAATTCGCCATAGCAACACTTCCTTTCAAGGGGTAATGCCAGGCCGATATGCCCATTGTACGGGCTCTCTATTGCTAGAAGTTGTGTTCGGCTCACCCGACAACTTCCGCCGCGAAAGGTTAACCTTCCACCTCGCCCCATTTACGAGTAGCTATCAAGCACTACTGGGGCGCGAAGCTTTCGCCCGCTTTAACGCAGTACCGCATTATGCATCCCTCACACTTAAAATGCCCGGTCCACGAGGCATCATCTCCTTAAAGGGGAATATCGAGTGTTCCTTGAGCGCGGAAGATTGTGTGACTGCCTTGACGACCACATACTAAACCGGCTTCACTAATCCAAGCACCTAAACAGGTTGTTCAGACCCCGGACACGGTTACACGAGTCCGGCGTAAACATACAGGGGCTTACCAGCCGCATACCCCCGCATTAGGGGCTCTGCGCATATACAACAAGAGACAATAAAGCTCAATTTTATTCATTTTTTGAAACGTACTTTGTTTATTTAATATAACATACATTTTCGCACGATCTTTTTCAACTAAGTTCCTCTCTTTTACAGATGAACACCGTGCGACACCCGTCCAGGATACGGCACAACGGAGACACAGGCGCAGACGTGCAGCAGGGACCCGTTGCAAGGATTCTTTTCAGATTAAGACCCTGCGTAAACCTTTTTTACTGTCTCTTGTTGATACACATCCCCTGATTTCTTATTATAACCAAGGAGGAGGCTGGCGTTTTGGCATAGGCCACGTTAGAATTTTGCGCGTGCCTGGACACCAGGGGCTTACTACAAAGGGAGTTGTTCTGCCCGCTTTCATAAAGACCGAATACCTTAGGGAGTGTTCGGCGTCTCGAGTTAGGCCTTATATGCATCAGCTCTGAATCATGTCTTTGGTAAAATGTTGGGTTTGCTCGGCTCCTGTGTTTTGCTGCCTTACGTTCCGCCCTATCGGCAAACGCGGCACCAGGAGAACTACTGCGATTGTGCCCCGGTTCGGCCAGGCGAGCACCTCAGTAGAGAAAGCCGAAAACTGACTATCATGATATAGTGTGAGACTGGTCAACCACTCGATGACCCGCCGGAATCTATAGGATTCCTCCGCATTGACGAAGGGCCGTTTCCCGGTCAGGCACATACACGCCCCGAATTCGAGTGAGCATGGTGCCCCTAGGGGCTATATAGTAGCCCCATTGTCAAACTCCTATGGCTAAGTGAAAGTGATAAAGCATTATAGTCCGGTTGCCTAGTTTGCTATGCTACCACCTCCTTTATAGGACCAAGACGTTGGATCAAGTGTGAAAATGCGCCTTTTGCAAACACCCCCACATTATATGCGTGGGGGCTGAAGCCGAAGACTGCCATCTTTCAGGTTATATACACATATACATCAACGGCCGCACAGGAGGTATTTTAATTCTTGAAGGCACAAGTATAAAAAGCATTTATATTCCATCGAAACATTGTTTCACAATAATACATGTTATTCGAACATAATATCCTTCGAGCACTGCGTCTCTATTAAAAGAGCGCCCTGCAGAACTTCCTGAAAATAGTGCTCGACAGATACTCGGCTTCCGTCCGAATCTTGGGTTGCAACATCGGTGACCTTCATCTCCGCCCAGTATGTCTTGACACGGGCAAGAGCCATCCGCGCACCCTCTATGCATGACGACCTCCTTATTGCATTGATATGCGGCACGACACCAAGGAACTGCTGCACCAAGCCAAAATAACTCTTCGGCTCGGGCCTCTTCGGCCACAAAAGACTCACGACATCCTTCATCGCAAGTCCGGATAACCTATTCAGCTCCGCCCATTCGGCCAAGCGATCGGTTAATGGAAGTGGGCACTCCGGACTATGGAACTGCGACCAAAAAACCTTCCCCGTTTCGTGATCCTCTTGATCTCGGAAGTGTTCGGCCGCGTCCGCCGCACTTGCCGCCAAGTCCAGATAAGCATCTTCCGCACTCCACAGCCGGTCCAACTGAGCATAATTAGGGTCCAAGAATTTCCTCCGCAGCAGAAAGGGCTTTCCAGCCGCGATATCTCCGGCCTGACGCAGCTCCTCCTTCATAGCTCTCATCGCAGAGTGAGCATCCTTTGCCTCGGCAGTGGCCTTCTTCAGTTCCTCTCATACCACCCGATCTTATTTTTCAAGAAGCTTGCAGCGGTCGGCAGCATTCTTCAACTCCACGGCCATCTCGGCCATCTCCTTCTTGCTTTGGCAGTGAGCAGCCTGTTTGGCTTTTAGCTCTTCGGCCGCCTTTAAGGCATCCGCGTCACTCTTTCTGGCCTGCTCCTTGGCCTGGGCGAGCTCCGCCCGCAGGTTGGCAGCGGCACCATCTGCGTCAAGCATACTTGTTGTGAGGCACGGGCATCAAGCTCCCTTACCAGGTGTCCGCGGAGAGATCACATACCTTGTGACTCGTCAAGACGCTTATTGACAAGTGCGATGTCGGTATCTGCCACGTCAAGTTGCCGCTTTAGTTCGGCAAATCCATCAGTCCGGCTAGCCACCGGACACTTCGCCACCTACATAGGAAGGGCGGCATATTATACCTGGGATTATGATCCTCGGCGCGCTGTCATTTTTGACAACACACCGAGTCTCAGGGGCTACTATCTACACATGACACATTTTATATGCGGAACTGTCATAAGGTACATCATTTGCGTACCTCAAAACCTGTCAGTAAACTTCTAACGACTTCATGCAATCCGCTCTCAGCGGACGAAATCCTTTCAATCACCGTACCCATTAATGCACGGTGATCTTCTGAGATAAACGCTCGCCCGAGCAGATCCTTCAGCTCCTCCGACCGTACACCATATGGTGTCGGACTCGTCCGATGGCCTTTTTCGAAGGCCGAACGCGGAGGGCTTTGAGGGGACATACGACTACCTTCCGGCCCCGCCAGACTCGGAGAAACCCTCCGTGACGACACCTCAGGGTCGCCCGCCTCATAAGGCGGTACGGCAGGGGGAGGCGTTTCGCTCTCTATCATCTCCGGACGAAGATCCCCCGAAGATGAGCTCTGCTGAGAAGGGCTGAGATCCGAACTACAAGGTAAAATTTCGGTTATCTTCATCAGAAATAAGGCAGGGATATCCTTTATTTTAAACTCCCCTTTTTACTCAGGGCTCAGTGGAGGGCTGATCCCCTTGGGGGCATAATGCGGCCAAGGCATCTCTCGGCGCAGGACCCTCTGACGAAGATTTCTTCCCCCACTTTGAGACCATGGTCTCCAGGTCTTCAGAGGCGGTCCTCTTCTTCCCTTGGATGGAGGGATTCTCGATCCCTCCTTTCCTGGCAACCTCCTTCACGGAGGCGGTAGCTTCCTTGTTCCCCCCTTCGCCTTCTACCGAAGGCGCAACCTCCAGCATCCGGGTTAACACGGGATCCGGCGTGGTCTCGGGGAGGGGGGCGGACACCTGATTAACTTTGCTTTCGCTATCCACTCATGTTCAAGGAACAGCTCTTTTAAAGGGCAAGTTTGTAATAAATATAGGATAGCGTGTCCGGGTACAGAGCTAATTACTTGAGTATCCGGGCGATTGCAGCTCAGACCTGCGTCCTCGGTCAAGTCCAGACACATCTCTTGTGATCCGAAGAAAAGCTTGTACATCTCCACGGGCGTCGCACCCATAAAATGTTGGAGAGCTCGTGGTCCCTCCGGGTTAAATTCCCATAGGCGGAGGGGGCGACGTCTGCAGGGCAGGATGCGACGAATCAGCATGACCTACGCCACTACGACCAAAGTGATCTCTCTCTCTCTCTCTCTCTCTAGGAGGTCTCGAATGCGGCCCTGCAGCAAGGGCACGTCCTTGGACGGCCCCCAGTCAAGCCCTTTATTGACCCATGACGCCAGCCGCGGTGGAGGACCCGGGCGAAAGGCGGGTGGCGCCACCCATTTGGTGCCCCTGGGAGCTGTGATATAAAACCACTCTTGTTGCCATAAACTAAGCTCCTCTTGAAAAGAGCCCTCGGGCCACGGAGCATCAGCATTCTTGCTTATAACAGCCCCTCCGCACTCTGCCTGTTGCCCCTTGATCATCTTCGGCTCCACTTTGAAGGTCTTGAGCCACAATCCGAAGTGAGGGGTAATGCGGAGGAAGGCTTCGCACACGACAATGAACGATGAGATGTGGAGGATGGACTCCGGATCCAAGTCGTGAAATTCCAACCCATAGTAAAACAGGAGCCCCCTCACGAAGGGGTCCGTCAGGAAGCTTAACCCCTGAAGGAAGTGAGACACGAACACCACACTTTCACCAGGCTTGGGAGTGGGAATAACCTGCCCTTGGGCAGGCAGACTATGCGAAATTTCGCCGGTTAGATACCTGTCCTCTCTTAGCTTTAACACATCTTCTTCCGTAACGGAGAAAGGCATCCACCGGCCTTGCAGGTCAGAGCCGGACATCATCGAAGGTCCGAAGCGCCTGAATCCGGAGCTTTGGGTGTTGGAACTCGAGGCGAGGGGCGGATTCGATTGAGATTGAAAGAAGGAAGTGGAGCCTTGGTCTCTTTATAAAGAGGTTGAATACCAAGAGCCTCCCCCGTGACCGTTCGGGACTCGCCTTCGATAGAGGAGACGTGCCAACGGACACGGTTGGGTTACCCACGCCCGTATTGATGAGAATCCCGGAATAAGGGGACACGATCTCTGCTTTGACAAGACGTGCCAAGGAAACCGCCTCGCTAAACGCGCTGAGGTGGGACAGTAAAAACGATTCGAATAAAGGCTTGGCCGTGGTGTGATGTCACGCCACGGAATACGTCAGCAGATTGAAGTTGTGTAAATATTATTCTCTCTACGGTGGTATGTGGAACTTATTTTGCAGAGCCGGACACTATCCTTGTGTTCAAAATCTTCTATGAAGTATTCGGAGGAGGAACCCGCCTTGCAATGCCGAAGACAATATGCGCGCCGGACTCGTCGTCATTGAAGCCTGGTTCAGGGGCTACTGAGGGAGTCCCGGACTAGGGGTGTCCGGATAGCCGAACTATCATCTTCGGCCGGACTCCTGGACTATGAAGATACAAGATTGAAGACTTCGTCCCGTGTCCGGATGGGACTTTCCTTGGCGTGGAAGGCAAGCTTGGCGATACGGATATGTATATTTCCTACCATTGTAACCGACTCTGTGTAACCCTAGCCCTCTTCGGTGCTTATATAAACCGGAGGGTTTTAGTCCATAGGACGAACAACAATCATACCATAGGCTAGCTTCTAGGGTTTAGCCTCTCTGATCTCGTGGTAGATCTACTCTTGTACTACCCATATCATCAATATCAATCAAGCAGGAGTAGGGTTTTACCTCCATCGAGAGGGTCCGAACCTGGGTAAAAACATCGTGTCCCTTGTCTCCTGTTACCATCCGCCTAGACGCACAGTTCGGGACCCCCTACCCGAGATCCGCCGGTTTTGACACTGACACCCGGTGTATTCATCTTTCCAAAGACGTGCTCCCCTGGTGCGGCCATGTCTCGCGGATGTTCCAAGCCCTGCGGGTCACCTAATTGATCCTTCCAGACCCCACCGTGTAGCTGCTATCGTTGGCCTTCTCCTCTGTCTCCGAAAACACCCCGTCGTCCAGCTCGGCCTGGCCCCTAATCTATGTCCACCTGCTCTACAACACATGGAAGAGACACGCCCATGGTTGTCAATCCATAGCATGGCAACCTCCGGAAGGTAGAGTGGGGCACCGTCTGCATGAAACTGAACAACAACATCTTTAGGAGATTAAACTGCAGATCCAGATTGACACTAAGCGACTGTATCACGTCCACATATTATCTCCAACACCAGAATACATATGTTGCGCAGTTTCCTTAAGGCGAAACAAAATTATTTCTTCAAGGGTAAGCAATTGATGAAAGCATCTCTCTCTCTAATTTATCAAATTTGTTGCTCATCATTGAAGTATCTACGAATGACTCGGGAGAAAATCATCATTCCTTGAGATGATATATTCTATGTACTAAAATGAAAAAGATCAATCTTCCATCAGATTTACATGTTATTACCTTGTCCTAGTTGACGTCATTGCTGGACGAACCAATGAACCAGCCCCTTTCTATATGCTACAGTGATGTGATCATCATGGATTACAAGAAAGTAGGCTAGTTCAATCTCGAAATGACATCTCCCACAATACTGAGAGTAAAATCTATACCATTAAGCATGTGAGTCAAATAGATTTGCATACAAAATAAATTTGGAGGTTCGCATATATTGATAGCATGAGCTGCACCCTGATGACGCAACAGAAAAGTGTATAGTTTCAACTTTCACCAACTCTGAAGGCTTAAGCTCAGGAATTTCCTTTTGTCAAACGCACACCTAAATGTATGTGTCTTGTCTTTTGCTCAGGAATTTACGAGTACTGTAAAAAATACTAAAACTGAATTTATCCTGATCAAACTAAATAACATTCTTACTTAATATTGTACGAACCATGGTCTTGAAGCTCATGCATGTTCCCTATTTTCAGTTATAATTATAAATAATTCTGACATCACTTTAAATAGTACCCAGAGTCTTGACATAAATACTACTACAAATAATTGATATTGATATCACCATCAGGTGGTGGAAAAAAATTAACTCGAGTATATCCACAAAGAAGATCAATAGATGGTAGCAAACAAATGATGACAAGAACGGTTATTCTAGCATTAATATATGTATTACTTCTGGGCAGTTCAGATCGGAAGATATCAGTAACTCAATCCAGAGTTTGTAATTAAGAAAGCATTTAGTCTCTTACTGAATATAGAAAATTCTGAGGGCAAACCAAAGTAGAAAACCTATCTCTGACAACCCATATCCCAAAGAAACAGAACAAGCCCCGGTGCCAAGCATAATCAAAGTTCATGTTACAGGATGACGATGCTCAGATTTCCTTTTGGAACCTGATTTTGCATTTTCAGAATCTTTTCCCTTTAGGAATTGAGCAATGTCATGCGATACTTTGCTTACTTCTAGTCGAAATTAAGAATTGCCCTAGTCTAGGAATCCAAGTAATTACACTTCAACCAATCAAATGCCTGAAAGTAATCTTAAGTTGTAAGATGCAGAATCACTGACAAAACATACCAGCAACTCAAAAAATTATATTATTTGATTTAATACCAAAAGCCAACATCCAGAGACAAATAAAATAATTACCTAGAAGTCCTAGAAATGCTAATCAATCAACTCAGTATACCTTAATGGCTGCCAAATGTAGCAGATGCAAAGAGGGGATGCCGCGATGTGAACTCTCTGCATGCATGTAATATATACCTTCATTAGGACTGAATTACACTATTACAGCAGTGCAAACTAATCTAGATGCAATAGAGGAGAGCTTCAGATCGATGCACACGGCGTCGTAGATCATGTCCAGCGCGACCATGAGCTGGGACTGGAGGCGCAGCGGACCTGGTCCTCGTCATCGTGGGCAAAGGCGGGGAGCTGGGAGAGGTCACACCCGCCACGCAGTCCCCAGAGACGTAGCCAGCGCACCCGACAGCGCGCCTCCCTCCTGCTAAGATAAACAGTCCATGGTTGCCAAATCATGTACATAAATCATATTGTGTGGGAGCAAGAGATGAATTGCTCAAAAAAAGAAAAATGGACAAAACAAGAGCTGATGATCCTGCTAGAAATTAGTTAAAACATTAACTTTTTGTCTTTTTCGAATATCTTGCATGATCCTGCATTCCTGCTAGAAATTAGTTCATTGGAGCCAAGGCATTCAAATGCCAACATTAGCATAATACATCACTTGTAATCATCAGCTACAACAGAACACATCATGTCGTGTGTAATTGGCACAATTTCTGTCATATATGGTAAAGCTACTCCAGAATAACACACTGATGTGAATCCATTGAAAATATATTTTCTGGTTGTCATCACTATTAAAGAAACAGAGCCAAACAGAAGATACTATTACGTTGCAATCAAAGCATGTCATTCATATAGGCCACAACCTGTGCATAAAAGTAGACGATACATACATGATCTAATGAGCGACAAGTCTGTCATACTGATGGTGAGCAGAGTGACTTCTTCAACGGGCGTTCCAGCTCATCGTGATCCGGCTTCTGCTACTGCACGACATGGAGGTACACATGGTTCTCCGTCTTCTTGAAGTTCCATGGCACATGCTCCCTCCCGAATCCCTGGAACGAGTTCATGTCCACGTACAACCCCCATCCGACCTCTACACAGTACACACATACACAGAAAGAAACAATTCGTGCTATAATTTGTTTTTTTAGCCCTTGCTATAATTTGTTTAGCTGTAATCAATGATTGTGGCCACAGTTAGCAAGAAAGAAGATGTAATCAGTGCAGATAAACAAGATAGACCAACCTTTTAGCAGATTCTTCTCACCATATGGGCAACTTCCTGGATTGCAATAACACCATAATTAGGAAAATCTGATTAAAAAATTGCACAACTAATTTGCCATTTCACAAAAAATCAGCCAAATATGATGTCTTCCTTGTTATAGGAATCCAAGCCATCTATAGGACATATACAACCAATAATTGCTAGAGTAGATGTACAGTTATGTTCTTGTTCAAAGATCCTCACTACTCTACTCCAACACATGGCATAGGTAACAAAATTTCATCTAATTTAAACTCAGACATCTTGATGACATAATTAATTTGATACATAATTCAAGCTTAACTCTTAACCTTCTGTTGTTCAGTTGACTTCTCCTCACTATTATCACTTTCACTTTCAAAGTGAAAGATTTCTGCAAAGAGTAAAAATGCGTCATGATTATGAGCAGTATCAGCACATCGACTCAACATGATTAAAGATGCTAATCCTATTTTAGATTTTAAAAAATCAGTTGAAGCTCACATGAATCTATTCTTTCAGTGGAAGGTAACTAACTTCCTCACACCTGTCTAGAGACACCTGAATCTACAGGTAAACTATTCTATGCTTACGATTTTAGAGTTTCTAGTATATTCAATAATAATTTATTTGTATTGCTTAACCAAAGGCTCGGAGTTTTCACTTTGATCCAATAATGCCGGATTCGCAGGCTGTAGTGGTAAATGCTAGAACTAACAACATTTTAATGCTTGAACATAACGAAGTGGGATATCTAGGTAAGTCATATAACCAAGCCTTGGGTACAACCACCCTGCGATACTGGGATCAACCTCTGTGATAGCAAAGTCCATCCATTGCTCAACATGCGCTGGCAAGAATTATTAACAAATAAGCACTAAAGCTTGCTCAACTGTGATGATAGGAGTACTTATATTACTCACATATTCAATAAGAGAACCACCCCATAGCAGGTTGTCACCCTTTGAGCGAGCAACTGAAGGAAGAAAAGAAAATAGTGGTTAATTTAGGCAGTGTGGAATCAGTAAGACTTGGATTCAACTATATACCATAGCGTGCAATAGCCTTGCTCTAAGAAACAGCAACATCGGGAGTGTCAAGAACAGGATTCTGCGAATAAAAATTAGTCCCTTGCTCGCTGACTCACTGTATATTGAACAAATCTGTGAGTCTAATTCGTGTACCAAGCCAGCTTACCTTGATGACATTGGTGTAGGAGTCAAACCTATTGTTGTCGACGTCTTGGCCGGTCTCAGCCGGCAGCAAGCCCAGGCTGTGGCCTTGTAGTGGAAGAAGAGGGAGTCCCCGGGTCGCGCGCACCCAACGAGCCGTGCATCGTTGCGTAGCGGGGGGAGAAGGAAGACTCGCAGTGCAAGGGATGTAGAGCATGGAGGCTTTCCACGGCGGCGCCACCGGTCGATTTCACGACCATCACGCACCAGCCGCCGCAGCTCCACCGGTGCCGAAGCCGCAGCTGCTCTTTACCGTGTGGGCCGGCTTGGTCCAACCTCGCCGAGGCATAGGGCAATAAAAAAGGGAGGTAGGAGACGGCAATGGGTTTGAAATCTTGGGACGGTTGGAGACGCAGAGCAAATCGACCGAGGCCGCGAGCTGGGATGGGGCCGAAGGCGGCGGCGGCGGCAACCCTAGCTCAGCGGTGGAAAGCCAAAACAAGAGGGGAGGCTGCCTGTGTGTGAGAGATGAAAAGGAGGCCCAGTCCACACGTTTTCTCCTTTGTGTAAAAAAAGTTGCGACAGTAAAAATGCCCACGTGACATAGCCCTTCATGCGCCCTTGTAGCGACCGTTAATGGGTTTAATGCGCAATATGTGATTGTGGTCATTTGACTTGTCCTTCAGTTCATATAGGAAAAAGTCTAAAACAAACCTTAAACTTGTAGATGAAATCTAAATTGAACCCTGAACTTGTAATCCCGGAAATTGGCACATCAAACTCTTCAATCCCGGTCTATTTTGAACCTTCAGAGCGTTTCCAAACAGGGATTGGCAACGTGGCAGATCAAATCCTGGCATTGTTGTTGTGCGTTGTTACTGGGCCGGCCCAACAGACACGAGAAAAGATTTTGTTTCTTTTTCATTTTTTTAGGGATTAATTTTTCGTAAAACGCAAAGTAAAAATATTGAAAGGGTACAGGTCGCAACTGGTCTGGGCGAATAGACACCAGGCGATTTTTTTCATTTTTATAGAACACGCATAGTTAAAAACACATAAAAAGAGACAACAAGGATTCGTACTTGCGACCAAACGCTGCTGAATTGCTCCCACTAGCCACTGCAAACATTTGTCGTTGAAGTTATGATGTGATGCCCGAACATTTAAACCACATAGAGCAGCGCCGAGATTTAAATCATTTTTTGAGGGCAAACAAATATTGAAAACATGCAGGCCCGAACAATCTTTGAAATATCCGTTTCTTAAGTGGGAACAATTTTAGAAAAAATTGAATGTTGTTTTAAAAATACGAACATTTATTTAAAAAACAATTTTGAAAAAGTGAACACTGTTTGAAATATATATATATATATATATATATATATATATATATATATATATATATATATATATATATAGTAACGCTAAACTAAGCGTGAGTGTAGAATAGCTTATTCTACACCCCAGTAATGGTACATACAAAATATAGTAACGCACTATGTAAAATATAGTAATTTTTGTAAAAATGTAGTAAATTCCAAACTTCGGTGATAAAAATTTTATTTTCCGAATTACTACATTTCGTACACCGTTTTACTAGATTTTGTATATAGCGTTACTAGGGGGTGTAGAATAAGCTATTCTACACTCACGCTTAGAATAGCGTTACCCTATATATATATATATATATATATATATATATATATATATATATATATATATATATATTTAAACATAGGAACAAATTTTCTAACCTGATGTTTTGTAATAAATAAATAAATAATTGTGAGAAATTGTCGTATAAGTTTCTGAAATCTTTATGTCATTAATAAAATGTAATACACGTATTTGGCAAAATGTTACCATGTCACATTTAAAAATTTGTAATTTCGTGAATTATTTAGATTAAAAAATTACTGTCGGTATTCAAAAATTGTTCACATTTTTCTAAGGAATGTTTCGAAATTTTTCAGGAATGCTTCTATCAGTTTTTTAATATATTAACGCTTCTAACATTTTTTTAATGCGACATGCTATTTATAATCACTAGGAGCCATCACGGCTATTGGCTAGGTGTAGTCTGTGTTGTGCTAGTGCGTTTTCCTGAGTTCGAGTCTCCTAGCGAAACTTAATTTTGCGGCTGCTTATATTTTTTGCTGGAAAAAAAAAACACTACAGTATAGAGTAAGCGAGCGGCTGTGCTGTTATTTTTGCGGCTGCTTGTATTTTTTTGTTGAAAAAAACAACAACATAGTAGAGCAAGCGAGCGACTGTGCTAATAGGCCGGCCCAATTTCTCCTAATGTCCAGCCAGCCCTTGTCACGTCATCAAATACCAGGTAAATATCGTTAAGGTTTAAAATAGACCGGGATTAGGAAGTTCGGTGTGCTCATTTCCGGGATTGCAAGTTCGGGGTTTGATTTAGCTTTCACCTACAATTTCAAGGTTTATTTTGGACTTTTTCCGTTCATATATGATGCTTCCGTTTGTATCCAGCCGTATTCCCTGCTAGCATGGCACGCGCATGGCACTGGCCCACTGAT
The DNA here is from genome assembly GCA_963921465.1 of Triticum timopheevii. Lineage (NCBI taxonomy): Eukaryota > Viridiplantae > Streptophyta > Magnoliopsida > Poales > Poaceae > Triticum > Triticum timopheevii. The sequence goes on from OY997270.1 coordinate 637,901,253, forward strand.
CGCCCACTAATTTTGGCGGAAAACAGTCTGATGTACTAATTAAATTTAGAAAAGCACTCAACTACAGACAGATAGATCCCCGAATTCGGAAGGAAAAATTAAAAATTGCTAGGCGCGGGTTTCCGACAATGACGTTAAGCTCATCTTACGTGAACTAATGATGGTTGGTGCCTCATATGAATATCTATTTTTATATCCTTTCCTTAAAATAAGCGGGCCTGGCTCCTCAGTGCATACCTCTTTGCTCGGTCACTTACTATTGGGTCCCATGGCTGTCTCTCTTTCCTCTTCTTCTTCTACCACTCGTCGCACACGCCCACGCGACGAACAGAGTGGGCCTGACCGTGGTCGGCATTTCATGGCCCGGAAGCTCATGACCGCGGCCATGGCACGCGCCCGAGCCTCAATGTGCTCACTGGTCATCAAGCATTGCAGGAGCCCATGGCAAGGAGGTTTGTGGCAACACACTCCACATGCACCCCATGGTGAACGCACACTCCACATGAGCAACAATACTGCCAAAAGCAGAACTGACATATTATTGAAAAAAATCACGCCTTTATACACTAGGTCCATTAGTTATGAACTGGAAATGAATTATAACATGTATAATATAGGCCCCAAGCGAATAGAGTACTTTTAAGGCTTGTTTGATTCACATGATTCTACAAATGTAGGAAAACTATACGACTACATGAGAAAACCATAAGATAAGTAATCACAATGATTTTGCCAACTTTGGTGTTTTGTTCACGGGAATTTGGTCAATACAGGAGTCGAAATAAACTTGGTCAAATCATAGTCAAACCATATGAAAATCTATAACTAGCATGTCATTATGACACTAAAGATCTGAAGAAAATATACCCTAGAGGCAATAATAAAGTTGTTATTTTATATTTTCTTATTTCATCATAAATGTTTATTATTCATGCTAGAATTGTATTAACCGAAAACTTGATACATGTGTGGATACATAGACAAAACACCGTGTCCCTAGTAAGCCTCTACTAGACTAGCTCGTTAATCAAAGATGGTTAAGTTTTCTAACCATAGACATGTGTTGTCATTTGATGAACGGGATCACATCATTAGGAGAATGATGTGATGGACAAGACTCATCTGTTAGCTTAGTATAATGGTCGTTCAGTTTTATTGCTACTGATTTCTTCATGTCAAATACATATTCCTTCGACTATGAGATTATGCAACTCCCGGATACTGCAGGAATGCCTTGTGTGCTATCAAACGTCACAACGTAACTGGGTGATTATAAAGATGCTCTACAAGTATCACCGAAGGTGTTTGTTGAGTTGGCATAGGTTGAGATTAGGATTTATCACTCTGAGTATCAGAGAGGTATCTCCGGGCCCTCTCGGTAATACACATCAAAGTTTGCAAGCAAACGACTAAGGGGTTAGTCACGAGGTGATGTATTATGGAACGAGTAAAGAGACTTGCCGGTAACGAGATTGAACTAGGTATGAAGATACCGACGATTGAATCTCGGGCAAGTAACATATCGATGGACAAAGGGAATCTATAACGTATGTTGTCATAACGGTTTGGCCGATAAAGATATTCGTAGAATATGTGGCAGCCAATATGAGCATCTAGGTTCCTCTATTGGTTATTGGCCGGAGAGGTGTCTCAGTCATGTCTACATAGTTGTCGAACCCATAGGGTCCGCACGCTTAACGTTCGATGACAATATAGTAATGTATGAGTTATGTGATTTGGTGACCGAATGTTGTTTGCAGTCCCAGATGAGATCATGGACATGACGAGGAGTCTCGAAATGGTCGAGAGGTAAAGATTGATATATAGGACGATGGTATTCGGACACCAGAAGTGTTCCGAAAGGTACCAAGTACATATCGGATCACCGAAAGGGGTTCCGGGCACCCCCGGCAAAAGATATGGGCCTTATGGGCAAGAGGGGAAACGCACCAACCACAAGGGGCTGGTGCGCCCTCCATATGGGCCGGCCAAGGTGGAGAAGGAAAGGGGAAGGAGGAAAGGAAAAAAGGGAATAGGATTCCCCCTTCCTTCCCCCTCCCCCTCTTTCCTTCCCCTCCGATAAATATGGTAGGGGGCGAATTGGGGAGGAACCACAAGTAGGATTCAGCCTACTTGGGGCGCCCTTCTGGCTGCTCTAACCTACCCCCCCCCCCCACCTATTCATATGTGGGAGGGGGCGCCTAGCAGATCCAGACAATTGCCTAGCCGTGTGCGCCCCCCCCCCCCCCCCCCCTCCACCGTTTACACCCCCAATCATATTTTCATAGTGCTTAGGCGAAGCCCTGCAGAGATCACTTCACCATCACCGTCACCATGCCATCATGCTAACGGAACTCGTCTACTATCTCGACGTCTTGCTGGATCAAGAAGGCGAGGGACGTCACCGAGCTGAACGTGTGCAGAACTCGGAGGTGCCGTACGTTCGGTACTCGAGCAGTGGATCATGAAGAAAGTTTGACTACATCAACTGCGTTGTGAAACGCTTCCCCTTACGGTCTACGGGGGTACGTAGACAAACTCTTGCTATGCATCTCCTAGATAGATCTTGCGTGAGCGTAGGAATTTTTTTGAAATTGCATGCTACGTTCCCCAACAGTGGCATCATGACCCAGGTCTATGCGTAGATGATATGCACAAGTAGAACATAATGAGTTGTGGGCGGTGATCATCATACTGCTTACCACCAATGTCTTATTTTGATTTGGCGGTATTGTTGGATGAAGCGGCCCGGACCAACCTTACATGACCACGTTCATGAGACAGGTTCCACCGATTGACATGCAACCTGTTTTGCATAAAGGTGGCTGGCGGGTGTCTATTTCTCCTAATTTAGTTGAATCGAATTTGACTACGGCCGGTCCTTGTTGAAGGTTAAAACATCAAACTTGATAAATCACCGTTGTGATTTGTGTGCCATAGGTAAGAACGGTTCTTGCTAGAAGCACGTAAAAGCCACGTAAAACTTGCAACAACAAAGTAGAGGACGTCTAACTTGTTTTTGCAGGGAATGTTGTGATGTGATATGGTCAAGACATGATGTGATATACGTTATTGTATGAGATGATCATGTTTTGTAATCTATTGGCAACCGGCAGGTGCCTTATGGTAGTCTCTTTATTGTATGAAATACAAACACCATGTAATTGCTTTACTTTATCGCTATGAGTTAGCAATAGTCATAGAATCAATAGTTGGCGAGACGACCACGACGCAATGATGGAGATCAAAGTGTCGAGCTGGTGACGATGGAGATCATGACGATGCGTTGGAGATAGAGATCAAAAGCACAAGATGATGATGGCCATATCATGTCACCTATTTTGATTGCATGTGATGTTTATCCTTTATGCATCTTATTTTGCTTACTATGATGACATCATTATAAGATGATCCATTCACTAAATTTCAAGGTTAAAGTGTTCTCCCTGAGTATGCACCGTTGATACAGTTCGTCATGTTGAGACACCACATGATGATCGGGTGTGATAGAGTCTACATTCACATACAACAGGTGTAAGCCAGATTTACACACGCGGAATACTTGGGTTAAACTTGACGAGCCTAGCATGTACAGACATGGCCTCGGAACACTGGAGACCGAAAGGTCGAACGTGAATCATATAGTAGGTATGATCAACATAGAGATGTTCACCATTGATGACTACCCCATCTCACGTGATGATCAGACATGGGTTAGTTGATTTGGATCATGTATCACTTAGATGACTTGAGGGATGTCTATTTAAGTGGGAGTTATTAAGTAATTTGATTAACTGAACTTTAATTTATCATGAACTTAGTCCTGATAGTATTTGAAAATTATGTTGTAGATCAATAGCTCGCGTTGTAGCTTCCCTTTGTTTTTGATATGTTCCTAGAGAAAACTAAGTTGAAAGATGATAGTAGTAATGATGTGGACTCGGTCCGTGATCTGAGGATTATCCTCATTGCTGCATAGAAGAATTATGTCCTTGATGCACCTAGCACCTATTGCAGGAGCAGATGCAGACGTTATTAACATTTGGCTAGCTCGATATGGTGACTACTTAATAGTTTAGTGCGCCATGCTTTACGACTTACAACCAGGACTTCAAAAACCTTTTGAACGCCACGGAGCATATGAGATGTTCCAAGAGCTGAAATTGGTATTTCAACCTCATGCCCGTGTCGGGAGGTATGAGACCTCTGAAAAGTACTTTTCCTACAAGATGGAGGAGAATAGCTCAGCCACCGAGCATGTGCTCAGAATGTCTGGGTACTACAATCGCTTGAATCAAGTGGTAGTTAATCTTCCAGATAAGATAGTGATTGATAGAGTTCTCTAGTCACTATCACCAAGCTACTAGAACTTCATGATGAACTGTAATATGCAAGGATGGAGAAAACGATTCCCGAGCTCTTAGCGATGCTGAAATCGGCAAAGGTAGAAATCAAGAAAGAGCACCAAGTGTTCATGGTTAACAAGACCACTAGTTTCAAGAAAAATGGCAAGGGAAAGAAACGGACCTTCAAGAAGAATGGAAAGCAAGTTGTCACTCCCGTGAAGAAGCCCAAAGCTGGACCTAAGCTTGAAATTGAGTGCTTCTACTACAAAGGGAATGGTCACTAGAAGCGGAACTGCCCCAAATATTTGGCGGATAAGAAGGATGGCAAAGTAAACAAAGGTATATTTGATATACATGTTATTGATGTGTACCTTACTAGTATTCGTATTAGCTCCTGGGTATTTGATACTGGTTCAGTTGCTAAGATTAGTAACTCGAAACAGGAGTTGTAGAATAAACATAGACTAGTTAAGGGCGAGGTAACGATGTGTGTTGGAAATGATTCCAAGGTTGATACGATCACCATCGCAAACTCTCTCTACCTTTGGGATTAGTGTTGAACCTAAATAAATGTTATTTGGTGTTTGCATTGAGCATGAATATGACTGGATCATGTTTATTGCAATACGGTGATTCATTTAATTCAGAGAATAATTGTTATTCTGTTTACATGAATAAAATCTTCTATGGTCATACACCCAATGTGAATGGTTTATTGAATCTCGATCATAGTGATACACATATTCATAATATTGATGCCAAAAAATGCAAAGTTGATAATGATAGTGCAACATACTTGTGGCACTGCCATTTAGGTCTTATTGGTGTAAAGCACATGAAGAAACTCCATATGGATGGACTTTTGGAATCACTTGATTATGAATCATTTGATACTTGCGAACCATGCCTCATGGGCAAGATGACTAAAACTCCGTTCTCTGGAACAATAGAGCAAGCCAATGACTTGTTGAAAATAATACATACCGATGTATGCGGTCCGATGAGTGTTGAGGCATGCGGCAGGTATCGTTCTTTTCTAACCTTCACAGATGATTTGAGCAGATATGGGTATATCTGCTTAATGAAACACAAGTCAAAAACATTCGAAAAGTTCAAAGAATTTCAGAACGAAGTGGAGAATCATCGTAACAAGAAAATAAAGTTTCTATGATCTGATCGCGGAGGTGAATTTTGTTACGAGTTTGGCCTTCATTTAAAACAGTGTGGAATAGTTTCACAAATCACGCCGCCTGGAACACCATAGCGTTATGGTGTGTCTGAACATCGTAACCGCACTTTATTAGATATAGTGCGATATATGATGTCGCTTACCGGTTTACCACTACGTTTTGGGGTTATACATTAAGACAACCACATTCACGTTAAATAGGGCACCGTCTAAATCCGTTGTGGTGACACCGTATGAACTGTTGTTTGGCAAGAAACCTAAGCTGTCGTTTCATAAAATTTGGGGTTGCGACACTTATGTCAAAAGGCTTCAGCCTGATAAGCTCGAACCCAAATCGGAGAAGTGCATCTTTATAGGATACCCTAAGAAAACAATTGGGTACACCTTCCATCACAGATCCGAAGACTATATCTTTGTTGCTGAGAATGGGTCCTTTCTAGAGAAGGAGTTTCTCGCGAGAGAAGTGAGTGGGAGGAAAGTAGAGCTTAATAAGGTAAATGTACCTCCTCTCGAATTGGAAAGTAGCACATTAGAGAAAACCGATCTCGTGATGCCTACACCAACTAGATAGGAAGCTAATGATGATGATCATCAAACTTCAGATCAAGTTACTACTGAATTTCGTAGGTCGACCAGAGCACGATCCGCACCAGAGTGGTATGGTAATCCTGTCCTGGAAATCATGTTACTAGACCAAGGCGAACCTACAACTATGAAGAAGCTATGATGAGCCAAGATTCCAACAGATGGCTTGAGGCCATGAAATATGAGATAGGATCCATGTATGAGAACAAAGTGTGGACTTTGGTGGACTTTCTAGATGATCGGCAAGCCATAGACAATAAATGGATCTTCAAGAAGAAGGCTGACGCTGATGGTAGTGTTACTATCTACAAAGCTCGACTTTCGCAAAAGGTTATCGACAAGTTCAAGGGGTTGAAAACGATGAGACCTTCTCACCCGTAGCGATTCGATCTTAAAGTCCGTACGAATCATGTTAGCAATTGCTACATTTTATGATTATGAAATCTGGCAAATGGACGTCAAAACTGTATTCCTCAATGGATTTCTTAAAGAGTTGTATATGATGCAACTAGAAGGTTCTGTCGATCCTAAAGGTGCTAACAAAGTGTGCAAGCTCCAGCGATCCATCTATGGACTGGTACAAGCATATCAGAGTTGGAATATACACTTTGATGAGGTGACCAAAGCATATGCTTTTATACATACTTTCAGTGAAGCCTGTATTTACAAGAAAGTGAGTGGGAGCTCTGTAGCATTTCTGATATTATATGTTGATGACATATTGTTGATTGGAAATGATATAGAATTTCTGGATAGCATAAAAGGATACTTGAATAAGAGTTTTTCAATGAAAGACCTCGATGAAGCTGCTTATATATTGGGCATCAAGATCTATAGAGATATATCAAGATGCTTAATAGGACTTTCACAAAGCACATACCTTGATAAAGTTTTGAAGAAGTTCAAAATGGATCAGTCAAAGAAAGGGTTCTTGCATGTGTTACAAGGTGTAAATTTGAGTAAGACTCAAAACCCGACCACGACAGAAGATAGAGAGAGAATGAAAGTCATTCCCTATGCCTCAGCCATAGGTTCTATAAAGTATGCCATGTTGTGTACCCGACCCAGTTGTCTGCCTTGCTATGAGTTTGGCAAGGGGGTACAATAGTGATCCAGGAGTGGATCACTGGAAAACGGTCAAAATTATCCTTAGGTACCTAAAGCGGACTAAGGGAATGTTTCTCGGTTATGGAGGTGATAAAGGGTTCATCGTAAAGGGTTATGTCGATGCAAGCTTTAACACACATCCAGGTGACTCGGAGTCTCAATCTGGATACATATTGGAAGTGGGATCAATTAGCTAGAGTAGCTCCATACAGAGCTTTGTAGACATAGAAATTTGAAAAATACATATGGATCTGAATGTGACAGACCCGTTGAATAAAACTCTCTCAAAGGCAACACATGATCACACCTTAGTACTCTTTGGGTGTTAATCATATGGCGATGTGAACTAGATTATTGAATCTAGTAAACCCTTTGAGTGTTGGTCACATGGCGATGTGAACTATGGGTGTTAATCACATGACGATGTGAAATATTGGTGTTAAATCACATGGCGACGTGAACTAGATTATTGACTCCAGTGCAAGTGGGAGACTGAAGGAAATATGCCCTAGAGGCAATAATAAACTTGTTATTTTATATTTTCTTATTTCATCATAAATGTTTATTATTCATGCTAGAATTGTATTAACCAGAAACTTGATACATGTATGCATACATAGACAAAACACCGTGTCCCTAGTAAGCCTCTACTAGACTAGCTCGTTAATCAAAGATGGTTAAGTTTCTTAACCATAGACATGTGTTGTCATTTAAGGAACGGGATCACATCATTAGGAGAATGACGTGATGGACAAGACCCATCCGTTAGCTTAGCATAATGATCGTCAGTTTTATTGCTATTGCTTTCTTCATGTCAAATACATATTCCTTCGACTATGAGATTATGCAACACCCGGATACCAGAGGAATGCCTTGTGGGCTATCAAATGTCACAACATAACTGGGTGATTATAAAGATGCTCTACAGGTATCTCCGAAGGTGTTTGTTGAGTTGGCATAGATTGTGTTTAGGATTTGTCCCTCCGAGTATCAGAGAGGTATCTCTGGGCCCTCTCGGTAATACACCTCGTAAGAAGCCTTGCAAGCAAATGACTAAGGATTTAGTCACGAGGTGATGTATTACGGAACGAGTAAAGAGACTTGCCGGTAACGAAATTGAACTAGGTATGAAGATACCGACGACCGAATCTCGGGCGAGTAACATACCGATGGACAAAGAGAATAACGTATGTTGTCATAACGGTTCGACCGAAAAATATCTTCGTAGAATATGTGGGAGACAATATGAGCATATAGGTTCCACTATTGGTTATTGACCGGAGAGGTGTCTCGGTCATGTCTACATAGTTCTCGAACCCGTAGGGTCCGCACGCTTAACGTTCGATGACGATATAGTATTATATGAGTTATGTGATTTGGTGACTGAATGTTGTTCGGAGTCCCTGATGAGATCACGTACATGACGAGGAGTCTCGAAATGGTTGAGAGGTAAAGATTGATATATAGGACGATGGTATTCAGACATCGGAAGTGTTCCGGAGGGTACTGGGTACATATCGGATCACCGGAAGGGGTTCCGGGCACCCTCGGCAAAAGATATGGGTCTTATGGGCCAAGAGGGGAAACGCACCAGCCACAAGGGGCTGATGCGCCCCCCATATGGACCGACCAGGGTGGAGAAGGAAAGGGGAAGGAGGAAAGGAAAGAAAGGGAATAAGATTCCCCCTTCCTTCCCCTCCCCCCTCTTTCCTCCCCCCTCCGATAAATATGGTAGGGGGGTGAATTTGGGAGGAACCCCAAGTAGGATTCCGCCTACTTTGGGCGCCCTCCTGGCTGCTCCCTCCTCTCCCCACCTATATATATGTGGGAGGGGGCGCCTAGCAGATCCAGACAATTGCCTAGTCGTGTGCGGCGCCCCCTCCACCGTTTACACCCCCGGTCATATTTTCGTAGTGCTTAGGCGAAGCCCTGCGGAGATCACTTCACCATCACCATCACCACGCCGTCGTGCTGATGTAACTCATCTACTACCTCGACGTCTTGCTGGATCAAGAAGGCGAGGGACGTGATAACCCGCAAGTATACGGGATAGTTGTAGCCTCTTTCGATAAGTAAGAGTGTCGAACCCAACGAGGAGCTAAAGGTAGAATAAATACTCTCTCAAGTCCTATTGGCCACTTATACAACTCTACGCACGCTTGACGTTCGCTTTACCTAGAACAAGTATGAAACTAGAAGTACTTTGTAGGTGTGATAGGATAGGTTTGCAAGATAATAAAGAACACGTAAATATAAACTAGGGGCTGTTTAAATAAAGATGCAATATAGAGAGTGTGGAAAAGTGGTGGTAGGAGTTGTGGAATTGTCCCTAAGCAATTGACTATGTTACTAGACCGATAACAAGTTTTATGTGGGAGAGGCCACTTCTAACATGTCATCCCTGACTTGGAATTCTATGCACTTATGATTGGAACTATTAGCAAGCAGCCCGCAACTACTAACGTTCATTAAGGTAAAACCCAACCATAGCATTAAGATATACTAGTCCCCCTTCAATCCCATACGCAACAATCCCCTTACTCGGGTTTAAGCTTCTTTCACTCTAGCAACCCACTATAAGTGAATCATGAATGTATTGCAACACCCTATAGCGGGAATCCCTCACGCTTGCGCGACACGGAGGGCACAATAGGACAGCAACATAACCACAAGCAAATTAAATCAATCATAGCAATTCATCAACCACCAATAGGACAACGAAAATCTACTCAGACATCATAGGATGGCAACACATCATTGGAAAATAATATGAAGCATAAAGCACCATGTTCAAGTAGAGGGTACAGCGGGTTGTGCTTGAGTGGACCGCTGGATATAGATGGGGAAAGGTGATGGAGTTGTTGGTGAAGATGACGGCGGTGTTGGTGAAGATCGTGGTGATGATGATGGCCCCCGGCAACGCTCCGGTGCCACCGGAAGCAGGGGAAGAGAGCCCCCCTTCTTCTTCTTCTTCTTCCTTGACCTCCTCCCTAGATGGGAGAAGGGTTTCCCCTCTGGTCCTTGGCTCCCATGGCGTGGGAGGGGCGAGAGCCCCTCCGAGATTGGATCTATCTCTCTGTTTCCGCGTTCTCGGATTCTACCCCTTCACCATTCCTTTTATATCTGGAGATCCGTAACTCCGATTGGGGTTAATCTTCGCCCAGATTTTTCTCGTAAAATTAGCATTCTTGCGGCAAAAGAAGAGCGTCAACCGCCTTACGGGTGGCCCACGAGAGTCCAACGCACACCCGGGGGGGAGGGCGCGCCCCCTGTCTCGTGGCCACCCCGGACACTGTTTTGCGTTGATTCTTCCTCCGGAAAATCCCAAATATTCCAAAATAATTCTCCGTCCGTTTTTATCCCGTTTGGATCCATTTGATATTGGGTTTCTGCGAAACATAAAACATGCAACAGACAGGAACTGGCACTGGGCACTGGATCAATATGTTAGTCCCAAAAATAGTATAAAAAGTTGCCAAAAGTATATGAAAGTTGGATAATATTGGCATGGAACAATCAAAAATTATAGATACGACGGAGACGTATCGGCATCCCCAAGCTTAATTCCTGCTCGTCCTCGAGTAGGTAAATGATAAAAAAGATAATTTTTGATGTGAATGCTACCTAGCATAATCTTGATCATATGTCTAATCATGGCATGAATATTAAGACACGAGTTATTCAAAGCAATAGTCTATCATTTGACATAAAAACAATAATACTTCGAGCGTACCAATAAAGCAATCATGTCTTTTCAAAACAACATGGCCAAAGAAAGTTATCCCTACAAAATCATATAGTCTGGCTGTTGCTCTATCTTCATCACACAAAGTATTTAATCATGCACAACCCCGATGACAAGCCAAGCAATTGGTTCATACTTTTTAACGCGCTTCAGCTTTTTCAACTCTTACGCAATACATGAGCGCAAGCCATGGACATAGCACTATGGTGGTATATGGTGGTGGTTGTGAGGACAAAAAGGGAGAAGATAGTCTCACATCAACTAGGCGTATCAACGGGCTATGGAGATGCCCATCAATAGATATCAATGTGAGTGAGTAGGGATTGTCATGCAACGGATGCACTAAGAGCTATAAGTGTATGAAAGCTCAAACTAGAAACTAAGTGGGTGTGCATCCAACTTGCTTGCTCATGAAGACCTCGTGCGTTTGAGGAAGCCCATCATCGGAATATACAAGCCAAGTTCTATAATGAAAATTCCCACTAGTATATGAAAGTGATAACTCAAGAGACTCTCTGTATGAAGAACATGGTGCTACTCTGGAGCACAAGTGTGGTAAAAGGATAGTAACATTGCCCCTTCTCTCTTTTTCTCTCATTTTTTTTATTTTCTTTTTCATTTTTTTCATTTTTTTCTTTCTTTTTGGTGGGCTTCTTTGGCCTCTTTTTTTTATTTGGGCTTCTTTGGCCTCTTTTATTTTTCATAAAGTCCGGAGTCTCATCCCGACTTGTGGGGAAATCATAGTCTCCTTCATCCTTTCCTTACTGGGGCAATGCTCTAATAATGATGATCATCACACTTTTATTTACTTACAACTCAATATTACAACTCAATATCTCGAACAAAGATATGACTCTATATGAATGCTTCCGGCGGTGTGCCCGAATGTGCAATGATCTAGCATAGCAATGACATCAAAAAAACGGACAAGCCATGAAAACATCATGCTAGCTATCTTACGATCATGCAAAGCAATATGACTATGAATGCTCAAGTCATGTATATGATGATGATGGAAGTTGCATGGCAATATATCTCGGAAAGGCTATGGAAATGCCATGATAGGTAGGTATGGTGGCTGTTTTGAGGAAGATAAATAATGGGTTCATGATACCGGCGGAAGTTGCGCGGCACAATAGAGGCTAGCAAAGTGGAAGGGTTAGTGTGCGTATATCCATGGACTCATATTAGTCATAAAGAACTCATATACTTATTGCAAAAGTCTCCTTGCCCTCGGAATAAAGTACTACTACGCATGCTCCTAGGGGGATAGATTGGTAGGAAAAGACCATCGCTCATCCCCAACCGCCACTCATAAGGAAGACAATCAATAAATAAAATTGTGCTCCAACTTCATCAAAAAGCGGTTCACTGATGACCCACAAGTATAGGGGATCTATCATAGTCCTTTCGATAAGTAAGAGTGTCGAACCCAATGAGGAGCAAAGGAAATGATAAGCGGTTTTCAGTAAGGTTTTCTCTGCAAGCACTGAAATAGTAGGTCATAGATAGTTTTGTGATAAGATAAATAGTAACGAGCAAAAGTAAATAAAGTAAATAAAGTGCAACAAGGTGGCCCAATCCTTTATGTAGCAAAGGATAAGCCTGGACAAATTCTAATAATGAAGAAGGAGCTCCCGAGGACACATTGGGAATTATCGTCAAGCTAGTTTTCATCATGTTCATATGATCCGCGTTCGGTACTTTGATAATTTGATATGTGGGTGGACCGGCACTTGGGTACTGTCCTAACATGGACAAGTATCCCACTTATGATTAACCCCTATTGCAAGCATCCGCAACTACAAAAAGGAGTATTAAGGTAAACCTAACCACAGCAATAAACATATGGGTCCATATCAACCCTTGACGAAGCAACGCATAAACTAGGGTTTAAGCTTCTGTCACTCTAGCAACCCATCATCTACTTATTACTTCCCTATGCCTTCCTCTAGGCCCAAATAATGGTGAAGTGTCATGTAGTCGACGTTCACATAACACCACTAGAGGAAAGACAACATACATCTCATCAAAATATCGAACGAATACCAAATTCACATGACTACTAATAGCAAGACTTCACCTATGTCCTCAGGAACAAACGTAACTACTCACAAAGCATATTCATGTTCATAATCAGAGGGGTAATAATATGCATAAAGGATCTGAACATATGATCTTCCACCAAGTAAACCAAATAGAATCAACTACAAGGAGTAATCAACAATACTAGCAACCCACAAGTACCAATTTGTGGTTTTGATACAAGATTGGATACAAGAGATGAACTAGGGTTTTGAGAGGAGATGGTGCTGGTGAAGATGTTGATGGAGATTCACCCCCTCTCGACGAGAGGATCGTTGGTGATGACGTTGGTGATGATTTCCCCCTCCCGGAGGGAAGTGTCACCGGCAGAACAGCTCCGCCAGAGCCCTAGATTGATTCCGCCAAGGTTCCGACTCGTGGCGGCGGAGTTTCGTCCCGTAAGCTTGCCCACGATTTTTTCCATGGTAAAAGTGATGATATAGCAGAAGATGGATGTCGGAGGCCCACCAGGGGGCCCAGGAGATAGGGGGTCGCGCCCTAGGGGGGGGCTGTCTCCTGGACAGGGTGTGGGCCCCCTGGCCTATTTCTTTTGCCCATAAATTCTTATTAAATCCAAAAAGTTGTTTCGTGGAGTCTCAGGTCTTTTGGAGTTGTGCAGAATAGGTTTCCAACGTTTGCTCCTTTTCCAGCCAAAATTCCAGCTGCCGGCATTCCCCCTCTTCATGGTAAACCTTGTAAAATTAAGAGAGAATAGCCATAAGTATTGAGATATAATGTGTAATAACAGCCCATAATGCAATAAATATTGATATAAAAGCATGATGCAAAATGGACGTATCAACTCCCCCAAGCTTAGACCTCGCTTGTCCTCAAGCGGAAGCCGAAATCGAAAAATATGTCCACATGTTTAGAGATAGAGGTGTCGATAAAAATAAAATACGGACATGAGGGCATCATGATCATTCTAATAACAGCAACATATATAGATTTTGTCATATGATTTCCTATGCTCAAGTAATAAACAATTCACACTGTCAAGTATGGTTCAAAAACTTCATTGGGAACTAACAAACTATAATCTCAGTCATTGAAGCAATTGCAATTTATCGTAACATCAGAAAGAGTCAATAATAGAGCTTTTCAGCAAGCTCACATACTCAACTATCTCGTAGTCTCCTATAATTGTTAACACTCACGCAATACTTGTGGTTATAGAGTTTCAGCCGGACACTGAGAAAGATAGGGGCTTATTGTGTTGCCTCCCAGCGTATTCACCTTTGGGTGATGTCAACAATAATAGCCTATGCCAGCTTACATCCAATTGGATATATGTATCATGATCTTTCAAACACGAGGAGCTTGCCAAAGGATAAAAATAAAAAGGGAAAGGTGAGGATCACCTTGACTCAAGCATAAAGTAAAACATAAAGTAAAAGATAGGCCCTTCGCAGAGGGAAGCAGAGGTTGTCATGCACGCTTAGGGTTGATGCATAAAGTCTTAGTACAAAAGAACGTCACTTTATATTGCCCCTTGTATGTGGACCTTTATTATGTAGTCTGTCGCTTTTATTACTTCCACAACAAGTTCGTACAAAGCTTATTTTCTCCGCACTAATAAGTCATACATATTTAGAGAGCAATTTTTATTGCTTGCACCGATGACAACTTACTTGAAGGATCTTACTCAATCCATAGGTAGGTATGGTGGACTCTCATGGCAAAACTGGGTTTGAGGATATTTGGATGCACAAGTAGTATCTCTACTTGGTGCAAGGAATTTGGCTAGCATGAGGGGGAAAGGCAAGCTCAACATGTTTGGAAGGTCAATGACAATATACTTTAACTGAGATGTCGGAAAACATAAACCATTACGTTGTCTTCCTTGTCCAACATCAACTCTTTTAGCATGTCATACTTAATGAGTGCTTCACAATCATAAAAGATTTCCAAGATAATATATTTATATGTGAACCCCTCTTTCCTTGTCACTTCCTATTAATTGCAACGATGACCAAGGCTACGTTCATCAACTCTCAACAATTTTTATGCCTCATACTTTCTATGTGTGAAGTTATCACTATCCATGTATGCGGTCCGATGAGTGTTGAGGCATGCGGCAGGTATCGTTCTTTTCTAACCTTCACAGATGATTTGAGCAGATATGGGTATATCTGCTTAATGAAACACAAGTCAAAAACATTCGAAAAGTTCAAAGAATTTCAGAACGAAGTGGAGAATCATCGTAACAAGAAAATAAAGTTTCTATGATCTGATCGCGGAGGTGAATTTTGTTACGAGTTTGGCCTTCATTTAAAACAGTGTGGAATAGTTTCACAAATCACGCCGCCTGGAACACCATAGCGTTATGGTGTGTCTGAACATCGTAACCGCACTTTATTAGATATAGTGCGATATATGATGTCGCTTACCGGTTTACCACTACGTTTTGGGGTTATACATTAAGACAACCACATTCACGTTAAATAGGGCACCGTCTAAATCCGTTGTGGTGACACCGTATGAACTGTTGTTTGGCAAGAAACCTAAGCTGTCGTTTCATAAAATTTGGGGTTGCGACACTTATGTCAAAAGGCTTCAGCCTGATAAGCTCGAACCCAAATCGGAGAAGTGCATCTTTATAGGATACCCTAAGAAAACAATTGGGTACACCTTCCATCACAGATCCGAAGACTATATCTTTGTTGCTGAGAATGGGTCCTTTCTAGAGAAGGAGTTTCTCGCGAGAGAAGTGAGTGGGAGGAAAGTAGAGCTTAATAAGGTAAATGTACCTCCTCTCGAATTGGAAAGTAGCACATTAGAGAAAACCGATCTCGTGATGCCTACACCAACTAGATAGGAAGCTAATGATGATGATCATCAAACTTCAGATCAAGTTACTACTGAATTTCGTAGGTCGACCAGAGCACGATCCGCACCAGAGTGGTATGGTAATCCTGTCCTGGAAATCATGTTACTAGACCAAGGCGAACCTACAACTATGAAGAAGCTATGATGAGCCAAGATTCCAACAGATGGCTTGAGGCCATGAAATATGAGATAGGATCCATGTATGAGAACAAAGTGTGGACTTTGGTGGACTTTCTAGATGATCGGCAAGCCATAGACAATAAATGGATCTTCAAGAAGAAGGCTGACGCTGATGGTAGTGTTACTATCTACAAAGCTCGACTTTCGCAAAAGGTTATCGACAAGTTCAAGGGGTTGAAAACGATGAGACCTTCTCACCCGTAGCGATTCGATCTTAAAGTCCGTACGAATCATGTTAGCAATTGCTACATTTTATGATTATGAAATCTGGCAAATGGACGTCAAAACTGTATTCCTCAATGGATTTCTTAAAGAGTTGTATATGATGCAACTAGAAGGTTCTGTCGATCCTAAAGGTGCTAACAAAGTGTGCAAGCTCCAGCGATCCATCTATGGACTGGTACAAGCATATCAGAGTTGGAATATACACTTTGATGAGGTGACCAAAGCATATGCTTTTATACATACTTTCAGTGAAGCCTGTATTTACAAGAAAGTGAGTGGGAGCTCTGTAGCATTTCTGATATTATATGTTGATGACATATTGTTGATTGGAAATGATATAGAATTTCTGGATAGCATAAAAGGATACTTGAATAAGAGTTTTTCAATGAAAGACCTCGATGAAGCTGCTTATATATTGGGCATCAAGATCTATAGAGATATATCAAGATGCTTAATAGGACTTTCACAAAGCACATACCTTGATAAAGTTTTGAAGAAGTTCAAAATGGATCAGTCAAAGAAAGGGTTCTTGCATGTGTTACAAGGTGTAAATTTGAGTAAGACTCAAAACCCGACCACGACAGAAGATAGAGAGAGAATGAAAGTCATTCCCTATGCCTCAGCCATAGGTTCTATAAAGTATGCCATGTTGTGTACCCGACCCAGTTGTCTGCCTTGCTATGAGTTTGGCAAGGGGGTACAATAGTGATCCAGGAGTGGATCACTGGAAAACGGTCAAAATTATCCTTAGGTACCTAAAGCGGACTAAGGGAATGTTTCTCGGTTATGGAGGTGATAAAGGGTTCATCGTAAAGGGTTATGTCGATGCAAGCTTTAACACACATCCAGGTGACTCGGAGTCTCAATCTGGATACATATTGGAAGTGGGATCAATTAGCTAGAGTAGCTCCATACAGAGCTTTGTAGACATAGAAATTTGAAAAATACATATGGATCTGAATGTGACAGACCCGTTGAATAAAACTCTCTCAAAGGCAACACATGATCACACCTTAGTACTCTTTGGGTGTTAATCATATGGCGATGTGAACTAGATTATTGAATCTAGTAAACCCTTTGAGTGTTGGTCACATGGCGATGTGAACTATGGGTGTTAATCACATGACGATGTGAAATATTGGTGTTAAATCACATGGCGACGTGAACTAGATTATTGACTCCAGTGCAAGTGGGAGACTGAAGGAAATATGCCCTAGAGGCAATAATAAACTTGTTATTTTATATTTTCTTATTTCATCATAAATGTTTATTATTCATGCTAGAATTGTATTAACCAGAAACTTGATACATGTATGCATACATAGACAAAACACCGTGTCCCTAGTAAGCCTCTACTAGACTAGCTCGTTAATCAAAGATGGTTAAGTTTCTTAACCATAGACATGTGTTGTCATTTAAGGAACGGGATCACATCATTAGGAGAATGACGTGATGGACAAGACCCATCCGTTAGCTTAGCATAATGATCGTCAGTTTTATTGCTATTGCTTTCTTCATGTCAAATACATATTCCTTCGACTATGAGATTATGCAACACCCGGATACCAGAGGAATGCCTTGTGGGCTATCAAATGTCACAACATAACTGGGTGATTATAAAGATGCTCTACAGGTATCTCCGAAGGTGTTTGTTGAGTTGGCATAGATTGTGTTTAGGATTTGTCCCTCCGAGTATCAGAGAGGTATCTCTGGGCCCTCTCGGTAATACACCTCGTAAGAAGCCTTGCAAGCAAATGACTAAGGATTTAGTCACGAGGTGATGTATTACGGAACGAGTAAAGAGACTTGCCGGTAACGAAATTGAACTAGGTATGAAGATACCGACGACCGAATCTCGGGCGAGTAACATACCGATGGACAAAGAGAATAACGTATGTTGTCATAACGGTTCGACCGAAAAATATCTTCGTAGAATATGTGGGAGACAATATGAGCATATAGGTTCCACTATTGGTTATTGACCGGAGAGGTGTCTCGGTCATGTCTACATAGTTCTCGAACCCGTAGGGTCCGCACGCTTAACGTTCGATGACGATATAGTATTATATGAGTTATGTGATTTGGTGACTGAATGTTGTTCGGAGTCCCTGATGAGATCACGTACATGACGAGGAGTCTCGAAATGGTTGAGAGGTAAAGATTGATATATAGGACGATGGTATTCAGACATCGGAAGTGTTCCGGAGGGTACTGGGTACATATCGGATCACCGGAAGGGGTTCCGGGCACCCTCGGCAAAAGATATGGGTCTTATGGGCCAAGAGGGGAAACGCACCAGCCACAAGGGGCTGATGCGCCCCCCATATGGACCGACCAGGGTGGAGAAGGAAAGGGGAAGGAGGAAAGGAAAGAAAGGGAATAAGATTCCCCCTTCCTTCCCCTCCCCCCTCTTTCCTCCCCCCTCCGATAAATATGGTAGGGGGGTGAATTTGGGAGGAACCCCAAGTAGGATTCCGCCTACTTTGGGCGCCCTCCTGGCTGCTCCCTCCTCTCCCCACCTATATATATGTGGGAGGGGGCGCCTAGCAGATCCAGACAATTGCCTAGTCGTGTGCGGCGCCCCCTCCACCGTTTACACCCCCGGTCATATTTTCGTAGTGCTTAGGCGAAGCCCTGCGGAGATCACTTCACCATCACCATCACCACGCCGTCGTGCTGATGTAACTCATCTACTACCTCGACGTCTTGCTGGATCAAGAAGGCGAGGGACGTGATAACCCGCAAGTATACGGGATAGTTGTAGCCTCTTTCGATAAGTAAGAGTGTCGAACCCAACGAGGAGCTAAAGGTAGAATAAATACTCTCTCAAGTCCTATTGGCCACTTATACAACTCTACGCACGCTTGACGTTCGCTTTACCTAGAACAAGTATGAAACTAGAAGTACTTTGTAGGTGTGATAGGATAGGTTTGCAAGATAATAAAGAACACGTAAATATAAACTAGGGGCTGTTTAAATAAAGATGCAATATAGAGAGTGTGGAAAAGTGGTGGTAGGAGTTGTGGAATTGTCCCTAAGCAATTGACTATGTTACTAGACCGATAACAAGTTTTATGTGGGAGAGGCCACTTCTAACATGTCATCCCTGACTTGGAATTCTATGCACTTATGATTGGAACTATTAGCAAGCAGCCCGCAACTACTAACGTTCATTAAGGTAAAACCCAACCATAGCATTAAGATATACTAGTCCCCCTTCAATCCCATACGCAACAATCCCCTTACTCGGGTTTAAGCTTCTTTCACTCTAGCAACCCACTATAAGTGAATCATGAATGTATTGCAACACCCTATAGCGGGAATCCCTCACGCTTGCGCGACACGGAGGGCACAATAGGACAGCAACATAACCACAAGCAAATTAAATCAATCATAGCAATTCATCAACCACCAATAGGACAACGAAAATCTACTCAGACATCATAGGATGGCAACACATCATTGGAAAATAATATGAAGCATAAAGCACCATGTTCAAGTAGAGGGTACAGCGGGTTGTGCTTGAGTGGACCGCTGGATATAGATGGGGAAAGGTGATGGAGTTGTTGGTGAAGATGACGGCGGTGTTGGTGAAGATCGTGGTGATGATGATGGCCCCCGGCAACGCTCCGGTGCCACCGGAAGCAGGGGAAGAGAGCCCCCCTTCTTCTTCTTCTTCTTCCTTGACCTCCTCCCTAGATGGGAGAAGGGTTTCCCCTCTGGTCCTTGGCTCCCATGGCGTGGGAGGGGCGAGAGCCCCTCCGAGATTGGATCTATCTCTCTGTTTCCGCGTTCTCGGATTCTACCCCTTCACCATTCCTTTTATATCTGGAGATCCGTAACTCCGATTGGGGTTAATCTTCGCCCAGATTTTTCTCGTAAAATTAGCATTCTTGCGGCAAAAGAAGAGCGTCAACCGCCTTACGGGTGGCCCACGAGAGTCCAACGCACACCCGGGGGGGAGGGCGCGCCCCCTGTCTCGTGGCCACCCCGGACACTGTTTCGCGTTGATTCTTCCTCCGGAAAATCCCAAATATTCCAAAATAATTCTCCGTCCGTTTTTATCCCGTTTGGATCCATTTGATATTGGGTTTCTGCGAAACATAAAACATGCAACAGACAGGAACTGGCACTGGGCACTGGATCAATATGTTAGTCCCAAAAATAGTATAAAAAGTTGCCAAAAGTATATGAAAGTTGGATAATATTGGCATGGAACAATCAAAAATTATAGATACGACGGAGACGTATCGGCATCCCCAAGCTTAATTCCTGCTCGTCCTCGAGTAGGTAAATGATAAAAAAGATAATTTTTGATGTGAATGCTACCTAGCATAATCTTGATCATATGTCTAATCATGGCATGAATATTAAGACACGAGTTATTCAAAGCAATAGTCTATCATTTGACATAAAAACAATAATACTTCGAGCGTACCAATAAAGCAATCATGTCTTTTCAAAACAACATGGCCAAAGAAAGTTATCCCTACAAAATCATATAGTCTGGCTGTTGCTCTATCTTCATCACACAAAGTATTTAATCATGCACAACCCCGATGACAAGCCAAGCAATTGGTTCATACTTTTTAACGCGCTTCAGCTTTTTCAACTCTTACGCAATACATGAGCGCAAGCCATGGACATAGCACTATGGTGGTATATGGTGGTGGTTGTGAGGACAAAAAGGGAGAAGATAGTCTCACATCAACTAGGCGTATCAACGGGCTATGGAGATGCCCATCAATAGATATCAATGTGAGTGAGTAGGGATTGTCATGCAACGGATGCACTAAGAGCTATAAGTGTATGAAAGCTCAAACTAGAAACTAAGTGGGTGTGCATCCAACTTGCTTGCTCATGAAGACCTCGTGCGTTTGAGGAAGCCCATCATCGGAATATACAAGCCAAGTTCTATAATGAAAATTCCCACTAGTATATGAAAGTGATAACTCAAGAGACTCTCTGTATGAAGAACATGGTGCTACTCTGGAGCACAAGTGTGGTAAAAGGATAGTAACATTGCCCCTTCTCTCTTTTTCTCTCATTTTTTTTATTTTCTTTTTCATTTTTTTCATTTTTTTTCTTTCTTTTTGGTGGGCTTCTTTGGCCTCTTTTTTTTATTTGGGCTTCTTTGGCCTCTTTTATTTTTCATAAAGTCCGGAGTCTCATCCCGACTTGTGGGGAAATCATAGTCTCCTTCATCCTTTCCTTACTGGGGCAATGCTCTAATAATGATGATCATCACACTTTTATTTACTTACAACTCAATATTACAACTCAATATCTCGAACAAAGATATGACTCTATATGAATGCTTCCGGCGGTGTGCCCGAATGTGCAATGATCTAGCATAGCAATGACATCAAAAAAACGGACAAGCCATGAAAACATCATGCTAGCTATCTTACGATCATGCAAAGCAATATGACTATGAATGCTCAAGTCATGTATATGATGATGATGGAAGTTGCATGGCAATATATCTCGGAAAGGCTATGGAAATGCCATGATAGGTAGGTATGGTGGCTGTTTTGAGGAAGATAAATAATGGGTTCATGATACCGGCGGAAGTTGCGCGGCACAATAGAGGCTAGCAAAGTGGAAGGGTTAGTGTGCGTATATCCATGGACTCATATTAGTCATAAAGAACTCATATACTTATTGCAAAAGTCTCCTTGCCCTCGGAATAAAGTACTACTACGCATGCTCCTAGGGGGATAGATTGGTAGGAAAAGACCATCGCTCATCCCCAACCGCCACTCATAAGGAAGACAATCAATAAATAAAATTGTGCTCCAACTTCATCAAAAAGCGGTTCACTGATGACCCACAAGTATAGGGGATCTATCATAGTCCTTTCGATAAGTAAGAGTGTCGAACCCAATGAGGAGCAAAGGAAATGATAAGCGGTTTTCAGTAAGGTTTTCTCTGCAAGCACTGAAATAGTAGGTCATAGATAGTTTTGTGATAAGATAAATAGTAACGAGCAAAAGTAAATAAAGTAAATAAAGTGCAACAAGGTGGCCCAATCCTTTATGTAGCAAAGGATAAGCCTGGACAAATTCTAATAATGAAGAAGGAGCTCCCGAGGACACATTGGGAATTATCGTCAAGCTAGTTTTCATCATGTTCATATGATCCGCGTTCGGTACTTTGATAATTTGATATGTGGGTGGACCGGCACTTGGGTACTGTCCTAACATGGACAAGTATCCCACTTATGATTAACCCCTATTGCAAGCATCCGCAACTACAAAAAGGAGTATTAAGGTAAACCTAACCACAGCAATAAACATATGGGTCCATATCAACCCTTGACGAAGCAACGCATAAACTAGGGTTTAAGCTTCTGTCACTCTAGCAACCCATCATCTACTTATTACTTCCCTATGCCTTCCTCTAGGCCCAAATAATGGTGAAGTGTCATGTAGTCGACGTTCACATAACACCACTAGAGGAAAGACAACATACATCTCATCAAAATATCGAACGAATACCAAATTCACATGACTACTAATAGCAAGACTTCACCTATGTCCTCAGGAACAAACGTAACTACTCACAAAGCATATTCATGTTCATAATCAGAGGGGTAATAATATGCATAAAGGATCTGAACATATGATCTTCCACCAAGTAAACCAAATAGAATCAACTACAAGGAGTAATCAACAATACTAGCAACCCACAAGTACCAATTTGTGGTTTTGATACAAGATTGGATACAAGAGATGAACTAGGGTTTTGAGAGGAGATGGTGCTGGTGAAGATGTTGATGGAGATTCACCCCCTCTCGACGAGAGGATCGTTGGTGATGACGTTGGTGATGATTTCCCCCTCCCGGAGGGAAGTGTCACCGGCAGAACAGCTCCGCCAGAGCCCTAGATTGATTCCGCCAAGGTTCCGACTCGTGGCGGCGGAGTTTCGTCCCGTAAGCTTGCCCACGATTTTTTCCATGGTAAAAGTGATGATATAGCAGAAGATGGACGTCGGAGGCCCACCAGGGGGCCCAGGAGATAGGGGGTCGCGCCCTAGGGGGGGGCTGTCTCCTGGACAGGGTGTGGGCCCCCTGGCCTATTTCTTTTGCCCATAAATTCTTATTAAATCCAAAAAGTTGTTTCGTGGAGTCTCAGGTCTTTTGGAGTTGTGCAGAATAGGTTTCCAACGTTTGCTCCTTTTCCAGCCAAAATTCCAGCTGCCGGCATTCCCCCTCTTCATGGTAAACCTTGTAAAATTAAGAGAGAATAGCCATAAGTATTGAGATATAATGTGTAATAACAGCCCATAATGCAATAAATATTGATATAAAAGCATGATGCAAAATGGACGTATCAACTCCCCCAAGCTTAGACCTCGCTTGTCCTCAAGCGGAAGCCGAAATCGAAAAATATGTCCACATGTTTAGAGATAGAGGTGTCGATAAAAATAAAATACGGACATGAGGGCATCATGATCATTCTAATAACAGCAACATATATAGATTTTGTCATATGATTTCCTATGCTCAAGTAATAAACAATTCACACTGTCAAGTATGGTTCAAAAACTTCATTGGGAACTAACAAACTATAATCTCAGTCATTGAAGCAATTGCAATTTATCGTAACATCAGAAAGAGTCAATAATAGAGCTTTTCAGCAAGCTCACATACTCAACTATCTCGTAGTCTCCTATAATTGTTAACACTCACGCAATACTTGTGGTTATAGAGTTTCAGCCGGACACTGAGAAAGATAGGGGCTTATTGTGTTGCCTCCCAGCGTATTCACCTTTGGGTGATGTCAACAATAATAGCCTATGCCAGCTTACATCCAATTGGATATATGTATCATGATCTTTCAAACACGAGGAGCTTGCCAAAGGATAAAAATAAAAAGGGAAAGGTGAGGATCACCTTGACTCAAGCATAAAGTAAAACATAAAGTAAAAGATAGGCCCTTCGCAGAGGGAAGCAGAGGTTGTCATGCACGCTTAGGGTTGATGCATAAAGTCTTAGTACAAAAGAACGTCACTTTATATTGCCCCTTGTATGTGGACCTTTATTATGTAGTCTGTCGCTTTTATTACTTCCACAACAAGTTCGTACAAAGCTTATTTTCTCCGCACTAATAAGTCATACATATTTAGAGAGCAATTTTTATTGCTTGCACCGATGACAACTTACTTGAAGGATCTTACTCAATCCATAGGTAGGTATGGTGGACTCTCATGGCAAAACTGGGTTTGAGGATATTTGGATGCACAAGTAGTATCTCTACTTGGTGCAAGGAATTTGGCTAGCATGAGGGGGAAAGGCAAGCTCAACATGTTTGGAAGGTCAATGACAATATACTTTAACTGAGATGTCGGAAAACATAAACCATTACGTTGTCTTCCTTGTCCAACATCAACTCTTTTAGCATGTCATACTTAATGAGTGCTTCACAATCATAAAAGATTTCCAAGATAATATATTTATATGTGAACCCCTCTTTCCTTGTCACTTCCTATTAATTGCAACGATGACCAAGGCTACGTTCATCAACTCTCAACAATTTTTATGCCTCATACTTTCTATGTGTGAAGTTATCACTATCCATAAGATAAATATGAACTCTTTTGTTCTTTCTATTTTCTCAAGATCATAGCAACATAGCAAAGCCCTTGACTCAACACTAATCTTTATTATAGATAGCACTCGGACTTGATTACATAAAGAGATCACAATGCAAAACTCAAAACTACTTGATATCAAAACTTCAAACTACTAGATCAAGATACTACTAAAAGGGTCGAACTAAATAAAGCGGTAAAGATAGGAGTGTGATGGTGATACGATATCGGGGCACCTCCCCCAAGCTTGGCAGTTGCCAAGGGGAGTGCCCATACCCATGTGATTATTTCTCCTTCTTCACGGTTGGTGTTATGATCTTCTTGGCGATGATGCCCTTCAGGATACGGTTCTCCTCCTCGAGCTTATTGACTTGTTGTTTGAGGTCCATAATTTCCTTACGGAGCTTGCCCGTAACGGCCAAAGCTCCTTTTACCCAAGGATGCTGCATAGCTTCTGGAGAACACGTGAAACTCTTTTTCATATTTTCGTAAGAAAGAAATCTAGAGTTGGAAGGGATGACCGAAGCAGGGACAGCCAGGCTAGGTAGTTCCCCCATAGTGAATTCTGCTTGGAGACGAGAGGTAACTTCTTGATCTTCCTCCATGGCATCTATCCTTTTCAAATCAGCCTCCATCTCATCCTTCGTTGATGGCCCAAAGTGATAGGCATCGCTATTTGCTCCTGGACCTGGCGTTGGGTGAGACACCCGGCTCTCCCCAACTGATTCTTGAGAAGACATCTTACTTTATTCTGCAATAGGAACAGCTCGAAACGAAAACAGAGGATATTTGCGTGATACGTTGGTCAAAACCTTCGGGGGTATATATAATGAATTTTTACCGACTGAAATACGTAACATACAAGAAAACGGAGTCCGGGAGGCACACAAGGTGCCCACGAGACAGGGGCACGCCCTACAAGGGGGCGCGGCCTCCTCTCTCGTGGGAGCCTCGTGTCCCTTTCGGACTACTTCTTTCTTCCTAAAATTCTTAAATAATCCAAAACTGATAGAAATTGCCATTAGAGTTGTTTTGGAGTCGGTTTACTTACCGTACCACGTACCTATGCCTTTTTGGAGTCTGGAACGTTCTGGAAAGTGTCCCTTATGTATTCCTTAGGGGTTATGGTTTCAACAATATTAGTTTCAACATTGATAGGATTACATGAAATATAATGTTTAATTCTTTGACCGTTAACCACCCTCGGATTTGTGCCTTCGAAGTTGTTGATTTTTATAGCACCAGAACGATCGACCTCCTCAATAACGTAGGGACCTTCCTATTTTGAGAGAAGTTTTCCTGCAAAAAATCTTAAACGAGGGTTGAACAATAACACATAATCTCCTACGTTAAACTCACGCTTTTGTATCCTCTTATCATGCTAGCATTTGACTTTTTCTTTGAAAAGCTTGGCATTCTCATATGCTTGGGTTCTCCATTCATCAAGTGAGCTAATATCAAACAACCTCTTCTCACCGGCAAGTTGAAGTCATAATTGAGCTCTTTAATAGCCCAATATGCTTTATGTTCAAGTTCAAGAGGTAAATGACATGCTTTTCCATAAACCATCTTATATGGAGACATGCCCATAGGATTTTTGTATGCAGTTCTATAGGCCCATAATGCATCATCAAGTTTTTTGGACCAATTCTTTCTAGATCTATTCACAGTCTTTTGCAAAATTAATTTGAGCTCTCCATTGCTCAACTCTACTTGACCACTAGACTGCGGGTGATAAGGAGATGCGATTATATGATTGACATCATACTTAGCAAGCATCTTACGGAAAGCACCATGAATAAAATGTGAACCACCATCAGTCATAAGATATCTAGGGACTCCAAACCTCAGAAAAATAACTTCTTTAAGCATTTTAATAGAAGTGTTATGATCAGCACTACTAGTTGGAAAAGCTTCTACCCACTTAGTAACGTAATCAACAGCAACTAAAATATGAGTATAACCATTGGAGGCAGGAAAAGGTCCCATATAATCAAAGCCCCAAACATCAAACGGTTCAATAACAAGAGAATAATTCATAGGCATTTCTTGACGTCTACTAATGTTACCTATTCTTTGACATTCATCACAAGATAAGACAAACTTACGAGCATCTTTGAAAAGAGTAGGCCAATAAAAACCAGATTGTAGTACCTTGTGTGCAGTTCTATCTCCAGCGTGGTGTCCTCCATAGGATTCAGAGTGACACTTGCATAGGATTTGTTCCTGTTCATGCTCAGGCACACAACGTCTAATAATACCATCTACTCCTTCTTTATAAGTTGTGGATCATCCCAGAAGTAATGTCTTAAATCATAAAAGAACTTTTTCTTTTGCTGGTATGCGAAACTAGGCGGTATATATTTAGCAACAATGTAATTAGCATAATCAACATACCAAGGAGTAGTACGAGAAGCATTGACAACCGCTAATTGTTCATCAGGGAAACTATCATTAATAGGCAGTGGGTCATCAAGAACATTCTCTAACCTAGACAAGTTGTCTGCAACGGGGTTATCAGCTCCCTTTCTATCAGTAATATGCAAGTCAAATTCTTGGAGCAAGAGAACCCATCTAATGAGTCTAGGCTTAGCATCTTTCTTTTCCATAAGATATTTAACAGCAGCATGATCAGTGTAAATAGTAACTTTGGAATCAACAATATAAGGTCTAAACTTATCACATGCAAACACAACTGCTAAGAACTCTTTTTCAGTGGTAGCATAATTTCTCTAGGCAGTATCAAGAGTCTTACTAGCATACTGGATAACATTCAATTTCTTATCGACTCTTTGCCCTAAAACAGCACCTGCGGCATAATCACTAGCATCACACATGATTTCAAAAGGTAAATTCCAATCAGGTGGTTGAACAATAGGTGCAGTGATCAAAGCTTTCTTGAGTGTTTCAAATGCTTCTACACAATCATCATCAAAGACAAAAGGAATATATTTTTGCAATAAATTAGTCAGAGGCCTAGACATTTTAGAAAAGTCCTTAATGAACCTCCTATAAAAACCGGCATGACCAAGGAAACTTCTTATACCTTTTATGTCCTTGGGACATGGCATATTTTCAATAGCATCAACTTTGGCTTTATCAACTTCAATACCTCTCTCGGAGATCTTGTGCCCCAAGACAATGCCTTCATTAACCATAAATTGACACTATTCCCAATTCAGGATGAGACTAGTGTCTTCGCATCTCTGCAAAACTCGATCAAGGTTGCTCAAACAATCATCAAAAGAGGATCCATAGACGGAGAAGTCATCCATGAATACCTCACAAATCTTTTCACAAAAATCAGAAAATATAGCCATCATGCATCTTTGAAAGGTAGCAGGTGCATTACATAAACCAAAAGGCATACGTCTATAAGCAAAAGTACCAAAAGGGCAAGTAAAAGTAGTTTTAGATTGATCCTTCGCGGACACAGGTATTTGAGAGAAGCCAGAATAACCATCTAGAAAGCAAAAATGTGTGTGTTTGGACAGCCTTTCTAGCATTTGATCAATAAAAGGTAAAGGGTAATGATCTTTCTTAGTAGCTTTATTTAACTTACGGAAATCAATTACCATCCTATAGCCTGTAATAATTCTTTGCGGGATCAATTCATCTTTATCATTAGGAACAACGGTAATACCTCCCTTTTTAGGGACACAATGGACAGGGCTTACCCATTCACTATCAGCAACGGAATAAATAATACCTGCCTCAAGGAGTTTTAGTATCTCCTTTCTTACCACTTCCTTCATTTTGGGATTTAATCGTCTTTGAGGATCTCTAACTGGTTTGGCATCTTTCTCCACTGAAATCTTGTGTTGACATAATGTGGGACTAATGCCCTTCAGATTATCCAGAGTATATCCAATAGCAGCTCGGTGCTTCTTCAGAGTTTTCAATAATCTTTCTTCTTCTTTCTCTGAAAGGTTAGCACTAATAATAACAGGATATATTTCTTTTTCATCAAGATAAGCATACTTAAGATTATCAGGTAAGGGCTTGAGTTCAAACATGGGATCACCCTTAGGTGGAGGGGGATCCCCAAGAATTTCAACGGGTAGGTTATGTTTTAGCATAGGTTCTTGTTTAAGGAACACTTCATCTATTTCTTCCCTTTCCTTCATAAACATATCGTTTTCATGGTCTAACAAATATTGTTCTAACAGATCAGTTGGAGGAACAGCAATGGAAGCAAGACCAATAATCTCATCCTTACTAGGTGGTTCCCTTTCATGAGGTTGTCTACTAAACTTAGCGAAATTAAACTCATGAGACATACCATCTATGCCAATAGTGACAATATTCTTTTCACAATTAATCTTAGCACTAGCAGTATTCAAGAAGGGTCTACCAAAAAATAATGGGACAAAAATCATCTTGTGGGGAACCAAGAACAAGAAAATCAGCAGGGTATTTAATCTTCCCACACAAGACTTCAACATCTCTAACAATCCCAATAGGTTTGATGGTGTCCCTATTAGCAAGCTTAATAGTAACATCAATGTCTTCTAATTCAACAGGTGCAATATTGTGCATAATTTCTTTATAAAGATCATAAGGTATCGCACTAGCACTAGCACCCATATCACATAAACCATGATAACAATGATCTCCTATTTTAACAGAAATAACAGGCGTGCCTACAACAGGTCTACGTGTCTTAGTATCGGGTCTAGCAATATTAGCAGTTTCACCCAAGAAAGAGATAACATGCCCATCTAAGTCCTCATCCAAGAGATCTTTAATCATAGCAATACCAGGTTCAACATTAATTTGCTCAGGAGGTGTATAGGTCCTAGCATTACTCTTACGAACAACAGTCGAAGCTTTAGCATGATCTTTTATCCTAACAGGAAAAAGGAGGTTTTTCAACATAAGCAGTAGGAATAATAGGATCACTATAAGTAATAGTCTTCTCTTCGACTGTAATAGGTGCAACTACTTTCACTTCAACAGGAGGATTATATTTAAATCACTTCTCTTTAGGGAGATCAACGTGAGTAGAAAAAGTTTCACAAAAAGTAGCTACTATCTCAGAGTCAAGTCCATACTTAGAGCTAAATCCACGGAAAGCATCGGTATCCATAAAAGATTTAACACAATAGAACTTAGGTGTCATACCTGACTCCTTACCATCGTCGGAACCCCAATCTTCAGAGTTGTGTTTAATTCTTTCCAATAAGTCCCATTTGAAATCAATAGTCTTCAGCATATAGGAACCAGCACAGGAAGTATCGAGCAGGTTGCGATTATCAAGAGAAAGCCGAGCATAAAAATTCTGAATAATCATTTCCCGAGAGAGCTCATGATTGGGGCATGAATACAACATTGACTTAAGCCTCCCCCAAGCTTGAGCGATGCTTTCTCCTTCGCGAGGCCAGAAATTATATATGTAATTACGATCACGATGAACAAGATGCATAGGATAGAACTTCTTGTGAAATTCCAACTTCAATCGCTTATAATTCCAATATCTCGTATCATCACATAGCCTATACCATGTCATTGCATCTCCCTTCAAAGATAAAGGGAAGACCTTCCTTTTGACAACATCATCGGGAATACCTGCAAGCTTAAATAATCCACAAACTTCATCCACAAAGATAAGGTGTAAGTCGGGATGCAATGTTCCGTCTCCTGCAAAAGGATTAGCTAGCAGTTTTTCTATCATACCCGAAGGAATCTCAAATTGAATATTTTCATAAAGTTCAGTAGGTTTAGGAGCATCTCTTTGCTCTTCTGGTTGGGGTGAAGATACCCCAAACAAACCCCTCAAAGGATTAGTTTCCATAGTGACAAGTAACAGAAAATTTCAGCACACTATATAAATGTTTCCTTACCAAGTTCCACTCACCAAGAGCGCTATGTTCCCCGGCAACGGCGCCAGAAAAGAGTCTTGATGACCCACAAGTATAGGGGATCTATCGTAGTCCTTTCGATAAGTAAGAGTGTCGAACCCAATGAGGAGCAAAGGAAATGATAAGCGGTTTTCAGTAAGGTTTTCTCTGCAAGCACTGAAATAGTAGGTGATAGATAGTTTTGTGATAAGATAAATAGTAACGAGCAAAAAGTAAATAAAGTAAATAAAGTGCAGCAAGGTGGCCCAATCCTTTATGTAGCAAAGGATAAGCCTGGACAAATTCTAACAATGAAGAAGGAGCTCCCGAGGACACATTGGGAATTATCGTCAAGCTAGTTTTCATCACGTTCATATGATTCACGTTCGGTACTTTGATAATTTGATATGTGAGTGGACCGGCACTTGGGTACTGCCCTAACATGGACAAGCATCCCACTTATGATTAACCCCTATTGCAAGCATCCGCAACTACAAAAAGGAGTATTAAGGTAAACCTAACCACAGCATTAAACATATGGGTCCATATCAACCCCTAACGAAGCAACGCATAAACTAGGGCTTAAGCTTCTGTCACTCTAGCAACCCATCATCTACTTATTACTTCACTATGCCTTCCTCTAGGCCCAAATAATGGTGAAGTGTCATGTAGTCGACGTTCACATGACACCACTAGAGGAAAGACAACATACATCTCATCAAAATATCGAACGAATACCGAATTCACATGACTACTAATAGCCAGACTTCACCCATGTCCTCAGGAACATACGTAACTACTCACAAAGCATATTCATATTCATAATCAGAGGGGTAATAATATGCATAAAGGATCTGAACATATGATCTTCCACCAAGTAAACCAAGGACTATCTCATACCAGCATGGTGCATAAAAGAAAAGTGAAAACTAAATGCAAAAGACGCTCCAATACTTGCACATAATGCATGAACGAAACGAATTCGAAAACATACCGATACTTGTTGAAGAAAGAGGGGATGCCTTCCGGGGCATCCCCAAGCTTAGACGCTTGAGTCTCCTTGAATATTTACTTGGGGTGCCTCGGGCATCCCCAAGCTTGAGCTTTTGCCTCTCTTCCTTTTCCTCATATCGAGACCTCCTCGTTTAGACACTTCATCCACACAAAACTTCAACAGAAAACTCGGTAAGATCCGTTAGTATAATAAAGCAAATCACTACTCTAAGTACTGTTGCAAACCAATTCATATTTTGTTTTTGCATTGTGTCTACTGTAATATAACTTTTCCATGTCTTAATCCACTAATATAAATTGATAGATTCATCAAAACAAGCAAACTATGCATCAAAAACAGAATCTGTCAAAAACAGAACAGTCTGTAGCAATCTGAACATCCACCATACTTCTGGTACCCCAAACGTTCTACCAAAATTAGCAAAAATAAAACAGTTGTATAGCAATACATTGCAAAAGGAATCAGAACCAATTGACGTTCCAGTTAAAAATGTAAAATCGCGCACTACAGCCAAAGTTTCTGTCCTGCACCGTACAAACCAACAAGCATTGTAAACATCCTAAAGGCAAACCTTGGCACATTATTTTTATAGTACAATGGAATTATACAAGGGGATAATTATTTTTGATGAAAAGTTTCTGTAATCAAGATTCACAAAGTTTCCGTGAGCATGAACAAAGTTCAAGGAGCTCTCCCACTTCAACAATGTTTGTCTTTCTCACTTTCACTTTCCTTTTTTGAAAAGTTTTAGGTTCCCCTCTTTATTTTTTGTTTTTAAACTATAGGAAAGCACCCAACAGAAATAAATGACTCTCTAAAACTTCCGGGTTGTCTCCCTGGCAGCGCTTTCTTTAAAGCCATTAAGCTAGGCATTTAGTGCTCAAGTAATGAATCCACCCGGATCACAAGGTATATCAAAGCCAATTTTAATTAACAATGATTTGTAATTTAGTAGTGAGCACAAAGTAACATATATCATGCAACAACGAAGTCTAACTCTCTTCCTATGCATTGGCATTTCATAAAAGAACAATTCATGCACACATAGTAAAGGCCAATACATAGTATAAGCAGTTTCTTGCAATCTCATCGTATTGGAAACATAAAGAGGCGGAGATGTAGTTCCCCTCTCATAATAATTGCAAGTAGGAGCAGCAAGCACATGCATATTATATTCATCAAAATCATCATGTGCAATGGTAAAAGGCAACCCATCAATATAATCCTTAATAAGCACAAACTTCTCCGATATAGTGTAGTTTGGAGAATTCAAAAGGATAATAGGACTATCATGCGTGGGTGCAATAGCAACAATTTCATGTTTAACATAAGGAACTATAGCAAGTTCATCTCCATAAGCATAATTCATATTGGCATCTTGGCCACAAGTATAGCAAGCATCATCAAAAAGGGATATTTCAAACAAATTCAAGGGATCATAGCAATCATCATAGCAATCATCCTTCGGTAAGCACGAAGGCGAATTAAATAATGTATGAGTTGGAGGGTTACTCTCATTAGAAGGTGGGCACGGGTAGCTAATCCACCCTTCCTCCTTTTGTTCTTCGCTCTCCTCATCATCTTTTTCATCCAATGAGCTCACTGTTTCATCAATTTCTTCTTCCATAGCTTCCTGCAAAATATTAGTCTCTTCTTGGACAACAAAGACTTTCTCAATAAATGCATTAGTATAGTAATTGTATTCATAATTTTCATAGCAATATCTAAGTATAGCAAGATTTTCAGGCCTATAAACACCATCATCATCAAAAGCTTCATACTTTTCAAACAAAGATTCAATTTCAT
The DNA here is from genome assembly GCA_963921465.1 of Triticum timopheevii. Taxonomy (NCBI): domain Eukaryota; kingdom Viridiplantae; phylum Streptophyta; class Magnoliopsida; order Poales; family Poaceae; genus Triticum; species Triticum timopheevii. Next base: position 637,934,800 of record OY997270.1, read on the forward strand.
AAGCAGCCTTAAAAGCAACAAATTCTTCTATTTGTTCAACATCATAGTAATCATATATACCATTAGCATAAGAAGCTAAGGTTTCATTATCATTAAATTTGCATGAAAAGGGAAGGTGTGGAGCCTTCATCCTAGAGCAAAAAGTAATATCATATCTCAAGCATAGATCCCGGGCATACCAACGCAACATAATAAATTGATCCCATAATAGTTTCCCTTTTTGTGACAAGCGATAATCCCTAAAGTATTCACGTTGATCCAACGTGTCTCCCATTATAAAGTTGAATGGGGTTTTCTCAGGATTATCAAAGTAGTACACAATATCTCTCACATAATGAGAATTGAGGGTTTTAGGAGTTACCCCATCTCCATGAGTAGCAAGTACACCTAATTTTTTTGGTATTGTGTGTTCCATATCCATAACTAAAGATAGAGAACAACTTAGAACAGCAAATAAAAATTACTTAGTGATAAAGCAAACAAGCACACACGAGAATATTCACCCCACGCTATGACTCCCTGGCAACGGCGCAAGAAAAAGGTCTTAATGACCCGCAAGTATACAGGATAGTTGTAGCCTCTTTCGATAAGTAAGAGTGTCGAACCCAACGAGGAGCTAAAGGTAGAACAAATACTCTCTCAAGTCCTATCGGCCACTGATACGACTCTACGCACGCTTGACGTTCGCTTTACCTAGAACAAGTATGAAACTAGAAGTACTTTGTAGGTGTGATAGGATAGGTTTGCAAGATAATAAAGAACACGTAAATATAAACTAGGGGTTGTTTAAATAAAGATGCAATATAGCGAGTGTGGAAAAGTGGTGGTAGGAGTTGTGGAATTGTCCCTAAGCAATTGACTACGTTACTAGACCGATAGCAAGTTTTATGTGGGAGAGGCCACTGCTAGCATGTAATCCCTGACTTGGAATTCTATGCACTTATGATTGGAACTATTAGCAAGCAGTCCGCAACTACTAACGTTCATTAAGGTAAAACCCAACCATAGCATTAAGATATGTTGGTCCCCCTTCAATCCCGTACGCAACAATCCCCTTACTCGGGTTTAAGCTTCTGTCACTCTAGCAACCCACTATAAGCGAATCATGGACGTATTGCAACACCATACAGCGGGAATCCCTCACGCTTGCGCGACATGGAGGGCACAATAGGACAGCAACATAACCACAAGCAAATTAAACCAATCATAGCAATTCATCAACCACCAATAGGACAACGAAAATCTACTCAGACATCATAGGATGGCAACACATCATTGGAAAATAATATGAAGCATAAAGCACCATGTTCAAGTAGAGGGTACGGCGGGTTGCGGGAGAGTGGACCTCTGGATATAGATGGGGGAAGGTGATGGAGATGTTGGTGAAGATGATGGCGTTGTTGGTGAAGATCGCGGTGATGATGATGGCCCTCGGCAACGCTCCGGCGCCACCGGAAGCAAGGGGGAGAGAGCCCCCCTTCTTATTCTTCTTCCTTGACCTCCTCCTAGATGGGAGAAGGGTTTCCCCTCTGGTCCTTGGCTCACATGGCGTGGGAGGGGCGAGAGCCCCTCTGAGATTGGATCTATATCTCTGTTTCTCCGTTCTCAGATTCTACCCCTTCACCGTTTCTTTTATATCTGGAGATCCGTAACTCCGATTGGGGTGAATCTTTCGCCCAGATTTTTCTCGTAAAATTAGCTTTCTTGCGGCAAAAGAAGAGTGTCAACCGCCTAACGGGTGGCCCACGAGAGTCCAGGATACGCCCGGGGGGAGGGCAAAAAGAAAGAAAAAATCCGGTTTAGGCCCCACTTACCTGCTTCTAGGACGGGACGAGCCGCCGATGGATGGCGGAAGGCCACGGCGAGTCCGTTGTACTGCCCGTCGTCGCCGGATGTTTCCCTGCTGCGGCAGCCTCATTTGGTCCTCCCCGAATATATTCCTAGGTAAGCCGTAAGCCATAAGCCGGGAATCAAAATAGATGGATGAAAAACTAGTTAGGGGAATCTGTTTTTTTAAGGTTGGGTAATCTCTTTTTTGATATAAATTCTAGTTCTCTTTTGCTATTGTCATATTATATACTCCCTCCGTTCCAAAATAGATGACTCAATTTTGTACTAACTTTACATCTATTTTGCAACGGAGGGAGTAGTCTGCAATCCCTACTAGTGCAGCAGTGCTGCTCGATTAGGCATGTACTCAATTTTAATCAAAATTAATACGATTAACACATTACTCATGATCTAATTTTTATTTCTAGCACTAATTCTTCATCGTTGGCTCTTCTGATGCATTACAAGTATATTTCATTACAAGAAACACGCCTTTAATTTTTATTTTGTGACAATAGGCTCGATGAATTTAAAGATTTGTTTCAACAAATACTAGACGAATAATGCTGTTCAGTACAACATATTGTCAGTTTACTAGTTCAGTACAATTCAATATTTTCTTAGTACTAAGTTTACTATTTGGCATTACTATATCATATATTTCTAAATATTATACGATTTAACACATATTCGAAGCTATATAATTAAGTGAAATATGTCTAGTAATATCAGTTATACAATTTTTTCGCAAACTTTTGGGCCCCGTGTCACATTTCACACCGGGGCCCCGAATTCCTGGAGACGGCCCGACACACGGAATTTAAAATGGTGACTTCCAACATGCTAATGTATTTATACTAAACATTTTCACCTCGCTATGATTGATCTCACGACTAAATGCATATTGTTTTGCACTGATACATGTCTCAGTATACCAACTAAAATATTACTTTCAAGTATAAGTAAGCCATGCTCACTAACATTAACCTAAATTTTCATGCATCACTAGTATGACTCGCAACAGATATTATATCTTGTTCAAAAGTAGAACCATATTTATTTTATTTGTTGTATTTTAATTTCTTTTTATGTGTGATTTATTCAAGGAAATCTTTTTCTACAATAGCATGACTTGCATTGTATCACATCTATACACAAATCATTTTTATGTCCATTGATGCGCTAATGTGCACTTATATGTATCTTTGTCCATAGTCTCTTGAATATCTACAAAACTTGATAAAAGGTGTTTTAGAGTATGAATAAAGAAAGAATCTAGCAGAGGGTTCTAGAGTACAGGACTATCAACAAGCAAATTGTCCCCGAACCCACTTTGCTCGTTAAAGACATCCACTATTTTTTTTATCAAAATTGTGCATATGTAACATGTATGATAATTTAGAATAGACAGTTATCCTTCAATATGGGACATGACTGGATTGCGAAGAGGGGTAGGAAAGGCCTAAAATAGTAGGTGAGTTTTGTTTTTGCTATGGGGTGAAGAGAGCACTCCCCTGTCCACAAGGGTTGTTGCTGAAACTAAACAATAATCCTACATCCACGTCCCTGAATTTCTCCGGGTGGGGCCCGGGCCATTTTTTCTTCCAATCAACTTATGCCAAACCAGCTCTCACGTAGGCTACGTAAGAAAGTTTACGTAGATGTAGGAAAGCCCAAAACTAAAACCATTCCCACGGATGCCCGTCGATCCTCAATGCTAAACTTTGCTTCAAGAAGAGAACTATCAAGGGCCCATTAATCAGCCTGAAAAGTAGTTGTTTCTAAATTGATCAACTTATACATATATTTCTTTGGAGATAAAAAGGGAAATTATGCACACTTCTAAAATGTGCAGCTACACACCACACGACCGGTTGGATAAACTCAACGCTTGATCAGCGGGGTTGAACTTAGAAACAATAATTTCCAAGTCCACCTAGAAGGGTGTCCCTGGATCCTCAATGCCAAACTTTTCTTCAAGAAGAAAACTATAAAGGGCCCACTAATCAGCCTGAAAAAATAGTTAAATATAAATTGATCAACTTATACATATATTTTAGGAGTTGAAAGAAATATTATGCACACTTCTAAATGTGCAACTAACACGACCGGTTGGATAAACTCAACGCTTGATAAGCAGCTTTGGACTTAGAAATAATAATTCCCAAAGTCCACCTAGAAGTAAGGATGGCAATGGGTAGGGTATGGTGCGGGTACAATAATCCCATACCCATACCCATGTTTCAGCTAGAAGCAAGCACTCCAATAATCCAACCCAACAAATGATTCAGAAACTTCTTTTTTTTGCAGAAAAATGATTTAGAAGCTAGCTCTATGGTGGTGAGGTGGAAGGAATTTCTCCATCTTTAATCAGTGCGCACCACCTATGACCAATTGATTCTCTCATGTAATCCTCCTTTCATGTATAGCTAAGCTAGCTCTTCCAACAGGCAGCATATATTCATTTCTTTTCTTTTCTTTTTTAGAATAGGCAGCATATATTCTGGCGCGCCCACCTCTGAGCTCTGACCCATCACCGCTCCTCTCCCGCCTTTCCTTTCTTCCACCCACAAGCATTTGGCATCTGCTTCCTTCCTTCCACTCCAATTATATACACCAGCACCCAGCACGCGCCTACAGCTGGGCAAAGCCAGAGCGGCAGAGCTAAGCTAGCGCGATGTCGTCGTGGGCGCAGCACTCGCGGCGGGGCTGGAGGCACGGCTGGGCGGCGCGGGCGCTCTCGTCGGCGACGCTGCCGCCGTGGCGCCTGCTAGCCTTCTTCGCCATCGTGGTCTCCTTCCTGGCCACCTCCTCCTACGTGGACTACCGGGCCGTAGAGCGCCGCGCCGAGATCGGCGCGCGGGTCTTCGCTGCGCCGCTCGCCGCCATGGCTGCCTTCCTCCTCTTCGCCGCGCTCGGGTACTGGCGCCGCCGCACCCGCTGGGCGCTCCGACGACACGCCGTGAACGCCCAGCCGGCCGCGGCTTCGTCGCAGTCGTCGGGGGCGTCACCGTGGGGCGTGGCGGCGGTGGTGGCGGTGCTGCTGGTGATGGTGACTTTCCAGCCCTCCGTCCACTCCATGTGGTTCAGGCCGCTCTGGAGTTCAGACTACAGCTAGCTCGTACCTCGTAGCTCATGGATGCTCTCCGTGTGTAGTACCTATTCTTCTTTTTTTGCGAAATCTCCGTGTGTACTACTATCAGTGTGCATAAAAGGCATAAAAGTACTTTCTAGCTAGAGATCAATTACTACGTGCTTGAGATATATCGATTTTGCTTGGGATATTTGTGTTTGATCGTTGTGTAACATCGCGGTATTACTCGCATTTCGTATGTGTCTGTATGTTTGTATTCTCATTTGTTAAAATTTTGCGCCTAGGTTCGGTTTGGTTCGGTTCGGTTTGTACTCTTCTTATAATTTATTTGTGTCTTTTATAAAAGTATGGTAAGCCTAGACGTACCCTTGAAAATAAATCCACTTAAACTAGCCCAAATTCTTTTTTAAGAATAACTAGCACTCACAAATATATTTTTGAGACAAATAGCACTCATAAATGATGTGTAACCCCCGAGCACAAATAGCTCACTAGCACGAACTGTTGGCCTCCCTTTTTGGAACCTTCTGCATGGTTTTTGAAAGATTTTCCGGTTTTATTTCTGTTTTATTTTTATTTTTTCCTCATTTTTATTTATTTATTTATTTTCTCATTTATAATTCGTGCAATTATTAAAAATTCATTAAGTTCTTAAATTCATGAACTTCCTTGAAAGTGATACTTTTTGAATTCATGAATATTTTTAAAATTATGATCATTTTAAGTTTCAAATATCTATTTTGAATTCTTGAACATTTATGAATTTTGGGAACAATTCTCTACATACACAAATACTTTTGAATTCCCAATTTTTTCAAAATTTTCAATGTTTTAAAATCCGCAAACCTTTTTTGAATTCGTGACATTTCCTAAGTACACAAAAAAACAATTAAGTACAACTATTTTTAAGAATCCAGGAACATTTTTTTTCATCAACATGAAAAAGATAAAACTAAAGTTATATTAAATCAGACACATCCCAGACGTAATATAGATATGAGGAAGTAGTTTATTTTCCCTTAACCACTCAGAAAAAAGTCTATTTTCCCTTAGCCAGAAATCAAGAGCGAGAAAAACAATGGAACGAGCTGTCCTAGCGAGGCGAACAACGAGCGTGCGGAGCCTCCTGGACCGGCCCACCAAGGAACGACGTGGGTGATACGCTCATATTACTCGCAAGAAGCGCTATATAGCAAAGTCACTAATTAAAGGGTACCCCTTATAAAGGTCACTCCCACCTTCTCAGATTTGCGACAAGTCGCGCACTACATGTGTACGCCACTTGTTGTAACGTGGGAGTTTCCCATTTTTTGTCGATTCGTTTATTCAAAGAATTTTATCTATTATACCGTGCATCAAAATCCTGAACCGATTTCACCATTTGATTTTTTGCATCGAGATTTTCAAAACTATATCCCATATTAATAGCTTTTTACAAACTTTTTTCACAAAAAAGAAAAACCGGGGAAAATAAGCTACTCCCTCCGTTCTAGTGCCAAAAAACGTCTTACATTATGGGACGGAGCTAGTGCCGAAAAAACAACTTACGTTATGGGACGGATGGAGTAGAACACAGTTATTTATCCCACATTTTTTTTCCTTTCCGAGAGGCACAGTTATAACTCTCGCGAAAACAAACATGGCCTCCACGAGAAGCAAATATGTGCTTTTCATTGAAGAAAAAAATGTTTATTTTCCTTTCCGAGAGGCACATTTGTGTCTCTTGCGAGAGCAAACCTATACCTCCACGAGATGCAAATCTGTGCCACTTTCGGAAGCAACAGGAATGCATTGTTTTCCTTTTCCAAGAGATAGTGTTGTGCCCCTCACGAAAATAAATTTGTGCCTCCATGAGAAGCGAATCAGTGTCACTCATGGAAGCAAACAAACACATTTTATGTGTCTCTCGGGCAAGCAAACATGTGACTCCACGAGAAGCAAATTTGTGCCTCTCGCAAAAGCAAAAAAGTTTTTTTCGCACAAAAAAGTTTAATTTCTTTCTTGAAAACCTAGGGAAAACTAGGCAATAACGTAAAAGCCAAAAAAACATGTAAAACCTGAAAATGTGTACAGAAAAAAATCTCAAGGGAGCGCCAAGCACGTGCACTAAAAGTGACCCTTGCGAAAGGGTACCCATTGGCTAGTTGCTCCCACTACATAGGGTGTTTCCTATTTGACGCAGTCGCCTATTCGCTCAATAGTGGCCAAGCTGGGCCAGCCCATTTAACGCTAGGAAAAATTGTACGTTGGTTCCGGTTTTGGAACTTTCTGCAGGTTTGAGCCTCGGGGGCTTTTGCCGCTTTTAGGAATCTTCTAGACGGTTCCTACCAGGGTGTTATTAGTTTGGGGAACCTTTTAGCAGGTTCAGCCATGTTCCTGATCAGTTATTTTTTTTATTTCTCATTCATTTTTTCATTTTATATTTTGTTCACAAGTTTAGAAAAATGTTTTTTGAAAATAATGTTCACTCTTTCAAAATTTGTTTGTGTTTTCCAATAAGTGTTCTTTGTTTCAAAAAATTGTTCACATTTTACAGAATTGTTTTCGCTTTCAGAAAATATTCAGAATTTTAGAAAGCCGTATTTTTCAAAGGATCTTCATAAAATTTAAAATTATTTGGAATTTAAAAACATGTTCATGTTTTTAAATAAACATAATTCTAGAAAAAAGTGTTCAATAAATCAAAATATGTATTAAAAAGTTCTCAAAGAGTATTATAAAATGTTGAATAAATATTAAAAATGTTGAACAAATATTTGAAAATTGTTGAATAAGTATTAAAATATGTTGAATGAGTATCTAAAAATATTAAACAAGTATTTAAAAAATGTCAAATAATTATTAAAATGTTGAAAACGTATTAGAAAAATGTTTAACAAGTATTACAAAATGTTCACAGAGTATTTGAAAAATGTTGAACAACTGTCTGCAAACGTTGAATAACTTCTAAAAAATGTTGTACAAGTATTTGGAAAATGTTTCATAATTATTAATGTTGAACAAGTATTTGAAAATTGTTGAATAAGTGTTCGGACAATGTTGACTGTGTGTACAAAAAATGTTGATCACTTATTAATAAAATGTTTTTGACATATACGAAAATATAGAGTGAAAGCGAAAACAAACATAAGAAAGAACAAACAGAAACAAAAGAAGAAGAAAATAGAAAATAGAAAACAAAGAAACAAAATGCAAAATAGGAATGAAAGAAAAACGGGAAAAAAGAAGCAAATGAAAAAAAGGTAGAAAAAAACTCGAAGAAAATGGCTCAAATAGCCTTAAGTAGGATGCGACAATTGCTTATAACATGAATTTAACTTAGGCAGAGTGGCTAGCACAGCGACGCTAGGGGAGGAAAATGCTCAGCGAGACAAAGCTATCGTCTCGCTTAAAGATAGAAATAGCTCTCGCGCTTAAGCACAACCTTGGTTGCATGCTCTCTTCATTAAGGTCCAAATCTTTTTTTACACACTATGCGTGGCAGAATGGGCCAGCCCAATACGAAGCCAGGGGAGGAAAATCCTCGGCGAAACAAAGCTATCGTCTCGCTTAAAGCGAGAAATAGCTCTCGCGCTTAAGCACAACCTCGGTTGCATTCTCTCTTCATTAAGGTCCAAGTCTGCAACTTCCAAACCATAGTATTGAGCATTAAATATCTAATATTTATGGTTTTGTGTTTGATCGTGTCAGTGGGCAAATTTGACACTGAATGAGAACCACCTCTTGGTGAGTTGTCGGGGCATGACTCCACCCACTAGGGTTCATATCCTCATGCTCACATTTGTAGTGTATGGATCTATCATACAATATTTCTATTTAAAAAATTAACACTGGATAGTGGATGTTGTATTTATATTTGGCCCATTACGTATATTGATAACAAATTGTATTTGAAGTTATGCTTTCAATTTTGATTTAAATTTTGTGACAACTTAAATTGGTATTGTCTCAATGTGCTAAAAAATCAAACATTTTCAAAGGCGCAATGGTATTTGGGTGTACAAGGTGCACCACAAGCCCCAGTGTATACGTTTCCTCACTGACACGTCACTGCTGTCTTTGGAGGAGATAAAATGTGACCATCTATTGTCCGAGATTATGAGACAACTTGGATATATAGGACATGTCACTATAATTGCGCACATGTTGCAAGTGTGTGATTTGGCCCAAGAGAATCTAGCTATAGTTCACTGTCGAGAATATAGGATAGGGAGGATGAAAACCTTGCCCTATAATTAGTTTAGATAAAACCTAGCCATGTTTCTTTGTTATGTTGTCTTTCTACACGTGGTAACACCATGCCCACTAATATGTGTATTTTGCATCACTATTTTTGAAGGTATCATGCTTATTTATAACTCATGTTCACTAGTTTAACTTATAATAACTTTACTTTGCAAGTTTACACCGGAGAGTGTACAGAAAAGTTGTCAACACCTCCGAATAAAGTCATGCGAATAATAAGACTTCTCAGGGGAGAAAATATAGGCAAAATATGTTAAGTATTTTTGGAAAAAAAATAATCTTGGAAGTAGGACAAGAGATCAAGGTGTGGCATGTGGGATCCACATGGCTTTCCAGGTCACCTCTCAAATAATTTTAATCTTATATTATCCTAAAAGTTTTTACAAGATGTTTTTCCTTCATTGCTCCCGATGCCTACATATGAAAGTATGACACGTGTTTTGAGCAGTCCAATGAGCTTGTGGGCATTCTTGTTGCTCTGTCTTCTGTTTGGTTCCATACACTAATTGTTTTATTTTTTTTGTCCATTGTTTTTTATATAGTTTATCATTCCTGCCAAGTGGTTATTAATTGTTTCATCAACGCATATCTACTACCCCTATAAAAGAAAGAGAGGGCGGAGAACCAAACAATCAGACCCGTCCATCAACAAGATCTGATGGCTCTTAATCCTCCGATGTTTAATGCAACAAACCACACAATTAAGCCCGATCGCTAAAAAAATGTTTGCACGACCTCACGCCCCGCACCGTTCCTCCCGCACGACCTCGCGTCTCTGCGCTGTTCCTCCACCGCCGGGCGCGGGCCGTAGGTCCCTGTGCCGCCGCCGGAGCCACCCTTCGCCGCGGCCCGCAGGTCGCCGAGCCGCCGCCCCGGAGCCGGCCTTCCCCGCGGCCAGCAGGTCACCGAGCCGCCGCCGCGGAGCCGCCCTTCGACGCGGCCTGCAGGGGGCTCGCCTCGCTGCCCACGTCGTCCTCCTACTCCTCCTCAGTGGCACTCCTCAGTGCGGTGGAGCCAGCGGGCGCCAAGGGCATGCGGACGGAGGTGGCGCAGATCCAGGGCGGTAACAACGACCGGCGCCCCACATCCCCTTCACGTGCCGCTGCCCAATCCTCCTCTGCCTCCACTGCCTGCAGTAAGGGATCCCAATCATATCCGTGGGTCATCGCATGGTCCACCGTCGCCATTCCCTTAGCACGGCGCCTGCACTTCCTCTTGGTCACCGCAATCGTTGGGTCATCGGTTCATCTGTTCGTGCCTGGATTGTCGCCGTTCATCTTTACTCATGTTTCTCTTTGATGATGTCCAGGTGCCGCAGTACCGGCAGCGAAGCTGAAGGCCCCAGTGCGTGAGGAAGCAGGCGGGTGCTCGGCGACATCGGTAACATCGTCCCTGCCCACGTCCTCGAGGGGTAAGAAAATCGGCGCAAGGATCGAATCCCAGTCCTACTTTTCTTTCTTCCGTTCTTTTTCCTGAACTGAACCCGGTCTTGTTCGTTGAATAGCAATATGCAGCTACCGGCGGGGATCACTCCAATCACCAGGAGCTTCAGCGCTGAGCTCTGAAGTAGGCCTAGGCCGATCCATCGAAGGTGCGGACGCTCTGCGGTATACACCACCTACTCTCTTGTCTGTTGGAATTCGTGGCCTGTCACTCCTTTCCTCACAGTGTAGGCAAGTGATCAATTATCCTGAAATCTTTGCCCTATTGTACAGCCCGTTCAAGCAGTCACAGAAGCCTCTTTATAAATTACATTAATCCCTGACGTTTTATCAAGAAAAATTGGTACTGTTGGTGTCCATCTACCAGCACTGCTCATGACCATATCATGCAAATACAAGAGCGAGGGGAACGAACAGGGGTGGTGTCCTGTGTGCATCTCATACAGCATCCTGAATCCCTGCAGTACACCAGCTTTGCGCTCTACCTATAAGCTACATGTGCTTTCAAATTCGATCTCCTGTGTGGCTTAAGACTTTGAAATAAATTTTGATTAGATAAATCTTCAGTAGTTTTAGTTATGCTCTCTATACAATTAGTAATTATTTAGGTGATAATTCCAAATAATTTTAGTGCTAAAGACTTATACATTATTTTCAACTAGCAGTTTCAGTTCTCCCTTCGCCAATTGATACAAATAATCTATGAATTATCAACTACTCCCTCCGTCCGAAAATACTCGTCGGAGGATTGGATGTATCTAGATGTATTTTAGTTCTAGATACATTCATTTTCCTGTATTTCTCCGACAAGTATTTTCGGACGGAGGGAGTATTAGGCTAACTATGCACATATTAGATTGTTTGTTTCAGCTGTCTCATGCTGCACTCATATAAATTTACGTTTCAGATTATGTAGTCTTCTGCAGGTTATCAGATAAACTCTTCCAGAGATTGAGATCTAATCACAACTGCTTTGAGTCATTTACCTTTTATTTTGCAAAATGCAATCAGAAGTAGTTGTCATCTCTAATGTTAATGAATAGATTCTCAGAAAAGGAAATTAATTGGAATGATCTACTCAGCATGTCCCATGACTTCAAAAGGAAGAATTTGACTAAATTGAGATGTTGATCTGCAGTGTAAAGATAGACAAAATCAAAGACTGGCCTATTGTCCAGTAACTCCCTTAGTCAACACCCAAGAGCATAAGTGGGAGCAAAATCAATGGTAGCACCAAGTATTGAGCAAAAGCACTTCGTGTTTTCATGGTAGGTCTGAGCTTAAAAATTGAATTGAACAGTGACGGTTAGTGTTATGCTTATAAGTTGATAGCCCCCAGCACTGTCTGTTGTAGATGGTGCGTATTATTACCTCCTTCAAATTAAAATGCCGTTCTAATAAAAATACAACATGTTCTGGTCAACTCAGGTGCGTTCCACTGGGTGATTTTCTTTCTTAATAAATTTTTGGTCGTGCTAAATAACTATATGCTTAGGATCAAGGTTGTACTTGTTATTGCCAATGAGTTATTGCTTTGTATTTTTACATGTCGACGGTTGGAATGTCATAATAATTTCTGCATGTCTACACATAGTTTACTCATCCCACTGGAAAAAGAACCAAGAATGTTGTGTGCACAGATGTCTTAGAGGGACAACACATGTTTGTTTTCCGTACATGTCAATCCACCTTATTATATTAGGACATGTTACTCATCTCTAATATTGAATTTTTTTTTCTAAGTTATGTGCATATTATGCATACAATGATGAGCTATTCTGTTAGGATAATTTGAATTAGGGAGCCTTACTAAATAATGTATAAAGATGGTACTGAAGGAGGCTATGCAACTAGCAATGTACTCTATTTATAATCTGACCGATATTTCTTAAAAGATGTATGGCTGTTGTGTTCTCTCAGACAATATAAAGCATGGTTCTATATGCTCTGCTAAATTTGCAACTTTCAATGCTTTGTGGGGCCTTTCCCATCAACTCTAGGGATTTTACCTAAAGGTTCGCAGAGTAATATGTGAATAACATTTGCACTGGTGTAAGCTTGCACGTTTGCTACAACAGGGCAGAGTTAGTGTAGCATCATTAGTTTCTTTTTTGATATATTAACAAGTTACCCTGTGCGAATTCTCAACTGTTTGGAGCCCTGTTTGCGCGCAAGATTACGAGGAGCACCCTGTGCAATTCCTCGACTGTTTGACACAAGGAGCGTCAAACGGGAGGGCTCCCAGGGGGAGACACGGCGGCCAGGGGCATCTCCTTTGTTTATCCGCCGCTTCCCTTCATCACCAGTGAATAGCAATCACGGCACCGCATCATTCACTTGCCTACCGTAGATTGACCGCTGATGCGGGCGCTCCGCTCAACTACTCCATCTCATGCTGTATATTTCCTCTCTTTATATCCAGATAAAGTATAGCATGTAAATATGTCTAAATTCGGAAATAACGGTTTCCCTTCTATCTTCACTTATAGTGTTTTGGTTAGTAAAATTCAGCGGATGGTGTTATTTGAAGCCAGATTATAGGATTATTCCCCTGGTGTTATTAATGTATTTGGATTAAACTTATGAACATGATTCCTTTATATTATTCCTCTAGAATTTGGTATGATGTATAACCACCAGTTCAGTAGATGATTCTTTTATATTATTCCAAAGGCTTGGCAATGAATTTGGATTAAAGTTATGAACATGATTCACTGGAAATTGGAAGAAGGACGTCATGAATTTGTAAGTATAGGAAATTGTACTTTCTAGTTTTTCTTATGGTCTTGCTTCTAAATTCGATTTTATCTTGGGTGGATTTTCAAAGCAGGCATGGGTATTATCCTTTTTGCTTAGCATGCCTTCTTTACTGGTAAAGAAACACATTAGATATATCTGGATTTTTGTCGAGTAAATGAGTATGAGTGCAAATAAATTCAGACACGAAGCAAAAACTTTGACGTTTCATTGATTAAGCAGAAGATTGTCCAGTTAATCACGGAAAACCAAAACAAAAGGGCCAAGCCCACTCTAGAACACCGTAATGCCACAAGAAACGCCAACCACACAAACACACACTAGCTTGATCTCGCTCCACCGAACAAGTCACCCTTCCATGTCTGAAAGAAATCATGAGGCACTCTCCCGCGGCGATGAAGAGATAAGCATTCCACATGCATGTAGTAGTTGCAACCCACACGGCATGAGGTCCATGCCGTCGAAGTTGCAAAGCTCTCGGGGCCGCCGCCCCAACGTCCACTGGTTGAACACACCTTGCACCCTCAACCGGTAGGGCCATCGCCCCCATATGCCACAGCAGAGATGTGTGTTGCACGTGCACACTTACTAGTTATTTTAGAAAACGTGAGCGATCTAATCTCGGTCTAACACTACATGCAACCTGGACACAGAGTGTTCAAAGCGATGACTTTCAACATACTAATGTATTTATACTAAACTTTTTTACCTCATCATGATTGATCTCCCACCCACTTTTTTTTTGCATTGATCCATGTCTCCCTATAACAACTAAAATTTTACTTTAAAGTATAAGTAAATCATACTCACTTACATTAATCTAAAATTGTCATAAATCTCTAGTATGAATTACTACAAATATTAAATCTTGCTCAAAAGCAGGACCATATTTTGGAGAGCAGCGATTCGGTGCCCAAGCTCATCTGCAACCGAGATGAAGAAAAAATGAAAACAAATACTAGAATAATTCAAAATATTCTGATTTTTTTGTAAGGTAAACAATTTGGTGCGTGAGCAGCGCTCCAAATTTCAGATCATTTAGACATCTTAGTTGCTCTCAGAAAAAAGATAAATTTGCAGTCTGTAATTTTTTTATTGTTCATGTATTGTTTTAACCCACTTTGTCTACTCATATGTCCAAATGATCTGAAATTTGGAGCGCACCTCACGCACCAAATTATCTGCCATGCAAAAAAATAGATTTTTTTTGGTATTTTTGTGAATTTTTTTTGACCGGGTGCAGATGAGCCTGGGCTCAGAAATTGATATTTGCATATTATTTTATTTGTTGTGTTTTAAATTTTTACATTTGAGTTATTCAAAGAAAACTTTCGCAGCAATAGCATGAATTGTGCTCTATCACATCTACCCACATGCTATTTTTATATTAATTCATGTGCTAATGTGCATTTATATGTGTATTTGTCCATATTCTCCCGAATATCTACAAAACTAGATAAAAAAGTGTTTTAGAGTATCAATAAAGAAAGAACGTAGTGGAGGATTCTAGACTACAAGAGTATCAAAATAGTTACCTGAATTCTGAAGTATGCAAGATATCAACAAGCAAATTGTCCCCGAACCCCTTTAGCTCTTTAAAGACGTTCACTATATATTTTTATCGAAATTGTGCATTTGTAACATGCATGGTAATTTAGAATACACAGTTATCCTTCAAGACGGGAGGTGATTGGATTGCCGAGAGGGACAGGAGAGGCCAAAAAATATATAGTAGGGTGAGGTTTATTTTTGCTATGCGGTGAACAGAGCGCTCCCCTATGCACGAGCGACGTTGTTGGAACTAAAACTATCCCCACGGGTGTCCGCGGATCCGGAATGCTAAACTTCTCTTCAAGAAGAAAACTATCAAGGGCCCATTGATCGGCCTGAATAAACAGTTATATCTACATTGATCAACTTATACATATATTTCCGGAGTTGACAGAAAATTATGCACACTTCTAAAGTGTGCAACTAACACGGCCGGTTGGCCAAACTCAACGCTTGATAAGCAGATTTGAACTTAGAAATAATATGCCCAAGCCTCTATATCCAGGGAAGCTTTTGCCCTCACGTTTCACCACTTGGGTGAAAGCAACTTGGGAACCTGTGGGCTGCCGACATGTGTATTAATTTGGGCTACCAGGGTGTACAAATTCGTTGTGACTGTAGACCTCCGATGTAAATTTTGTTAACTGATTCACATTTTTGTGTGTGCACTTGGGGTGTCTTTAGAGCTTTTTCTCTCAGCTTTAATCGATAAATCAGATGGTGACACGTGTGATTAGTTTGAGGCCTGGGCGGTGAGGAGTCCTGGACTAAGGGGTTCTCGGGCCGTCGACCCAAGGGTATGGGCCGGACTAATGGGCTACTATGGGGCCAAGTCGGAGTGCGGACTAGTGACCGGACATGAGATCTTCGGAATCATGGTGTGCCCTCCAAGTCGGGATTAGCGTAATCTTTCCTTTGTTGTAACCGATCGCTTGTAACCCTAACCCTACTGGTGTCTATATAAACCGGAGGGTTAGGGGCTTTAGGGAGGGCAACATTCATCATGTCATACTTTAGGATTTAGCTCACTTGATCTTGAGGTAGATCCACTCTGTAACCACACCATACATCAAATACAATCGAGCAGGACGTAGGGTTTTACCTCTTCGAGAGGGCCCGAACCTGGGTAAATACCGTGTTCATCGTCCCTTGTTCCCCATTGATCCTAGATCCACAGCTCAGGACCCCCTACCCGAGATCCGCCGGTTTCACCGACATTGGTGCATTCATTGAGAGTTCCGTTGTGGATCGCCGAAGGATCGATGGCTGAGCCATTAAGAAAAAACCACCAGCGCCGGGGACGTCTTCGCCCCCGGCCAGATTTTTATGTTTGGTAGCATCACTTTCCGCGCCGACCTCACCGGACGCTTAAACCCGGTTGAAGACCTCACGGCCGATCGCGAAGCTAGCCACCAAAACTCAGACTTCGGGGTGTGCCCTCGGCAAGATCCTGCCTTCAAAAAGCCCGCTGAGCCCGACGCCTTGACCTTGGATTCGGCAGACGTAAAAGAAACCAACACAGCCCAGGATCTGGCCCTAAAGCTGGATCCCATCGGAGTGTTTGAAGAACGTCCTGCTGGACACTCAGGAGGCATGCCCCTGGCGGGAACCCATTCGGCTGACGACCTCTTGGATCAATTCCTGGCTATGGGAATCTCCATCAGCACACCTATGGCCTATGACAAGATCGGGCTTAAACCCGACAACAGAGAGATCCACACCCCGCCCATCACTCAACTCGTCGCTACCATCGAAGAGGGGGCAGAGGGATCGTGATCTCTGAAGCTTATAACGGTATACACCCGGGTCTCTAGCCCGGATATAGACGCCCGTCAAGATAAGAGTTCGGACCCGGCCTGCGATACGGGGTCCGACCTAGAGCCGGCACAACCACACGCAGACAATCATCTAGACACCACGCCATCAAATCCGGATATAACTTGGGTGTGGCTCACCGCTGTCGACGCTCCGGACTCAAAAAAGTCAGATGCGGCTAAAAATTTCCCACCCACCTACCATGTCGAATACTGTCCAGATGCTGGAAGACCGGACGTATGGGACCTGATGTACGTCAAGCAGCAGCCCGGACAAACAGTCCATCATTACTGGTCGAGATTTCTCCTGGTAAAAAAACGAGATAATCGACTGTCGTGACGAAGAAATAATTAAAGCCTTCCGATTCAATTGCCGAGACGAAGGGGTCTTAAATGCCCTCACCCGCCGCCGCGTGCAAAATTTCTCCGAATTGTTGGACATGGTACAAAAATATTGCTCCATGGAAAGCACCTAGAGGTTACAGCAGATGCGCAGGGAATCAATCCCCGGCCTGAGGCCTAGCAAGGCCCAAGCAAAACGGGCGCACGCGTCAGTTTCACCCGAACACAATCTCGCCCAGAGAAGAAATAAACCCAGAACGGTTCTGGATGAATTGCTGGATAAACCATGCCCACTTGGCCCTGCTTAACACAAATCAGACTCACGAGCTTCGAGCTTGCTGGGTGGTAAGGCAGGTGGACAAAAGTGGCGAGCACATCCTCAGCCTCACACCACCTGATAGGCAGTCAGCAACGCCATCTCATGATGACGTCCTGACAGTCTACGAGACTTTCTCTTCCAACAGTCAAAGGAAAAAGGCTCTTCGAGAGCTCGGCCAAGTCTACCGGCACTACTGCAGGATGCTGCTAACGCGACACTACGATCAGAGACCCTTTGAAAAACGGTGTGCGATGCAATAATTGCAAGCGGTGGTGTCGGAGAACCGTCAAAAATGTGCAAAACATTTGCGATGATAGATGCATCAAACACGGTTCATGCAGGGCATACAGTTTAGTTCAATTAACTGTTTGCGATGAGGAGTAACAAAAGAAACGGGCAGCCAGATAAAGGTGTGTGCGATACACAACATAAGGTTCACTAGGATGAACTATTTGTGATTAGGCAACACAAAAGAAACAGTCAGCCAAATCAACGTGTGTGCGATATACAGCATGCGGTTCACTCGGATGAACTGTTTGTGTTGAGACAACAGAATATAAACGGTTCAATATAACAAGATATGTGTGATACGTTGCAAACAGGTCTGTAATCAGAAATGTGTGCGAAGACCGATAATAACACAAACGATTGCTGCTAATATGACGTTTGTGTTGTGCGATGGGATTGCATACAGAACAACGACATATATATATTACATGCATGATTAACCAAATTAAACATCCAATGACATAGGTGGCTACTACAACCATGGCATTTGCACACACCAAAGTGAACTATTATACGCATAATTTTATAGGTGGCTACTACACACATGACACTTCCACACACCAATAAAGTAAACTATATATTACATGCATGATTAACTAGCATAAATGATCATCTGATCATCATCTACTTGTGACGCTTGCTCTGCTTGTGCTTGATCCGGGCACGCCGATTTGGGTAACAAGCCACTTCCTCATGTCAACGATCCGCCTATGCATCTCGTAGCATGTGTGCATGCTCTTGGTCGCGAACCTGAGGTGAGGTTCATCCAGTCGCCGCATCCAGGCCCTGTGCCAAGATACGGCATTTGTTCTCTGGGCATCCTGCTTCATCTTTTCGTAGTAGGGGTCGATGATGGCCGAGGCGAGTTCAACCAGGGAGTCCTTCTTCGTGTTGCCCCAGACCCTGTAGTGGTCACGAATTTCGACAAGGTTCTGGCAGGCCAACCCCGTAACACTGAGCGCTTTTACACCGTCGGTGGTTTCCACCGTGGCAAACTTGTAGTTGGTGCTATTGACAAACCTGTTGAAACGGTCGCAAGGCTCTCTGACAATGCAGTAGTGGTAGACGAGGACATGATGACGCACACACAACTGGGCGACGACAACCTTCTGATCTATGCCGGGACGACCGGCGGTGTACTAGAGGTCGATGCCGACCACCTTGTACTTGTCTCCAGCAAGCAACTGCTCAACGGTGTTGATGTAGTTGTCCACCACGGCCAGGTTGATGGTGTCACCACCGAGAGATCCGTCTCCCTCGTGTGGGTCTCCACTTTATGCTCGCCGAACTCCATTGGAGCGCCGCTAGACATCCCCTCTCTATGTGTCGTCGTGGGTGTGCTTGTTGTGTTGCGGAGCGCGATCGAAAGGTTGAAGAGACTAAGGTTATAATGGCCGCGGGAATTAAAGGGGAGGCCGGACGGCACGTCCTGATGGCAGCTCTAATTCGCAGCGCGTAACTCCATCATGCCGCACATACCTGCATCGCGTGGCAACGCGCGCGGCGCAACCGCATGCATATGGTGCCCCCGACGTGATCGTGCGCATGCCCAACCGCTAGCAGAGCGCACGTGGAGGATGCGAGCAAAGCGTTCCGCGGTCGCCTCAACGACGAGCAACCATATATATTAGGATCCTAAAGTGTCAATTTATGTTGGAATTGCTTTGCTCTTTTTCAAGCAAATAAGCTTGAAAGAAAGTGCTTTTATTTGAGTGGAAATGAAAGAAGAAATCGTCTATCTAGACAGAGTATGTGTATTATTCGGTCCATGCTTGCCCTTCTAGGCCCTTTAGATCTATATATATCTTACTATCGAAAAGGGTTTTAGGAGGAGAAGAGCAAGTCGCGTTTACAGCCAGCAGTTCTTATGGGCGTAACTCCCTCTAGTATTCCAATAATCTCCTTTCCTCCAATATGTCACTAGTATTCAAGTATGCGGCTCGTATTAGTATGCCAGGCGTTCGAGAGACCAGAATTCTTTTCATAGCCTTCCCTTCAATATGTCATCTTGTCTTGCGGCTCTCTATCCTTCCAAGCAAGTCTGTGCTCGGGGAGCACTCCTTCTATCATTCATAAAATATGCTTATCTCTCCTTGGTCGCAAAGCTTCATATAGCAGTTGAACATGCAAGGAAAAGCTATCCACAACCCGAGCGCGCCGACAGACGCTAGCAGAGCATGCCATGGCGCCTAACGGCGAGCAACCATATATGTGCATATAGCAGTTGAACTATTTGTATAAATTAAGCACGGCTGCTTAACCTATGAATGAAATCTATACTTAATTACTGAACTTTAGTGGCAAAAATTAGATAGTGCTGGTGATTTTTAGCTACATATTTTGACAATTCGCCATTGCAACCGATTGATGTCCTCTCTATATGTGTCGTCGTGGATGTGCTTATTGTCTCGTGCGCCAGCCCCAAACACTAGCAGCACAACTTATAAATTGACGGATGTAGTACTAGTTACAGTGATGCATATAGTTAAGCAAAGGGATCACACATGTTTGTATTGACTGGAACGAGAATGCAATAGCACAATAAGAATTAAGGAGGCAAGAAGAAAGATGGATCCATCAACGTATGACCTCCTCCTCCTCAACTCAGTGTGTCGGGCCACCGAACGACGGCTAAGGAGCGACGTCTTTTGTATTTGAACGTAGAGCCTATCACACATGTTTGTATTTGAACGTAGAGCCTATCACACCCGATCATCACGTGGTGTCTCAGCACGAAAAACTTTCGCAACGGTGCATACTCAGGGAGAACACTTATACCTTGAAATTTAGTGAGAGATCATCTTATAATGCTACCGTCAATCAAAGCAAAATAAGATGCATAAAGGATAAACTGTTGGGGAACATAGTAATTTCAAAAAAAATTCCTACGCACACGCAAGATCATGGTGATGGCATAGCAATGAGAGGGGAGAGTATTGTCCACGTACCCTCGTAGACTGTAAGCGGAAGCGTTATGACAACGCGGTTGATGTAGTCGTACGTCTTCACGATCCGACCAATCCAAGTACCGAACGTACGGCACCTCCGAGTTCAGCACATGTTCAGCTCGATGACGATCCCCGGACTCCGATCCAGCAAAGTGTCGGGGATGAGTTCCGTCAGCACGACGGCGTGGTGACGATGATGATGTTCTACCGGCGCAGGGCTTCGCCTAAACTCCGCGACGATATGACCGAGGTGGAATATGGTGGAGGGGGGCACCGCACACGGCTAAGGAACGATCTTGAAGATCAACTTGTGTGTTACGGGGTGCCCCCCTTCCCCTGTATATAAAGGAGGGAGGGGGAAGGTGCGGCCGGCCAAGGAGGGCGCGCCAAGGAGGAGTCCTACTCCCACCGGGAGTAGGATTCCCCCCCTTCCAAGTAGTAGGAGTAGGAGTCAAGGAAAGGGGGAAGAGAAGAGAAGGAAGGAGGGGGCACAGCCCCTCCCCTTAGTCCAATTTGGACTAGGCCTTGGGGGGCGCCCAACCTTTCCTCTCTCTTTCCCCTAAAGCCCAATAAGGCCCATATACTCCCCGGCGAATTCCCGTAACTCTCCGGTACTCCGAAAAATACCCGAATCACTCGGAACCTTTCCGAACTCCGAATATAGCCGTCCAATATGTCGATCTTTACGTCTCGATCATTTTGAGACTCCTCGTCATGTCCCCAATCTCATCCGGGACTCCGAACTCCTTCGCTACATCAAAACTCATAAACTAATAATATAACTGTCATCGAAACCTTAAGCGTGCGGACCCTACGGGTTCGAGAACAATGTAGACATGACCAAGACTCATTTCCGGTCAATAACCAATAGCGGAACCTGGATGCTCATATTGGCTCCTACATATTCTACGAAGATCGTTATCGGTCAAACCGCATAACAACATATGTTGTTCCCTTTGTCATCGGTATGTTACTTGCCCGAGATTCGATCGTCGGTATCTCAATACCTAGTTCAATCTCGTTACCGGCAAGTCTCTTTACTCGTTCTGTAATACATCATCTCACAACTAACTCATTAGTTGCAATGCTTGCAAGGCTTAAGTGATGTGCATTACCGAGAGGGCCCAGAGATACCTCTCCGACAATCAAAGTGACAAATCCTAATCTCGAAATACGCCAACCCAACATTTAGCTTCAGAGACACCTGTAGAGCTCCTTTATAATCACCCAGTTACGTTGTGACGTTTGGTAGCACACAAAGTGTTCCTCCGGTAAACGGGAGTTGCATAATCTCATAGTCATAGGAACATGTATAAGTCATGAAGAAAGCAATAGCAACATACTAAACGATCGTGTGCTAAGCTAATGGAATGGGTCGTGTCAATCACATCATTATCCTAATGATGTGATCCCGTTAATCAAATGACAACACATGTCTATGGTTAGGAAACATAACCATCTTTGATCAACAAGCTAGTCAAGTAGAGGCATACTAGTGACACTCTGTTTGTCTATGTATTCACACATGTATTATGTTTCCGGCTAATACAATTCTAGCATGAACAATAAACATTTATCATGATATAAGGAAATAAATAATAACTTTATTATTGCCTCTAGGGCATATTTCCTTCAGTCTCCCACTTGCACTAGAGTCAATAATCTAGTTCACATCACCATGTGATTTAACACCAATATTCACATCTGTATGTGATTAATACCAATAGTTCACATCGTCATGTGATCAACACCCAAAGGGTTTTGCTAGAGTCAATAATCTAGTTCACATAGTTATGTGATTAACACCCAAAGAGTACTAAGGTATGATCATGTTTTGCTCGTCAGAGAAGTTTAGTCAACGGGCCTGTCACATTCAGAGCCGTATGTATTTTACAAATTCTATGTCTACAATGCTCTGCATGGAGCTACTCTAGCTAATTGCTCCCACTTTCAATATGTATCCAGATTGAGACTTAGTCATTTGGATCGGTGTAAAAGCTTGCACCGATGTAACTCTTTACGACGGGCTCTTTTATCACCTCCATAATCGAGAAATATTTCCTTAGTCCTTACTAAGGATATTCTTGATCAATGTCCAGTGATCTACTCCTAGATCACTATTGTACTCCCTTGCCAAATACAGAGCAAGGTATACAATAGGTCTGGTACATAGCATAGCATACTTTATAGAACCTATGATTGAGGCATAGGGAATGACTTTCATTCTCTTTTCTATTTTCTGCTGTGGTCGGGATTTGAGTCTTACTCAATTTCATACCTTTGCAACACAGGCAAGAACTCTTTCTTTGACTGTTCCATTTTGAACTACTTCAAAATCTTGTCAAGGTATGTACTCATTGAAAATCTTATCAAGCGTCTTGATCTATCTCAATAGATCTTGATGCTCAATATGTAAGTAGCTTTGCCGAGGTCTTTCTTTGAAAAAACTCCTTTCAAACACTCCTTTATGCTTTGCAGAATAATTCTACATTATTTTCGATCAACAATATGTCATTCACATATACTTATCAGAAATGTTGTAGTGCTCTCACTCACTTTCTTGTAAATACAGGCTTCACCGCAAGTCTGTATAAAACTATATGCTTTGATCAACTTATCAAAGCGTATATTCCAACTCCGAGATGCTTGCACCAGTCCATAGATGGATTGCTGGAGCTTGCATATTTTGTTAGCACCTTTAGGATTGACAAAACCTTTTGGTTGCATCATATACAACTCTTCTTTAAGAAAACCATTAAGGAATGCAGTTTTGACATCCATTTGCCAGATTTCATAAATTATGGCAATTGCTAACATGATTCGGACAGACTTAAGCATCGCTACAGTTGAGAAAATCTCATTGTAGTCAACACCTTGAACTTGTCAAAAACCTTTTTGCGACAAGTCGAGCTTTGTAGATAGTAACACTACTATCAACGTCCGTCTTCCTCTTGAAGATCCATTTATTTTCTATGGTTTGTCGATCATCGGGCAAGTCCACCAATGTCCACACTTTGTTCTCATACATGGATCCTATCTCAGATTTCATGGCCTCCAGCCATTTTGCGGAATCTGGGCTCATCATCGCTTCCTCATAGTTCATAGGTTTATCATGATCTAGTAACATGACTTTCAGAACAGGATTACCGTACCACTCTGGTGCGGCCGTACTCTGGAAGACCTACGAGGTTCTGTAGTAACTTGATCTGAAGTTTCATGATCATCATCATTAGCTTCCTCATTAATTGGTGTAGGAATCACCGGAACTGATTTCAGTGATGAACTATTTTCCAATTCGGGAGAAGGTACAGTTACCTCATCAAGTTCTACTTTCCTCCCACTCACTTCTTTCGAGAGAAACTCCTTCTCTAGAAAGGATCCATTTTTAGCAACGAAAATCTTGCCTTCGGATCTGTGATAGAAGGTGTACCCAACAGTTTCCTTTGGGTATTCTATGAAGATGCACTTCTCCGATTTGGGTTTGAGCTTATTAGGATGAAACTTTTTCACACAAGCATCGCATCCCCAAACTTTAAGAAACGACAACTTGGGTTTCTTGCTAAACCACAGTTCATATGGTGTCGTCTCAACAGATTTAGATGGTGCCCTTTTAACGTGAATGCAGCTATCTCTAATGCATAACCCCAAACAATAGTGGTAAATCAGTAAGAGACATCATAGATCGCACCATATCCAATAAAGTGCAGTTACGACGTTCGGACACACCATAACGTTGTGGTGTTCCAGGTGGCGTGAGCTGTGAAACTATTCCACATTGTTTTAATTGAAGACCAAACTCGTAACTCAAATATTCGTCTCTGCGATCAGATCGCAGAAATTTTATTGTCTTGTTATGATGATTTTTCCACTTCACTCTGAAATTCTTTGAACCTTTCAACTATTTCAGACTTATGTTTCATCAAGTAGATATACCCATATCTGCTCAAATCATCTTGTGAAGGTCAGAAAATAACGATACTTGCCACGAGCATCAACACTCATTGCATCGCATACATCGGTATGTATTATTTCCAATAAGTCAGTAGCTTGTTCCATTGTTCCGGAGAACAGAGTTTTAGTCATCTTGCCCAAAAGGCACGGTTCGCAAGCATCAAATGATTCATAACCAAGTGATTCCGAAAATCCATTTTTACGGAGTTTCTTCATGCGCTTTACACCGATATGATCCAAACGGCAGTGCCACAAATAAGTTGCACTATCATTATTAACTTTGCATCTTTTGGCATCAATATTATGAATATGTGTATCACTACGATCGAGATCCAACAAACTATTTTCATTGGGTGTATGACCATTGAAGGTTTTATTCATGTAAACAGAACAACAATTATTCTCTGACTTTAAATGAATAACCGTATTGCAATAAACATGATCAAATCATATTCATGCTCAACGCAAAAGCTAAATAACATTTATTTAGGTTTAACACTAATCCCGAAAGTATAGGGAGTGTGTGATGATGATCATATCAATCTTGGAACTACTTCCAACACTCATCGTCACTTCCCCTTCAACTAGTTTCTGTTTATTCTGTAACTCCTGTTTCGAATTACTAAATTTTTAGCAACCGAACAAGTATCAAATACTCAGGGGCTACTATAAACACTAGTAAGGTACACATCAATAACCTGTACATCAAAATATACCCTTGTTCACTTTGCCATCCTTCTTATCCACCAAATATTTGGAGTAGTTCCACTTCCAGTGACCATTTCCTTTGCAGTAGAAGCACTCAGTTTTAGGCTTAGGTCCAGCTTTGGCCTTCTTCACGGGAGTGACAACTTGTTTGCCATTCTACTTGAAGCTTCCCTTTCTTTCCCTTTGCCCTTTTTCTTGAAACTAGTGGTCTTGTCAATCATCAACACTTGATGCTCTTTCTTGATTTCTACCTTCGTCGATTTCAACATTACGAAGAGCTTGGGAATCACTTTCGTCATCCCTTGCATATTATAGTTCATCACGAAGTTCTACTAACTTGGTGATGGTGACTAGAGAATTCTGTCAATCACTATTTTATCTGGAAGATTAACTCCCACTTGATTCAAGCGATTGTAGTACCCAAACAATCTGAGCACATGCTCACTAGTTGAGCGATTATCCTCCATCTTTTAGCTATAGAACTTGTTGGAGACTTCATATCTCTCAACTCGGGTATTTGCTTGAAATATTAACTTCAATTCCTGGATCATCTCATATGGTCCATGACGTTCAAAACGTCTTTGAGGTCCTGATTCTAAGCCGTTAAGCATGGTGCACTAAACTATCAAGTAGTCATCATATTGAGCTAGCCAAACATTCATAACGTCTGCATCTGCTCCTGCAATAGGTCTGTCACCTAGCGGTGCATTAAGGACATAATTCTTCTGTGCAGCAATGAGGATAAACCTCAGATCACGGATCCAATCCGCATCATTGCTACTAACATCTTTCAACACAGTTTTCTCTAGGAACATATCAAAATAAACATATAAAAGCAACAACGCGAGCTACTGATTTACAACATAATTTGCAAAATACTACCAGGACTAAGTTCATGATAAATTTAAGTTCAATTAATCATATTACTTAAGAACTCACACTTAGATAGACATCCCTCTAATCCTCTAAGTGATTACGTGATCCATATCAACTACACCATGTCCGATCGTCACGTGAGATGGAGTAGTTTCAACGGTGAACATCAATATGTTGATCATATCTACTATATGATTCACGCTCGACCTTTCGGTCTCCGTGTTCCGAGGCCATATCTGTTATATGCCAGGCTCGTAAAGTTTAACCTGAGTATTCCGCGTGTGCAACTATTTTGCACCCGTTGTATTTGAACGTAGAGCCTATCACACCCGATCATCACGTGGTGTCTTAGCACGAAGAACTTTCGCAACGGTGCATACTCAGGGAGAACACTTCTTGATAATTTTAGTGAGAGATCATCTTAAAATGCTACCGTCAAACTAAGCAAAATAAGATGTATAAAAGATAAACATCATATGCAATCAAAATATATGACATGATATGGCCATGATCATCTTGCGCCTTTGATCTCCATCTCCAAAGTACTGTCATGATCTCTATCGTCACCGGCACGACACCATGATCTTCATCATCTTGATCTATATCAATGTGTCGTCACATCGTTGTCTCGCCAACTATTGCTCTTGCAACTATTGCTATCGCATAGCGATAAAGTAAAGCAATTATTTGGCACTTGCATCTTATGCAACAAAGAGACAACCATAGAGCTTCTGCCAGTTGCCGATAACTTCAACAAAACATGATCATCTCATACAACAACTTATATCTCATCATGTCTTGACCATATCACATCACAACATGCCCTGCAAAAACAAGTTAGACGTCCTCTACTTTGTTGTTGCAAATTTTACGTGGCTGCTACGGGCTGAGCAAGAACCGTTCTTACCTACGCATCAAAACCACAATGATAGTTCGTCAAGTTAGTGATGTTTTAACCTTCGCAAGGACCGGGCGTAGCCACACTCAATTCAGCTAAAGTGAGAGAGACAGACACCCGCAGTCACCTTTAAGCACAAGTGCTCATAACGGTGAAACCAGTCTCGCGTAAGCGTACGTGTAATGTCGGTCCGGGCCGCTTCATCTCACAATACCGCTGAGCCAAAGTATGACATGCTGGTAAGAAGTATGACTTGTATCGCCCACAACTCACTTGTGTTCTACTCGTGCATATGACATCTACGCAAAAAACCTGGCTCGGATGCCACTGTTGGGGAACGTAGTAATTTCAACAAAATTCCTACGCACACACAAGATCATGGTGATGACATAGCAACGAGAGGGGAGAGTATTGTCCACGTACCCTCGTAGACCGTAAGCGGAAGCGTTATGACAACGCGGTTGATGTAGTCGTACGTCTTCACGATCCGACCGATCCAAGTACCGAACGTACGGCACCTCCGAGTTCAGCACACGTTCAGCTCGATGACGATCCCCGGACTCCGATCCAGCAAAGTGTCGGGGATGAGTTCCGTCAGCACGACGGCGTGGTGACGATGATGATGTTCTACCGGCGCAGGGCTTTGCCTAAACTCCGCGACGATATGACCGAGGGGGAATATGGTGGAGGGGGGCACCGCACACGGCTAAGGAACGATCTTGAAGATCAACTTGTGTGTTATGGGGTGCCCTCCTGCCCCCGTATATAAAGGAGGGAGGGGGGAGGTGCGGCCGGCCAAGGAGGGCGCGCCAAGGAGGAGTCCTACTCCCACTGGGAGTAGGATTCCCCCCCCCCCTTCCAAGTAGTAGGAGTAGGAGTCAAGGAAAGGGGGAAGAGAAGAGAAGGAAGGAGGGGGCGCAGCCCCTCCCCTTAGTCCAATTCGGACTAGGCCTTGGGGGCGCCCAACCTTTCCTCTCTCTTTCCCCTAAAGCCCAATAAGGCCCATATACTCCCCGGCGAATTCCCGTAACTCTCCGGTACTCCGAAAAATACCCGAATCACTCGCAACCTTTCCGAACTCCGAATATAGTCGTCCAATATATCGATCTTTACATCTCGATCATTTCGAGACTCCTCGTCATGTCCCCAATCTCATCCGGGACTCCGAACTCTTTCGGTACATCAAAACTCACAAACTCATAATATAACTGTCATCGAAACCTTAAGCGTGCGGACCCTACGGGTTCGAGAACAATGTAGACATGACCGAGATTCGTTTCCGGTCAATAACCAATAGCGGAACCTGGATGCTCATATTGGCTCCTACATATTCTACGAAGATCTTTATCGGTCAAACCGCATAACAACATACGTTGTTCCCTATGTCATCGGTATGTTACTTGCCCGAGATTCGATCGTCGGTATCTCAATACCTAGTTCAATCTCGTTACCGGCAAGTCTCTTTACTCGTTCTGTAATACATCATCTCACAACTAACTCATTAGTTGCAATGCTTGCAAGGCTTAAGTGATGTGCATTACCGAGAGGGCCCAGAGATACCTCTCCAACAATCAGAGTGACAAATCCTAATCTCGAAATACGCCAACCCAACATTTACCTTCGGAGACACCTGTAGAGCTCCTTTATAATCACCCAGTTACGTTGTGACGTTTGGTAGCACACAAAATGTTCCTCCGGTAAACGGGAGTTGCATAATCTCATAGTCATAGGAACATGTATAAGTCATGAAGAAAGCAATAGCAACATACTAAACGATCGTGTGCTAAGCTAACGGAATGGGTCATGTCAATCACATCATTCTCCTAATGATGTGATTCCGTTAATCAAATGACAACACATGTCTATGGTTAGGAAACATAACCATCTTTGATCAACAAGCTAGTCAAGTAGAGGCATACTAGTGACACTCTGTTTGTCTATGTATTCACACATGTATTATGTTTCCGGTTAATACAATTCTAGCATGAATAATAAACATTTATCATGATATAAGGAAATAAATAATAACTTTATTATTGCCTCTAGGGCATATTTCCTTCATAAACATCACATGCAATCAATATAAGTGATATGATATGGCCATCATCATCTTGTGCTTGTGATCTCCATCTTTGAAGCACCGTCATGATCACCATCATCACCGGCGCGAAACCTTGATCTCCATCGTAGCATCGTTGTCGTTTCGCCACCTATTGCTTCTACGACTATCGCTACCGCTTAGTGATAAAGTAAAGCAATTCCAGGGCATTTGCATTGCACACAATAAAGCGACAACCATATGGCTCCTGCCAGTTGCCGATAACTCAGTTACAAAACATGATCATCTCATACAATAAAATATAGCATCACGTCTTGACCATATCACATCACAACATGCCCTACAAAAACAAGTTAGACGTCCTCTACTTTGTTGTTGCAAGTTTTACGTGGCTGCTATGGGCTGAGCAAGAACCGTTCTTACCTACGCATCAAAACCACAACGATAGTTCGTAAAGTTAGTGATGTTTTAACCTTCTCAAGGACCGGGCGTAGCCATACTCGGTTCAACTAAAGTTGGAGAAACTGACACCCGCCAGCCACCTGTATGCAAAGCACGTCGGTAGAACCAGTCTCGCGTAAGCGTACGCGTAATGTCGGTCCGGGCCGCTTCATCCAACAATAACGCCGAACCAAAGTATGACATGCTGGTAAGCAGTATGACTTGTATCGCCCTCAACTCACTTGTGTTCTACTCGTGCATATAACATCAACGCACAAAACCTAGGCTCGGATGCCGCTGTTGGGAAACGTAGTAATTTCAAAAAAATTCCTACGCACACGCAAGATCATGGTGATGCATAGCAACAAGAGGGGAGAGTGTGTCCACGTACCCTCGTAGACCGAAAGCGGAAGCGTTAGCACAATGCGGTTGATATAGTCGTACGTCTTCACGGTCCGATCGATCAAGCACCGAAAGCACGGCACCTCCAAGTTCTTGCACACGTTCAGCTCGATGACGTCCCTCTAACTCCGATCCAGCCGAGTGTCGAGGGAGAGTTCCGTCAGCACGACGGTGTGGTGACGATGATGATGTTCTACCGTCGCAGGGCTTCGCCTAAGCACCGCTACAATATTATCAAGGAGGACTATGGTGGAGGGGGGCACCGCACACGACTAAGAGATCAATGATATATTGTTGTTGTGTCTAGGGTGCCCCCGGCCCCCGTATATAAAGGAGCAAGGGGGGAGGTGCGGCCGGCCAGGAGGAGTCCTACTCCCACCCTTCCTTGTTGGATTAGGAGAAGGAGGGAAAGAGGAGGGAGAGAGAGGAAGGAAAGGGGGGGCCTCTCCTTGTCCTATTCGGAATAGGGGGGAGGGGCGTGCGGCCCTGCCCTAGCCGCCTCTCCTCTTCTCCACTAAGGCCCACTATGGCCCATTAAGCCCCCGGGGGGTTCCGGTAACCCCTCGGTACTCCGGTGAAATCCCGATTTCACCCGGAACACTTCCGATATCCAAATATAGGCTTCCAATATATCAATCTTCATGTCTCGACCATTTCGAGACTCCTCGTCATGTCCGTGATCACATCTGGGACTCCAAACAACCTTCGGTACATCAAAACTCATAAACTCATAATATAACCGTCATCCAAACTTTACGCGTGCGGACCCTACGGGTTCGAGAACTATGTAGACATGACCGAGACACGTCTCCGGTCAATAACCAATAGCGGAACCTGGATGCTCATATTGGCTCCTACATATTCTACGAAGATCTTTATGGGTCAAACCGCATAACAACATACGTTGTTCCCTTTGTCATCGGTATGTTACTTGCCCGAGATTCGATCGTCGGTATCTCAATACCTAGTTCAATCTCGTTACCGGCAAGTCTCTTTACTCGTTATGCAAAGCATCATTCCGTAACTAACTCATTAGCTACATTTCTTACAAGGCTTATAGTGATGTGCATTACCGAGAGGGCCCAGAGATACCTCTCCGACAATCGGAGTGACAAAACCTAATCCCGAAATACCCAACTCAACATGTACCTTTGGAGACACCTGTAGAGCTCCTTTATAATCACTCAGTTATGTTGTGACGTTTGGTAGCACACAAAGTGTTCCTCCGATAAACGGGCGTTGCATAATCTCATAGTTGTAGGAACATGTATAAGTCATGAAGAAAGCAATAGCAACATACTAAACGATCAAGTGCTAAGCTAACGGAATCGGTCAAGTCAATCACATCATTCTCCTAATGATGTGATCCCGTTAATCAAATAATAACTCATGTTTATGGTCAGGAAACATAACCATCTTTGATCAACGAGCTAGTCAAGTAGAGGCATACTAGTGACACTATGTTTGTCTATGTATTCACACATGTATTATGTTTCCGGTTAATACAATGCTAGCATGAATAATAAACATTTATCATGATATAAGGAAATAAATAATAACTTTATTATTGCCCCTAGGGCATATTTCCCTCAACATATCCCCTAAACCAACAATAACAATATCCTTTTCGCGGTCTATCTTAACATTAACAGTATTCAAGAAGGGTCTACCAAATATAATGGGACAAAAATCATCTTGTGGGGAAGTGAGAACGAGAAAATCAGTAGGGTATTTTATTTTCCCACACAAAACTTCAACATCTCTAACAATCCAAACCGTTGAAATAGTATCTCTATTGGCAAGCTTAATAGTAACATCAATATCTTCTACCTCAGCAGGTGCAATATCATGCATAATTTCTTTATATAAGGTATAAGGTATTGCACTCACACTAGCACCCGTATCACATAAGCCATGATAACAATGATCTCCTATTTTAACAGAAACAACCGGCATGCCAACAACAGGTCTATGTTTATCTTTAGTATCGGGTTTAGCAATTCTAGCAGCTTCATCACAAAAATAAATAACATGCCCATCAATATTATCGACTAAGAGATCTTTAACCATAGCAATAATAGGTTCAACTTTAATTTGCTCAGGGGGTGTAGGTGTTCTAGTATTACTCTTGCGAACCACAGTTGAAGCTTTTGCATGATCCTTTATTCTAACAGGAAAATGTGGTTTCTCAATATAAGTAGTAGGAACAATAGGATCAACATTATAAGTAATAGTTTCTTCTTCAACTTTAATAGGTTCTACTACTTTAACTTCAATGGGAGGATGATATTTAAACCACTTCTCCTGAGGGAGATCAACATGAGTAGCAAATAAGAAGCTACTATCTCAGAGTCAAGTCCATATTTAGTGCTAAAATCACGAAAAGCATCGGTATCCATAAAAGACTTAACACAATCAAACTTAGGGGTTATACCTGACTCCTTACCTTCGTCGAGTTCCCAATATTCAGAGTTGCATTTAATTCTTTTCAATAAATCCCATTTGAATTCAATAGTCTTCATCATAAAAGAACCAGTACAAGAAGTATCGAGCATGGAGCAATCATTATGAGAAAGTCAAGCATAAAATTTTGAATAATAATTTCTCTCGAGAGCTCATGATTGGGGCATGAATACAACATTGTCTTAAGCCTTCCCCAAGCTTGAGCGATACTTTCTCCTTCACTAGGCCAAAAATTATATATATAATTCCGATCATGGTGAACTAGATGCATAGGATAAATCTTCTGATGAAATTCCAATTTCAATCGGATGTAGTTCCATGATCCAATATCATCACATAGCCTATACCATGTCTATGACTTTCCCTTCAAAGATAAAGGGAAGATCTTATTCTTGACAACATCCTCGGGCATACCTGCAAGCTTAAATAATCCACAAACTTCATCCACATAGATTAGGTGCATATCGAGATGTAAGGTTCCATCCCCTTTATAGGGATTAGCTAGCAGTTTCTCTATCATACCCGAAGGAATTTCAAAGTAAATATTTTCAGTAGGTTGAGGAGCAACTCTTTGCACTTCTGGTCGGGGTGAAGATACCCCAAACAAGCCCCTCAAAGGATTATTTTCCATAGTAACAAGTGACAGTAAATTTCAGCACACTATATAAATGTTTCCTTACCAAATTCCACTTACCAAAGGCGCTTCACTCCCCGGCAATGGCGCCAGAAAAGTGTCTTGATGACCCACAAGTATAGGGGATCTATCATAGTCCTTTCGATAAGTAAGAGTGTCGAACCCAACGAGGAGCAGAAGGAAATGACAAGCGATTTTCAGTAAGGTATTCTCTGCAAGCACTGAAATTATTAGTAACAGATAGTTTTGTGATAAGGTAATTCGTAACGAGTGACAAGTAACAAAAGTAACAAGGTGCAACAAGGTGGCCCAATCCTTTTTGTAGCAAAGGACAAGCCTGGACGAACTCTTATATAAAGCAAAGTGCTCCCGAAGACACATGGGAATTATCGTCAAGCTAGTTTTCATTATGCTCATATGATTCGCGTTTCGTTACTTTGATAATTTGATATGTGGGTGGACCGATGCTTGGGTGTTGTCCTTACTTGGAGAAGCCTCCCACTTATGATTAACATTAACCCCTCTCGCAAGCATCCACAACTACGAAAGAAGAATTAAGGTAAACCTAACCATAGCATGAAACATATGGATCCAAATCAGCCCCTTACGAAGCAACGCATAAACTAGGGTTTAAACTTCTGTCACTCTAGCAACCCATAATCTACTTGTTACTTCCCAATGCCTTCCCCTAGGCCCAAATCATGGTGAAGTGTCATGTAGTCGACGTTCACATAACACCACTAGAGGAGAGACAACATACATCTCATCAAAATATCGAACGAATACCAAATTCACATGATTACTTATAACAAGACTTCTCCCATGTCCTCAGGAACAAATGTAACTACTCACAAAGCATATTCATTTTCATAATCAGAAGGGTATTGAATAGCATTAAGGATCTGAACATATGATCTTCCACCGAATAAACCAACTAGCATCAACTACAAGGAGTAATCAACACTACTAGCAACCCACAGGTACCAATCTAAGGTTTTGAGACAAATATCAGATACAAGAGATGAACTAGGGTTTGAGAGGAGATGGTGCTGGTGAACATGTTGATGGAGATTGTCCCCCTCTCGATGAGAGGATCGATGGTGATGACGATGGCGATGATTTCCCCATCCTGGAGGGATATTTCCCCTGTAGAACAGCTCCGCCGGAGCCCTAGATTGGTCCTGCCCGGGTTCCGCCTCGAGACGGCGGCGCTTCGTCCCGAAAGCTTCTCTCTGATTTTTTTCCAGGGCAAACGACACCATATAGCAGAAGATGAGCGTTGGGGGCCTGCTAGGGGGGCACGAGGTAGGGGCGCGCCCTCCACTCTCGTGGCTGATTGGTGGCCCCCCTCTGGTGCTTTCTTTGCCCAATATTTTTAATATATTCCGAAACTGATCTTCGTGAAGTTTCAGGACTTTTGGAGTTGTGCAGAATAGGTCTCTAATATTTGCTCCTTTTTCAGTCCAGAATTTCAGCTGCCGACATTCTCTGTCTTCGTGTAAACCTTATAAAATAAGAGAGAAAATGCATAAGTATTGTGACATAACATGTAATAATAGCCCATAATGCAATAAATATTGATATAAAAACATGATGTAAAATGAACGTATCAGATTGTCGACTTCACCCAACATAAAAACTACCATCAACATTAACATACAAAGAGGATATTAAATCCTATTACCGCTCAATAGCGAAACATACTAGGGTTCCTCCATATCCCCGAGAATTAGGGAAATTACTCGCACATCGAGATCATAAGCATCATGGGATGGATCATGATAGACATGAATGAAGTGCCAAAATAATACAAAAATGGATCCACCTAGACTAGTGTATTACAAAGATATGGAGATGGAATGGTGACAACATAGACGGACGATGGCGATGCCTCCTTGAAGGGATGATTCCACAGTGGAGCCCTTTTATCAATTCCCCCTTTAGATGCCTTGTGGAGGCTAGGGTCAATCAGTATGGAGAGGTTCTAGTGGTTGTGGGTGTCTCCTCCATGATCCGATCGCGCGTAGAAATGCTGGACCAGGGGGTGACGATGATAACTGGTATGACTGGCGGTACGAGCGTGCGCGATCATACCTGAAGGAAATATGCCCTAGAGGCAATAATAAAGTTATTATTTATTTCCTCATATCATGATAAATGTTTATTATTCATGCTAGAATTGTATTAACCGGAAACATAATACATGTGTGAATACATAGACAAAACTATGGTCACTAGTATGCCTCTACTTGACTAGCTCATTAATCAAAGATGGTCATGTTTCCTGACCATAGACATGTGTTGTCATTTGATTAGTGGGATCACATCATTAGAAGAATGATGTGATTGACATGACCCATTCTATTAGCCTAGCACTTGATCGTTTAGTATACTACTACTGCTTTCTTCATGACTTATACAAAGTTCCTGCAACTATGAGATTGTGCAACTCCCGTGTACCAGAAGAACACTTTGTGTGCTACCAAACGTCACAACGTAACTGGGTGATTATAAAGGTGCTCTACAGGTGTTTCCAAAGGTTCATGTTGAGTTGGCATAATTCGAGATTAGGATTTGTCACTCCGATTGTCGGAGAGGTATCTCTGGGCCCTCTCGGTAATACTCATCACTTAAGCCTTGCAAGCATGTAACTAATGAGTTAGTTATGAGATGACGTATTACAGAACGAGTAAAGAGACTTGCCGGTAATGAGATTGAACTAGGTATTGAATACCGACGATCAAATCTCGGGCAAGTAACATACCGATGACAAAGGGAACAAAGTATGTTGTTATGCGGTTTGACCGATAAAGATCTTCGTAGAATATGTAGGAACCAATATGGACATACAGGTCCCGCTATTGGTTATTGACTAGGGACGTGTCTCGGTTATGTCTACATTGTTCTCGAACCGTAGGGTCCGCACGCTTAAGGTTTCGATGACAGTCACATTATGAGTTTATGTATTTTGATGTACCGAAGTTTGTTCGGAGTCCCGGATGTGATCATGGACATGACGAGGAATCTCGAAATGGTCGAGACATAAATATTGATATATTGGACGGATATATTTGGACACCGGAAAGGTTCCGGGAGAGTTTGGGAATATACCGGAGCTCCAGGAGGTTATCGGAACCCCCCCGGGAAGTATATGGGCCTTATTGGGCCCATGTAGGATGAAGGGAGAAGGAGCAAGGGAGGGGGGCGCGCCCCCTCAAGCCCAATCCGAATTGGGGAGGGGGGCCGGCCCCCCCTTTCCTTTCTCCTTCCCCCTCTTCCTTTCATATTACTAGTACTCCTTCCAACTACTAGTACTCCTTCCTTCCCCCTCCAAATAAGATTAGGAAAAAGAGGGGAAACCTACTTGGAGTAGGTTTCCTCCTCCTATGGCGCGCCCCCTCCTTGGGCCGGCCACCTCCTCCCTCCCTCCTTTATATACGGGGCTAGGGGGGCACCCTAGAACACACAAGTTGATCATTGATCGTTCCTTAGCCGTGTGCGGTGCCCCCCCTCCACGATATTACACCTCAGTCATATTATAGCGGTGCTTAGGCGAAGCCCTGCGACAGGAGAACATCAAGATCGTCACCACGCCGTCGTGCTAACGGAACTCCCCCTCGGCGTCTCTACTGGATTGGAGATCGAGGGTGCGTCATCGAGCTGTACGTGTGTCAAGAACTCGGAGGTACCGGAGTAACGGTGCCTGGATCGGTTGAACTGGGAAGACGTACGACTACTTCCACTATGTTGTGTCAACGCTTCCGCTTCGGTCT
Organism: Triticum timopheevii; assembly: GCA_963921465.1. Classification (NCBI taxonomy): domain Eukaryota; kingdom Viridiplantae; phylum Streptophyta; class Magnoliopsida; order Poales; family Poaceae; genus Triticum; species Triticum timopheevii. The sequence continues at coordinate 637,971,635 of OY997270.1, forward strand.
ACGAGGGTACATAGACAGCACTCTCCCCTCGTTGCTATATCATCACCATGATCTTGCGTGTGCGTAGGAAATTTTTTGAAATTACTACGTTCCCCAACAGTGGTATCAGAGCCAGGTTTTTTATGCGTTGATGTTATATGCACGAGTAGAACACAAGTGAGTTGTGGACGATATAAGTCATACTGCCTACCAGCATGTCATACTTTGGTTCAGCGGTATTGTTGGATGGAGCGGCCCGGACCGACATTACGCGTACGGTTACGCGAGACTGGTTTTACCGCCGTGCTTTGCACATAGGTGACTAGCGGGTGTCTGTTTCTCCAACTTTAGTTGAACCGAGTGTGGCTACGCCCGGTCCTTGTGAAGGTTAAAACGGAGTCTATTTGACAAACTATTGTTGTGGTTTTGATGCGTAGGTAAGAACGGTTCTTGCTAAGCCCGTAGCAGCCACGTAAAATTTGCAACAACAAAGTAGAGGACGTCTAACTTGTTTTTGCAGGGCATGTTGTGATGTGATATGGCCAAGACGTGATGCTATATTTTATTGTATGAGATGATCATGTTTTGTAACCGAAGTTATCGGCAACTGGCAGGAGCCATATGGTTGTCGCTTTATTGTATGAAATGCAAACGCCCTGTAATTGCTTTACTTTATCACTAAGCGGTAGCGATAGTCGTAGAAGCAATAGATGGCGTAAACGACAACGATGCTACGATGGAGATCAAGGTGTCGCGCCGGTGACGATGGTGATCACGACGGTGCTTCGGAGATGGAGATCACAAGCACAAGATGATGATGGCCATATCATATCACTTATATTGATTGCATGTGATGTTTATCCTTTATGCATCTTATCTTGCTTTGATTGACGGTAGCATTTTAAGATGATCTCTCACTAAAATTATCAAGAAGTGTTCTCCTTGAGTATGCACCGTTGCCAAAGTTCGTCGTGCCGAGACACCACGTGATGATCGGGTGTGATAAGCTCTACGTCCATCTACAACGGGTGCAAGCCAGTTTTGCACACGCAGAATACTCAGGTTAAACTTGACGAGCCTAGCATATGCAGATATGGCCTCGGAACACGGAGACCGAAAGGTCGAGCGTGAATCATATAGTAGATATGATCAACATAATGATGTTCACCATTGAAAACTACTCCATCTCACGTGATGATCGGTTATGGTTTAGTTGATTTGGATCACGTGATCACTTAGATGACTAGAGAGATGTCTGTCTAAGTGGGAGTTCTTTAGTAATATGATTAATTGAACTTAAATTTATCATGAACTTAGTACCTGATAGTATCATTGCTTGTCTATGTTTGTTTGTAGATAGATGGCTCGTGCTGTTGTTCCGTTGAATTTTAATGCGTTCCTTGAGAAAGCAAAGTTGAAAGATGATGGTAGCAATTACACGGACTGGGTCCGTAACCTGAGGATTATCCTCATTGCTGCACAGAAGAGTTACGTCCTGGAAGCACCGCTGGGTGCCAGGCCTGCTGCTGATGCAACTGACGACGTTAAGAACGTCTGGCAGAGCAAAGCTGATGACTACTCTATAGTTCAGTGTGCCATGCTTTACGGCTTAGAACCGGATCTTCAACGACGTTTTGAACGTCATGGAGCATATGAGATGTTCCAGGAGTTGAAGTTAATATTTCAAGCAAATGCCCGGATTGAGAGATATGAAGTCTCCAATAAGTTCTACAGCTGCAAGATGGAGGAGAATAGTTCTGTCAGTGAACATATACTCAGAATGTCTGGGTATAACAATCACTTGATTCAACTGGGAGTTAATCTTCCTGATGATAGTGTCATTGACAGAATTCTTCAATCACTGCCACCAAACTACAAGAGCTTTGTGATGAACTATAATATGCAAGGGATGAACAAGACTATTCCCGAGCTCTTCGCGATGCTGAAAGCCGCGGAGGTAGAAATCAAGAAGGAGCATCAAGTGTTGATGGTCAACAAGACCACTAGTTTCAAGAAGAAGGGCAAAGGGAAGAAGAAGGGGAACTTCAAAAAGAACGGCAAGCAAGTTGCTGCTCAAGAGAAGAAACCCAAGTCTGGACCTAAGCCTGAAACTGAGTGCTTCTACTGCAAGCAGACTGGTCACTGGAAGCGGAACTGCCCCAAGTATTTGGCGGATAAGAAGGATGGCAAAGTGAACAAAAGTATATGTGATATACATGTTATTGATGTGTACCTAACTAGAGCTCGTAGTAGCACCTGGGTATTTGATACTGGTTCTGTTGCTAATATTTGCAACTCGAAACAGGGACTACGGAATAAGCGAGCACTGGCCAAGGACGAGGTGACGATGCGCGTGGGAAACGGTTCCAAAGTCGATGTGATAGCCGTCGGCACGCTACCTCTACATCTACCATCGGGATTAGTTTTAGACGTAAATAATTGTTATTTGGTGCCTGCGTTGAGCATGAACATTATATCTGGATCTTGTTTGATGCGAGACGGTTATTCATTTAAATCAGAGAATAATGGTTGTTCTATTTATATGAGTAATATCTTTTATGGTCATGCACCCTTGAAGAGTGGTCTATTTTTATTGAATCTCGATAGTAGTGATACACATATTCATAATGTTGAAGCCAAAAGATGCAGAGTTGATAATGATAGTGCAACTTATTTGTGGCACTGCCGTTTAGGTCATATCGGTGTAAAACGCATGAAGAAACTCCATACCGATGGACTTCTGGAATCACTTGATTATGAATCACTTGGTACTTGCGAACCGTGCCTCATGGGCAAGATGACTAAAACACCGTTCTCCGGAACTATGGAGAGAGCAACGGATTTGTTGGAAATCATACATACAGATGTATGTGGCCCGATGAATGTTGAAGCTCGTGGCGGATATCGTTATTTTCTCACCTTCACAGATGATTTAAGTAGATATGGGTATATCTACTTAATGAAACACAAGTCTGAAACATTTGAAAAGTTCAAAGAATTTCAGAGTGAAGTTGAAAATCATCGTAACAAGAAAATAAAATTTCTGCGATCTGATCGTGGAGGAGAATATTTGAGTTACGAGTTTGGTTTACATTTGAAACAATACGGAATAGTTTCACAACTCACGCCACCTGGAACACCACAAAGAAATGGTGTGTCCGAACGTCGTAATCATACTTTACTTGATATGGTGCGATCTATGATGTCTCTTACCGATTTACCGCTATCATTTTGGGGTTATGCTTTAGAGACAGCCGCATTCACGTTAAATAGGGCACCATCAAAATCCGTTGAGACGACGCCTTATGAACTGTGGTTTGGCAAGAAACCAAAGTTGTCGTTTCTTAAAGTTTGGGGCAGCGATGCTTATGTGAAGAAACTTCAACCAGATAAGCTCGAACCCAAATCGGAGAAATGTGTCTTCATAGGATACCCAAAAGAAACTGTTGGGTACACCTTCTATCACAGATCCGAAGGCAAAACATTCATTGCTAAGAATGGATCCTTTCTAGAGAAGGAGTTTCTCTCGAAAGAAGTGAGTGGGAGGAAAGTAGAACTTGATGAGATAACTGTATCTACTCCCTTATTGGAAGGTAGTTCATCACGAGAACCGGTTCCCGTGACAACCACACCAATTAGTGAGGAAGCTAATGATATTGATCATGAAACTTCAGATCAAGTTTCTACTGAACCTCGTAGGTCCACCAGAGTAAGATCCGCACCAGAGTGGTACGGTAATCCTATTCTGGAAGTCATGTTACTTGACCATGATGAACCTACGAACTATGAGGAAGCGATGATGAGCCCAGATTCCGCAAAATGGCTGGAGGCCATGAAATCTGAGATAGGATCCATGTATGATAACAAAGTATGGACTTTGGTTGACTTGCCCGATGATCGGCAAGCCATTGAGAATAAATGGATCTTTAAGAAGAAGACTGACGCTGATGGTAATATTACTGTCTATAAAGCTCGACTTGTTGCAAAAGGTTTTCGACAAGTTCAAGGGGTTGACTACGATGAGACTTTCTCACCCGTAGCGATGCTTAAGTCTGTCCGAATCATGTTGGCTATTGCTGCATTTCATGATTATGAAATTTGGCAAATGGATGTCAAGACTGCATTCTTGAATGGATTTCTAGAAGAAGAGTTGTATATGATGCAGCCGGAAGGTTTTGTTGATCCAAAAGGTGCTGACAAAGTGTGCAAGCTCCAACGTTCCATTTATGGACTGGTGCAAGCATCTCGGAGTTGGAATAAACGTTTTGATAGTGTGATCAAAGCATATGGTTTTGTACAGACTTTTGGAGAAGCCTGTATTTACAAGAAAGTGAGTGGGAGCTCTGTAGCATTTCTAGTTTTATATGTTGATGACATATTATTAATTAGAAATGATATAGAATTTCTGGATAGCATAAAGGGATACTTGAATAAAAGTTTTTCGATGAAAGACCTCGGTGAAGCTGCTTACATATTAGGCATCAAGATCTATAGAGATAGATCGAGACGCTTAATAGGACTTTCACAAAGCACATACCTTGACAAAATATTGAAAAAGTTCAATATGGATCAGGCAAAGAAAGGTTTCTTGCCTGTGCTACAAGCTGTGAAATTGAGTCGAACTCAATGCCCGACCACAGCAGAAGATAGAGAGAAAATGAAAAGTGTTCCCTATGCTTCAGCCATAGGCTCTATCATGTATGCAATGCTGTGTACCAGACCTGACGTATGCTTAGCAATAAGCTTAGCAGGGAGGTACCAAAGTAATCCAGGAGTGGATCACTGGACAGCGGTCAAGAACATCCTGAAATACCTGAAAAGGACTAAGGATATGTTTCTCGTATATGGAGGTGACAAAGAGCTAGTCGTAAATGGTTACGTCGATGCAAGCTTTGACACTGATCTGGACGATTCAAAATCGCAAACCGGATACGTGTTTTTATTAAACGGTGGAGCTGTAAGTTGGTGCAGTTCTAAACAAAGCGTCGTGGCGGGATCTACATGTGAAGCGGAGTACATAGCTGCTTCTGAAGCAGCAAATGAAGGAGTCTGGATGAAGGAGTTCATTTCCGATCTAGGTGTCATACCTAGTGCATCGGGACCAATGAAGATCTTCTGTGATAATACTGGTGCAATTGCCCTGGCAAAGGAATCCAGATTTCACAAGAGGACCAAGCACATCAAGAGACGCTTCAAATCCATTCGGGACCAAGTCCAAGTGGGAGACATAGAGATTTGCAAGATACATACGGACCTGAATGTTGCAGATCCGTTGACTAAGCCTCTCTCACGAGCAAAACATGATCAGCACCAAGACTCCATGGGTGTTAGAATCATTACTATGTAATCTAGATTATTGACTCTAGTGCAAGTGGGAGACTGAAGGAAATATGCCCTAGAGGCAATAATAAAGTTATTATTTATTTCCTCATATCATGATAAATGTTTATTATTCGTGCTAGAATTGTATTAACCGGAAACATAATACATGTGTGAATACATAGACAAAACTATGGTCACTAGTATGCCTCTACTTGACTAGCTCATTAATCAAAGATGGTCATGTTTCCTGACCATAGACATGTGTTGTCATTTGATTAGTGGGATCACATCATTAGAAGAATGATGTGATTGACATGACCCATTCTGTTAGCCTAGCACTTGATCGTTTAGTATACTGCTATTGCTTTCTTCATGACTTATACAAAGTTCCTGCAACTATGAGATTGTGCAACTCCCGTGTACCGGAAGAACACTTTGTGTGCTACCAAACGTCACAACGTAACTGGGTGATTATAAAGGTGCTGTACAGGTGTTTCCAAAGGTTCATGTTGAGTTGGCATAATTCGAGATTAGGATTTGTCACTCCGATTGTCGGAGAGGTATCTCTGGGCCCTCTCGGTAATACTCATCACTTAAGCCTTGCAAGCATGTAACTAATGAGTTAGTTATGAGATGACGTATTACAGAACGAGTAAAGAGACTTGCCGGTAACGAGATTGAACTAGGTATTGAATACCGACGATCAAATCTCGGGCAAGTAACATACCGATGACAAAGGGAACAAAGTATGTTGTTATGCGGTTTGACCGATAAAGATCTTCGTAGAATATGTAGGAACCAATATGGACATCCAGGTCCCGCTATTGGTTATTGACTAGGGACGTGTATCGGTCATGTCTACATTGTTCTCGAACCGTAGGGTCCGCACGCTTAAGGTTTCGATGACAGTCACATTATGAGTTTATGTATTTTGATGTACCGAAGGTTGTTCGGAGTCCCGGATGTGATCATGGACATGACGAGGAATCTCGAAATGGTCGAGACATAAAGATTGATATATTGGACGGATATATTTGGACACCGGAAAGGTTCCGGGAGAGTTTGGGAATATACCGGAGCTCCGGGAGGTTACCGGAACCCCCCCGGGAAGTATATGGGCCTTATTGGGCCCATGTAGGATGAAGGGAGAAGGAGCAAGGGAGGGGGGCGCCCCCCCCCCCCAAGCCCAATCCGAATTGGGGAGGGGGGCCGGCCCCCCCTTTCCTTTCTCCTTCCCCCTCTTCCTTTCATACTACTAGTACTCCTTCCAACTACTAGTACTCCTTCCTTCCCCCTCCAAATAAGATTAGGAAAAAGAGGGGAAACCTACTTGGAGTAGGTTTCCTCCTCCTATGGCGCGCCCCCTCCTTGGGCCGGCCACCTCCTCCCTCCCTCCTTTATATACGGGGGTAGGGGGCACCCTAGAACACACAAGTTGATCATTGATCGTTCCTTAGCCGTGTGCGGTGCCCCCCCTCCACGATATTACACCTCGGTCATATTATAGCGGTGCTTAGGCGAAGCCCTGCGACAGGAGAACATCAAGATCGTCACCACGCCGTCGTGCTGACGGAACTCCCCCTCGGCGCCTCTACTGGATTGGAGATCGAGGGTGCGTCATCGAGCTGTACGTGTGTCAAGAACTCGGAGGTACCGAGTAACGGTGCCTGGATCGGTTGAACCGGGAAGACGTACGACTACTTCCACTATGTTGTGTCAACGCTTCCGCTTCGGTCTACGAGGGTACGTAGACATCACTCTCCCCTCGTTGCTATATCATCACCATGATCTTGCGTGTGCGTAGGAAATTTTTTGAAATTACTACGTTCCCCAACAATACCGTGCACCATCGATCACCCTGGACCTTTTTGTTGCGCCTCTTTCTTCTTCCCATCATTTCTTTCTTTTTATGGTAGACTATTATTATCTCAATTAACATGACTTTAACACCGTATCATTGGGATTCTTTCCTTATGCTTCTAAATACTTACACGGGTGGAATCATGGCAAAAGAGATAAAAGGGTGTGCAAACACGGTAAAAGGAAAATCCTAATATTAAGGTACAAAATAAAAGGTGTAAATGAACACAAAAATTGGACTCATCAGTAGACCGGACGTCCGGGTTGGTGTCCAGATTTCCGGGGTAGGCTGGATATCCGGATTCTCTCATTTGGGCATGTCCGTGTAGGCCAACCATGGCCGATTTGGGACTTCTGAATCTCTAATTTGAGCATAAGAAAGGGAAATTGGGGGGGGGGGGGGGTAGCGGTGGGATTCGTGGAGAAGGGTAGAATTGAAAGGGGATGGCTAGATCCATAAGTAACTCATAACATATATGGATCAAGGCCAACAAAATCTCACAAGATCCAACAAAATGCAAGAAATCGGTATGACTAATTTTGTGAGGAATTTCCGAATTTAGGCAAGAACAAACGAAATGAGGCTATAAAGGTGAGGGGGGCTCCAAATTGTGACAACCAAAGCTCATGATACCAAGATGATGTACGACCGAGCCCTAGGTTGCCCAATCCTTCAGAATCTAGTGGTGGATTGAGAGAAACACTCAAGAACATAGATCTAATCACACATGCACTCTAAAGGGAGATAACTAGTTAGAGTAACTTTCCTAAAACCCATAGAGGGAGATGAGGTCTTGAGGGGCAGTCTTCTCTAAATCTCAAGAAGAGATGGGGGTCTTGAATCCAAGATGTGTCTTCTCCAAAAGGAGGTTTTGATCTCCATTATAGTGATAGATGAGCAACACCCTCTCAAGTATTTATATTATGCTTTGCTAACTATAGGAGGAAGTGAGAAATGAGTATTTATAGTTTAGAGGAGAAATGGGGTAGGTGGGAGAGGGGCCATATGTCCAGATAGCTCGCCGGACGTCCGACTGTTGAAGGGTTCGATGTTTGGATTGTTGTTCGGATGTTTTGGCAGGTTATAGGGCTCGATGCGCTCCAGGTGTCGGATGTCCGAACAACAAGTCGGACGTCCGACTTGAGTGCCAAGGCTTGTGTTGCCTAGCCAGATGTTCGGGTTGAGTCCGGACACAAAGACCAGTTGACTCTCAAGGGAGCCATTTCATTTGGGCTTAGCCGAACATTCATCTAGCAGTCCGGATGTCTGGCTGTAGCGCATGGACAACCTTCTCTTCTTCGTTTCCTTGCTCATCTTCCACCATGGCTCAGTCTTGTTCCCATGCTTCTCTGTGGTCGCTTCCTTGCTACCTGAGTATGCAGGATTCTCCGTTTGAGGCAATAGCCATGTCTCATATGAATGTAAGGGTGGTTCAAAGAGGAGCGAATTAACCTCAGTTTCAATGGCACGTGCGCGCCCTCTAGTCATCGGTCCACGACACTTAGGGTGTTGGTGTAGGATCCATGGTGGTGTCCATGGGGTGCTCCGCACCAAAGAGGTTCCATCTTCACCCTTCATTTTGTTTGCGCTGGGAGGGTGGGGAGGGACCCGAACAAAAAGATGGGAAAGCGTGCGGGAGGGGGGGGGGGGCTCAATGGGCATGGGAACGTCGTTGGTGTACTAACACGCGGTTGATCAAATTAAATGCGTACATAACATAATTGTCATTAAATTCCACATTAATTTAATTATGTATGGACTTAGACTTTGACAATCAATATGCCCAAATTTTAAGGTTATGTTGAAAGACTGGAATGCCCATGGCAATGATCGGTTACAGACTAACACGAGACAAGTGATCAATGTCTGAATTAACATGGGCTAATATGATCAAATATTTTATAAATAAATACCTGATTTGCGCCATTTGTTTTGTTTAAGACGCATCATCTTACACTCCACAAAAAGATCGATTTGTCATGCCATCCATGTCTCATACGAGGACAATTGTCAACCTCGAGACATGTTGCCACTAACTTGAATGCTGACTCCATGACAAAGTATCTCCTTCAAACTTTTATGGGGGTAGGTCACCGAGCTTGGCGGGAGGGTGATAAATGCAGCCTTAACTGGCTTGGGAGGCTACTCTGACCTTTTTCAACACGATTGAAACCAACGTGTTGCTCTTACGTATGGTGAAAGCCGGATAACTCTTAGATAATGCGAGTTGTTCGAGCACTTTCACGCAAATATACACACACTTCGCATAAGTGGCGCAAACACGACCACAGAGAAGTTCACAAAAACATATCGAAATCAATGCCGAGATAATCTTAGCACATGAATGACCGAGCATAAAAAACTTGAGCCTAAGAGGTTTCTGAGATAAATATAAAGGTTCAAAAGAAAGAGAAAAAAAGAAAAAAGAAAAATGGATATCATCGAGTGAGGAGGTTTCATCCCCAACATCCATTTTGAATTGAGTTTGCGCATGGATGGAGGGATGGACTCGATCAAAAGGAAAGAGCGTTGGGGGCTAATTGTGAGTGGACTGGGCTAGGCAGACGAGAGGTCCGTTTACAAATGACTAATCTCACACTCCAAGAAAAAGACCGACTTGTCACCACATCTGATACAAAAACGTCTTCGATCTCGAGGCATGGTTTTATTACGGTTGCCACCAACTTAGACACCAAGTCCAAGATAAAGTAACCCCTTCTCCAAATTTTGAATGGGCAAGCCACTAAATTTGGTGTAAATGCACCTTTTGACCGGCTTGGGCGGCTGCTTTGTCCGGCCTTCAAAACACGACAAAGATCAACAACCCGCTCTTACGCACGAACAAAGCTAAAGGTCAACTCTCGGACAACGCGATCAATCCAAGCACCTTCGCGTAAAATACACACACGGCATACAACTAGTACACCGAGACTTACTCACTGCGAAGTTAAAAAGCCACGCCGAAACCAATGCAGGGATGATCCAAGCACACGAGCCTCGGTCGAGTCCTCGATGCTCGACCGAGTCTAGAAGGTCCCCTTCAGGAGAAAACCATAGACTCATTTTTCAAAAGAAAAAAAGAAAAGGAAAAAAGGAAAAGGATAGAGTGCACTGACCGAGGGAGGAGGTTCCCATCCCCACCCTCCATTTTTGAATCGGGTCAGCGCAGGAACGGAGGGAGGGACCCGATCGCAAATAGGAAACCACCCAGGGGCCTAACCGCGCAGTCTGCGCGGCAGGGGAGAGGTTCGCGTGGTTTGTCAGCAACCCTGCTCCCTCTTAAACCCCCCGAAACCAAAAATCCAAAATAAAAATCCTCCCCCCCTTTCCTTCTCCCCATCCCCTACCCCCTCGCCGCCGCCGCCCCCTCACCACCGCCGACGCGCTAGGGTTCCGTCCCCCCGCCCCCTCCCGCCGCCGCGACCGCCCCGGCCCTCCCCGCTCCGCCCCCCACCCGACCCCCGACACACCGGTGCGCTCCCCCCGCCCGCCGCCATGGCGGAGAAGCTGAGGGATCTGAGCCAGCCCATCGATGTCCCCGTGCTCGACGCCACCGTCGCCGCCTTCTACGGCACCGGATCTAAGGAAGAGGTAACCGCGTCCAACCCCGCCGCCGGCTCCCCCTCCCCCCAGCGCACGCGTTTGCTAGTCTGTTTCGTTCGGCCGAGCGCCGCCCGCCTCCCCGCCGGGACCTAGGGTTTGCTCCGTCCAGGCTTCCGGGCCACGCGCTAGATGCTAGTTGCTAGTCCGCTCTCTAGAGCAGGGGGTCCTCTATGCGCTCGGGTTTCATGACTGGACGGCAGCGGTAAGTTTCCTAGCGAGATAGGGTTTGGTGGGTAGAGGAGGATTAGCAGCGATCATAAGCCCGAAATGGCTGAATACACCCCGGGGGCCGATGCTTGCTGCTGCATGTTTGTTGTATCTTCTACTATTTCTAGTTCTCCAACCTGGAAACCGATTGCATGCTGGGGTTATGCTACTACTGCTGTGGTTTATGTGCCTGTATTTACCTTTGCTGATTGAAATGGCCCGCTTTGTTTCAGAGGAGCGCCGCTGATCTGATACTGCGGGATCTGCAAAACAACCCTGACATGTGGCTGCAAGTGGTCCACATCCTGCAGAACTCCCAGAACCTCAACACCAAGTTCTTTGCCCTCCAAGTAAGTCTATGCTCCTGAATGCCTTATTGCAATAGTTTAGAAGGTAGTTCACACTTGAATAAAGGTTGATTGATGCTGTGGCTGCTGCTGGTCTTGGATTAGATCATGCATGTTTTACATTCAGTACCGCCAAGCACTGGCCATTAATTACACTTGCTATTGTGGTTCACCGGTTATATTAGGAAATGGCGCTGCTAATATTTTACTGTGTTGAACTTGTAACCGGTTTTAAGTGGGTAAAATGCCTAGTCGCTTGGCTTTCAGGGTTCAACACATTTGAACATGCAGTATGCTACATGAAAATCCCATGGTGTAGGAAAGATGGATGTCTAATAGGATTCTGCTTTGGCGTGTGAGTTCAAGCGCCGTTCCGTATGCGTAATTTGTATGACACTAATTTGATTGGCTAGTTACTGCCAGCTGTTGCGCATCTCACTATATGACTAGAATGCACTTGATTGGTTTTCCTGTAGGAGATAAAGAAAGTTTATATAGTTTGTTATATTATTAGTACTAAGTTAGAATGATCCAAAAGACACCTGATTTGTCTGCGAGCGTAGAAAACATACTTTAGGTTGTTTTCTGGGATAGACGCTATGTCTTCTCTTGTTTTCCTTCTGCCTCTTTTGGGCCTATTTTAAACCTGGTCAGGATTGTTGTCCTCTGAATATTTGCGCAATTCTCCCATCATTTTTATTTTTGACTTGAAACTGAACTCAAAAAGCATGGCTGATGATGCCATGACGGCAAATGTAGACGGAATGAAATGGGCCAGGATAAATGTTAATGGTCCATAAGTAAGTTATGTAGCTAGTAGCGTTTATTTTTCTCCGGTCATGCCAAAGTATACTACTATTATATCTAATCGTTCTGGGTGCCAACTTTGCATGAGATTTAGTTACTCGCATTTCAGTTCACATTACCCTGCACTGTTCTGTTTCCGTACAAAATCTGCGCACAAGATGGACAAAATAAGCAGGTTAACCATCTGTCGTGTTGTTAATACTGACAAATGTACGCTATTGGTACTAAACCTTGTATGGGGTGATGTTGGTTGGTCTCCTTTTCGTGCATGGCGGGTAGTCTACTGTAAATATTTAAAATTGACATATATGGTTGTAGTGTTTGCTATTAGAGCAGTGATAATTTTGAGCCTTTAGGGCAGTGATAATTTTGAACCTTTAAGGGAACACAAGATATTGTAATGATCACCATATTTTGTTGTTTGACTTCCATTTGCTGTGTGCAGTTGAGGTTATTGGATCCGTATGATATGATTATTAGGTGCATGCAGCTGCATGCTACATACGCTATTGCGTTTAGTTTTTGTCATGTATTGATTATTTTACAAATATATTTTAGGTACTTGAAAGTGTTATCAAGTACAGGTGGAACGCATTGCCGGTTGAACAACGTGACGGCATAAAGAATTACATATCTGATGTGATTGTTCAGGCAAGGATTAACTTCTTTGTTAAATATGTCAAACCTTTGTCATTTCTCTCATGAAATAAATCTGATTCACGCACTCTTTTCGCTGTTCACTTGTGGCACTCTACCAGCTCTCAAGTAATGAGGTTTCCTTTCGACAAGAGAGGCTTTATGTTAATAAGCTCAACATTATATTGGTGCAGGTAAGTACTTCTTGAGCCATTTAACTTCACTTTTTTCGATTACCTGAATAAATGCATTTGACAACCACTTGTTCTGAATTGTGGCCAACGTAATAGGTTCTGAAGCATGAGTGGCCAGCCAGGTGGACATCCTTCATTCCTGACCTTGTTGCAGCAGCAAAGAGCAGTGAAACCATATGCGAAAACTGCATGGCTATACTGAAGGCAAGCTGTGTTTCTATTTGTATCTGCTTAATTGATGTATCAGAACAATTATTAACCATGAAATAATTTGCAGCTTTTAAGTGAAGAAATTTTTGATTTTTCAAGAGGTGAAATGACACAACAGAAGATTAAAGAACTCAAGTCCTCACTCAACAGGTTCGATTTGTGGCCATCTGTCATTTGTGTCTGCCTAACAGCTTTTATTTGATAGAGTAGAAGTAGACTCAGTTACTTTTTTTATCTCTCTTCTTTACTCTTTAGTTGGACTACTATTTTAGCTCTTCTGTCCTAATTTTCCTTCTTGTGAAACAGTGAATTTCGACTCATCCACGAGCTGTGTTTGTATGTCCTATCTGCAACACAAAGTTCTGAGCTGATCCGTGCTACATTGGCTACGCTTCATGCTTTCTTATCATGGATTCCTGTTGGATTCATCTTTGAATCTCCATTGGTACTTTGCTTTTTTCTACATTCCTCCAGATTTTTTTATCTCAGCCATTATCTTTGAAAATCCGTCTCAATTTTTCCCTTGATGGTTATTAGCTGGAGACGCTGCTGAAGTTCTTTCCTATGGCTGCCTATCGGAACCTTACACTTCAGTGCCTTACAGAGGTAAAGAAAACATATTGTTAGCTATGTTTAGTTTTGCGTTGTTTCCAACTATTCTGTTGGAGTAATGCAATGACATTCTGTCTTTTAGTTTGATTATTAGGCTGCACTGTCTTGCGTCACATAATAGTGGCAGAAAAGTGACGCTGAAATTGACACAACATTGTTTTGACTTTTTATATGCAGGTTGCTGCTCTTCAGTTCGGTGATTTTTATAACGTGCAGTATGTGAAGATGTACACATTTTTCATGTTGCAGCTGCAGGTGAATGATGTATTTCAGAAAAAAAACTATGTTTTTATTCTTTCTAAAACTTTTCGTTTGAACACTTATTAATGGATTTCTCTCTCCAATGTTTAGGCTATTCTTCCTCCTGGAACAATTCCCAATGCGTATGCTAATGGTTCCAATGAAGAACAAGCATTCATACAAAATCTGGCACTCTTCTTCACTGCCTTCTTCAAGGTCAGATCCATCACATTATGGATGTACCCTATTAATTGGTATAGATGAACTTTGACATGGAGATGAGAGATTTTTTTCTTCATAAAATATTCTTAGATGATGTAAGGATCCTGATTCTGTTATCACCACGTTCCCAGCTGTAATACAAAATGGATTTCTTATAACAATATTTGTCATTGTTTTGCACGTTCAAACTCCATGATCTAGTTGGTAATATAAGTAATAATAATGATACAAAAGAAGGAAATCTGTTCTTTGGTGTGATCCATTGTTTTGTGGTAATCTCTTTCTTTCTGGTGCATGCAGAATCATATACGCATACTGGAGGCATCTGCAGAAAATAGAGCTGCATTACTTGTTGGTCTTGAGTACCTCATTGGAATATCATATGTTGATGACACTGAAGTTTTCAAGGTAATAAATTATACTTGATTTAGCATACATATACAATAACATGGTGTAATTCTCATGATGGTTATTTACAGGTGTGTTTGGATTACTGGAATGTATTTGTCTTGGAGCTTTTTGAAGCACATAATCAAATGGAGCCTGCAATACCAGCTGTAAGCATGATTGGGCTTAAGTTGCTTTTAATTTGTTTCTGTTAGGAAAGCTGTCCACGTGATTTTCTAATGATTTAGATATATCCAGCTTTCAGTTTAAGCATTTTGTCAAAAAACTATCATGATTGCTACTTCCTCCGTTTTGAGTTATAGGATCTTCTAACTTCTTTCTAAATCGTATATATATAGACGTGTTTTAGTGTTTTTATTCACTCGTCTTAGTCCGGATGTACCCCGTATTAAAATATCCAAAATGTTTATAATTTGGAACGGAGGTGATATTTTCTTATGTTCTTGTGATATATTTCCATCCATGTGCTGCATTTTGTTCCATGTCTGTTTCTTGCTTTGTGAACTCTTTCCGTAATCAAGTTATAAATCCTTCTGGTCACACCAATGTTTAACTTGTAGGCTCAGATGATTGCTGGAGTTGATGGTACTGGTACAGCTGTTCACCAAAGGAGGCAGCTTTATGCAAGTCCACTATCAAAGTTACGAATGTTGATGATTTGTCGGATGGCAAAGCCTGAAGAGGTATTGATTGTGGAAGATGAAAATGGCAATATTGTACGGGAAACAATGAAGGATAATGATGTCCTTGTCCAATATAAGGTTGGTAACAAATTGTGAAGCTGCTGTGGTGCTTTATTGGGTCTATCATAAAACTGATGTGACACTTCTTTTTTCAATTCTAATACTAGATCATGAGGGAAACACTGATCTACTTGTCCCATCTTGATCATGAGGATACGGAGCAACAGGTATGCTATTCATGTTTTCCGGATTATTTCATTATAGTTTCAGAAATTATGCAACACATAGTATACACTACTGTGAGCTGGTCTGCAGTATATGTGGTACAATTGTACTCCTTTGTCTTTTTGTTGAAATGACATAAGATCTAGCCAAAACACTAATACAATTAATGACAATGAACACGATTATTCATTTGAGACTGTTCAGTCTGTATCTAGGGAGCAAATATCTATTTTGTTTATACATTTGTTGCCCTGCTTATGTTTTCTATATACTGCCCTTTTGAATTTAAGCCGCAACTCTGACACTTCTTTTGCTATTCCAGATGTTGAAGAAATTGACTAAGCAATTGAATGGAGAAGACTGGAGTTGGAATAACCTCAATACTCTATGCTGGGCTATTGGATCAATATCTGGTTCTATGGTGGAGGAACAGGTTTGTTCACTGTCATCATCCTCATTTATTTGGTTTCGATAAATGCTTGTGGAGGACTTGGCGCTTTACTAATTTCACTTCACATTGCAGGAGAACAGATTCTTGGTGATGGTTATTCGCGATTTGCTAAATCTCTGTGAAATCACTAAGGGGAAAGACAACAAAGCTGTTATTGCGAGTAACATCATGTGCGCGTTTGCTTCAATTCTCTCATGTTTGGAATTATCAAAAGAATATCTTTGCTGATCCAATGTTTGAATTAATAGGTATGTGGTCGGTCAGTACCCAAGATTTCTCAGGGCTCATTGGAAGTTTCTAAAGACAGTAGTCAACAAATTATTTGAGTTCATGCATGAGATGCATCCTGGAGTTCAGGTCAGTGATTCATTTACATGTAGTTTCTTCAGTTGGAACAGGAAAATTCTTGTAGTGTGAAACACGTACTCCTTCTGTCTTCTGATCCATATTACTTGTTGCAGCTTTAGTACAAATTTAGTACATACTAATGCTGTACTAAAGCTGCGACAAGTAATATAGCTTGTAGGGAGTATATTATTAGTATTTGTGGTCACCTACAGTCCGCTGCTTCTGTTTTTGTTGCTGTGCATAGTTGTGCTTCCCTCTGCATTTGCAGAAAGTTTTAAGTACCTCTTCAACTGTGACATTTCCTATCCTACTTGTATGTAATGTATGTAACAAACTGCTTGTTGCAGGATATGGCGTGTGATACATTCCTCAAAATTGTTCAGAAATGCAAGCGCAAGTTTGTGACACAACAGGTAGATTCATTAATCACATTGCTTTTGCCTTCAATTCTGTATGTGAATTGATAGACTTTTGATTTATTTCTAGTTATGTATTACTTAGACGCATGTGGGTAACTCAATTTAGACACACATCATCACATTTATACTATACCATACTCACCAGTTACGTGCCCATTTGTTTTGTATTTCCTGCTATTTCCCAGGTGGGCGAGAACGAACCATTTGTTTCTGAACTGCTCACCAACCTTGCTACAACAATTCTTGATCTTGAGCCGCATCAGATTCATACGTTTTATGAATCGGTATGTTGAACAAATTGAGCCAGGATAGGCTATCACTCGTACTACCATTTGTCCCTTTTGTGCTCATTGTTCAGGCTAGCACATGATTCAAGCTGAATCTGATATTATTTGTGCCTTTGTGCTCACTGTTCAGGTTGGTCACATGATTCAAGCTGAATCCGATAATACTAAGAGGGACGAATACCTGAAGAGATTGATGAGCCTTCCTAATCAGGTTTGGTTCTACCATGAACTTTTGCATTCTTCATGCTTTCTTTTAAGGATAGTATTTACAATGTCATCTTGTGATTTGATTTGACAGAAATGGGCAGAAATAATTGGACAGGCAGGCCAAAGCATTGATATCCTGAAGAACCAAGATGTTATCAGATCTGTTCTTAACATACTGCAGGTAATAGTCAAGGCTGTATTTGATCATTGTGGCTTTACAAGTGTAAACTACAATTATGTTGGCTGTTTGTTGCTTTGAAGTTCCTTACTTAGTTTATAAATTCACTATAAGATTGTGGTTGGTATACTTCAGGAAATGATATTTGTTAGACGACCAAACTCAGTTGCATTTCATTCCTCCAAAAGATCAGTCTCCCGAACATTTGGTTTGTGCACGGAATAGTTTTCTGGACTTGCCAAATGCACCATAAACACACTTGATACCTGAACTCACAGGCTTGCTAGAGTGTTTTTATCGTAGAAAATTATAGTGCTTTTGGTTTACATTTTTACAACCAGCCTGTATGGAGACTATGAATTAGCACCAGTATGGTATATGCTGTTCTTAGTGACACCCTCGCAAATATTCTAATAGTAGTTTGTTGCTAGAGGTGAGAATGATGTTTGCAATTTCTCCCTGTGGGTGGTATGGATGTAATGTTATTTGTGATTGCTCTCTTGGTACTAACATGATGTTGCTATTTGCAATTGCAGACAAACACAAGTGTTGCGACTTCGCTTGGACCACACTTTTTCCCACAAATTTCACTTATCTTCCTTGACATGCTGACAGTTTACAGGTATTTTCTTTAGCATCCCACACGATGTTCTATAGTATTATAGGGTGCTGGTTAGCATCTTCTGAAGTTTTGAGCTAGGCTTGGAGAAGTAAAAATAACCTCTTCCGTTGGACTGGTCCTGCCTGGTGTCACCTGGTCCTGTAAACTTGGGCAGCCTAGTATGGAGTACATGATAATTTTAAGCTGGGGCAAGCCAATCTTGTCAAAACATTGTGCTCGTTCAGCCTTAGTCGAAATTTGCTTGTATATTAGTCCAAAATGCTACTTATCGTGCCTCCCCATTTTGTTGTCATAGTTTGAGGTTGTGCAAAGTTACGAACAATGTGTCGCAATCTAATCCATCCTTTGTGTTATATTTGCATCAGAATGTACAGCGAGCTTGTATCAAGCACTATTGCTGAAGGGGGGCCTTATGCCTCGAAGTCGTCATTTGTAAAACTCTTAAGGTAATTAATCGTTGATATCTATCCTTCTCTTTTCATGTATCTGTCTTACTGAATAATAATATAATACTTCAAACAGATCTATCAAGAGGGAAACATTGAAATTGATTGAGACATTTGTGGACAAAGCTGAAGACCTACCGCACCTTGGGAAGCAGTTTGTTCCTCCAATGATGGATCCTATTCTTGGTGATTATGCTAGAAATGTGCCTGATGCAAGGGAATCTGAAGTCCTGTCCCTGTTTGCAACAATTATAAACAAGTATTGCCTTGAATTTGATACCCATTTTTTCTCTAGCTGGAAACTAAAATGTTCTCTACTTAGTGAGTTGTAGCTTGTATGAAGATTCTTCTGTCAGTCATCTAGGTTTCATATTCAGTTATTTGATACTCTGCTGTTATTGTCCATCATTTCTAATCTTTGTATTTATACTGAAGGTACAAAGCTGAAATGCTTGATGATGTGCCTCGTATATTCGAGGCTGTTTTCCAGTGTACCCTTGAGGTAGGAATTACAACCTTGTTTTTACTGTTCATACTCAGTTACACGTCCAGATTTCACTGATTGTTTGGTCTGGCCAGATGATTACTAAAAACTTCGAAGATTATCCTGAGCACCGCCTCAAGTTTTTCTCTTTACTTCGTGCTATTGGCACCCATTGCTTCAAAGCTTTAATTCAGCTTTCCAGCCAGGTTTGTGATAACTTCTTTTAGTTACAACTATTAGCCCTGTTGATGGTATCTATTAATACAGCAACCCAAATTGCTTCTGTTTAATTTGATTATCGGACTGTTTGTTTCAGCAATTGAAGCTTGTGATTGATTCGATTAACTGGGCATTTAGACATACAGAGAGAAACATTGCCGAGACTGGTCTTAGTCTTTTGTTGGAAATTCTGAAGAATTTTCAGGCAAGAACATCTTGTCCATCCTTTCTTTGCTGTATGTAATTTTCTTTGGAAGCTAACTCTTTGATACGGCTGCCTTGCAGGCTTCAGAATTCACGAATCAGTTCTACAAAACATATTTTTTGACTATAGAGCAGGAGATTTTTGCAGTTCTCACAGATTCATTTCATAAGCCTGGCTTCAAACTTCATGTTTTGGTGCTACAACACTTGTTTTGTGTGGTATGTTTCTTGTGCATGATTAATATCATGACATCTACTGTTTGTATGTGTGCGTCTGTTTGATTAGGTTTCATAATATGTAGGTTGATGGCCTAACTGAACCTCTATGGGATGCATCCACGGTATCGTATCCATCTAATGCCATGTTTGTACGGGACTACACAATCAAACTTCTTGGAGCATCATTTCCTAACATGACGGCAGCTGAGGTACGATCATCCTAATATACAGCTATCCTGTCATTGACTTGGTGCTGTTATGAACCTGGCAAATTTTCTTGCGCAGGTGACCAAGTTTGTTGATGGGCTCCTTGGCTCGAGACATGACCTCCCAAGCTTCAAAAACCATATTAGGGACTTCCTGGTGCAATCAAAGGAGTTCTCAGCCCAGGTAAATTTTGTTATGCCATCACAAGATTGATGAAAACTATAACCTCATGGAAAATGTTACAATACTTATCAAGAAAATATAATGCCTTGTGCGCAAGCTCTCTTCTGATGGGTTGGTTACTGTGGCTTATTTACAGGATAACAAGGATCTGTATGCGGAAGAGGCTGCGGTACAAAGAGAGAAGGAAAGGCAACGGATGCTTGCCATCCCAGGGCTGATTGCCCCAAGCGAATTGCAAGATGAGATGGTAGACTCATAGTGCTCTGTGATTGTGCACCGCATTGCTAATCCAGTTTGATGGTCGATTAGGCCTCGAGAGGCCTCCATGTCCCGGAGCCTGAGTTTTCTTCCAGGGTGGTGGTGGTGAAAGGAGGGTGCCTGCTGTAATTTTATTTCCGGTTCGGCGATTCCAAGATTTGTGCTGCTAGTTGATGATAGGGGAGAATTTTGCCGCAAGAGGTGCTCGGGTGAGCCTTGTGGGCTGTTTGGTTGGCTAGATGGATGTGTTTGGTGCTCGGTGAAACATTTTGTGCGTGTGCTGAGCATGATATAGTATGGATGTTGATCCTTAATTGTTAGTTTAGTCTATAGATTTGATGACTGTATTATGATGATGATGATGTATCAAGTGACTGAATTCGGTCTTGGGATGGTAGGAAACCTTATAATCCTCCTAGGGCTTGTTACTCCTGTTATGTGAAATATGTTTCTTAAGCATTTTGTTGTGAGCTTTCTTTGGCTGTTTTGCATCTGTGGTTTAAATTATCGAGTTTCCTTTATCTTTTTGAGTTAATAAATTATGGAGTTGGGAAGGAGCTCCTTTCTTGATGAGGGGATGTGCTTAGTCTTGCCTACCTTGATATATCAGTTGGTGGTGCGTGTGTGTCCAATACATACCGTCATATACTAATTCAATCTATTTTTTGTGCAAGTAAATAAGAATTTATCGTGTAAGTTGGAACCATTCTTGATGTGGTAGTATACATGCGAATGTTCAGCGGCATATTCTACCCGTGGTGGTGGTGCTGTACTCTGATGACGGACGGACGGAAGGGGTGGTGTGCAGTCTCGGTCCAAGACTGAACTTTCACGAGCAAAGCAAATATCTCTCTTTCCTCCGTTTGTTGTTCTTTATGCGGACTAGTCTCAAAGCACCCCACGCATGTATCCATCTATCATCTGCGTAGGGAAAGTCCCATTCACCGTAAAGCAGCGGTGCAGTGCAGTGAGCGGCTTTGCTTCGTCCGTTTGCTGGAGAAGCTGCCACGTCGCAATACCGTCTCTCTCCATCTTTCTAGTGTGTGTTGACTGGACCACTGTAACCCCGGGCCTGAGATAGATAGGTCTTGTTCGATAATGGTTGATTTTGTTAGCTCAAAATGAAGTATCAAGGTGCTGTTCGGAAGGCCTCCACTCCCCAGCCACGGAGCGGAGCGGACAGATCGACCTTTCGGCCACTTCGTAGATTATAGTTGCATGCCACTCCGCTCTTGAGCGGAGCTGCGGAGTGGGAGAGTCCGAACAGGCCTTAAGAGTCCGAACTTTGCGTACATAGATTACACACATTCAACATCAGTACAGTAAATCATATATAAGACCAAATCTATGCGTAGCGATAGCTAACTAGGTCTAGTTGCCAGCACTCGTAGCGAGTTGTTGCTGCTGCTGCTGTCGGTCTGCAGTCTACCGAAATGTGGCCGTGGAGGAAGATGTCGGTTTCCTGCCCGTCCGTCTTCATTAATTTCTTTGTGCATAACTCAATACTGATTCTCATCCGGACACAATGATCATTATCACAGTGTGCGCACGCACGTGTCGCTCCGCTATTGTTCGATCAGGCTGTACTGTATTCTATTGTGCAGTGGGTGTTGACTGGGCCACCGTTCTTTCCCTTATTCTGCATTGTGTATTCTTTATGAATGTCCTGCTTCACGTTGACGAATCAACTACTTATTGGCCGGTGATGCAGACCACCGCCATGGTACTACGCACATACGGTCGTCACCATGAGCCTACCTACGTGTTGGCCCACGATTGGCTGAGCAGGCTGTCGCAACATACACATACGTACGCACGTGTTGACCATTGCTAACTCGATCAGCTAACTCGAGTGTGACCGGGGACGTAAATAAACGTGATGGCGACGCATTCAGTCAGGCAGGCATGCCTGGACCTTACAATCGAACGCACAAATATAGAGTACCAGAGTCTATCAACTAGTACTAGTACTAAGGCCATCTCCAATCCGACCTCCAAATCACACGTGGACAGAGGAGACCAGTCCACATGCTGACATACACAGATACGGAAGCCAACCATCTAACGTTATTCTCCCAAATGTCCGTCAGTATGATTAATTTGAAATTCAAATCTGTCTGATCATATAGCGCACACCTGGTCAAATCAACCCTGAGCACAACCCAAAAGAATATCAGTCCGGCAGTCCATGCAAAGAAAATGAATTTTCTCCTCTGCTGGACATGCAATCCGAGCCTCCACACTCAATCCGCCGTTGCGTCTGCCTCCTCCGCCGTCTCGGCCACCTCCTTTTCTGGCGCCTCCAATTCTTCCTTCCGCCGCTTCAACATCTTGAAACGGACGGCTTGCATGAGCATCCTTGCATCGTCATCTAACCCCCCATCTTCAAGGTCAACATCTTTGTATCCTCTGAAGCGGCTGCAATTTCAACCTTTCTCTTTTTTAGCATGATCTTCTTCTCTTCGAGCTTGAGCTTCTTGTCGGTCGCCGCCATCAACATGTTAAACCTCTCCGCCTTTTTTTCCTCCTTGACGTCAGAGTGCTTGACGTATGCATCCTCCTTCTTCGACAAGATGTCCTTGAACCTCTCCATCATCTTGGGCGCTGCCCCTCTTGCTTCGCCCTCTCCCTCTCCCACTTCTTTCGATGAAACCCTCTTCTAAACTTCTTGGGCGGTTCTTTTGTTGGGTCGGTTGGAGCACCGGTTTCTTCCTCGGTGCCATGGGCGATGGTCTTGGTAATGTATATATTTCACTTGGGTTGTCCATTCAATTTCAGTCAACAATGCATGATGGTGAAGTTTTTCTTCTCCAACTTCAAGAGCACACTACACTCACGGGAAGGCTATAAAGTAAAACATTGTTAACAATGCATATCCGGCCAAATGATCTACAAAACAATGCATATCCGACCAAATGATCCATAAAACAATGCTATCCGGTCAATTGATCTTTTAAAACAATGCATATTCGGCCAAGTGATCTACAAAACAATGCATATCCGGCCAAATGATGAACTTACTCACTCGACGATTTGCGCACCACTTGGCCACTGTGCGATAGTTGCCTCAAGTGGCGCAATACTTCTACATAGCCTCTTAGGTGATGTACAATCGATGGTTGAGAGGTTTGCGCCACGGTTGCAGATGAGCGCATCGACGTAGGGACGGAAATGCTTGTGTTCATGGAACTAAGAGTGAATGTTGGCCCAAAATATTGTGCCCTTTTGCTCCGTGCCATGGATCGGATCAAGGTTAGTGACCAATCATGCATTACACAACAACTCGTCCTCCCGCATGTTGAAACTTTCTTCTCTACCCTTTTTTTTGGATCGATAGCAAATTCATCCGGATATTCCTCGTCTCCGTTCTCCTCCTGCTCCTACTGTTCAGCGGCCCAATCATGTTGTTGTGTGTCTGTTCCTGGCTGGGTGTACGTGCCAGATTGGGTGTATCCCGGTTTCGTGCCCGGTTGGGTGCACGTGCCGGACTAGGTGTAGCCCTGCTACGAGTCCGACTGGGTGTACGAGCCGGTCTGGCTGGGCTCCTAGTCATCCACCTGCCCGTCCTAGTAGAAACCTTCTTCCCCACCTCTATCATGGATGATGTCAAACACCCCCCTGTACGCGTCGTCGTACGCCGGCTCGCCCGCTTTAGGCATACAAGTGAACAACATGCAGACACCCAGCTGCTCCATGCCCGGCGTCCGCGCCCGGACTAGCTGCAGTGATGAACACTCTGAGACAAGTTGCGGCACCGCATTGACGACAGCGGCGAAGGGCACTTGCCTGGCGGCGGATGCCGGTGACTACCTACCAAGCTGCTTGGAGGCGTAGTAGTACGAAGCCTTGTAATGCTCCGGCCATGGCGGTGTCTGCACAGCCGACAACGACAGCGGCCCCCACGGCTCAGGCTCTGCCCTCCACCTCCACCTCCATCGGCCTTCTGCTTCTTGAGCGGCACCACCTTTGCCTTCGCTTTGATGCAGCGATTTTGCTGTGTCTCCAAGTTGATCATTCGGGCGAGTGTGATCGCTGGATCCTTCACCACCACCGTCTCTGGCAACTTCTCCTGCGGGTCCATGCATGCGTCGGCGATGGAAAAAAAGGACAAAATTGGAGGGAGAGTAGCTGGATGGAAGAGGAGAGTGGGGGATTTTTCCGTTGAAAGAGTGCTGCCAGCTACAAATCACGGGCTCCACCTCAGTTTTGGGTGGGCCAGGGTTTCGGAGTCCTACGTGGCTCGTGTCAGAGACTTCCGCAAAGCCCCCCTCTTCTAATTCCAATTTGCGGAAAAATTGCGGTCCGGATCACTCCGCGGACCGATGGAGATTGCCATTGGGTAACTTACAAGGTCCGGACAAGTGCGTCCGGACAGTTATGGGAGGTTTGTTGGTCCGCCTTAGAAATGCCCTAATTGAGTAGTATAATATGTCCTTTTACTCCATGGCAATTGTAACATATGTGTGTACGCAATAATCCTAGACCTCCGAAGGGGTTACGAAGGGGCTATGTAACTTCCATTAACTAATTCTCTGCCCCCCTGTTTTTCAGTGGGGGTGGGCCCCTCCTCTCCTCTAATCCCAATCATATTCTGCCAACTCGCTTATTACGTAAAAGTTTTGTAACTCTCTACGTAGATGTAGCATTGCATTGACCATTGGTTTACCTAGCCTAAGTTGCTTCAAGTGCAAACACTACCAGCTACGCTAAGACTAGCCACAGTGGAGAGTAACATACACTAGTAACATATGAATATCCCTAGACTATGTTACTACCTTCATAGTGGGTAGTACTCCCTCCATTCCCTTATACAAGACCACAAACTCAAATTATAGGTACCTAGGTAAAATTTAATGACTACTTTGCAAGCCAATTTTTCTTCTTGTTATCTGGGATCATTAATACGCTCGCATGCATGCAAGAAAGGAATGAGAAGGAAGTAGCACGGTGTCATTATGACTACATGCATGCAAGTATTAAACAAGTTGCTAGTATGAGAAAACATCATTAAATTTTGCCTCGATTTCTATTGGTGTCCTTGTATATAGATGCAAAATGTATTTTTCATAGTGGCCTTGTATAAGGGAATGGAGGGAGTAACATAAGTGTGGTGTCATGCAAAACTTTATTTATTAAGTTATAGACTCATATTGCATTGAGACATGTGATGTTACAGTAACAAAACTAAGTTACTGAAACTACCTCTCTCCTCATTAACTCATTGCCACATAAGAAAATTTGCTGAGTTAGACTCGATGTTACTGCTGAAGTTACTTCCACTGTGTCTAGTCTAAAGTTCCGCTATAGTCCTTCGCTTGCTTGACCAGCTCCCTCGAAAAATGAGCCACTACCTCGGTTATTAAATAAGGCAAGTTCAAGAAAGGCCATATCAAGTCCTGCACGTCCATTTCAGGGACCTACCTGCTCTCTCAACTTGATCTCAATAAAAAAGGATGCATGTCGACGATCCGATACCTGACCTGGAGTATGTTCATGTTCCCATGCGGCCATGCGTCCGAGGAAATTCCAGCTACATCCGATTAAAGTATAATGATCGATCCGTCGATCAATGCATGTTCTAACTTGTGGCCAATTGGTTAGACCTATGCAATTTCACGGGTGGAAAGATATCTGTTTCCACTAATCAACCTCAGCAGCTTATTAATTTCCTCTTCCTATCGGAATGGACGAAATACGCTAGTGGTATTTATATAAAAATAAATAAAAGCAACACCTTTCCATGATTATTAATGATCTCACATATAAAATCACAAATGATCCAAAGCCCAATTCATTTTGGAGGGAGACAACAATACACATATTTCCACGTGGTTGTCAATGGATGGGACATGAAGAAGTGTATTTTTAGCCTCCACCTGAGTGATGGACGGGTCGAGGGCTAGGCAGATCTCAAGCGTTTCATAACCAAATACCTCCAGTCGAGGTTCCAATGGAAGTAGACTTCACCCTCGATGAGAATCAAACATATGACATTTGACAAGTCACAACAGACAAGAACAATATCCTTATGACACCTTTACCAGCAGAGGAGGTGGGAGATGTGGCGTTCCGGATGAAACATGACAAGGCTCCAAGTCCGGTGGCATCCGAGCAGAGTTCTATTAGAACTTCTGGGATGCCATCAAGACTGACCTAGTGGAGCAATTCTATTCTTTTCATACTGGCCAACTTGACCTATCCAGGCTCAGTTTCGGTGAAATTGTTTTGTTGCCAAAGACCAAGGAGACTGAGTGGAACAAGCAATACAAACCCACATGCCTCTTTAATGTCAGTTTCAAAATATTCATCAAAGTGACTACTAATAGGCTCAATGCCATTGTTGACCATGTTGTTCGGCCATCCTAAACGATTTTCATGCAAGGAAGACATATACTTGATGAGTAGTAATCCTTCATGAGACCATCCACGAAATGCACCGTAAAAATATGACGGGAGTTTCAAAATTGACTTTGAAAAGGCTTATGATAAAGTCAAATGGTCCTTTCCCCAACAGGCTCTGAGAATGAAAGGTTTCTCCAATAGATGGCATGAGTGGATCCAAACTTTTGTTACTATAGGTTGTGTGGCTATCAATGATGTCATAAACCATTACCTACAAAAGAAAAAAGTCTATGCCAGGGTGATGCATTATCTCCAACTTTGATAGAGCAGGCCAAACATGACGACCAAATTGTAGTAGTAGTGCCACATATGGTGGATGGGGGCCTCTCAATCTTGTAATATGCAGACGACATAATTCCTTTTATGGAACATGACTTGGATAACATTAGAAATCTGAAACTCTTGCTTCCAACTTTTGAGCAAATGTCATGTCTTGAAATTAACTGTCACAAAGGGAATTGTTCTATTTCGGAGAAGCCGAGGTGGTTACACAATAAGTTGTCGTTGACTGTGAATATTTGTAGTGGAGACATGTCGTAGGGCTCTTAGAGTGAACAATTGGAAGGGCAAGTTGCTCTCCGCTGGAGGAGGAGAGGTGATGATCAATTATATTCTCACGAACATAGTGCTTTACATGCTATCTTTTTCCAACTTCCCAAAGGGATCTTGCAAAGATTGGATTATTTTAGATCCAGATTCTTTTGGCAAGAAGATGGTGAAAATAATAATATATGCTAATCAAATGGAGTGTGATTTTTCGGTTGAAGTTTAGTTGTGTCTCCCAACACATGTTCTATCCGAAACATGGCCAGTAATTCCTCAACAATATGCATCTGAACCATGGGTAGGCATGTATGATCCTTGCCCCAACTCTCACTGCACTTGAATCTCATGCCTCTGGCTTTTTGGAAAGCACACAATGCGTTATGCTTATTTCCATCAGCGGTTGCTCTTGCAACTTCAGCGCCCTGACGGTCTTCATCTGTTGTAGAGATCGGTAAAGGTGTGGCGAAGGAAGCTAGTGATGGTGTTGTAGTGTGATTGGAGAATTGTGTTATTGTAAATCTTCACCACCATGATCTGCGTTGCTGCTTCATCGTCGGCCACTTCTTCCAGAAGTAGGGCCAGCGAACAAGCAATATCGAGGTCCGGCGGCGACCAAATCAAAACTACAACACAAATATTCAAACACAACTCCTCCAAAATTGTGTCAGAAAGAATA
This sequence comes from Triticum timopheevii, assembly GCA_963921465.1. NCBI lineage: Eukaryota > Viridiplantae > Streptophyta > Magnoliopsida > Poales > Poaceae > Triticum > Triticum timopheevii. The sequence goes on from OY997270.1 coordinate 637,999,547, forward strand.
TGGATGAGTTAGTTTCGAACATGAAATCACATGGTTCATCAAGTCTCAAATCTCTCAATAAATTCAATAATAGAAATCCTTTGACAAATAGCATAGAAGTTATGAATGAGTAGCTATTACTTATGATGACCAGAGAGTATTGCCCAGGAGAGCAGTGAAGGACTCCAAGTCATTCTTGTCGATTTCTTCTGCACCAACTATAACCAGACACGCAGAATCGGAGAAATTGAGGGTTGCCATGGGTACCTAGTATGATACGTGCAGGGTGAAAATCTGGAAGTACCGCTCATATAGGATCTTTCAGAGATGTGAGGTTTCTCCAGTGAAAGTCGAAAATGCCATGAAGATTGGACGTTGACCAAGAGTGGCTAAAACTTGAGAGGACAACATAACAGGGAATGGAGAAGAGGCGATAGTCACACCAATGACTAGGGTTTCTACCGAGGACTTGGGTCACCAACGGGGTACCCCCATTTTGATGCATTGTGCCGTGGCTTGATTACACGTGGAGGTCGCCATGAGCCAAGAACAACAGAGGTGTAGTAAGTACTCCTCTCATGGTAGTTGTTGCGGCAGATGACACGGCTTGTCGGGGTTACGACACTACTAGGGAAAAGCTTATAGGTAGACGCTTACTAGTAGCGTGGGTTTATACCCCTCGCTACTGCTACTTACTAGTAGCGTGGGTTTATACCCCTGCTACTACAAAGTTGATAGTAGTAGCGCGGGTTTATAACCCTAGCTACTACTAAGTGGTCTCTACCGTGCCCTCTCGGGACATGCATAGTAGTAGCGAGGGGTATAAACCTCCGCTACTACTAAGTTGATAGTAGCAGTGCGGGTTTATAACCCTCGCTACTACTAAGTGGTCTCTACCGTGTCCCCTGGGACATCCCATAGTAGTAGTGAGGGTTATAAACCCGCGCTCCTACTAAGTTGATAGTAGTAGCGCGGCTATAAATCCGCACTACTACTAAGTACTGGTTTTTTAACAACCCTGAACTCCCCATCTTCTCCTCCAAATCACTCCTCTCGCCCGTCCCTCTCCTTCTCCCTCTCTCCATAGGCCCTCCCATGGTGCTCCTTCCCATGCGCGCCTTGCTGGTCTTCCCCCTCACCTTCATGCCACCACGCTGGAGCACCTCACCACCGATGACTAGCGCCACTGCTCCCTCCATATCCTTCCTCTCTCCCTTATTTCTCTTTTCCCCTCTCTGTAAGTGCATCTAGTGCCACCCCTAGTTGGTTTTGGAGTATTGACGACAAACGTGGTTGAGGGACTAATGTGTTTGTGAGAATTGCAAGATAACACATGTAGTAGTCCCTCATTGATTGGTTTACCTACCAGAGATGACCCCTAAAAATGTGTGAAGACATTCAAGACAATGGTGGTTCGTGAAGACATTCATGATGAAGATTATGACGTATGAAGATATTCACTTGAAGACTATGGAGTGCAAAGACATAGCTGTTTCGTAGTTTCCTTTGTTCTTTATTGAGTCATAGGAACCACCGTACTATTAAGTGGGATCCAAGTGAACAAAGTCAGAGTGACTGATGTGATGCTCAACCAAATCCTATGTCTTCGAGCGAAGACAATGAGAGCAAACCTTATCTAGAGCTGGATGAGTCAGCTTTGCTTGTAGCCCAAGCCAAGCTGCCGCGTGTGTTTGAAATCTGACCATTGGTCACGTGTCGGTTCCTTAGTGACACAGGGTCATTTTGGACATATCAGGTCGAGTTGCCACTTGACTATAAATAGCCCACCCCCTACACCATAAATTGGTGGCTGCTCAGAGTTAGTGCACAACTTTCTTTTGAGAGCAACCCACCTCCGAAGCATTTGAGAGAGAGATCCTTGCGAGGACAAAGCCCAAAACACCCAGAGTCAAAGAGTGTTAGGCATCACTGAAGTCTTTCTGTCCACGTGATCTGAAGACTTGTTACACTTGAGGACTGTGAATCCTCGAGCCGGTTAGGCGTCGCGTTCTGAGCATCCAAGAGTCATTGTGGATAGCTAGTGAACGAAGTCTGTGAAGGTTTGGAAGTCTACCTTGAAGACTTACCTGAGTGATAGGGCGAGTGTTGGGGAACGTAGTAATTTCAAAAAATTTCCTACGCACACACAAGATCATGGTGATGCATAGCAACGAGAGGGGGAGTGTATCTTCATACCCTTGAAGATCGCTAAGCGGAAGCGTTTATCAACGCGGTTGATGTAGTCGTACGTCTTCACGATCCGACCGATCCAAGTACCGAACGCACGGCACCTCCGAGTTCTACACACGTTCAGCTCGATGACGTCCTCGCCTTCTCGATCCAGCAAGACGGGCGAAGAAATAGATGAGTTCCGGCAGCACGACGACGTGGTGACGGTGTTGGTGAAGAACAATCTCCGCAGGGCTTCGCCTAAGCACTACGGAAACTATGACGGAGGATAAACTAGAGGGGACGGGGTTGCCGGCACACGGCTTGGTGTTTCTTGATGTGTCTTTGGTGCTAGCCCTGCCTCTCTATTTATATGTTGAGCCTTGGGGCCGAAACTTGGAGTAAAAGCCTCCACAAAGTTGGTTTCACCCGAAAGGCAAGAGTCCTTCTCGGACTCCAGGGCCAGACGCCAGGGTTCCCGGCGTCTGGTCCCAGACGCCAGGGACCTTGGTGTCTAGCCCCTGGACTCCGCAAAACTTCCTTTTGCGCTTTCCAAAAACCTTGTGGGCTTTCCCCTTTGGCCCAAATAACGTGTTCTCGTACCGAAACATTTCGGGAAACATCCGGAACCCCTTCCGGTGAATTCCGGAACCCTTCCAGAGACCAAACAACATTGTCCCATATATTAAACTTCATCCCCGGACCATTCCGGAGTTCCTCGTCATGTTCGTGATCTCATTCGGGACTCCGAACAACATTCGGTTACCAACATACATAACTCATATAATACTATATCGTCAAGGAACGTTAAGCGTGCGGACCCTACGGGTTCGAGAACTATGTAGACATGACCGAGACATCTCTCTGGTCAATAACCAATAGCGGAACCTGGATGCCCATATTGGCTCCTACATATTCTACGAAGATCTTTATCGGTCAAACCGCATAACAACATACGTTGTTCCCTTTGTCATCGGTATGTTACTTGCCCGAGATTCGATCGTCGGTATCTCAATACCTAGTTCAATCTCGTTACCGGCAAGTCTCTTTACTCGTTACATAATGCATCATTCCGTAACTAACTCATTAGCTACATTGCTTGCAAGGCTTATAGTGATGTGCGTTACCGAGAGGGCCCAGAGATACCTCTCCGACAATCGGAGTGACAAAACCTAATCTCAAAGTACGCCAACTCAACATGTACCTTTGGAGACACCTGTAGAGCTCCTTTATAATCACCCAGTTACGTTGTGATGTTTGGTAGCACACAAAGTGTTCTTACGGTAAACGGGAGTTGCATAATCTCATAGTTGTAGGAACATGTATAAGTCATGAAGAAAGCAATAGCAACATACTAAACGATCAAGTGCTAAGCTAACGGAATGGGTCATGTCAATCACATCATTCTACTAATGATGTGATCCCGTTAATCAAATGGCAACTCATGTCTATGGTTAGGAAACATAACCATCTTTGATTAATGAACTAGTCAAGTAGAGGCATTCTAGTGACATTAAGTTTGTCTATGTATTCACACATGTATTATGTTTCCGGTTAATACAATTCTAGCATGAATAATAAACATTTATCATGATATAAGGAAATAAATAATAACTTTATTATTGCCTCTAGGGCATATTTCCTTCAGCGAGGACTAAGTGTCGTTAGCTCTAGGGGAATAAGGTGAAGACACTGTCTTCTGAGTTCAATCTCAGCCTCCCTAACCAGACGTACAGTTGTCACAGCAACTGGAATTGGTTTACCAAATCCTTGTCTTCACCAAGCAACTGGTTCTATCCCCTACTCTCCTTACTTTTCGGTTTGTCTCCATGAAGTCATTGCTTGCCTGCCTGATTCATTTGACTTGACTGTGTGAAGACATATATCTGTTTGGCTTCATACTATCTTCCTTTCTGATCTTGTCTACCTAGCTGCTGTTAGTCTTCGTGCTTCCACTGTATTGTCTGCTTGACTAATGCTAGCCTAGTGTAGTTTACTCTCCGCTACATATTATATAGGTTTCGTTTTCTTGTTTGTCTTCAAAGCCATCGTGTTTTGAAGACTTCCATAAAAATCGCCTATTCACCCCCCTCTAGTCGACAACTAGCACTTTCACTCTCCCCTCTAGTTTCACTCGCCCTTCCATGTCCATCGCCGTGCAGGTCTTCGCCATGGATGACCAAGAGCTCTCTGCCTTGGCCGTGAAGAGGAACCCTACACCACCGCCTTGCTCTACCCTGGATCCGGCCCCTCTCTAGCAACTGCTGTCGGATCTGGTTTGCCGCTCCACGTACGCGCCATTGGAGACCCCTGCCATTGCTGGATCGAATCAATGCCGCCATTGACAACACACATGGGATCGACAATTTTTGTTTTGTTTTTGAAACTAATAGTTGTAGCGCGGGTGGCACCTGCGCTACTACTAACAAACATAGTAGTAGCACGGGCGGCACCCGCGCTACTACTAACACACATAGTAGTAGCGCGGGTGCACCCGTGCTACTACTAACAGTTAGCTGTAGCGAGCTAGTAGTAGCGCGGGCACCCGCGCAACTACTAGCTATTTAACCTACGCTACTAGTAGGCTTTTTCCTAGTAGTGCATCCTGGCAATGAGTACTAGGGGTACGATAGAGGGGTAGAGCCTAGCTATGTGATACGTACACTTTGCATCATATTTTCCTACTGTCATTCATAGTGTTTTCCTTTAATATAACACTTTGTGGAGTAACTCTAATGCCTTTTCTCTCATAATATGCAAGGTTTAAACAAAGGGGGAGATCATGACAACTGGAATTATGGACCTGAAAAAGCTATGTCAGAGATACCTATCCTGCACATCTCCAAATGAGCTGAAATTTTACGGAGAATTATTTTGGAATATTCAATAATTATTGGAGAAAATAAACACCAGAGGAGCCACCCAGGTTAGTGGGGCCCCTGGCAAGTCTCCGGTGCCCATCTTTTGGTACATAAGCATTTTCCCTAGAAAAATAAGGGAAAGACTTTTGGGATGGAGCGCCACCGTCTCGAGGCGGAACTTGGGCAGGAGCACTTTTGCCCTCCGATGGAGCGATTCTGCCAGGGGAACTTCCCTCTGGGAGGGGGAAATCGAAGCCATCGTCATCACCAACAACCCTCTCATCTTGGGGAGGCCAATCTTCATCAACATCTTCAAAAACACCATCTCATCTCAAACCCCAGTCATCTCTTGTGTTCATTCTTTGTATCAAAACCTTAGATTGGTACCTGTGGGTGACTAGTAGTGTTAATTACCTCCTATAGTTGATGCTAGATGGTTTATTTGGTGGAAGATTATATGTTCAGGTCCATTATGCTATTTATTATCCCTCTGATCTTGAGCATGAATATTATTTGTGACTAGTTGGTTTTGTTCTTGAGGCCATGGGAGAAGTCGTGTCATAAGTAATCATGTGAATTTGATATTTGTTTGATATTTTGATGGCATGTATGTTGTGATTTCCTTAGTGGTGTTATGTGAACGTCGACTACATGACACTTCACCATCTTTGGTCCTAAGGGAATGCATTGTGGAGTAGTTATTAGATGATGGGTTGCTAGAGTAACAAAAGCTTAAACCCTAGTTTATCGCTATTCCGTAAGGGGCTAATTTGGATCCATATGTTTAATGCTATGGTTAGATATTATTTTAATTCTTCTTTCGTAGTTGCAGATGCTTGCGAGAGGGGTTAATCGTAAGTGGGAGGCTAGTTCAAGTAAGAACAACACCCAAGCACCGGTCCACCCACACATCATATTATCAAAGTAGCGAACATAAATCAAACCGACATGATGAAAGTGACTAGATGAAATTCCCATGTGCCCTCAAGAACGCTTTGCTTATTATAAGAGACCGTTCCGGCCTGTCCTTTGCCACAAAAAGGATTGGACTATCTTGCTGCACTTTTGTTATGTTATTATTACTGGATCATTACAAATTATCTTGCTATCAAACTATCTGTTACCGACAATTTCAGTGCTTGCAGAAACACCTTGCTAAAAAACGCTTGTCATTTGCTTCTGCTCCTCCTTAGGTTTGACATTCTTACTTATCGAAAAGTCTATGATTGATCCCCTATACTTGTGGGTCATCAACACTCTTTTCTAGTGCCATTGCCGGGGAGTGAAGCGCCTCTGGTAAGGAAAATTTTTATATTACGTGCTGAAATTTACTGCCACTTGTTACTATGGAAAACAATCCTCTGAGGGGTTTGTTTGGGGTATCTTCACCTTGACCGGAAGCACAAAGAGTTTCCCCTCAACCTACTGCACCTACTGAAAATATTGGTTATGAGATTCCCTCAGGTATGATAGAGAAACTGCTAGCTAATCCTTATGCAGAAGATGGAACACTACATCCTGATATGCACCTAATCTATGTGGATGCAGTTTGTGGATTATTTAAGCTTGCAGGTTTACCAGGAGATGAAGTTAAGAATAGTGTTTCCCCTTTATGTTTGGGGGAAAAAGCATTGACATGTTATAGGCTATGTGAGGATATTGGAGCTTGGGATTGGAACCGATTAAAATTGGAAATTCATCAAAAGTTTTATCCTATGCATCTAGTTCATCGTGATTGGAAGTATATATATAATTTTTGTCCTCATGAAGGAGAAAGTATCTCTCAAGCTTGGGGAGGCTTAAATATATGATGTATACATGCCCCAATCATGAGCTCTCAAGGGAAATTATCTTACATAATTTTTATGCTCGGCTTTCTCATGATAATCAAACCATGCTCGATTCTTCTTCGACTGGCTCTTTTATGAAGAAAACTATTGGATTCAGGTGGGACCTTCTTGAAATAATTAAACACAATTCTGAAGATTGGGAACTCGACAAAGGTAATGAGTCAGGTATAACACTTAAGTTTGTTGGGAATCGTTGCAGGGAAAAACCAAAAAAATTCTACGCACACGCAATGATCTATCCATGGAGATGAATGACACGTCTCCAACGTATCTATAATTTTTGATTGTTCCATGCTATTATATTACCCCTTTGGATGTTTATGGGCTTTATTTTACACAATTATATCATTTATGGGACTAACCTACTAATCAGAGGCCCAACCCGTATTGTTGTTTTTTTTGCCTATTTCAGTATTTTGAAGAAAAGGAATATCAAACGGAGTCCAAACGGAATGAAACCTTCGGGAGCGTGATTTTTGGAACGAACGTGATCCAGAGGACTTGCAGCGCAAGTCAAGAAGCAGCCGAGGCGGCCACGATAGGGTAGGGTGCGCCCCCCCTACAGGGTGCACCCCCTGTCTCGTGGGCCCCTCGGGCAGCCACCGACGTACTTCTTCCTCCTATATAAGCCTACGTACCCCGAAAACATCCAGGGAGCCAACGAAACACAATTTCCACCACCGTAACCTTTTGTATCCGCGAGATCCCATCTTGGAGCCTTCGCCAGCGCTCCGCCGGAGGGGGAATCGACCATGGAGGGCTTCTACATCAACACCATAGCCCCTCCGATGAGTTGTGAGTAGTTTACCACAGATCTTCGGGTCCATAGTTATTAGCTAGATGGCTTCTTCTCTCTTTTTGGGTCTCAATACAATGTTCTCCCCCTCTCTTGTGGAGATCCATTCGATGTAAACTCTTTTTGCGGTGTGTTTGTCGAGATCCGATGAATTGTGGGTTTATGATCAAGTTTATCTATGAGAAATATTTGAATCTCCTCTGAATTCTTTTATGTATGATTGAGTTATCTTTGCAAGTCTCTTCGAATTATCAGTTTGGTTTGGCCTACTAGATTGATCTTTCTTGCCATGGGAGAAGTGCTTAGCTTTGGGTTCAATCTTGCGGTGTCCTTACCCAGTGACAGAAAGGGTTGCAAGGCACGTATTGTATTGTTGCCATCGAGGATAAAAAGATGGGGTTTATATCATATTGCATGAGTTTATCCCTCTACATCATGTCATCTTGCTGAAGGCGTTACTCTATTCTTATGAACTTAATACTCTAGATGGAGGCAGGAGTCGATCGATGTGTGGAGTAATAGTAGTAGATGCAGGCAGGAGTCGGTCTACTTGTTGCGGACGTGATGCCTATATACATGATCATGCCTAGATAATCTCATAATTATTCGCTTTTCTATCAATTGCTCGACAGTAATTTTTTCACCCACCGTAATACTTATGCTATCTTGAGAGAAGCCTCTAGTGAAACCTATGCCCCCCGGGTCTATTTCTTATCATATTTGCTTCCAATCTACTTTTATTTGCATCTTTACTTTTTGCATCTATATTATAAAATACCAAAAATATATTTATCTTATCATACTATCTCTATTAGATCTCACTTTCGCAAGTGGCCGTGAAGGGATTGACAACCCCTTTATTGCATTGGTTGCGAGTTCTTTGTTTGTTTGTGTAGGTGCGTGGGACTTTTGAGGAGCCTCCTACTGGATTGATACCTTGGTTCTCAAAAACCGAGGGAAATACTTACGCTACTATTGCTGCATCACCCTTTCCTCTTCAAGGAAAAACAACGCAAGCTCAAGACGTAGCAAGAAGGATTTCTGGCGCCGTTGCCGGGGAGGTCTTCGCTCAAGTCAAGACATACCAAGTACCCATCACAAACTCATCTCCCTCGCATTTACATTATTTGCCATTTGCCTCTCATTTTCCTCTCCCCCACTTCACCCTTGCCGTTTTATTCGCCCTCTCTTTCCCAATCTTCTCTCTCTTTAGCTTGCCTTTTTGTTTGCTTGTGTCTCCATGTGCCTTCTATGTGCTTGCATCTTTGCTTGCTAAAAATCTATTGTTATGGATCCACTTAAAGTGTTCTACTTGGATCATCTTCGATCCTTATGCGCTCGTGCTGAAACCCCAACTAGCCTAGTTGATGGGAAATCTTTAGATGAGCATGCTCATTTTGTGCGTCACCGTTTGTCTAAAAAAGGGAAGCTCTTATGGTATCATATAAATAGTTTGCTATGCTATGCTTGGAATCTTTGTGAAATTTGTGATTTTACTTGTTGCTCTAAGAACCCTAAAAAACACCTTCCCTACCTATGTGAGTTCAATGATAATTAAATCTTATCTTCTTATGCAAAGGGTGTTTATAGTTACTATGATATCGAACAAATTGAAGAATTTGTCGTTTTTAAGGGTGCTCATGAAGTTGCTTCTTTGATTGAAAAGTATGATTTTTACTCTCAACAAATCTGAAAATTCCGTCATACTTAAATATTGCAATGAAAACTTTGCTCATAATGTCTATGTCCAAGAATTTATTGAAAGAATGACCATTGCTTTGGAAGAAAATAATGATATGCATGAATCTATAGATAATGATGATTCCGATGATTTGGTTGAAATATCCCTTGATGAACATGATGCTTGCTATTCTTGTGGCCATGATGCCAATATTTATGAAGACGAATTTGCTATAGTTCCGTATGTTAAACATTAGATCGTTGTTATTGCACCCATACTTGCTAGTTCCTTCGATAAAAAGCATGATTGCAATGATTTCACTATAAATTCTCTTGATGTCAATTGTGCTAATAATATGCAAAACCCTAAGCTTGGGGATGCTAGTTTTGCTATGTCTACTACTTGTTGCAATGATCATGATTGGGGTGATTCTTCTTTTGATATTGAAAATTTATTTAAGTCCCATGATGAATATGAGATTGATAATAATTTTTGCAATAATATTGAGAGTGGGTTTGGAAGAGTGTCAACTTTAGATCCCACATATTTGGATTGTGTTCAGTCTTGTAATATTTTTGATAAAAGTGGGTTTGGAGAGGTCATGACTTTAGCTAATGTTAATCCCACTATCTTGGAAGAGTGTCAACTTTGCATGCATGTGGATCGTGTTAATAATATGTTATGTGATAACTATTTTGTTGAATTTTCCTATGATCCTACATGTAACTATTATGAGAGAGGAAAATATGGTTGTAGAAATTTTTATCTTACTAAATTACCTCTCATCATGTTGAGATTGCTATCGTCTCTTTCTTATTCCTTGCGTACGCTAGTTTTTGTTTGCCTTGCAAATTTGTTTGCTTATAATATGCCTATGCATAGGAAGTATGTTAGACTTAGATGTGTTTTTCACGTGTTTCATGATGCTCTCTTTGCGCTTCAATTCTTGTCTTTCATGTGAGCATAATTGAAATCTCAATGCCAAGCTAGGGGCGTTAAACAATAGCGCTAGTTGGGAGGCAACCCAATTTTCTTTATTTTTTTGTTTTTGTTCCTGTTTAGTAATAAATCTTGCATCTACCTTCTGTTTAGATGTTTTTTTATCTTTTAATTAGTGTTTGTGCCAAGTAGAACCTATAGTATAACCTATGATGATAGTTGATTTGATTCTGCTGAAAAACAGAAACTTTGCACGCACGAATTTAGTTTTGTTAAATCACAGAAACGTGCTTTTGCGTTGATTCTTTTTTGATTCTGATCAATAGACAAATTGTCCAGGACTTCCTATTTTGGTAGGATTTTTAGAGTTCCAGAAGTTTGCGTTAGTTACAGATTGCTACAGACTGTTCTGGTTTTGACAGATTCTGTTTTTCGTGTGTTGTTTGCTTATTTTGATGCATCTATGGCTAGTAAAATAGTTTACAAACCATAGAGAAGTTGGAATACAGTAGGTTTAACACCAAAATAAATAAATAATGAGTTCATTACAGTACCTTATGTGGTGGTTTTGTTTTCTTTCACTAACGGAGCTTATAAGATTTCCTATTGAGTTTTGTGTTGTGAAGTTTTCAAGTTTTGGGTAAGCTTTTATGGACTATGGAATAAGGAGTGGCAAGAGCCTAAGCTTGGGGATGCCCATGGCACCCCAAGATATTCAAGGATAGCCAAAAGCCTAAGCTTGGGGATGCCCCGGGAAGGCATCCCCTCTTTCGTCTTCGTTCATTGGTAACTTTACTTGGAGCTATATTTTTATTCGCCACATGATATGTGTTTTGCTTGGAGCGTCGTGTATTATTTTAGTCTTTGCTTTTTAGTTTACCACAATCATCCTTGCTGTACACACATTTTGGGAGAAGCCCACTTGATTAGAATTTGCTAGAATACTCTATGTGCTTCACTTATATCTTTTGAGCTTGATAGTTTTTGCTCCAGTGCTTCACTTATATTTTTTAGAGCATGGTTGTGGATTAATTTTGAAGAAATTGCTAGTCTCTCATGCTTCACTTATATTATTTTGAGAGTCTTTTAGAACAGCATGGTATTTGCTATGGTTACAAATTTGGTCCTAGAATGATGAGCATCCAAGTTGGGTATAATAGAAACTATCATAGAAAGTGAATTGGATGCTATGATCAATTTGATGCTTGATAATTGTTTTGAGATATGGAGGTAGTGATATTAAAGTCATGCTAGTTGAGGTGATTATGAAAAATACTTGTGTTGAGGTTTGTGATTCCCGTAGCATGCACGTACGGTGAACCGCTTTGTGATGAAGTTGGAGCAAAATTTTATTTATTGATTGTCTTCCTTATGAGTGGCGGTCGGGGACGAGCGATGGTCTTTTCCTACCAATCTATCCCCCTAAGAGCATGCGCATAGTACTTTGTTTTTGATGACTTCTAGATTTTTGCAATAAGTACATGAGTTCTTTTGACTAATGTTGAGTCCATGGATTATACACACCTTCACCCTTCCACCATTGCTAGCCTCTCTTGTGCCGCACAACTTTCGCCGGTACCATACACCCACCATATACCTTCCTCAAAACAGCCACCATACCTACCTATTATGGCATTTCCATAGCCATTCCGAGATATATTGCCATGCAACTTTCCACCGTTCCATTCATATGACACGCATTACTTTTGTCATATTGCTCTTTACATGATCATGTAGTTGACATTGTATTTGTGGCAAGGCCACCTTCATAATTTTCATACATGTCGCTCTTGATTCATTACATATCCCGGTACACCACCGGAGGCATTCATATAGAGTCATATCTTGTTCTAGCTTTGAGTTGTAATTCTTGAGTTGTAAATCCATAAAAGTGTGATGATCTTCATTATTAGAGCATTGTCCTAGTGAGGAAAGGATGATGAAGACTATGATTCCCCCACAAGTCGGGATGAGACTTCGGACTTTACAAAAAGGAAAAAAAAGAAGAAGAAAAAAGAAAGGCCCAAGAAAAAAAAAGAGAAAAAGAAAAAAGGAAAGAAAGAAAAAAAGAAGAAAAAAATAAAATGAGGGAGAGAAGGGACAATGCTACTATCTCTTTTTCCACACTTGTGCTTCAAAGTAGCACCATGATCTTCATGATAGAGAGTCTCATATGTTGTCACTTTCATATACTAGTGGGAATTTTTCATTATAGAACTTGGCTTGTATATTCCAATGATGGGCTTCCTCAAAATGCCCTAGGTCTTCGTGAGCAAGCAAGTTGGATGCACACCCACTTAGTTTCTTTTGTTGAGCTTTCATATATTTATAGCTCTAGTGCATCCGTTGCATGGCAATCCCTACTCACTCACATTGATATCTATTAATGGGCATCTCCATAGCCCGTTGATACGCCTAGTTGATGTGAGACTATCTTCTCCTTTTTTGTCTTCTCCACAACCACCATTCTATTCCACATATAGTGCTATGTCCATGGCTCACGCTCATGTATTGCGTGAAAGTTGAAAACGTTTGAGATTATTAAAGTATGAAACAATTGCTTGGCTTGTCATCGGGGTTGTGCATGATTAAATACTTTGTGTGATGAAGATAGAGCAACAGCCAGACTATATGATTTTGTAGGGATAACTTTCTTTGGCCATGTTATTTTGAGAAGACATGATTACTTTGATTAGTATGCTTGAAGTATCACTATTTTTATGTCAATATGAACTTTTATTTTGAATCATTTGGATCTGAACATTCATGCCCCAATAAAGAAAATTACATTGAGAATTATGCTAGGTAGCATTCCACATCAAAAATTCCATTTTTATCATTTACCTACTCGAGGACGAGCAGGAATTAAGCTTGGGGATGCTTGATACGTCTCCAACGTATCTATAATTTTTTATTGTTCCATGCTATTATATTACCCCTTTTGGATGTTTATGGGCTTTATTTTACACAATTATATCATTTTTGGGACTAACCTACTAACCGGAGGCCCAGCCTGTATTAATGTTTTTTTTTCCTATTTTAGTATTTCGAAGAAAAGGAATATCAATCGGAGTCCAAACGGAATGAAACCTTCAGGAGCGTGATTTTTGGAACGAACATGATCTAGAGGACTTGGAGTGCAAGTCAAGAAGCAGCCGAGGCGGCCACGAGAGGGTAGGGCGCTCCCTGTCTTGTGGGCCCCTCGGGCGGCCACCGACGTACTTCTTCCTCCCATATAAGCCTACGTACCCCAAAAACATCCAGGGAGCCAACGTAACACAATTTCCACCACCGTAACCTTCTGTATCCGCGAGATCTCATCTTGGAGCCTTCGTCGGCGCTCTGTCGGAGGGGGAATCGACCACGGAGGGCTTCTACATCAACACCATAGCCCCTCCGATGAGTTGTGAGTAGTTTACCACAGACCTTCGGGTCCATAGTTATTAGCTAGATGGCTTCTTCTCTCTTTTTGGATCTCAATACAATGTTCTCCCCCTCTCTTGTGGAGATCTATTCGATGTAAACTCTTTTTGCTGTGTGTTTGTCAAGATCCGATGAATTGTGGTTTTATGATCAAGTTTATCTATGAGAAATATTTGAATCTCCTCTGAATTCTTTTATGTATGATTGAGTTATCTTTGCAAGTCTCTTCGAATTATCAGTTTGGTTTGGCCTACTAGATTGATCTTTCTTGCCATGGGAGAAGTGCTTAGCTTTGGGTTCAATCTTGCGGTGTCCTTACCCAGTGACAGAAAGGGTTGCAAGGCACGTATTGTATTGTTGCCATCGAGGATAAAAATATGGGGTTTATATCATATTGTATGAGTTTATACCTCTACATCATGTCATCTTGCTTAAGGCGTTACTCTGCTCTTATGAACTTAATACTCTAGATGCAGGCAGGAGTCGGTCGATGTGTGGAGTAATAGTAGTAGAAGCAGGCAGGAGTCGGTCTACTTGTTGCGGACGTGATGCCTATATACATGATCATGCCTAGATAATCTCATAATTATTTGCTTTTCTATCAATTGCTCGACAGTAATTTGTTCACCCATCGTAATACTTATGCTATCTTGAGAGAAGCCTCTAGTGAAACCTATGGCCCCCGGGTCTATCTCTTATCAAATTTGCTTCCAATCAACTTTTATTTGCATCTTTACTTTTTGCATCTATATTATAAAATACCAAAAATATATTTATCTTATCATACTATCTCTATTAGATCTCACTTTCGCAAGTGGCCGTGAAGGGATTGACAACCCCTTTATTGCGTTGGTTCTGAGTTCTTTGTTTGTTTGTGTAGGTGCGTGGGACTTTTGAGGAGCTCCTACTGGATTGATACCTTGGTTCTCAAAAACTGAGGGAAATACTTACGCTACTATTGCTGCATCACCCTTTCCTCTTCAAGGAAAACCAACGCAAGCTCAAGACGTAGCAATGCATAGCAACGAGGGGGAGAGTGTGTCTACATACACTCGTAGACCGTAATCCGAAGATTTTCACAACGTGATTGATGTAGTCAAACTTTCATCGCGATCCACCGATCGAGTACCGAACGTACGACACCTCCGAGTTCTGCACACGTTCAGCTCGGCGACGTCCCTCGCCTTCTTGATCCAGCAAGACGTCGAGGTAGTAGATGAGTTCTGTCAGCACGACGGCATGGTGACAGTGATGGTGAAGTGATCTTCGCAGGGCTTCGCCTAAGTACTATGAAAATATGACTGGGGGAGTAAACGGTGGAGGGGGGCGCCGCACACGGCTAGACAATTGTCTGATATGTGTTAGGGGCGCCCCCTCCACACACACACACACAGATATATATATATATATATATATATATATATATATATATATATATATATGTGGTAGTTACCCCACATGTCTCATATACTACTTTATGGTACTATATATACTACTTTATCATTCTAAATATGTTCATATACTATATATAAGATAATCCAAAGTGGGTAACATGAAAAAATTGCAAGTTGACCCATGGTTTTTATTATATTTGTAAAATACGTACATATTTGTACGTAAAATGGAGCATACTGAAAATATGATGCATACTACCTAAAAAGTACTATATATACTATCTAAACATTCTTATATACAACATACTACGCGTACATACTCTCCGATTTGGTAGATACTACATACAACATACAAATCTCAAGTGGTGGTAACTACCACTGGTGGGAGAGGGAGGGGAGAGGCCAGGATGCACCCCAAGTAGGACCGAATCCTACTTGGGCTCCTCCCAAGCCGCGTGCCCCTTGCCATATATGCCGGAGGGGAAGGAAAGATGAGGGGGGAGAAAGGGAAGGGGGAGGCCGAATCCCCCCTTTCCTTTCTATTCCCCTGTTTCCTTCTCCTCCTGGTTCGGCCCATATGGGGAGGGGGGGGGGGTGCACCAGCCCCTGGTGGCTGGTGCGTTTCCCCTATTGGCCCATAAGGCTCATATCTTTTGCCGGGGGTGCCCGGAACCCCTTCCGGTGACCCGATATGTACCCGGTACCCTCCGAAACACTTTCGGTGTCCGAATATCATCGTCATATATATCAATCTTTACTTCTCGACCATTTTGAGACTCCTCGTCATGTCCATGATCTCATTCGGGACTCCAAACAACATTTGGTCACCAAATCACATAACTCATATAATACTATATCGCCATCGAACGGTAAGCGTGCGGACCCTACGGGTTCGAGAACTATGTGGACATGACTGAGACGCCTCTCCGGTCAATAACCAATATTGGAACCTGGATGCTCATATTGGCTCCTACATATTCTACAAAGATCTTTATCGGTCGAACCGTTATGACAACATACGTAATTCCCTTTGTCCATCGGTATGTTACTTGCCCGAGATTCGATCGTCGGTATCTTCATACCTAGTTCAATCTCATTACTGGAAAGTCTCTTTACTCATTCCGTAATACATCATCTCGGGACTAACTCCTTAGTTGTTTGCTTGCAAGCTTATGATGTGTATTACCAAGGGGGCCTAGTGATACCTCTCCGATACTCGGAGTGACAAATCCTAATCTTGATCTATGCCAACTCAACAGACACCTTTGGGGATACCTGTAGATCATCTTTATAATCACCCAGTTATGTTGTGACGTTCGATAGCACACAAGGCATTCCTCCATTATCCAGGAGTTGCATAATCTCATAGTCGAAGGAATATGTATTTGACATGAAGAAAGCAATAGCAATAAAACTGAACGATCATTATGCTAAGCTAACAGATGGGTCTTTTCCGTCACATCATTCTCCTAATGATGTGATCCTGTTATCAAATGACAACTCATGTCCATGGTTAGGAAACCTTAACCATCTTTGATGAACGAGCTAGTTTAGTAGAGGCTTACTAGGGACACTGTGTTTGTTTATGTATTCACACATGTATTAAGTTTTCCGATCAATACAATTCTAGCATGAATAATAAACCTTTATCATGAATAAGGAAATATAAAATAACAACTTTATTATTGCCTCTAGGGCATATTTCCTTTAGTCTCCCACTTGCACTAGAGTCAATAATCTAGATTACATAGTAATGAATCTAACACCCATGGAGTCTTGGTGCTGATCTTGCTCGCGGAAGAGGCTTAGTCAACGGGTCTGCCACATGTAGATCCGTATGTATCTTGCAAATTTCTATGTCTCCATCCTTGACTTGTTCATGTATGGAGTTGAAGCGTCTCTTGATGTGTTTGGTTCTCTTGTGAAACCTGGATTACTTCGCCAAGGCAATTGCTCCAGTGTTGTCACAAAAGATTTTCATTGGACCCCATGCACTAGGTATTACACCCAGATCGGATATGAAATCCTTCATCCAGACTCCTTCATTTGCTGCTTCTGAAGCAGCTATGTACTCTACTTCACATGTAGATCCCGCCATGACGCTCTGCTTGGAACTGCATCAACTGACAGCTCAACCATTCAATATAAATACATATTCGGTTTGTGACTTAGAATCATCCGGATCAGTGTCAATGCTAGCCTCGACGTAGCCATTTACGATGAGCTCTTTGTCACGTCCATAAATGGGAAATATCCTTGGTCCTTTTTAGGTACTTTAGTATGTTGACCGCTGTCCAGTGATCCACTCCTGGATTACTTTGATACCTCCCTACTAGACTTATGGCAAGGCACACATCAGGTCTGGTACACAACATAGCATACATGATAGAACCTATGGCTGAGGCATAGGGAATGTCTTTCATTTTCTCTCTATCTTATGCAGTGGTCGGGCATTGACTCTAACTCAACTTCACACCTTGTAACATAGGCGAGAACCCTTTCTTTGACTGATCCATTTTGAACCTTTTCAAAACTTTACCAAGGTATGTGCTTTGTGAAAGTCCTATTAAGCGTGTTGATCTATCTCTATAGATCTTGATGCCCAATATATAAGCAGCTCAACCAAGTTCTTTCTTTGAAAAAATCTTATTCAAGTTTCCTTTTATGCTATCTAGAAATTCTATATCATTTCCAATCAACAATATGTCATCTACATATAATATTAGAAATGCTACAGAGCTCCCACTCACTTTCTTGTAAATACAGGCTTCATCGAAAGTCTGTATAAAACCATATGCTTTGATCACCTCATCAAAGTGTATATTCCAACTCCGAGATGCTTGCACCAGTCCATAGATGGGTCGCTGGAGCTTGACACTTTATTTGCACCTTTAGGATCGACAAAACCTTCTGGTTGCATCATATACAACTCTTCTTTCAGAAATCCATTAAGGAATGCAGTTTTGACGTCCATTTGCTAGATTTCATAATCATAAAATGCGGCAATTGCTAACATGATTCAGACGGACTTAAGCATCGCTAGGGTGAGAAAGTCTCATCGTAGTCAACCCCTTGAACTTGTCGAAAACCTTTTGAGACAAGTCGAGCCTTGTAGACAGTAACATTACCATCAGCGTCAGTCTTCTTCTCGAAGATCCATTTATTCTCTATGGCTTGCCGGTCATCGGGCAAGTGCACCAAAGTCCACACTTTGCTCTCATACATGGATCCTATCTCAAATTTCATGGCCTCAAGCCATCTGTCAGAATCTGGGCTCATCATAGCTTCTTTGTAGTTCGTAGGTCCATCATGGTCTAGTAACATGACTTCCAGGACATGATTACCGTACCACTCTGGTGCGGAACGTGCGCTGTTCGACCTATGAGGTCTAGTAGTAACTTGATCTGAAGTTTCATGATCATCATCAATAGCTTCCTCACTAGTTGGTGTAGGCATCACAGGAACGGATTTCACTGATGTGCTACTTTACAATTCGAGAGAAGGTACAATTACCTCATCAAGTTCTACTTTCCTCCTACTCACTTCTTTCGAGAGAAACTCCTTCTCTAGAAAGGTTTCATTCTTGGCAACAGAGATCTTGCCTTTGGATCTATGGTAGAAGGTGTACCCAATTGTTTCCTTAGGGTATTCTATGAAGATGCACTTCTCTGATTTGGGTTAGAGCTTACCAGGCTGAAGCCTTTTGAAATAAGTGCCGCAGCCCCAAACTTTAAGAAACGACTTAGGTTTCTTGCCAAACCACTGTTCATACAGTGTCGTCTCAACGGATTTAGACGGTGCCCTATTTAACATGAATGCAGCTGTCTCTAATGCATAACCCCCAAAATATAGTGGTAGAGACATCATAGATCGCGCCATATCTAATAAAGTACGGTTACGACGTTCAGACACACCATTACGCTGTGGTGTTCCAGGTGGCGTGAGTTGTGAAACTATTCCACATTGTTTTAAATGAAGGCCAAACTCGTAACTCAAATATTCACCTCCGCGATGAGATCGTAGAAACTTTATTTTCATGTTACGATGATTCTCCACTTCACTCTGAAATTCTTTAAATTTTTCAAATGTTTCAGACTTGCGTTTCATTAAGTAGATATACCCATACCTGCTCAAATCATGTGTGAAGGTCAGAAAATAAGGATACCCGCCGCGTGCCTCAACACTCATCGGACCACATACATCGGTATGTATTATTTCCAATAAGTCATTGACTCGCTCCATTGTTCCAGGGAACAAAGTTTTAGTCATCTTGCCCATGAGGCATGGTTTGCAAGTATCAAATGATTCATAATCAAGTGATTTCAAAAGTCCATCTGCATGGAGTTTCTTCATGCGCTTTACACCAATATGACCTAAATGGCAGTGCCACAAATATATTGCACTATCATTATCAACTTTGCATCTGTGGCATCAATGTTATGAATATGTGTATCACCACAATCAAGATTGAACAGAAATAGACCACTCTTCAAGGGTGCATGACCATAAAAGATATTACGCATAAAAATAGAACAACCATTATTCTCTGATTTAAATGAATAACCGTCTCACACTAAACAAGATCCAGATATAATGTTCATGCTCAATGCTGGCACCAAATAACCACTATTCAGGTCTAAACCTAATCCCAAAGGTAGATATAGAGGTAGCGTGCCGACAACGATCACATCGACATTGGAACCATTCCTGACGTGCAACATCATCTCATCCTATTTCGAGTTACAAATATGAGCAACCGAACTAGTATCAAATACCCAGGCGCTACTACGAGCATTAGTAAGGTACACATTGATACGTCTCCAACGTATCTATAATTTTTTATTGTTCCATGCTATTATATTATATGTTTTGTATGTTTTATATGGATTAATATGCTATTTTATATTATTTTTGGGATTAACCTATTAACCTAGAGCCCAGTGCCAGTTCCTGTTTTTTTCCTTGTTTTTGAGTTTCGCAGAAAAGGAATACCAAACAGAGTCCAAACGGAATGAAACCTTCACGATGATTTTTCTTGGACCAGAAGACAACCAGGAGACTTGGAGATGAAGTTAGAGGAGCCACGAGGCGGCCACAAGGACGAAGGGCGCGCCCAGGGGGGTAGGGCGTGCCCCCACCCTTGTGGGCCCCTCGTGACCCTCGACCTAATTCTTTCGCCTATATATTCCCGTATATCCGCAAAACAATAGGAGCATCGACGAAAACACTTTTCCGCCGCTGTAACCTTCTGTACCCATGAGATCCCATATAGGGGCCTTTTTCGGCGTCATGCTAGAGGGGGATTCGATCACAGAGGGCTTCTACATCAACTCTATTACCCTTCCTATGAAGCGTGAGTAGTTTACCACAGACCTACGGGTCCATAGCTAGTAGCTAGATGGCTTGTTCTCTCTCTTTGGTTCTCAATACCATGTTCTCCTCGATATTCTTGGAGATCTATTCGATGTAATACTTTTTTGTGATGTTTTTGCCAAGATCCGATAAATTGTGGATTTATGATCAGCTTATCAATGAATATTATTTGAATCTTCTCTGAATTCTTATATACATGATTTGATATCTTTGTAATTCTCTTCAAACTATCGGTTTGGTTTGTCCAACTAGATTGGTTTTTCTTGCAATGGGATAAGTGCTTAGCTCTGGGTTCAATCTTGCGGTGTCCTTTCCCAGTGACAGTAGGTACATATTGTATTGTTGCCATCGAGGATAAAAAGATGGGGTTTTCATCATATTGCTCGAGTTAATTCATCTACATCATGTCATCTTACTTAATGCATTACTCTGTTCTTTATGAACTTAATACTCTAGATGCATGCTGGATAGCGGTCGATGTGTGGAGTAATAGTAGTAGATGTAGAATCATTTCGGTCTACTTGACACAGACGTGATGCCTGTATTCATGATCATTGCCTTAGATATCGTCATAACTTTGTGCTTTGCTATCAATTACTCGGCAGTAATTTGTTCACCCGCCGTATTATTTGCTATCTTGAAAGAAGCCTCTAGTGAAACCTATGGCCCCCGGGGTCTATTTTCCATCATATAAGTTTTCGATCTACAATATTAGTTTCCGATCTACTATTGTTGCAATCTTTTACTTTCCGATCTATAAACCAAAAATATTTACTTTATCGTTTATCTATCTCTATCATATCTCACTTTTGCAAGTAACCGTGAAGGGATTGACAACCCCTTTATCGCGTTGGGTGGAAGTTTGTTTGATTGTTTGTGCAGGTATTTGATGATTTGTGCGTTGTCTCCTACTGGATTGATACCTTGGTTCTAAAACTGAGGGAAATAATTATCTCTACTTTGCTGCATCATCCTTTCCTCTTCAAGGGAAAAACCAACACAAGCTCAAGAAGTAGCAGGAAGAATTTCTGGCGCCGTTGCCGGGGAGATCTACGCCAAGTCAAGACATACCAAGTACCCATCATAAACTCTCATCTCTTGCATTACATTATTCGCCATTCACCTCTGGTTTTCCTCTCCCCAACTTCTAAAATGATTTTCGAAAAGATTTGCATTTTTATTTGCCTTCTTTCCGTTCGATCTTTTGTTTGCTTGTGTTACGATGTGCCTCCTTTTTGCTTGCATCTTCGCTTGCTAAAAGTTTATGGATCCTCATCCACTTGCTAATCTTTTTAAAAGATCCAATTATGATGAATCAATTTCTAGTGACTTGAGTGCACTAGATTATCTTTATGAGGTTTTGCTTGGAATTCATGAATCTGAAAAGTGTGAAAATTTTAAAGTGATTCACGATAGTGCCTTGGATGAAAATCATGATTGCAATGATGTTATTTTAAATTCCATTAATGTCAATTGTGTGAATTATATGCAAAACCCTAAGCTTGGGGATGCTAATTTTGCTATGTCTACTACTTGTTGCAATGATAATGATTGGGGTGATTCTTCTTATGAAAGTGGGTTTGGAAGAGTGTCAACTTTAGATCCCACATATTTGGAGAATGTTCATTCTTATGAAAGTTTTGATAAAAGTGGGCTTGGAGAGGTCATGGCTTTAGTTAATGTTAATCCCACTATTTTGGAAGAGTGTCAATTTTGCATGCTTGTGGATCGTCTTGAGAATATGTTTTGTGATAGCTATATTGTTGAATTTGCCTATAATCTTACATGTAATTATTATGAGAGAGGAAAATATGGTTGCAGAAATTTTCATGTTACTAAATTACCTCTCTTCATGTTGAAATTGCTATCATCTCTTTTTTCTTCCTTGCATATGCTAGTTTTTGCTTGCCTTGATAATTTGTTTGCTTATAAAATGCATATGCATAGGAATTATGTTAGATTAGATGTGTTTGTCACATGTTTTATGATGCTATCTTTGTGCTTCAATTCTTCTCTTTTATGTGAGCATCATTTAAATTATCATTACCTAGCTAAAAGGCTTTAAACAACAACGCTTGTTGGGAGGCAACCCAATTTTATTTTTGTTCTTTGCTTTTTGTTCCTGTTTTGCATTGAATAATTCATCTAGCCTCTGATTAGATGTGGTTTTGTGTTTCAATTAGAGTTTGTGCCAAGTAAGACCTTTGGGATGGCTTACAGTGTTAGTTGTTTTGATCTTGCTGAGAAACAGAAACTTTTGCGCTCAAGAAAATAAGTTTCATAATTCACAAAATCTTTCTTTTGATCTGATTCTTTTTGCACTAGATTGGTATGCAAATTTCCCAGGTTTTTCTAAGTTTTCAGAATTTTTGGAGTTACAGAAGTATTCGAAGTTTCCAGATTGCTACAGACTGTTCTGTTTTTGCCAGATTCTGTTTTCTATGTGTTGTTTGCTTATTTTAATGAATCTATGGGTAGTATCGGGGGGTATGAACCATGGAAAAGTTGGAATACAGTAGATATTACAACAATATAAATAAATAATGAGTTCACAAGAGTACCATAAAGTGGTGATTTATTTTCTTATACTAACGGAGGTTATGAGGTTTTCTGTTGAGTTTTGTGTTGTGAAGTTTTCAAGTTTTGGGTAAGGATTTGATGGACTACAGAATAAGGAGTGGAAAGAGCCTAAGCTTGGGGATGCCCAAGGCACCCCAAGGTAATATTCAAGGACAACCAAGAGCCTAAGCTAGGGGATGCCTTGGTGATGCCCCAGAAGGCATCCCCTCTTTCGTCTTTGTCTATCAGTAACTATACTTGAGGCTATAATTTTATTCACCACATGATTTGAGTCTTTGATTTTTAGTTTGCCACAATCATCCTTGCTGTACACAACTTTTGTGAGGGACACACATTAATCTTGATTTATTAGAATACTCTATGTGCTTCACTTATATCTTTTGAGCTAGGCAATTTTGCTCTAGTGCTTCACTTATATCTTTTTAGAGCACGACGATGGTTTTATTTTATAGAAACGGATGAACTCTCATGCTTCACTTATATTATTTTGAGAGTCTTTAAACATCATGGGAATTTTCTTTGGTCATAAATTTAGTCCCAATATGATAGGCATCCAAGAGAGATATAATACAAACTTTCATATAAAGTGCATTGAATACTATGAGAAGTTTGATTCCTTATGATTGTTTTGAGATATGAAGATGGTGATAATAGAGTCAAGCTAGTGCAGTAATTGTGAATTTGAGAAATACTTGTGTTGAGGTTTGTGATTCCCGTAGCATGCACGTATGGTGAACCATTATGTGATGAAGTCGGAGCATGATTTTTTCCGATTATCTTCCTTATGAGTGGCGGTCGGGGATGAGCGATGGTATTTTCCTACCAATCTACCCCCGGAGCATGTGTGTAATACTTTGTTTCGATAACTAATATATTTTTGCAATAAGTATGTGAGTTGTTTATGACTATTGTTGAGTCCATGGATTATGCGCACTCTCACACTTCCACCATTGCTAGCCTCTCTTATGCCGCACAACTTTCGCCAGTACCATACACCCACCATATACTTTCCTCAAAACAGCCACCATACCTACCTATTATGGCATTTCCATAGCCATTCTGAGATATATTGCCATGCAACTTTCCACCATTCCGTTTATTATGACACGCTCCATCATTTTCATATTGCTTTGCATGATCATGTAGTTGACATCGTATTTGTGTCAATGCCACCTTTCATAATTCTTTCATACATGTCACTCTTGATTCATTGCACATTCTGGTACACTGCCGGAGGCATTTATATAGAGTCATATTTTGTTCTAAGTATCGAGTTGTAATTCTTGAGTTGTAAGTAAATAAAAGTGTGATGACCTTCATTATTAGAGCATTGTCCCAGTGAGGAAAGGATGATGGAGACTATGATTCCCCCACAAGTCGGGATGAGACTCCGGATGAAACATAATAATAAAAAAAGAGGCCAAAAAAAGAGAAAGGCCCAAAGAAAAAAAATGAGAAAAAAAGAGAGA
Organism: Triticum timopheevii; assembly: GCA_963921465.1. NCBI lineage: Eukaryota > Viridiplantae > Streptophyta > Magnoliopsida > Poales > Poaceae > Triticum > Triticum timopheevii. The sequence continues at coordinate 638,024,061 of OY997270.1, forward strand.
AGGGGCAATGTTACTATCCTTTTTCCACACTTGTGCTTCAAAGTAGCACCATGATAGAGAGTCGCCTATTTTTTCTCTTTCATATACTTGTGGAAATTTTTCATTATATAACTTGGCTTGTATACTCCAATAATGGGCTTCCTCAAATGCCCTAGGTCTTCGTGAGCAAGCGAGTTGGATGCACACCCACTCAGTTTCTTTTTGAGCTTTCATAAACTTATAGCTCTAGTGCATCCGTTGCATGGCAATCCCTACTCACTCACATTGATATCTATTGATGGGATCTCCATAGACCGTTGATACGCCTAGTTGATGTGAGACTATCTCCCTCTTTTTGTCTTCGCCACAACCACCACATTCTATTCCACCTATAGTGCTATGTCCATGGCTCACGCTCATGTATTGCGTGAAAGTTGAAAAAGTTTGAGAACATCAAAAGTATGAAACAATTGCTTGGCTTGTGATCGGGGTTGTGCATGATTTAAATATTTTGTGTGATTAAGATGGAGCATAGCCAGACTATATGATTTTTTAGGGATAAGCTTTCTTTGGCCATGTTATTTTGAGAAGACATAATTGCCTTGTTAGTATGCTTGAAGTATTATTGTTTTTATGTCAATATTAAACTTTTGTTTTGAATCTTATGGATATGAACATTCATGCCACAATAAATAAAATTACATGGATAAATATGTTAGGTAGCATTCCACATCAAAAATTATGTTTTTATCATTTACCTACTCGAGGACGAGCAGGAATTAAGCTTGGGGATGCTTGATACGTCTCCAACGTATCTATAATTTTTGATTGTTCCATGTTATTATATTATCTATTTTGGATGTTTTATATGCATTAATATGCTATTTTATATTATTTTTGGGACTAACCTATTAACCTAGAGCCTAGTGCTAGTTCCTATTTTTTCCTTGTTTTTGATTTTTGCAGAAAAGGAATACCAAACGGAGTCCAAACAGAATGAAACCTTCGCGATGATTTTTCTTGGACCAGAAGACAACTAGGAGACTTGGATATGAAGTCAGAGGAGCCACGAGGCGGCCACAAGGACGGAGGGCGCACCCCCACCCTTGTGGCCCCCCATGACCCTCATGACCTAATTCTTTCGCCTATATATTCCCATATATCTCCAAACCAATAGGAGCATCCACGAAAACACTTTTCCGCCGCCGCAAACTTCTGTACCCGTGAGATCCCTTCTAGGGGCCTTTTCCGGCATCCCACCGGAGGAGGATTCGATCATGGAGGGCTTCTACATAAACTCTATTGCCCTTCCTATGAAGCGTGAGTAGTTTACCTCAGACCTATGGTTCCATAGTTAGTAGCTAGATGGCTTATTCTCTCTCTTTGATTCTCAATACCATGTTCTCCTCGATGTTCTTGGAGATCTATTCGAGGTAATACTTTTTTGCGGTGTGTTTGCCGAGATCCAATGAATTGTGGATTTATGATCAGCTTATCTATGAATATTATTTGAATCTTCTCTGAATTCTTATAGGCATGATTTGATATCTTTGTAATTCTCTTCGAACTATCGGTTTGGTTTGGCCAACTAGATTGGTTTTTCTTGCAATTGGAGAAGTGCTTAGCTTTGGGTCAATCTTGCGGTGTCCTTTCCCAGTGATAGTAGGGACAACAAGGCACGTATTGTATTGTTGCCATCGAGGATAAAAAGATGGGTTTTCATCATATTGCTTGAGTTAATTCCTCTACATAATGTCATCTTACTTAACGCATTACTCCATTCTTTATGAACTTAATACTCTAGATGCATGCTGGATAGCGGTCGATGTGTGGAGTAATAGTAGTAGATGCAGAATCGTTTCGGTGTACTTGACACGGATGTGATGCCTATATTCATGATCATTGCCTTAGATATCGTCATAACTTTGCGCTTTTCTATCAATTGCTCGGCTGTAATTTGTTCACCCACCGTATTATTTGCTATCTTGAGAGAAGCCTCTAGTGAAACCTATGGCCCCCGGGGTCTATTTTCTATCATATAAGTTTCCGATCTACAATGTTAGTTTCCGATCTACTATTATTGCAATCTTTTACTTTCCAGTCTATAAACCAAAAATATCAAAAATACTTACTTTATGGTTTGTCTATGTATATCACATATCACTTTTGCAAGAGTAACCGTGAAGGGATTGACAACCCCTTTATAGCATCGGGTGCAAGTTTGTTTGATTGTTCGTGCAGGTATTCAGTGATTTGTTCATTGTCTCCTACTGGATTGATACCTTTGTTCTCAAACTGAGGGAAATACTGATCTCTACTTTGCTGCATCACCCTTTCCTCTTCAATGGGAAAACCAACGCAAGCTTAAGAAGTAGCACACATCAATAACATGTGTATCAAATATACCTTTGTTCACTTTACCATCCTTTTATCCGCCAAATACTTGGTGCAGTTCCGCTTCCAGAGACCAGTCCCTTTGCAGTAGAAGCACTCAATTTTAGGCTTGGGTCCAGCTTTGGGCTTCTTCCCGGGAGTGGCAACTTGCTTGCCATTCTTCTTGAAGTTCCCTTTCTTTCCCTTGGCCTTTTTCTTGAAACTAGTGGTCTTGTTAACCATCAACACTTGATGCTCCTTCTTGATTTCTACCTTCATAGCTTAAGCTTTGCGAAGATCTCGGGAATTGTTTTATTCATCCCTTGCATATTATAGTTCATCAAGAAGCCTTTGTAGCTTGGTGGTAGTGATTGAGGAACTCTATCAATAACACAATCAGCTGGAAGATCAACTCCCAGCTGAGTCAAGTGATTGTAATATCCAGACATTTTGAGTATGTGTTCACTGACAGATCTGTTCTCCTCCATCTTGTAGCTATAGAACTTGTTGGAGACTTCATAAATCTCAACCCGAGCATTTGCTTGAAATATTAACTTCAACTCCTGGAACATCTCATATGCTCCATGACATTCAAAACGTCTTTGAAGTCCCGGTTCTAAGCCGTAAAGCATGGCACACTGAACTATCGAGTAGTCATCAGATCAAGCTTGCCAGACGTTCAAAACATCAGCATCTGCTCCTGCAGCAGGCCTTTCACCTAGCGGTGCATCAAGGACATAATTCTTCTATGCAGCAATGAGGATAATCCTCAAGTTACGGACCCAGTCCGTGTAGTTGCTACCCTCATCTTCCAACTTAGTTTTTTCTAGGAACGCATTAAAATTCAGGGGAATGGTTGCACGGGCCATTGATCTACAACATAGATATGCAAATACTATCAGAACTAAGTTCATGATAAATTAAGTTCAATTAATCAAATTACTTAAGAACTCCCACTTAAGTATACTTCCATCAAGTTATCTAAGTGATACGTGATCCAAATCAACTAACCCATGTCCGATCATCACGTGAGATGGGGTAGTCATCAATGGTGAACATCTCTATGTTGATCATATCTACTATATGATTCACGTTCAACCTTTCGGTCTCCAGTGTTCCAAGGCCATTTCTGTACATGCTAGGCTCGTCAAGTTTAACCCGAGTATTCCACATGTGCAAAACTGTCTTGCACCCGTTGTATGTGAATGTAGAGTCTATCACACCCGATCATCACGTGGTGTCTCAAAACAACGAACTGTCGCAACGGTGCATACTCAGGGAGAACTCTTATACCTTGAAATTTAGTGAAGGGATTATTTTATAATGCTACCGCCGTACTAAGCAAAATAAGATGCATAAAAGATAAACATCACATGCAATCAAAACATGTGACATGATATGGACACCATCTTATGCTTTTGATCTCCATCTCCAAAGCATCATCATGATCTCCATTGTCACCGGCTCGACACCTTGATCACCATCGTAGAGTCGTGTTCGTCTTGCCAACTATTACTTCTACAACTATTGCTAACTCATAGCGATAAAGTAAAGCAATTACATGGCGTATGCATTTGATACAATAAAGAGATAACCATACGGCTCTTGCCAGTTGCCAGATATCTTACAAAACATGATCATCTCATACAATAATGTATATCTCATCATGTCTTGACCATATCACATCACAACATACCCCGCAAAAACAAGTTAGACGTCCTCTAATTTGTTGTTGCAAGTTTTACTTGGCTGCTACGGGCTTCTAGCAAGAACCGTTCTTACCTACGCATAAAACCACAACGGTGTTTCGACAAGTTTACTGTTTTAACCTTCTTCAAGGACCGTCCATAGTCAAATTTGATTCAACTGAAGTAGGAGAAACAGATACCCGCCAGCCACCTTTATGCAAAACTAGTTGCATGTCTGTCGGTGGAACCAGTCTCATGTACGTGGACATGTAAGGTTGGTCCGGGCTGCTTCATACCACAATACCGCCGAATCAAAATAAGACATTGGTGGTAAGCAGTATGACTATCACCACCCACAACTCATTGTGTTCTACTCGTGCATATCATCTATGCATAGACCTGGCTCATGATGCCACTGTTGGGGATCGTTGCTTGGAAAAACAAAAAACATTCTACGCACACGCAATGATCTATCCATGGAGATGCATAGCAACGAGGGGGAGAGTGTGTCTACATACCCTCGTAGACCGTAAGCGGAAGTGTCGGTGTCAAAACCGGCAGATCTTGGGTAGGGGGTCCTGAACTGTGCGTCTAGGCGGATGGTAACAGGAGACGAGGGACACGATGTTTTACCCAGGTTCGGGCCCTCTCGATGGAGGTAAAACCCTACGTCCTGCTTGATTAATATTGATGATATGGGTATTACAAGAGTGGATCTACCACGAGATCAAGGAGGCTAAACCCTAAAGCTAGCCTATGGTATGATTGTCGTAATGTATGTTGTCCCCTACGGACTAAAGCCCTCCGGTTTATATAGACACCGGAGGAGGCTAGGGTTACACAGAGTCGGTTACAATGGTAGGAGATCTACATATCCGTATCGCCAAGCTTGCCTTCCACGCCAAGGAAAGTCACATCCGGACACGGGACGGAGTCTTCAATCTTGTATCTTCGTAGTCTTGGAGTCCGGCGGACGATGATAGTCCGGCTGTCCGGACACCCCCTAGTCCAGGACTCCCTCAGTAGCTCCTGAACCAGGCTTCAATGACGATAAGTCCGGCGCGCATAATGTTCGGCATTGCAAGGCGGGTTCCTCCCTTGAATAATCCAGAGAAGATCATGAACACCAGGATAGTGTCCGGCTCTGCAAAATAGATTCCACATTCCACCGTAGAGAGAATAAAATGCACACAAGTCCAATCTGCTGACGCATTATGAGGCATGGCATCACACCGCTACCAGGCCTTTACTTGAATCGTTTTTTTACTATACCACCTCAGCACGTTTAGCGAAGCGGTTGCCTTGGCATGTCTTGTCGAGGCAGAGATCGTGTTCCCCTTATTCCGGGATTCTCATCAATACGGACGTGGGCAACCCAACCGCGCCATTGATGGTGGCGCTTGGGAGATAAGCGAGTTTTACCAGGCTGGTGGGGGACGCATAGTTTCCGTCCGCCTATATATAAGGGATAAGGATTTACCTTCTCACCTACGCCTTCTTCCTCCTTTGCTTATCCATCTCCGCGCACTCAGGCTTCAACGCCCAAGCTCGTGCATCTCGCCTCGACCATCTCCGAATATGTCCGGAGCGGGAGGCAAATGGCTGGCCTCCACCGTTAAGGAGGAACACATCACCAAGCTGCGCAGCACCGGATACCTCTCCGGCGATATCGCGCATCGGCTACCCGACGAGGGGCAGCTCATCCCTATCCCTGAGCCCCATGAGAGGGTCGTCTTCCTTCCCCACTTCCTCCGCGGACTGGGCTTTCCACTCCACCCATTCATCCGGGGGCTCATGTTTTACTACGGCCTGGATTTCCACGATCTGGCGCCGAACTTCATCCTCAACATCTCGGCGTTTATCGTCGTGTGCGAGGCCTTCCTCTGCATCCGGCCCCACTTCGGCCTGTGGCTCAAGACCTTCAACGTCAAGCCGAAGGTTGTGAAGGGCACGCAAGCGGAATGCGGAGGCGCCATGTTGGGTAAGTTGCCCAACGTCCTTTGGCTCGAAGGGGCCTTCGTGGACTCCGTCAAGGGGTGGCAGTCAGGGTGGTTCTACATCACCGAGCCGCGCGAGCCCACATGGGCGGCGGCCCCCGAGTTTAGATCTGGCATCCCCACGCAGCTCACCTCCTGGAAAGAGAAGGGCTTGCTGTGGGGCAATTCGAAGGAGCTGACGGGACTCCGAGCCTGCATCCAGAAGCTGGTGAGCAATAAGCTCAGGCTCGTCGACGTGGTCCAAGTCATGCTCATCCGCCGGATCCTCCCATGCCAAGAACGGGCATTCAATCTGTGGGAGTTCAATCCAGAACAACACCAGGCGCTAAGCGGGCTCTTCGATATGACATACGAAGGCACTTGGAGGGTGTTGTTTAAGGGCGCCGAAGCCCCCGCATCCGCGACGGAAGATCGCGGATTTCGCTCGCAGCATCCGGCTGACGAGGTAAGTGATTCAACCCCTTTACGGGACACTTGTGGTAATCAAATTGATTCTAAGAGGGTTTCAATTTCTCTCTTTTCCTTTGACAGGAATGGATGGAGAAGGCCGAGCAGCTCATCAGCCCGGCTCCCCTGCCAGAAGACCCAGTGAACGCCCGTCTAGCAGGGCTGTTGGTTCCGGCACCGCACGTGGTGCCGGAGAAGAAGGCCAAGAAGGTGGCCGCGGGGACTCAAAAGAGTTCCCGTAATCAGGCGTCCAACGACGAGGCGGACTCCTCCCCCGAAGACGAGGAGGAGGAAGAGGAATCTCTCCCGGAGGAGGGAGAGAAGAAGAGGAAGGCTTCCCCGATAGGGGAGGCGGAAGGGTCCAAGATGGGGAGAACTACTCCCCCGGACAGTTCCCCAACACCATCGTTGGCGAGGAGGGGTGGCCTTTAAGGGCCAGGCGTCCGGCAAGATCGTAAGTATCCGGATCCCTGATATGCAATTTCTTTGATGTCGCGTAGTGTCCTTCTAATGCCGCATTCTGTTCGTAGTCCGGCCGATGATGATCTCCCCACTTCATCGAGCGGGTCGTTGGCCCCGTCAAATGTGGATTCACTTCTGACTGCCTCTACTCCCCGTGCCAACGAGGACGCCGAGGTGGGATCCCAGAGAGGGACCCATCAGGAGGAGGCTCCGGAGGCGCCGTCAGGCAGCCTCCCGGACTTTGCGCCGGACTCTACATCGGAACCCGCAGTGGTTCCAGAGTCCGGCAGGCGGCCCCTTCGAAAGAAGGGCAAGACCGTGACACCGGCGGCCTCCGTCCAACCGGAGGCGCCGGATAACTTGTTGGAGGTGCTTAAAGGCGCTTCCATCGAGGAAGAACACCGCACTATCATGAGTGCGGTGATTCGGAAGGTTCAGCTCGCCAAGAGCGGGCTGACCGAAGCCTGCAGCAGCCTTCTAACAGGCTTTGAGGTAAGAAGTTAAGATTATGTAATGTAGTACCGCATAGATAGTAGCCCCTGATGCTCAGTTCGGTGTTCGGAAAGAAAAGCTGGACTAAGGATCTAACAAGATATACGCAGGATTGCTTAAAATATGTCAATATGGGTTTGCAGGCTGCGCTGCTGACCTCTGCCGCACTGACTGCGGAGGTCAGTGTGCTGAAGCAGGATCTCGAGCGGTCCGAGCAAGAGCTCGGCCATGCCAAGAAGCAGCTCAAGGACAAAGAAGGTGAGTAACACCACTTTGAATAGTTACCTTACAGAAAAGGATTTTGGTTGCAATAAAATTAATAAGGATAATATGGGTATTGCAGGGGCCACAAACGAGGTGGCAGCCCTGAAGGAGGCTGTGTCCGCGGCCGAACGTAGTGTGGCCATGGAGCCGGCAGAGCGAGAAAAGCAGGAGGCACGGGTGGCGGAAGTACGGCAAGAGCTCCAGGCTCTCATGGAGAAGCATGAGAGTTTGGAGCGTGACTCCAAGACTCGAGAGTCCGAGCTTGCCTCGGCTCACGAAAGTGCCAAGTCCGCCAAGGCCGAGGCTCGTAAGGCCCTTCAGGAGGTTGAAGATGTAAAGAAGATAGCGGCGGGTAAGGCATTTTTCATGCAAAGCAGGCATGTTAATGTAAACTACTTGACACTTACCCGCATTCGGAGCTCTCCAGGGGCGTTTGCAGATCTGCCGCGTAGTGCGTCCGATGCCGCCGCATTCTATCGTGGCGAGGAGGGGAGCTCGACGGAGAAGGTCTTCTGGTCTCAGTACGCTGAGGCCGGCCATCCGGTGCCCCCAAGCGACCAGCTGAAGCAGCTGGTCGAACTCCGCAAGGTAGCTGAGGAGGCCATGAAGGGCCTTATAGTCCGGCTGTGGCCTGGACAGGCCATGCCTGGGAGCTACTTCGGCCTCGTGTGGCGGCTGGTGGATGCGTGCCCCTGGGTGGAGGTCGTCAAGCGATCCGCCTGTATTGAAGGTGCTCGTCGGGCCCTTGCCCGCACAAAGGTGCATTGGGGCAGGTTGGATGCGGAGAAGCTTCTCACGGACCCACCGCCACCGGGCAAGGAGTATCGCACGCCCGAAATGTATTATAAAACTGTCCTGAAGGGAGCCCGCGATATTTCGGATGAGTGCCCCAGAAATGTAATCTTTGAGTAAACTCGCTATGTATTATCCTGTGCGCTGAAAACTTCGTTCATATGCACCTTGAGCAACGCTTGTTTTAATTTAAAATATTACCTTCTATGCGGCTGTTTATAAAATCTGAGAGATGGCAAGTCGTTGGCTTCAGCCCCCGAGCCACGAGTGCTGGGGTGTTCGGGATAAACTTGAGCACTCTTGTTCCCATTTTCGGGTCCATCTAGGGAGGCGCTCAACACAACGAACAAGGCAACCGGACTTATAATGCTTGAACACTCTCACTTAGCCATAGAATTCTATAATTTTAAATTTCGGCGAAGCCCCTGGTATTCGGAAGGCCGAATCCGGGGCGCTATCCACGCCTTCGTCGGACATTGTCCAGAACTTCGCTCGAAGCGGCGTGAGTCTTTAAGGACCCGAAAAAACCTCTCGAACAGCGACCAGTCTCTCGCCTTATCATGCCGGTCAGTTTTAGCTTTCTCCACTGAGGCGCTCGCCCGGCTCAACTGGGGTGCAATCGCAGTGGTTCTCCCAGTGCCACCTTAGCCGACAGAACGGAACGTAAGGCACCAAAACGTGGGAGCCGGGCAAACCCAACTATATACCCAAGACATGATTCGGAGCCGATTCATATAATGCTATAAGTTCGGGGTACCGCACTTATGAAAGTGTTCGGACTTATCACACCATAGTGTGGGGAACATAAGCCCCTGGTGTATTAGGCCGTACCAAAATATACGGGTGCAAGATGTCATGTAATGAACATATATATAAAAGGTAATGTAATTGAGTCAAAAAGGTGCTGCATTATTTTTTAAAGAAAGTCTGCTATGAGTGCGGACCGATACAAATAGTGCAGTAAGCAAGGGATTTGGACTAATTAAACATGTCCCCCTCCATGGGTGAGCTGCGGACTTGGTGTATATAATCGAATTTAATGCTCGTAATTGAGACCACCTGAGTGTTCGTCGCAGCCTTCTTTCTTCCCTGGTTGTTGCATCATGAGTTCGGCAGGTTCACCGCCGGACAGGGCCTCTGGTTAACGGAGTCCTGTGTACACAAAGAAGGAAAATAATAAAAAAAAGTGGGGCACACTTGCGAGCCCCTGGTGTGGTCGAGCCGCACTCTGGGTCCATTGCGATCATGCCCCTTCCCCTACGCCCATGGTATCTCCAAAGCGTGATGATGTACGCGGAGAGTTGTTATTGCAATCATGCGTGGGCGGGGGTTGGGGCCGCATTGCTACGCGTGCTCTGATCGCGCCAGGTGGTCTTGGTTGGTATTGCTTCGGGTGCGTTTTGCTGTATCCGGCCGTTTAACGGCCAGACTCGAGAATTGCCTTAAAAGGCTGCTCTGTATTTCTGCCGCGAGAGCCGCTGTATGTTCCTCCGTTCGGAGGGAGCGTTCTGTATTCCCGTTGACCGTGATGACTCCACGAGGGCCTGGCATCTTGAGCTTGAGGTATGCATAATGCGGCACCGCGTTGAATTTTGCAAACGCGGTTCGTCCGAGCAGAGCGTGATAGCCGCTGCGAAACGGGACTATGTCGAAGATTAACTCCTCGCTCCGGAAATTGTCCGGGGATCCAAAGACCACTTCCAGTGTGACTGAGCCTGTACAGTTGGCTTCCACACCTGGTATGACACCTTTAAAGGTTGTCTTTGTAGGTTTAATCCTTGAGGGGTCTATGCCCATCTTGCGCACTGTATCCTGATAAAGTAGGTTCAGGCTACTACCGCCGTCCATCAGGACTCTCGTGAGGTGAAATCCATCGACGATTGGGTGTAAAACCAATGCGGCGAATCCGCCATGGCGTATGCTGGTCGGATGGTCTCTTCGATCGAAAGTGATCGGACAAGAGGACCATGGATTGAACTTCGGGGCGACTGGCTCCATCGCATAGACGTCCCTTAGTGCGCGCTTCCTCTCCCTCTTGGGTATATGGGTTGTGTAAATCATGTTCACTGTCCGCACTTGTGGGAGAAAACCCTTCTGTCCTCTATTGTTCGGCGGTCGGGTCTCTTCCTCGTCGTCGTTGTTTAGCCCCTTGTCATTGTTTTCAGCAATTAACTTACCTGCCTGCTTGAACACCCAGCAATCTCTATTAGTGTGATTAGCTGGCTTTTCAGGGGTGCCATGTATCTGGCATAAGCGGTCGAGTATTCGGTCCAAATTGGACGGACCCGGAGTGGTTCTTTTGAATGGCTTCTTCCGCTGACCGGGTTTAGAGCCTCGGAATCCGGCGTTGACTGCCGTATCCTCCTTATCGTCGTCGTTGATGCGGCGTTTGTTTTTGTTTTGGCGTGACCTGCCGTTGTTGTCCTTAGTATCCGGACTGCCAGAATTTTTACAGAGATTGTTGCTGCGAGCTAGCCAGCTATCCTCTCCCGCGCAGAAGCGGGTCATTAATGATGTGAGGGCTGCCATGGATTTTGGCTTTTCCTGTCCCAGGTGCCGGGCTAGCCATTCGTCGCGGATGTTATGTTTGAAGGCTGCAAGGGCCTCTGCATCCGGACAGTCGACGATTTGGTTTTTCTTTGTCAAGAACCGTGTCCAGAATTGTCTGGCCGATTCGTCTGGCTGCTGAATGATGTGGCTTAGGTCATCGGCGTCTGGTGGTCGCACATACGTGCCCTGGAAGTTGTCGAGGAATGCGGCTTCCAGGTCTTCCCAACACCCAATTGACTCTGCGGGCAAGCTGTTGAGCCAATGCCGAGCTGGTCCCTTAAGCTTGAGTGGGAGATACTTGATGGCATGGAGATCGTCGCCGCGGGCCATATGGATGTGGAGAATATAATCTTCGATCCAAACCGCGGGGTCTGTTGTGCCATCGTAGGATTCAATGTTTACGGGTTTAAACCCTTCAGGGATTTGATGATCCATTACTTCGTCAGTGAAGCATAGCGGGTGTGCGGCGCCTCTGTATTGAGCAATATCACGACGCAGCTCGAGAGAGCGTTGTCTGCTATGTTCGGCCCGGCCGGGGTTATTGTATCCGGGGCAACAATATTCGTCATGGGTCGTGGGGCGCCCACGTGATCCGTAGATGGATCTGGATTGCCTTGCTTTGTCCTCCAATATATCTCGCAAGTCCGGCGCGTTCCCTCTTGGCTTCGTACTTTTGGAGCGATGCCAGGGAACAGTCTTGGTTGGGGGCCTGGATGCCTCTCTGTCACGACCACGGGGTGGTCGGTCAGCCGTATCGTGCGCTGGTGATGGAGGTATGTATGCTTCCTCCTCTAATAGGGGGAGCAGCATGCGTCTTGGGTAGCTTTTGGAGGGGCGTTCGAGTTTATACTCTTCGGCCGCGAGGACCTTGGTCCATCGATCAGCCAGCAGGTCCAGATCAGCTTGAAGCTGCTGCTGCTTTTTCTTTAGGCTATTTGCCGTGGCGATAAGCCTGCGTTTAAAACGCTCTTGTTCGACGGGATCCTCGGGCACGACGAATTCGTCGTCGTTGAGGCTCGCCTCGTCTTCGGAGGGAGGCATATAGTTATAATCCTCAACCTCTTCGTCTGCCGCCCTCTCGTGAGGGCTTGCTTCTGCATCCTCCTGTGCTGAGTCCTGCTGGAGGGGGTTGCCTTCGGCACTTTCTGGGGTATTATTATCTCCCGTGCCGGAATCTCCATTCTTGCTGTGGCGGGATTTAGAGCGGCGCCGCTGACATCGGCACTTGGGCTGTTTCTTTAAAGAATCTACCTCCGCTGTTTCTTCTCCATCCCCGTCTTTTGGGGTGTCCACCATGTATGTCGTATGACGAGGTGGTCTTCCAGTGCCCTGTAGGCGCTGGTTCCTGTTCGTCTCCGGCATCGTCATCCATAGCGTCGATGTCTTCGGAGTCATAGTCTAGCATGTCGATTAGATCGTCGATAGTGGCTACAAAGTGGGTGGTGGGTGGGCTCTGAATTTCTTCGTTGTCCGTATCCCAACCATCTTGGCCATAGTCCGGCCAGGGTTCTCCCGATAACGAGAGATGCTTTAGCGAATTGAGGATGTCGCCAAAGGGCGAGTATTGGAAGATGTCCGCGGCGGTGAATTCCATAACCGGCGCCCGATTGGTAGGGGCGTGGGAGGTCCGGAGTCCGGCAAGGAGTCCGGCACCTCGGAATCACGAGTTTCGTGAGGGACAAGATTAGCGTTCGGCTCCATCGCCGTGGAAGTTGAAGCCCTCGAGGTGGTGTCCACCCACCGATCCTCGATCTGGGCGATCGCTCCGAACTAAGGGCCGAAGCGGATTCGTGTGCGGCCACCAAGGCACTGTTCGGCGGCAGAGCTAGATCATGCCCATCGTAACAGTGCGGCGCGCTTGGCTGTGGCTCGAGCCCGTCGAAGATCAAGTCTCCACGGACGTCGGCCGTGAAGTTTAGACTTCCGAATCTGACCTGACGGCCAGGGGCGTAGCTTTCGATCTGCTCCAGATGGCCAAGCGAATTAGCCCACAGTGCGAAGCCGCCAAATACGAAGATTTGTCCGGGGAGAAAAGTCTCACCCTGGACAGCGTTGTTGGTTGAAGATGCCATCGAGCCAATCGGTGACGACACAGAGGAACTCTCAATGAAAGCACCAATGTCGGTGTCAAAACCGGCGGATCTCGGGTAGGGGGTCCCGAACTGTGTGTCTAGGCGGATGGTAACAGGAGACGAGGGACACGATGTTTTACCCAAGTTCAGGCCCTCTCGATGGAGGTAAAACCCTACGTCCTGCTTGATTAATATTGATGATATGGGTATTACAAGAGTGGATCTACCACGAGATCAAGGAGGCTAAACCCTAAAGCTAGCCTATGGTATGATTGTCGTAATGTATGTTGTCCCCTACGGACTAAAGCCCTCCGGTTTATATAGACACCGGAGGAGGCTATCGTTACACAGAGTCGGTTACAATGGTAGGAGATCTACATATCCGTATCGCCAAGCTTGCCTTCCACGCCAAGGAAAGTCACATCTGGACACGGGACGGAGTCTTCAATCTTGTATCTTCGTAGTCTTGGAGTCCGGCGGACGATGATAGTCCGGCTGTCCGGACACCCCCTAGTCCAGGACTCCCTCAGGAAGTGTTTCACAACACTATTGATGTAGTTGAACTTTCTTCGTGATCCACCGATCGAGTACCGAACGTACGACACCTCCGAGCTGTGCACACGTTCAACTCGGTGACTTCCCTCGCCTTCTTGATCCAGCAAGACGTCAAGGTAGTATATGAGTTCCTTCATCACGACGACATGGTGATGGTGATGGTGAAGTGATCTCCGCAGGGCTTCGCCTAAGCACTACAAAAATATGACCGGGGGAGTAAACGGTGGAGGGGGCGCCGCACACGACTAGGCAATTGTCTGGTATGTGCTAGGGGCGCCCCCCACATATATATAGGTTGGAGGGGAAGGGGAGAGGCCAGAAGGCACCCCAAGTAGGACCAAATCCTACTTGGGCTCCTCCCAAGCAGCGCGCCCCCTGCCATATATATGCCGGAGGGGGAAGGAAAGAGGAGGGGGGAGAAAGGGAAGGGGGAGGCAGAACCCCCCTGTCCTTTCTCTTCCCCTCTTTCCTTCTCCTCTTGGTTCAACCCATATGGGAGTGCACGAGCCCCTGGTGGCTGGTGCGTTTCCCCTATTGGCCCATAAGGCCCATATCTTTTTCCGGGGGTGCCCGAAACCCCTTCCGGTGACCCGATATGTACCCGGTACCCTCCAGAACACTTCCGGTGTCTGAATACCATCGTCCTATATATCAATCTTTAACTTCTCGTCATGTTCGTGATACCATCCGGGACTGCGAACAACATTCGGTCACCAAATCACATAACTAATATAATAATATATCATCGTTGAACGTTAAGCGTGCGGACCCTACGTGTTCGAGAACTATGTAGACATGACCGAGATACCTCACCGGTAAATAACCAATAGCGGAACCTAGATGCTCATATTGGCTCCTACATATTCTACGAAGATCTTTATCGGTCGAACCGTTATGACAACATACATAATTCCCTTTGTCCATCGGTATGTTACTTGCCCGAGATTAGATCATCGGTATCTTCATATCTAGTTCAATCTCGTTACCAGCAAGTCTCTTTACTCGTTCTGTAATACATCATCTCGTGACTAACTCCTTAGTCGTTTGCTTGCAAGCTATGATGTGTATTGCCGAGAGGGCCTAGAGATACCTCTTCGATACTCAGAGTGACAAATTCTAAGCTTGATCTATGCCAACTCAATAGACACCTTCGGAAATACATGTAGAGCATCTTTATAATCACCCGGTTACGTTGTGACATTTGATAGCACACAAGGCATTCCTCCGGTATCCGGGAGTTGCATAATCTCATAGTCAAAGGAATATGTATTTGACATGAAGAATGCAATAGCAATAAAACTGAATGGTCATTATGCTAAGCTAACGGATGGGTCTTGTCCATCACACCATTATCCTAATGATGTGATCCTGTTATCAAATGACAACTCATGTCCTTGGTTAGGAAACCTTAACCATCTTTGATCAACGAGCTAGTCTAGTAGAGGCTTACTAGGGGCAGTATGTTTGTTTATGTGTTCACACATGTATTAAGATTTCCGATCAATACAATTCTAGCATGAATAATAAACCTTTATCATGAATAAGGAAATATAAAATAAAAACTTTATTATTGCCTCTAGGGCATATTTCCTTCAAAGTTTGATTGTGACTTGACTCTAAGATACTAGCTTCATTTTGTGAATCATCTGCTACTCATGTTGATCTCCCTAATGAGAAGTGGTTTAAATATCATCCTCCTATTAAAGAAAATATTGAAGAGCATATTATAGTTAAAGATGAAACTATCATTTACAATGTTGATCCAGTTGTGCCTAGTGCTTATATTGGAAAACCACCTTTCCCTGTTAGGATAAGAGAACATGTTAAGGTGTCAACCGTGGTTAACAAAAGTAATATTAGAGAACATAGACCTTCCGAACAAATTAAAGTGGAACCTAGTATTGCTATGGTAAAGATCTCTTAGTTGATAACATTGATGGGCATGTTATTTATTTCATTGTTGAAGCTGCTAGGATTGCCAAACCAGATTCTAAAGATAAGAATAGACCCGTTGTTGGCATGTATGTTGTCTCAATTAAAATAGGAGATCATTGTTATCATGGCTTATGTGACATGGGTGCTAGTGTGAGTGCCATCCTTTTTACTCTTTATCAAGAAATTATGAATGATATTCCACCTACTAAAATAGAAGATATTGACATCACTATTAAACTTGCAAATAGAGACACTATTACACCACTTGGGATTGTTAGAGATGTTGAAGTCTTGCGTGGGAAAATAAAATACCCTACTGATTTTCTAGTTCTTGTTTCTTCACAATATGATTTTTGCCCCATAATATTTGGTAGAACTTTCTTGAACAATGTTAATGCTAAGAAAGATTGCAAGAAAGAAACCGTCAGTGCCAATTTTGGTGATGTATCTCATGATTTTAATTTCTCTAAGTTTCATAGGCAACATCATGATAAACAATTGCCTTGTAAAGATGAAATCATTGGTCTTGCTTCCATTGCTATACCACCTACTGATCTGTTAGAACAATATTTGCTAGACAATGAAAATCATATGCACTTGCATGAAAGAAGTGAAATAGACTAAACGTTCTTTGATCATCAACCTATTCTTAAACACAATTTTCCTGTTGAAACTCTAGGAGGCCCTCCTCCATCTAAGGGTGATCCTGCGTTTGAATTGAAACAATTGCTTGATACTTTGAAATATGCTTACCTTGATGAAAAGAAGATATATTCTTTTATTATTAGTGCTAACCTGACAGAGCACGAAGAAAAGAGATTATTGAAAATTCTAAGGAAGCACCATGCTACTATTGGATATACTCTGGATGATCTTAAGGGCATTAGTCCCACTCTCTGTCAGCACAAAATCAATATGGAACTAGATCCTAACCCTGTTGTTGATCATAATCAACGATTAAATCCTACAATGAAAGAAGTGATAAGAACTGAAATACTAAAGCTTCTGGAAGAAGGTATAGTCTATCCCATAGCTGATAGTAGATGGGTAAGTCCTGTTCATTTTGTCCCTAAGAAGGGAGGTATAACAGTTGTTCTTAATGATAAAAATGAACTTATTCCACAAAAATTGCGACTGGCTATATAATGGTAATTGATTTCAGAAAATTAAGTAAAGCTACTAGGAAAGATCATTACCCTTTGCCTTTCATTGATCAAATGTTAGAGATATTATCTAAGCACACACACTTTTGCTTTCTTGATGGATATTCTGGTTTCTCTCAAATACATGTATCACAACCCGACCAAGAAAAAACCACTTTTACTTGTCCTGTTGGAACTTTTGCTTATAGATGTATGCCTTTTGGTTTATGCAATGCACCTGCTACCTTTCAAAGATGTATGACTACTATATTATCTGACTTTTGTGAAAAGATTGTTGAGGTTTTCATGGACGATTTTTCCGTTTACGGAACTTATTTTGATGATTGCTTAAGCAACCTTGACTGAGCTTTGCACAGATGTGACCAAACTAATCTTATTATGATTTGGGAGAAGTGCCACTTTGTGGTGAATGAAGGTATTGTCTTGGTGTTGGTGTCCAAACTGGCGGATCTCGGGTAGGGGGTCCCGAACTGTGCGTTTAAGGCTGATGGTAACATGAGGCGGGCAACACGATGTTTACCCAGGTTCGGTCCCTCTCTATGGAGGTAATACCCTACTTCCTGCTTGATTGATATTGATGAATATGAGTATTACAAGAGTGGATCTACCACGAGATCGTAATGGCTAAACCCTAGAAGTCTAGCCTATGTGATTATGATTGCCTCTACGGACTAAACCCTCCGATTTATATAGACACCAGAGGGGACTAGGGTTATACAAAGTCGGTTACAGAGAAAGGAATCTACATATCCGAATCACCAAGCTTGCCATCCACGCAAAGGAGAGTCCCATCCGGACACGGGAAGAAGTCTTCTGTCTTGTATCTTCATAGCCCAACAGTCCAGCCCATGTTAATAGTCCGGCCGTCCGAGGACCCCTTAATCCAGGACTCCCTCAGTAGCCCCTGAACCAGGCTTCAATGACGAGGTGCGCGACGTGCAGATTGTCTTCGGCATTGTAAGGCGGGTTCCTTCTCCGAATACTCCAAAATAGTCTTCGAACACAGAAAATGTGTCTGGCTCTACAAAACAAATCCCACACACAACCGTAGAGAGTATAATATTTCACGAGTCCCATCCACTGACAACTTTACGTGATATCACGTCACCGCCCGGTCATTATTCGAACCGTTTTTAGCCTGCCGTTCCATATTTCGAGATGCGGTTTTATTGGCACGTCTTGTCAAAGCAGAGATCATGTCCCCTTATTGGGGGATTCTGATCAATACGAGCATGGGTAACCCAACCGTGCCATCTGCACGACCCTTGGGGAATAGGCAAGTTTTAAGGCGAGTGGGGAGGCGCATGATATTCACTGCCTTTATAAAGGGATAAGGATTCACCCTTTTTCACCCACGCCTTCTCTCTCTCTGCCCATCCCATTCTAGACCTCCAGTGCCCAAGTTCTCATCTTCTCCGCCCCCAGAAAGCACTCCAGCCATGTCCGGATCCAGAGCGTAGGGCAAGTGGATGGCCTCCTCTGTCAAGGAGAAGGACATTACGAAGCTCCATGAGGCCGGGTACTTGGCTAAGGAAATCGACCATCAGCTTCCGACCGAGGGACAGATCATACCCATCCCGGGGCCCCCTGAGAGGGTGGTGTTCATCTCCCACTTTGTCCGCAGGCTGGGATTCCCTCTCCACCATTCGTCCACGGACTCATGTTCTACTACGGGCTGGACTTCCACGATTTGGCCCCCAACTCCATCCTCAATATCTTGGCATTTATTGTCGTGTGCGAGGCCTTCCTCCGCATCCCACCTCACTTCGGTTATGGCTGAAGACCTTCAATGTGAAGCCGAAGGTGGTGAGTGGTCAACACGCAGAGTGCGGAGGCGCCATGGTGAGCAAGATGCCCAATGTCACATGGCACGAAGGCTCCTTCGTGGAGACTGCCAAAGTGTGGCAGTCGAAGTGGTTCTATGTCACAGAGCCGTGCGGCGCCAACTGGGCCGCGACTCCCGCATTCCGGTCCGGAGTCCCGATGCAGCTCATGTCGTGGTTCTAAGTCTGACAGTAGAGTGGGGGGTAGGTATGGAGAGGCAAGGTCCTAGCTATGGAGAGGTTGTAAACACAAGCGATGTACGAGTTCAGGCCCTTCTCGGAGGAAGTAAAAGCCCTATGTCTCGGAGCCCTGAGGCGGTCGAGTGGATTATGTGTATAGGTGTTACAAGAGTGCGAACCCTTCTACCTGTGGAGGGGGGTGGCTTATATAGAGTGTGCCAGGACCCCTGCCAGCCCACATAATGAAGGGATTTAAGTACATTAAGTCTGGGACGTTACTGGTAACGCCCCACATAAAGAGCCTTAACTATCATTAAGTCTATTCAATTACAGGCCGTTGCAGTGCAGAGTGCCTTCTGACCTTCTGGTGGTCGAGTGTATCTTCATGGTCGAGTGAGTCTCCATGGTCAAGTCCTTCTAGTCAGTCGAGTGGGTTCTTCGTTGGTCGACTGGAAGGTGATCTCTTCTAAGGGTGTCCTTGGGTAGGACATCTAGGTCAGGCCTATGACCCTACCCTAGGTACATGAATCCATCATTAGCCCCCGAATGGATTGAGGCTTGAATGAGGAAGGAGTTGATGCTGTTTCCGATTGATTTTTGGTATACTGGCTATGCGTCGTTCGTGACCAACATCTTCTTTGTTGATAACGAGCAACTTTTCTTCAGTCGACTCGATCCATTCTTGTCTTTCGTCGAGTGATCTTTTAGACTTTGCCGGTTCCCGAGCGACGGATCGCAGGAAATCTCACGTCTGACAGACCGATCTGCCGCTCGCGGATTCCATGGGATACGAAATTTGGGGAAGCGCGCGAAGCGGAACGAACCGCGGCGCTCGGACGGGACAGGACATAGACGCCTCGATCTCTGCGCCGCTTTTTCCACCACGTATCGTGTCAATGCAACTGTTTCGAGATATGATTAGATTGACCGGGTCCACCTGTCATCCACTCGGAAGGGATGTTATAAATGCGACTAGTGAGGGTTTCTGAATAGTGCTCCATTCTTTCTCCTCTGCTCTCCTCGTCTCCGCCCAACGCACCCGCGTTCACCTCCGCAAAGCTCTTCTTCGCGCACCTCGCCGGCAGCCATGGTCAAGGAGAAGACGGCGGTGCTGGAGCGCGCAAAGAAGGCGCCGGCGGCGGAGAAGGCGAAGGGGAGATCCACCAGCCGCAGCGGGTCTTCGTCGAGATCCCGCCTGCCGAAGGGCTGGGTCCAGGGAGATTGGATCCAGTCGACCATCAGGGAGAAGGATCTCCTCGACATGGCCAACGACGGGCTGATCCCCCACGGCGCCGCAAGACTTCCAGGAAAAGAGTGGCAACCCCAGCCGGAAGAGGGTGAGTGTGTGCTCCTGGCCACTCATGTCGATCAAGGATTTTCTCTGCCACCGAGCGTTTTCTTTCGTGGTATTTTGAACTTCTTTGGAGCCCAACTCCACCACTTTACTCCGAACTCCATCGCGTATCTAGCTGCGTTTGTATCCATGTGCGAGAGCTTCTTGGGCTGTCGACCGCACTGGGGCTTGTTCAAGCACATCTTCACGTGTCGTTCTCAGACCGTGAAGAAGGCGAGTCTAGGCGATGAGAAAACCCAAGTTGTCCAAATGTGTGGGGGCCTGGGAATTCAAGTGAGGAATAAGAGCACCTTCCTAGCTATGACGTTTCCCGAGTCGGTCAGGGCCTGGCAGTCGACCTGGTTCTACTGCCAGAATGAGCCGACGCCGGGGCAGTCGAGTGGACTCCCTCCATTCACCATGAGCCGAGTGAACAAGCCCTCCTCTCTGAAGGTGGTTCCGGAGGAGAGAGCCGATGTGAAGATGTTGATGGATCGCGTGGTGCAGTTGGTTCGGGACGGCGTGACTGGCATGGACCTTCTGGAGGTTTTCCTTCGGCGGCGTATCCAGCCTCTTCAGTTCCGGAGCCATTGCATGTGGTTGTACTGCGGAACTGAAGACGAGACTCGAGTCCACCCGGAAGCAGTCGACGATGCCACGGTGGAAAGATGGATGGCCGCGATCACTGGGAACAAGGATAATCCCCGTGGATCCAGGAGGATTCCTCCACTCGACCATCACAGCATTCCAGATAAGGTATATTTGCTCTGCCTTCCATTGTATATTTGTCGAATTTGTTTCTGAATGTTCTACAACTTGGTCGATTGATCTCTGTTTTGACGTCTTCCAGGCCCTTACCGAGCTATATTCGATGCCCAATTGAGCTCAGGCTCCGACTGAGGAGGGAGAAGCCAGCGGGGGCGAGAGCCCGGATGAGTGGGATTCAGACGCTGCCGAAGATGACGACGATGACGACGACGATGATGAGGACGAAGAAGAGGAGGAGGAGGAGGTTGCACCACCGCGCTTGGAAAGGCGGTCGAAACTTGTCCATGACCCCACGACTGAACGCGGTAAGGGGGTTGCGACTGCCCCGCAGTCGACCAAACGCCCTCGGACCGCTTCTCCGGTGCCGAGTGAAAAGGCGCCGAAGCAGTCGAAGGTGGCCCCTTCAAAGCCAACCAAGCTCCTGCCGAAGATGAAGGTGTCCATCCCCACCATATCAGGGTAAACATGTTGCTTAAGTTCTCTTGTTTTGTATAAGCTTTATCTCTGGTTGATACTTGAGTTAGTCGACTGATTCTTTGGAACTTCAGTGCTGCAACTTCTGAGACCTCAGGCAAGGCTGACGACCATGAGATGGAGGACGCAACAACCTCAAATCCTGGTACTATACTCTCAATTCTGTCCCTAGTCGATTGACTCATGATTTCTAACTTTGATTCTTTTTCTGAAGCTCCACCCAATGACATTATCACCCTTCCTGATAATGATGATGATGAGGATGAAGAACCGCTGAGGCATAGGAGGAGCAGGAAGGCGTCTACTGGTAAGGCAACCCAGGATGCGACGGTGCCCGAGACTGTGGTCACGGAGGGGGAGAACCACACTCGACACACCGTTTCTTTCGCGGTGCCGTTGACGAGTGCTCATCCCACTTCGTCGAGTGCTGCACAACCTTCGCTCTTCACAACACATCACGTCCCAGAGGACCAAGCCAGCGCTGCTAAGGAGGCGATACGCCAAGCGGGGATCATGATGGAGCAGGTGAAGATCATCCGGGATGCAAGCCAAGCAGCTTATGACGCTAGCTCCGCCCTTCAAAGCAATGTTCAGGTCAGTCGACCACCGCCTGTTCTGTTAGGATATGCTATCAAAACTTTTTCTTTCTGAAATCCATAGCAATCACCCAGTGGGTGTGTCGATAAAAAACTCCGTGTTAGCGGGGGCACGCTGAGTGCACCCGCTGGGTGTAGTCCCCAAGGCTAAGGTCGACCGCTGGCAGTCGGCCTTAGGCTTTATAAGTAAAGGCTTTTCGTCATTCGACTGGATCGAATGGATTTCTGAAACCGGTGGGGGCATGCTGAGTGCACCCACTGGGTGTAGTCCCCGAGACTGTGGTCGATTGCTTGCAGTCGACTACAGTCTGAAGAGCACGTCTCTTTTTTTTTGGGGTCGACTGGTCGACTCTGTCTTGAACAGAATTAGTGGGGGCACGCTGAGTGCACCCACTGGGTGTAGTCCCCGAGACTACGGTCGAATGCTTGCCTTCGACTGTAGTCTTAGAAACGTGTGATTTTCTCTTATCCACTCGGAAGTGAATTATCTTTGATATTTTGTCGATTGGTTCTTCGTAGAAATCCTGTGACCTTGCGGCTCGCTATACCGAACTGGAGTAGAAGCACAGTCAGCTCGAGCTGGATCTGAAGCTGGTGCAGGAGAATCTGACGAAGGCAAAGGAGGAGACCAAAGGTATGTTCGGTGAGACCTCGACGACTCCTTTTTCCTTCCATTTGTTTCAAAATCTGACTTTGCTGTAACTTGCAGGCAAGGTGAAGGAGGCCCAGAAGAAGAAGGACCTTGAGCTAGCTGAGAAGACCAAGCTTGCTGACGAGAAGTTAGCTTCAATCACCAAGCTTGAACAGGAAAATACCAATCTGAAAACTGCTCTGGCGATTGCCACCAAGGATGTCGACCGACTGAAAACTGACAAGACTACCTTGACCGAGAAGATCAACCAGTTGATTGGGAAGAAGAATGACCTGGAAGGCTTCCTGGGTGGTCTTGCCAAGAAATTGTTCCTTATGCTCGAAGGTAATCTTTTACACTCGACCAACATTTTCAACTGTGATGCTTCCATTCGACCATTGTCTTGATTTGGCGTTTTGTCCTTGCGGAATTCTGTCGAAACTTTGAAGAAGAGACTAGCCAGTTGGAGCCGAACCTTGACCCTGTCAATTCGCCGGTGAATGATGAAGTTGCCATGAATGTCTTCCAACTGGAGTCCCGCGTTGCAGCTGTCGTGGACTATCTTGCAAGGCTGAAGGCCGCCACTTCTCGCATCGACTCGACGCTTTGGCCCAGGGCGACACTTCAGAATGACCTCGAGTCGTTGATGGCTCGACTAAACGCGGTCCCCGACCGTGTGCAAGAGTGGAAGAAGTCCTCGGCTCGGTGTGGCGCAGATGTTGCCCTGTGTCTGGCCCGAGTCCACTGCAAGGACGCGCGAGAAGAGAAGCTGGCGGCTCTCCGAGTGGCCAACACCAAGAAACACGACTTCAGGTCCTTCATGGAAACTTTCATCGCTCCTGCTACCCGGATCGCAGACGGGATCGACCTCGACGAGTTCGTTGCTCCTTCTAGCCCTCCACAGGAGGGGTAAAAGACTTTCTTTAAGCCCGACACTTTAAATTTGCCTCGGTATGCCGAGTGGAATTGTAACCGATAAACCTTAACAGGCTTAGTGCCTGAGCACTCTCGGTTCCTTTAGGTATCGACCTAAACTTGGATTTGATGTTTGGATATGATTGCTCTTGGCTCGAATTGTCCTTTGCAGGTTCACAGCAAGATGCCCGCTGCAGTCGACTTATTCCTTAGGCGAGCACTGGGCTGCAGCTAAGCCCCCGAGTGAGAGGTTTGCTCTTCACTCGGTAGGATTTTTTATAACTTAGGCGAGCGCTGGGCTGCAGCTAAGCCCCCGAGTGAGAGGTTTGCTCTTCACTCGGTAGGATTTTTTTATAACTTAGGCGAGCGCTGGGCTGCAGCTAAGCCCCCGAGTGAGAGGTTTGCTCTCCACTCGGTAGGATTTTTTATAACTTAGGCGAGCGCTGTGCTGCAGCTAAGCCTCTGAGTGAGAGGTTTGCTCTTCACTCGGTAGGATTTTTTTATAACTTAGGCGAGCGCTGGGCTGCAGCTAAGCCCCCGAGTGAGAGGTTTGCTCTCCACTCGGTAGGATTTTTTATAACTTAGGCGAGCACTGTGCTGCAGCTAAGCCTCCGAGTGAGAGGTTTGCTCTTCACTCGGTAGGATTTTTTTATAACTTAGGCGAGCGCTGGGCTGCAGCTAAGCCCCCGAGTGAGAGGTTTGCTCTCCACTCGGTAGGATTTTTTATAACTTAGGCGAGCGCTGGGCTGCAGCTAAGCCCCCGAGTGAGAGGTTTGCTCTCCACTCGGTAGGATTTTTTATAACTTAGGCAAGCGCTGGGCTGCAGCTAAGCCTCCGAGTGAGAGGTTTGCTCTTCACTCGGTAGGATTTTTTTATAACTTAGGCGAGCGCTCGGCTGCAGCTAAGCCCCCGAGTGAGAGGTTTGCTCTTCACTCGGTAGGATTTTTTATAACTTAGGCGAGCGCTGGGCTGCAGCTAAGCCCCCGAGTGAGAGGTTTGCTCTCCACTCGGTAGGATTTTTTATAACTTAGGCGAGTACTTGGACTGCAGCTAAGCCTCCGAGCGGAAGTCTGGCTTACCACTCGGTAGGATTTTAATCACTTAGGCGAGCGCTGGGCTGCAGCTAAGCCTCCGAGTGAGAGGTTTGCTCTTCACTTGGTAGGATTTTTTATAACTTAGGCGAGTACTTGGACTGCAGCTAAGCCTCCGAGCGGAAGTCTGGCTTACCACTCGGTAGGATTTCTTTAATAACTTAGGCGAGCACTGGGCTGCAGCTAAGCCCCCGAGTGGAAGTCTGGCTTGCCACTCGGTAGGATTTTCATAACTTAGGCGAAACGGATTTGCGGCTAAGCCTCCGAGTGGAAGTCTGGCTTACCACTCGGTAGGATTTGTACAAACTTAGGCGAAATGGATTCGCGGCTAAGCCACCCGCTGGGGGATAAAAAGTGACAAAAATTATGAAGGAATTATGGCACTATTATTTCGAAATCCATGAACTACAGAAGTATTTTATTACAACTCATCCGAGTGGAAAACTTTAAGTGTAAAACGGGCAGAGCAGATCCGCATTCCAAGCTCGGGGCTCTTCGATATTGTGTTCGATGTTGTAGAGACGATATGCCCCGTTGTAGAGGACTTTGGTGACGATGAAGGGTCCTTCCCAAGAAGGAGCGAGCTTATGCTGTTTCTGCTGATCCACTCGGAGAACTAGATCTCCTTCTTGGAAGGCTCGACCCCTCACATTCCTGGCGTGAAAGCGACGCAAGTCCTGTTAATAGATGGTCGATGGATCAAAGCCATCTCCCTTTCTTCCTCTAGAAGGTCGACTGCGTCCTGACGCGCTTGCTCAGCTTCTGCTTCATTGTAGAGTTCAACTCGAGGAGCATTGTGAAGAAGATCACTCGGCAAGACTGCTTCAGCTCCATAGACCAAAAAGAATGGAGTTCTTCCGGTCGACCGATTGGGTGTGGTCCGCAAACCCCAAAGCACCGAAGGGAGTTCGTCGACCCATGCTCCAGCCGCGTGCTTGAGATCATGCATCAGTCGGGGTTTTAAACCCTTGAGGATTAAGCCATTGGCTCGCTCTGCTTGTCCATTCGACTGCGGATGAGCGACCGAAGCGTAGTCGACTCGTGTGCCTTGAGCGTTGCAGAAATCCTTGAATTCTTCTGAGTCAAAGTTCGACCCATTATCCGTAATGATGCTGTGCGGGACTCCATATCTGAACGTCAGCTCTCTGATGAAGGTAAGCGCAGTACCGGCGTCAAGATTCTTGATTGGTTTAGCCTCAATCCACTTCGTGAACTTGTCGACTGCGACCATTACGTGCGTGAAACCACTTCGACCTGTTCTCAAGGGACCAACCATGTCCAACCCCCATACTGCGAACGGCCAGACGAGTGGAATGGTCTTCAGAGCTGACGCGGGCTTGTGTGACATATTGGAGTAGAACTGACATCCTTCGCACTTGTCCACTATTTCCTTTGCCATCTCATTCGCCCTTGGCCAGTAAAATCTAGCTCGGTATGCTTTGGCTACAATGGTCCGAGAGGACGCATGGTGACCACAGGTCCCCGAGTGGATATCATTGAGAATGATTCGACCTTCTTCTGGCGCTATGCATTTTTGACCAACCCCAGTCGGGCTTTCTCTATACAGCTGTCCTTTGATAACGGTAAAGGCTTTGGATCGACGGACGATCTGCCGAGCCTCTTCCTCATCCTCTGGGAGCTCTTTTCTCAGGATATACGCGATATAGGGAATTGTCCAGTCGGGAGTGACCACTAAAACCTCCATGACCAAGTCGACCACTGCTGGGACCTCAACCTCAGTCAGATCTGTGGCACTCTTGGGCTGTGGAGCTTCCTCTGTGAAGGGATCCTCTTTAACTGACGGAGTGTGTATATGCTCCAAAAATACGCCACTCGGAACGGCTTCTCTTTTGGAACCTAACTTTGCCAGATCATCTGCTGCTTGATTTTTCAGTCGGGGGATGTGATGGAGCTCCAACCCCTCGAACTTCTTCTCCAGCTTCCTCACTGCATTGCAGTATCCAGTCATGGCTGGGCTTCTCACGTCCCACTCCTTCATCACCTGGTTGACCACTAAATCTGAATAGCCATAAACCATCATGCGACGGACGCCGAGTGAGATGGCCATGCGTAATCCATATAAAAGGGCCTCATACTCTGCCTCATTGTTGGAGGAATCAAAGTGAATCTGGAGCACATACCTAAGCTTATCTCCTCTGGGGGAAACTAGAACAACCCCAGCACCAGAACCATTCAGCATCTTAGAGCCATCGAAGAAAATGGTCCAATGCTCCGAGTGAACTTCAGTCGGCTGCTGTTGTTCAATCCACTCGGCGAGGAAATCTGCTATTGCCTGGGACTTAATGGCTTTCTTTGCCTCAAACTTGATATCAAGGGGAAGAAGTTCAATCACCCATTTCGCCACTCGACCAGTTGCATCTCTGTTGTGCAGAATCTCCGATAGTGGGGCGTCGCTGACGACTGTGATAGAATGATCAGAGAAATAATGAGCAACCTTCTTCGTGGTCATGTATATTCCATACACAAGCTTCTGATAATGAGGATATCTCTGCTTGGATGGAGTCAAGACTTCAGACAAATAATACACCGGGCGCTGAACTTTGAAGGCTTTTCCTTCTTCTTCCCGCTCGACCGTAAGTACTGTACTGACGACTTGTCCTGTGGCTGCAATATAAAGCAACAGAGGCTCTTTGCTGATTGGAGCAGCAAGCACCGGCTGGGTGGAGAGCAGAGCTTTTAGCTCGGCAAACGCTGCATCAGCTTCTGGAGTCCACTCGAACTTGTCTGCCTTCTTCATCAGTCGGTAAAGAGGCAATGCCTTTTCACCGAGTCGTGAGATGAATCAACTTAATGCGGCCAAGCATCCAGTAAGCTTCTGGACATCGTGCACTCGCACAGGGCGTTTCATTCAGAGAATAGTGCCGATCTTCTCTGGATTAGCGTCGATCCCTCGCTCGGAAACGAGAAAACCGAGTAACTTTCCACCAGGAACTCCGAATGTGCACTTCGATGGATTGAGCTCGATATCGTACCTTCTGAGGTTGGCAAATGTTTCGGCGAGGTCAGCAAGCAGGTCGGAACCTTTTCGCGACTTAACGACGATATCATCCATATACGCTTCCACATTCCGACTGATTTGAGTGAGAAGACACTTCTGAATCATTCGCATAAATGTGGCTCCGGCATTCTTGAGGCCGAATGGCATGGTGATATAGCAGAAGCACCCGAATGGAGTGATGAAAGCTGTTTTTATTTCGTCGGGTCCATACAGACGGATCTGATGATACCCGGAATATGCGTCTAGAAAAGACAATCTCTCACATCCCGCGGTCGAGTCAACAATTTGATCTATGCGAGGGAGAGGAAAATGATCTTTCGGGCAGGCCCGATTGATGTGCTTGAAGTCAATGCACATGCGGAGTGAGTTGTCCTTCTTGGGAACCATGACGACATTAGCGAGCCACTCGGAGTGGTATATCTCTCGGATAAATCCTGCCGCCAACAGTCGAGCCACTTCCTCACCAATAGCTTTTCTCTTCTGGACGGCAGACCGCCGAAGATGCTCTTTGACTGGTTTTGCTGATTTGTCGACTCTGAGGCGATGCTCAGCCAGTCCCCTGGGAACACCTGGCATGTCAGCTGGCTTCCATGCAAAAATGTCCCAGTTCTCACGGAGGAACTGGATGAGCGCTTCTTCCTATTTTGGGTCGAGTGTCGTGGAAATGTGGGTCGGGGCTGCATTGGGGTCGGTTGGGTGAATGTGAACAGGCTTCGTCTCACCAGACGACTGAAATGCAGATTCTGTGGCTGGTTTCTTGGATCGCAACAAATCACTCGGATCTGCGTTTTGCTTGTATTCTTCGAACTCAACCGCTGTCACCTGGGAATCGGCAATCTTCGAGCCCTTCTGAAAGCACTCTTCTGCCTTTTTCCGATCGCCAGTGACAGTGATCACTCCTTTGGGACCTGGCATTTTCAGTTTGAGGTACACGTAACATGGTCGAGCCATGAACCGTGCATAGGCGGGCCTCCCCAAAATGGCGTGGTACGCGCTCTGAAAATCCACAACCTCAAAGGTCAACTTTTCCTTGCGAAAATGCTTTGAGTCGCCAAAAACCACGTCCAGAGCTATTTGGCCGAGTGAGTCGGCTTTCTTCCCTGGTATGACTCCGTGGAAACTCATGTTGCTGGTGCTCAGTTGGGACATCGGGATGCCCATTCCTTTCAGTGTGTCTGCATACAACAAGTTCAGCCCACTACCACCGTCCATCAGCACTTTCGTCAGTCGAGTGCCTTCGACAACTGGATCGACCACCAAAGCTTGCCTCCCAGGGGTGGCAATATGAGTCGGATGATCAGATTGGTCGAATGTGACGGGTGTTTGGGACCATCTCAGATAACTTGGTTTTGCTGGGGCAACCATATTCACCTCATGGTTAATGACTTTCAGTCGTCTCTTGCTTTCCACATCCGCGAAGATCATCAGAGTAGAGTTGACATGCGGATATTCTTCCTCACTGCCCTCTTTGTCTCCGGCCTTGTCTAACTCCTTCTCCTTGTCCTTAGACTGTTTTCCCTGAAACTGCTGGATCAGGAGTCGACACTGGCGAGTGGTGTGCTTTGGGTAAATGATGTTGCCCTCATCATCTTTCTTCGTGTGGATGTGGCATGGCATATCCATCACGTCGTTTCCTTCTTTATCCTTTACTTTCTTAGGATTCCAGGATCCTTTTGGCTTCCCTTTGAACTTTTCCTGAGTCACGGCCAGGGCCTCTCCAGGAGCTGCTGGCTCGGCTTTCCGCTTCTGTTTCCGACTGGAATTTCCCTTCTCCGACTGACTTGGCTTATACTTGCCGCTTCGGAGTCGGTTCTCTTTCTCGCCGTTGGCGTACTTTGTAGCAATCTCCATCATTCGACTCAGGGTCATGTCCCCGGTTCGACCAAACTTCAGACTCAATTCCCTGTTCTTGACGCCATCTTTGAAGGCGCAAACTGCTTGATGATCAGACACATTTTCCACAGTATGGTGCAGAGTGATCCACCTCTGAATGTACTCTCTGAGAGTCTCATTGGTCTTCTGCACACAAACTTGCAGCTCTGTCAAACCAGCCGGTTGCTTGCAAGTTCCTTCAAAAGTTCTGACGAACACTCGGGACAAATCTTCCCAAGTGTAAATACTGCTAGGAGGTAACTGATTCAACCACGCTCTGGCTGAACCTTCCAGCATGAGGGGCAAATGCTTCATGGCCACCTCGTCATTCCTACCACCAATCTGAACAGCCACTCGGTAGTCCTCAAGCCAAGTTTCAGGCTTGGACTCCCCAGTGAATTTGCTGATTCCTGTCGCCAACCTGAAATTGGGGGGAATCACTGCGGCTCTGATAGCCCTGCTAAAACACTCTGGACCAGAAACATGCACGCGACTGCTCGTGGGTGCATCTCTCTCGGGTCCACCTCGATGGGCTCTGTTCCGGTCGACCAAGCCTTGCACGATAATGGATCGCGCGTCGAAGCCTGGTTCCCTGGGGTCGACTGGAACTCTTCGCCCCGCACAGAACTGACGCCTGTCATCCTGTCGCCGAGGAGCGTAAGACCCTTCCCTCGGAGGGGAAACGGGCACTCGACGCCTGTCATCTCGGTCGTGTCGGTCTCCATACTGATCTCGCCGGTTGTCGCGCCCTTCCCGCCGCGGAGGCGATCTGGGACTGTGAGCCGACTGAACCGTATTCGCAGCGACGGATCGACTGTGAATTCTGTTGCGCGACTGCGACACGGCTGAGTTCTGGTCCCCTGCTGCTCGGAGCAAATCTCTGATCTGCATCAAGCCTCTCCCAGCTTCCGACTGTGAAGGCTGGATGGACTCTACTATACGGGTTGCAGCTGCTAAATTCTGAATTGGCGTGCGGTATACCTGAGTCGGCGGGAAGAGTCGACGTCGACTGGCTTCGGGAACTCGTCGCCGCGCGCGCTCGTCGAGTGCTCGCTGAAGGTTCTCCAGACGAGCGCGTTCAGCCACATTGGCCAAATGTGCCTCCTCCAAGGCGCGAGCCTCGGGGGTTTCTCCCGCAATGGGAGTATGCAGGGCATCCATGTTCCTGCGGCGAAGCTCTTCTCTCTGCAGAGAGTCGAGTGTCTCGGGCTGGTACTCTTCGTGGTCTTGTGCGGGGTCACCTCCACCGCCCGCTCCGCCACCATGGGCGAAGCCGGGAGGACTGTGGGGCCCATCGACCATGAGAATTTCCGCTGCTGGCTCACTGCTATCGCATTCGGATGCAGTCTCTACGGAGCCAGTCGACAGATCGAACAGGCCGTAGAGAGATTCGTCGGGCTCGATTGCCGCAACTTGTGCGATGGCCGTCTGGTGAGCCACCGCGTGCTTCACCCACCGCTGAAGCCTCGACCGACCAGAGCGCTTGCGCTGGTGGGAGACCGGACGGGTGACCGATAAAGGAGTCGACCGATAGGGGGCCGACGGTTGCCGCAGCAGAACGCCGCGGACACATGCGCGAAAATGCGTCGCACCGCGGACGGGGAGCGCATCAACGTCGAGTGGAGCCTCCTGGAGCCACGCGGAGTCGTCGGCAACAAAGGTGAGAGCGCCAAGACGGATCTCGCGCCCCTCGACCAAAACCCCAGCAGTCATCATGATGAAAGTACTCGGAAATACCGCAACTTCTCCACAAAATCGCTAAAACACCTGCCCCACGGTGGGCGCCAACTGTCGTGGTTCTAAGTCTGACAGTAGAGTGGGGGTAGGTATGGAGAGGCAAGGTCCTAGCTATGGAGAGGTTGTAAACACAAGCGATGTACGAGTTTAGGCCCTTCTCGGAGGAAGTAAAAGCCCTACGTCTCGGAGCCCTGAGGCGGTCGAGTGGATTATGTGTATAGGTATTACAAGAGTGCGAACCCTTCTGCCTGTGGAGGGGGTGGCTTATATAGAGTGTGCCAGGACCCCTGCCAGCCCACATAATGAAGGGATTTAAGTACATTAAGTCTGGGACGTTACTGGTAACGCCCCACATAAAGTGCCTTAACTATCATTAAGTCTATTCAATTACGGGCCGTTGCAGTGCAGAGTGCCTTCTGACCTTCTGGTGGTCGAGTGTATCTTCATGGTCGAGTGAGTCTCCATGGTCGAGTCCTTCTAGTCAGTCGAGTGGGTTCTTCGTTGGTCGACTGGAAGGTGATCTCTTCTAAGGGTGTCCTTGGGTAGGACATCTAGGTCAGGCCTATGACCCTACCCTAGGTACATGAATCCATCAGCTCACCTCCTGGAAAGAGAAGGGCCTGGACTAGTCTTCGCTGGACGAGCTGACAGTGCTTCAAACACGCAAACAGAACATGATAAATAAGAACATCAAGCTTGTTAATGTGATGCAGGTGATGCTTATTCGCCAGATCCTTTCGTGCCAACGCTGGACTTGCCATCTATGGATGTCCGATCCGGCCAAGCACCAGACCCTGCTAGAGCTCTTCGGTACTATGCACAAAGACATCTGGAAGGTGCTCTTCAAGGTCAACGAGACGCGGCCGGCCATGACCGAGGACCGCGGGCATGACTTGGCCACATCCAGCTAGTTCGGTATGTTTTTTCATGCTTTCAAGGTGTGTCCTTTACTTGCATACTCGAGGAAGATGCCTAAGCCTGCCTACTAATTCTCTCAAGCCTGGACAAAGAAGGCGGAGCGGATTCAGTGTCCAGCTCTGCTGCCCGAAGACCTAGAGATCCCGCTTCTGATGAAGATGCTGGTTCCGGCGCCCTATCAGGCGCCGGAGAAGAAGGCCAAGGGGACCAGAGGTGGTCTCCGTTGCAAGGGCACTTTGGACGTGACGTCCGAAGACGCCGAGACTCATTCCTCCGTCGTAGAGGATGACGAGGAAGAGGAGGAATAAGAAGAAAGCCGTTCCCCCCTGAGGGGGGGGGGAGAGAAATAATAGGCCGACCTCCACGCATCTGGAGGCCGAGGCGTCCAAGAAGGGGAAAGCTTCCCTTCCGGACAGCTCCACCGCGGCCACCGACAACAGCTCGGAGTGGCGGCCCAGGGACAAGCCCCTGGCCGAATCGTAAGTATCCGGACACATTCATATATCCGGCCCCTCTACTTCATTGTTTTGACGTGTTGAATCATGTATTTGCAGTTCGGCTCGGTCCAACCTCGAGCGGTCCTTATCTTCGGAGGATTCGCTGGACCTGGAGGCGATAGATAGCGGGACCCTTCCAGCTTCCTCCTCTCCCACGGACGTGGATGGCGCCGAGGCGTCGTCCCGTCAGGGAGGCGCCGGAGGGTGAAGCCTCAGCCGCCGGACACATGGGGGAGCAAACCCCCATGGATACTGATGATGGGGTCCATATCCAATTCGGCCCCCAGCCAAATATAGTTTCGGAGACCCATATGGCTCCAGAATCAGGCCAGCCGCCTCTTTCGAAAGAAGGCGGTGTGCCTATTCCACCGGTGACCTCTATCCATCTAGAGGCAGCGGATAATTTGCTGGAAGCGCTGCGAGGCGCTTCCATTGTTGAGGAACACCGTACCCTTATGGATACGGTGATTGAGAGGATTTAGTCCGCGAAGAGCGGACTGACGGAAGCCTGCACAAGACTTCTAACAGGCTTTGAGGTAAGTAACACAATTATGCAGAAAGAATGTCACAGTATAGACAATAGCCCCTGAGACTCTGTCCGGTGTTCAGAAAGAAAAGCCGAACCGAGGATCAAATAATTTTTGCAGGAGACTAACCTAAAATGTCTATATGAATAAGCAGGCACCGTTGCTGGCTACGACCTCTCACACTGCTGAGGTCTCCGGACTAAAGCTGAGTCTGGAGCGGACCGAGGAAGAGCTCGGCCGCGTGAAGAAGTAGCTAGAGGACAGACAAGGTATGCAATAACCTTGTATATATTCAGGAAGGATCAATGATTTGTGTTGACTGAAGTGCCATTTTATTTGTTAGGGGCGGCGACCAAAGTGGAGACCCTCAAGAAGGCGCTGGCCGAGGCCGAGGAGAAAGCGGCCAAGGAAAAGGCCGCCCGTGAAAAGCACGAGGCCAGGGTCAGTGAGGTCCAGAAAGAGCTCCAGGACGCCGTGAAGAAATGCGAGTCCTTGGAACACAAACTTTCGGATCAAGAGTCCGAACTGGACAAGGCCCGCCAAAACACACACGATGCCCGGGTTGAAGCCCAAGGCGCCCTCCAGGAAATCCAGGAGGCTAAGAAAATCACGGCGGGTAAGGCCTTTATTATGCAGAGCAAATATGTGATGAAAATGTTCCTCTTACTCACCCGGATTTGGAGTTCTCCAGGGGTGTTTGCGGATCGGCCGCGCAGCGTTTTAGACGCTGCGGAATTCTTCCGAGCCAAAGAGGGGAGCTCTACGGAGAAGCTATTTTGGTCACAATACCTTGCGCAAGAATATCCGGTCCCTTTAGCGATCAACTCAAACAGCTGGTCGAACTGCACAAGGCGGCCGAACTGGCTATGAAGGATTTAATAATCAAGCTATGGCCCGCCGAAGCCATCCCCAGCAACTACTTCGGGCTCGTGAAGCGGCTGGTCTGCATCGAAGGCGCGCGCATGGCCTTCGCCCAAATCAAGATGCATTGGGTGAAGATGGACGCCGTAAAGGTTGTGACCGAGAGACCGCCCGTGGGCAAGGAGCACCGCATGCCCGAGCTATATTTTGACAGTTTCCTGGACGGATCCCGCCATGTGGTGGAGCAATGTGCTAAGGATGTTATCTTTGAATGAATACATTCATGTTCTCCTGACCTGTACTTTGAAACAAGATCATTATGTAATATAATGCTTTTTATTTAAAATTTTACCTCCTGTGCGGCCGTATTGTTAAATATGAGAGTTGGCCAGTCGTCGGCTTCCGCCCCCACGTAGGTAGTACAGGGGTGTTCGGGATAAATCTAAACACTCTTTACTCCAAAGTTTTGTCCTTAAAGGAGGTGAGGGAGTCCTGGACTAGGGGGTGTCCGGATAGACAAACTATCATCATTGGCCGGACTCCAAGACTATGAATATACAAGATTGAAGACTTTGTCCCGTGTCCGGATGGGACTTTCCTTGGCGTGGAACGCAAGCTTGGGGATACGGATATGTAGATCTCCTACCACTATAACCGACTCTGTGTAACCCTAGCCCTCTCCGGTGTCTATATAAACCGGAGGGTTTTCGTCCGTAGGACACATAACAATCATACCATAGGCTAGCTTCTAGGGGTTTAGCCTCCTTGATCTCGTGGTAGATCTACCTTGTACTACCCATATCATCAATATCAATCAAGCAGGAGTAGGGTTTTACCTCCATCGAGAGGGCCCGAACCTGGGTAAAAACATCGTGTCCCTTGTCTCCTGTTACCATCCGCCTAGACGTATAGTTCGGGACCCCCTACCCGAGATCCGCCGGTTTTGACACCGACATTGGTGCTTTCATTGAGAGTTCCTCTGTGTCGTCACCTATAGGCCTGATGGCTCCTTCGATCATCAACGACAACGTGGTCCAGGGTGAGATTTTTCTCCCTGGACAGATCTTCGTATTCAGTGACTTTGCACTGCGGGCCAATTCACTTGGCCATCTGGAGTAGATCGAAAGCTACGCCCCTGGCCATCAGGTCAGATTTGGAAGTTTGAACTATACGGCCGACATCCGCAGAGACTTGATCTTCGACGGTTTCGAGCCACAGCCGGGCGTGCCGCACTGTCTCGATGGGCATGATTTAGCTCTGCTGCCGGACAGTGCCCTGGAGGGCGCACAAGAGTCCGCTCCGGCCCTTGGTTCGGAGCAGACGGCGCCAATCGAGGATGAGTGGTTGGACACCACCTCGGGGGCTCCTACCTCTATGGTGATGGAGCCGAATACCAACCCTGTCCCTCATAAAGCTCGTGAGTCCAAGGTGCCGGACTCCTATCCGGACCCCGAACCTTCCGCGCCCCTACCAATCGAATCCGATTGGGCGCCGATCATGGAGTTCACCGCTACGGACATCTTCCAGCACTCGCCTTTTGGTGACATCCTGAATTCGCTAAAGTGTCTCTCTTTGTCAGGAGAGCCTTGGCCGGATTATGGCAGGACGGTTGGGATGCGGACAACGAAGAAATTCAAAGCCCACCCACCACCCACTTCGTAGCCAGTGTCGATGACTTAACCGACATACTAGACTTCGACTCCGAAGACATCGATGGTATGGACGACGATGCTGGAGACGACCAAGAACCAGCGCCTACTGGGCACTGGAAAGCCACCTCGTCATACAACATATACATGGTGGACATCCCAAAGGATGGGAATGGCAATGGAACAGCGGAGGATGACCCCTCCAAAAAGCAGCCTAAGCACCGGCGTCAGCGGTGCCGCTCCAAATCCTGCCATAGCAAGAATGGAGATTCCGGCACCGGGGATAATAACACCCCGGATAGTGCCGAAGAGAACCCCCTCCAGCAAGATTCAGCACAGGAGGACGGAGAAGCCAGCCCTCACAAGAGAGCGGCAGACGAAGAGGTAGAGGACGATAATTACATGCCTCCCTCCGGAGACGAGGCAAGCCTCGACGACGACGAATTTGTCGTGCTTGAGGATCCCGTCGAACAAGAGCGTTTCAAACGCAGGCTTATGGCCATGGCAAGCAGCCTCAAGAAAAAGCAGCAACATCTTAGAGCTGATCAAGATTTGCTAGCCGACAGATGGACTGAAGTCCTCGCAGCCGAAGAGTACGAACTCGAACGCCCCTCCAAAAGCTTCCCCAAACGCAAGTTGCTGCCCCGATTAGAGGAGGAAGCATATAAACCTACATCACTAGCGCACAATACGGCCGACCGGCCACCTCGTGGCCGCGACAGAGAGGCCTCTCGGCCCTCCACTAAAGCCGCACCCCGGCATCGCCTGAAAAGTACAAAGCCACGGGAGAATGCACTGGACTTGCGAGAAATATTGGAGGATAAGGCAAGACAATCAAGATCGATCTATGGATCGCGTGGGCGCCCCACAATACGCGACGACAATCGTCGCGCCGGATACATCAATTCCGGCCGGGCCGCACACAATAGACAAAGCTCGCTTGAGCTACGTCGTGATATAGCCCAATATAGAGGCGCCGCACACCCACTATGCTTCACAGATGAAGTAATGGATCATCAAATCCCCGAAGGGTTTAAACCCGTGAACATTGAATCCTACGATGGCACAACAGACCCCGCGGTCTGGATCGAAGACTATCTCCTCCATATCCACATGGCCCGCGGTGATGATCTTCACGCCATCAAATACCTCCCACTCAAGCTTAAAGGACCAGCTCGGCATTGGCTCAACAGCTTGCCAGCAGAATCAATTGGGTGTTGGGAGGACCTGGAAGCCGCATTTCTTGATAATTTCCAGGGCACATATGTGCGACCACCAGATGCCGATGACCTAAGCCACATAATTCAGCAGCCAGACGAATCGGCCAGACAATTCTGGACTCGGTTCTTAACCAAGAAAAATCAAATCGTCGACTGTCCGGATGCAGAAGCCCTTGCAGCCTTTAAACATAACATCCGCGACGAATGGATGGCCTGGCACCTAGGACAGGAAAAGCCGAAATCAATGGCAGCCCTCACATCACTCATGACCCGCTTCTGTGCGGGAGAAGACAGCTGGCTAGCCCGCAGTAACAACCTAACCAAAAACTCTGGTAGTTCGGATACCAAAGATAACACTGGCAGGTCGCGTCGCAATAAGCACAAACGTCGCATTAACGGTGATAATACTGAAGATACGACAGTCAACGCTGGATTCAGAGGCTCTAAACCCGGTCAGCGGAAAAAGCCATTCAAAAGAACTACTCCAGGCCCGTCCAATTTGGACCGGATACTCGATCGCTCGTGCCAGATACACGGGACCCCCAAAAAGCCAGCTAATCACACCAACAGAGATTGTTGGGTGTTCAAACAGGCAGGCAAGTTAATCGCCGAAGGCAATTACAAGGGGCTACATAGCGACAATGAGGAGGAGACACCACCGCCGAACATTAGAGGACAGAAGGGATTCCCCCCACAGGTGCGGACGATGAACATGATATACGCAACCCACATACCCAAAAGGGAGCGGAAGCATGCGCTCAGGGACGTATACGCGATGGAGCCAGTCGCCCCAAAGTTCAATCCATGGTCCTCTTTCCCAATCACTTTTGATCGAAGGGACCACCCCACAAGTATCCGCCACGGCGGATTCGCCGCATTGGTTTTAGACCCAATCGTTGATGGATTTCACCTCACTAGAGTCCTGATGGACGGCGGCAGCAGCCTGAACCTGCTTTATCAGGATACAGTGTGCAAGATGGGCATAGACCCCTCAAGGATTAAACCAACACAAACGACCTTCAAAGGCGTCATACCAGGTGTAGAGGCCAATTGTACCGGCCCAGTCACACTTGAAGTGGTCTTCGGATCCCCGGATAACTTCCGAAGCGAGGAGTTAATCTTTGACATAGTCCCGTTCCGCAGCGGCTATCATGCACTGCTCGGACGAACCGCATTTGTAAAGTTCAATGCGGTGCCGCACTACGCATACCTCAAACTCAAGATGCCAGGCCCTCGAGGAGTTATCACGGTCAACGGAAACACTGAACGATCTCTTCGTACGGAGGAGCATACAGCGGCTCTCGCGGCGGAAGTACAGAGCAGCCTGTTAAGGCAATTCTCGAGTCCGGCCGTTAAGCGACCGGGCACCGTCAAGCGCGCCCGGAGTAACCTACAACAAGACCACCTGGCACGTTCAGAGCACGCGTAGCAATGCGGCCCCAACCCCAGCCCTCGTGACATCGCGAGATCAGTGCCACGCGTACATCATTACGCCATGGAGATACCATGGCATAGGGGGAGGGGCACGACCACGGCAGGCCCAGAATGCGGATCAACCACACCAGGGGCTGCCGAATTGGTCATTCTTTTTTTTCTTTCTTTCCTCTCTTATTCTTAGGACTCCGTTTTCAGAAGCCCTGTCCGGCAATGGATCTGCCGAACTAACGATGCAACAGCCAGGGAAGCAGAAAAGCTACGATGAGTATCCAGGTGGTCTCCATTACGAGCATTATGCCTGTTTTACATACCATTCCGCAGCCTACCCCTGGAGGGGGACATGTTAAACAGTCCCACCCCTTGCTTATCGCACTATTTGTATCGTCCTACACTCATTGCAGTATTTTTTGAATAAACAATGCATCTTTTTATCATGGCATTCCTTTTTTATACATATGTTCACTTATGATATGTGGCATCTGTACGCTTTGGTACGGCTAAATACACCAGGGGCTTAAGTTCCCCAAATTATGGTGTGATAAGTCCGAACAATTTCACAGGTGCGGCACCCCGAACTTATAGCATTATATGCATCGGCTCCGAATCATGTCTTGGGTCAATAGTTGGGTTTGCCCGGCTCCCATGTTTTGGTACCTTACGTTCCTTTATATCGGCTAAGGTAGCACTGGGAGAACCACTGCGATTGTGCCCTAGTTGAGCTGGGTGAGCACCTCAGTGGAGAAAGCTAAAACTGACCGTCGTGATGGGGTGAGAGCCGGTCGCTGTTCGAGAGGTTTTTTCGAGTCCCTAAAGACTTATGCCACCTAGAGCGAGGAACCGGCTTTGTCCGGCCCAGGCGTGGATAGCGCCCCAAATTCGGCCTTCCGAACACTAGGGGCTTCGCCGAAATTTAAAATTATAGAATTCTATGGCTAAGTGAGAGTGTTCAAGCATTATAAGTCCGGTTGCCTAGTTCGTTGTGTTGAGCGCCTCCCTAGAAGGACCCAAAAATGGGAACAAGAGCGCTCAAGTTTATCCCGAACACCCCAGCACTCGTGGCATGGGGGCCGAAGCCAACGACTTGCCATCTCTCAGATTTGATAAACGGCCGCACAGAAGGTAATATTTTAAATTAACAAAAGTTGCTTAGCGCATATGAACAAAGTTTTCAGCGCACAGGATAACAACACGCGAGTCTAATCAAAGATTACATCTTTGGAGCACTCACCCGCAATAATGCGGGCACCCTTCAGGACACGGGCGTGCGATACTCCTTGCCCGGCGATGGCGCGTCCGTCACAAGCTTCTCGGTGTCCATCCTGCCCCAGTGCACCTTAGCGCGGGCAAGGGCCCGACGGGCACCTTCAATACAGGCGGAGTGCTTGATGACGTCAACCCATGGACAGGTGTCCACCAGCCGCCGCACCAGACCGAAGTAGCTCCCAGGCATGGCTTCCTTGGGCCATAGCCGAACTATAAGGCCCTTCATGGCCTGTTCGGCCGCCTTGTGGAGCTCGACCAGTTGCTTCAGCTGGTCGCTCAGGGGCACCGGATGTCCGGCGTCAGCAAACTGAGACCAGAACACCTTCTCCGTCGAGGTCCCCTCCTCGGCTCTGTAGAATGCGGCAGCATCGGACACGCTGCGGGGCAGATCTATGAACGCTCCTGGAGAGCTCCGAATTTGGGTAAGTAACAGGTAATTCACTTCTACATGCTTGCTTTGCATGAAGAATGCCTTACCCGCCGCTATCTTCTTCACCGCCTCGATTTCCTGGAGGGCCTTTTGGGCTTCGGCCTTAGCGGCTTTGGCACTCTCAAGAGCAGACGCAAGCTCGGACTCTCGAGTCTTCGAGTCACGCTCCAAATCCTCGTGTTTTTCTACGAGAGCCTGGAGCTCTTGCTGAACCTCCGCCACCCGCGCCTCCTGCTTCTCTCGCTCTGTGCGTTCCGCGACCGCATTGCACTCGGCCGCGGACACCGCCTCTTTTAGGGTTGCCACCTCGTTTGTGGCCCCTGCAATACCCACGTTATTCCTGTCATTTTTTGCAACCAAATCCTTTTTTTATAAGGTACAACTTTAATAAGGTGTCACTTACCTTCCTTGTCCTCGAGCTGCTTCTTGGCACGGCCGAGCTCTCTCTCGGACCGCTAGAGGCTCTTCTTTAAGGCATTAACCTCCGCAGTAAGTGCGGCAGAGGTCAGCAGCGCAGCCTGCATTCCCATATTGACATATTTGTGTTAGACTCCTGCGTATATCTTTTTAGATCCTCAGCTCGCCTTTTCTTTCCGAACACCGAACTAAGCATCAGGGGCTACTGTCTATGCGGTACTACTTTACATATCTTAAAAAAAATCCTTACCTCAAAGCCTGTTAAAAGGCTGCTGCAGGCTTCGGTCAGCCCGCTCTTGGCGGACTGAACTTTCTGAATCACCGCACTCATGACGGTGCGGTGTTCCTCGTCGATGGAAGCACCGTTGAGCGCTTCCAGCAAGTTATCCGGCGCCTCCGGTTGGACGGAGGTCACCGGCGTCGCCGTCTTGCCCTTCTTACAAAGGGGCCGCCCGCCGGACTCCGGAACCACCAAAGGTTCCGGCACGGAGTCCGGCCCAAGGTCCGGGAGGTTGCCCTGCGGCACCTCCGGGGTCTCCTCCTCCTGGCCGGTCCCCTTCTGGGACCCCACCTCGGCGTCGTCAGCGTCACGAGGGGAGGAGGCAGTCGGAAGTGAAGTGCTATTCACATCCGACAAACCCAAGGACCCGCTCGACGAAGCGGGGAGATCATCCTTGGGCGGAGTACAGGGTTGTATGC
Source organism: Triticum timopheevii (assembly GCA_963921465.1). NCBI lineage: Eukaryota > Viridiplantae > Streptophyta > Magnoliopsida > Poales > Poaceae > Triticum > Triticum timopheevii. Next base: position 638,065,187 of record OY997270.1, read on the forward strand.
GGCGTTAGAAGATGCAATGCAACAAAAAGAAAAATTATGAGTTATTCAGGGGTCCGGACACTTACGATCTCACCAGGGGCTTGGCCCTTAAGGGCCACTCCTCGTCGCCGTCGTCGGTGTTGGTGGAACAGTCCGGGGGAAGGGTCCTTCCCTTCTTGGACCCTTCGGCCTCCCCCGTTGGGGAGGCCTTCCTCTTCTTCTCTCCCCCCGCTGGGTGAGAGGCCTCTATCTTCTCCTCCTCGTCCTCGTGGGAGGAGTCCGCCTCGGAGTCATCGGACGATGAATCTGATAACACCTAACGCCGGGAACTCCTCCGGGTTCCCGTGGCCTTCTTCTTGGCCTTCTTCTCCGGCACCACGTATGGCACCGGGACCAGCAGCCCTGTCAAACGGGCATCTGATGGGTCTTCTGGAAGGGGAGCCGGACAGTTAACCTGTCCGGACGTCTTCTGCCAGGACTGTTAAAGGTATTGGGAGTTTAGATCCCGCATAGAGTCAAACTATGAAAAGAAAGTGTCCCATAAAGGATAACTTAGCTTACCTCGCCAGCCAGACGCTGCGAGCTGAATCCGCGATCTTCGGTAGCAGATGCAGGAGCCTCGGCACCCTTGAACAGCACCCTCCATGCCTCTTCGTACGTAGTGTCAAAGAGCCTACTCAAGGTCTGGTGCTGTGCCGGATCGAACTCCCACAGGTTGAAATCCCGCTGTTGGCACGGGAGAATCCGGCGGACGAGCATGACCTAGACCACGTTGATAAGCTTGAGCTTCTTGTTCACCAAGGTTTGGAGACAGGATTGGAGTCCGGTTAGCTCTTCCGAATCGCCCCACGGCAGGCCCTTCTCTTTCCAGGAGGTGAGCCGCGTGGGGATGCCAGATCTGAATTCGGGGGCCGCTACCCATTCAGGGTTACGCGGCTCGGTGATGTAGAACCACCCCGATTGCCACCCTTTGATGGTTTCCATGAAGGCGCCCTCGAGCCAGGTGACGTTGGGCATCTTGCCCACCATGGCGCCTCCGCAGTCCGCTTGGCTACCCTTCACAACCTTCGGCTTGACATTGAAGGTCTTTAGCCACAAGCCGAAGTGGGGCTGGATGCAGAGGAAGGCCTCGCACACGACGATGAACGCCGAGATGTTGAGGATAAAATTCGGGGCCAGATCATGGAAATCCAGGCCGTAGTAGAACATGAGCCCCCGGACAAAGGGGTGAAGTGGGAAGCCCAGTCCACGGAGGAAATGGGGAAGGAATACCACCCTCTCATGGGGCCCGGGGGTGGGGACGAGCTGCCCCTCGTCGGGGAGCCGGTGCACGATATCGCTGGACAAATATCCGGCCTTGCGCAGCTTCTTGATGTGCCCCTCCGTGACCGAGGAGGCCATCCACTTGCCTCCCGCTCCGGACATGCTTGGAGAAGGTTGAGGTGAGATGTGCGGACTTGGGCGTTGGAGCTCGAGTGCGCGGAGATGGATAAGCTAAGGTGGAAGAAGGCGTAGGTGAAAAAGGTGGATCCTTATCCCTTTATATATGGGCGGACGAAACTGCGCGCCCCCACCAGCCCGGTAAAACTCGCTTATCTCCCAAGCGCCACAATCAATGGCGCGGTTGGGTTACCCACGTCCGTATTGATGAGAATCCCGGAATAAGGGGACACGATCTCTGCTTCAACAAGACGTGCCAAGGAAACCGCTTCGCTAAACGCGCTGAGGTGGAATAATAGAAACAATTCGAGTAAAGGCTTGGCCATGGCATGACGTCATGCCACGAAATACGTCAGCAGATTGAACCTGTGTAAATATTATTCTCTCTACGGTGGTATGCGGAATTTATTTTGCAGAGCCGTACACTATCCTTGTGTTCGAAATCTTCTATGAATTATTCGGAGGAGGAACCCGCCTTGCAATGCCGAAGACAATATGCGCGCCGGACTCGTCGTCATTGAAGCCAGGTTCAGGGGCTACTGAGGGAGTCCTGGACTAGGGGGTGTCCGGATAGCCGAACTATCATCATTGGCCGGACTCCAAGACTATGAAGATACAAGATTGAAGACTTCGTCCCGTGTCCGGATGGGACTTTCCTTGGCGTTGAAGGAAAGCTTGGCGATACGGATATGTAGATCTCCTACCATTATAACCGACTCTGTGTAACCCTAGCCCTCTCCGGTGTCTATATAAACCGGAGGGTTTTAGTCCGTAGGACACATAACAATCATACCATAGGCTAGCTTCTAGGGTTTAGCCTCCTTGATCTCGTGGTAGATCTATTCTTGTACTACCCATATCATCAATATCAATCAAGCAGGAGTAGGGTTTTACCTCCATCGAGAGGGCCGACCCTGGGTAAAAATATCGTGTCCCTTGTCTCCTGTTACCATCCTCCTAGACGCACAGTTCGGGACCCCCTACCCGAGATCCGCTGGTTTTGACACCGACAGGAGGTATTTAGCGCAACGAACCAGGCAATCAGACTATACAGCTTTATCACCCTCGCTTAGCCATAGGAGTTTGACAATAAAATTTAGGCGCAGCCCCTAGTATTCTGAACTTGGGATGCTGTAAACACCTTATCGGATAAAAACCGATTCATCGCATAATGCAGTAAAAATCGCTAACGATTTGTAACCTCTCCAACAGCTGACCGGCTCACGCCGCATCATGACAGTGAGTTTTCGAATTTCTCTACTGAGGTGCTCATCCGGATGAACCAGGACACAATCACAGTACTTCTCCCTTAACTACCCTAGCCGATATAGCGGAGCGTAAGGTAGCAAGCACAGGAGCCGAGCAACCCAACTATTGACTAAAGACAAGATTCGCAGCCGATGCATATAATGATATAAGTTTGGGGTGCCGAACTACACTGTAAAAAGGTGTTCGGACTTTGTTGCCATATTATAGAGCGTAATGCAGCCCCTGGCGAATTAAGGCATACCAGAGTGTATGGATACAATTAACAAGAATATCCAAAAAGGAAAAATTAAGCAATAGTCTAATGCCGCAGAAACTGGGCCACAAACTATTTTCCATTGTAGTTTTATTAATGCGTCAAAGCTTATTTTGTACAAATAGTGCAATAAGCAAAAGGGCTATTTAACATGCCACGACCAAGGGAGAGCTGCGTGCAGGTCCTTAAAGCAGGCATAACGATCATTTAAAGAGACCACCGGGAAATTCCCTTGTACGTCAAAGCTTCTTGCCGTCTTGGTGTATCCGTCCCTTGATAGGTCAGATAATCAGGTCATCAGGAAAGGCCTGGGGAGAAAAAGAAACCTGGAAAGAAAAAGAAAAAGTGAAAGTATGTGGGTCTAGGAGCGATTAAGCCGTATTATGGACCACGATCTAGCTTTGCCTCCGTCCATGCCCATGGTATTTTGAGTGCGTAGTTATGTACGCGCGGTACGAATGCTGCTGCTTGGTCGGGACTGGGACGGAGGCCAAATTGCTAGTCGAGCTCTTGACGAGCTGGACTGTCCTGCTACAGAGTAGTTCGGACTCGCTTGACAGTGTCCAGGAGCTTGGCCGCTGAATTAAGGTTCTGCCTGAAAAGGCCGCTCTGTACTTCTGCTGCGAGGGCAACGGTGTTCTCCTCGGTACAAAGGGAGCGTTCCGTGTTTCCATTGATTGTTATGACACCGCGTGGTCCGGGCATCTTGAGCTTGAGATAAGCGTAGTGTGGTACCGCATTGAATCAAGCGAATGCAATTCGTCCGAGCCGTGCGTGATAGCCGCTGCGGAAGGGGACGATATTGAAGATCAATTCTTCGCTTCGGAAATTGTCCGGGGATCCGAAGACCACTTCCAGTGTGATTGAGCCCGTATAGCAGGCCTCTACACCTGGTATGACACCTTTAAAGGTGGTTTTGGTGGGCTTGATCCTTGAGGGATCGATACCAATTTTGCGCACTGTATCCTGATAGAGCAGGTTCAGGCTGCTGCCACCGTCCATGAGGACTCGCATAAGGTGGAATCCATCAATGATTGGGTCGAGCACCAGTGCAGCTTCACCGCGATGACGGATACTGGTTGGATGGTCCCTATGATCAAAGGTGATCGGGCAGGACGACCATGGGTTGAACTTTGGGGCGACTGGCTCCATCGCGTAGATGTCCCTCAGCACGCGCTTGCGCTCCCTCTTGGGGATATGGGTAGCGTATATCATGTTCACCATTTTAACTTGGGGGGGGGGGGGGGGACTTCTTCTGTCCCCATGTGTTCGGTGGCCGGGGCTCCTTGTTATCGTCCTTGCTTTGTGACCCCTTCTCCTTGTTCTCGGCATTTAACTTGCTGACCTGTTTAAAAACCCAACACTCTCTGTTGGTATGATTGGCTGGTTTATCAGGAGTGTCGTGGATTTCACATGGACGATCGAGTATGCGGTCCAAACTGGATTGGCCCGGATTGTTTCTTTTATATGTCTTCTTCCGCTGACCAGACTTAGAGCCACTGAATCCGGCGTTGACCGCCGTGTCTTTGGTGTTGTCACCGTTGCTTCGATGCTTGTGTCTGTTGCGTCGGGGCTTGCCGTTGTTGTTTCTGGCTTCAGAAGTGCCAGGTTCGCTTGCATTGTTATTGCTACGGGCTAGCTAGCTATCCTTGCCCGCGCGGAAGCGGGTCATAAGCGTCGTCAGGGCTGCCATGGACTTCGAATTTTCTTGGCCGAGATGTCGGGCGAGCCATTCATCACGGATGCTGTGCTTAAAGGCCGCTAGGGCTTCGGCATCCGGACAGTCGACGATCTGGTTCTTTTTAGTTATGAACATAGTCCAGAATTTCCTGGCTGACTCTCCGGGCTGTTGAACTATGTGACTTAAGTCATCAGCATTTGAAGGTCGGACATATGTACCTTGGAAGTTGTCGAGGAAGGCATCTTCCAAGTCTTCCCAGCTGCCAATGGGGTTTTCAGGCAGACTGTTCTACTAGTTCCGAGCTGGTCCCTTGAGTTTTAGCGGGAGGTATTTGATGGCATGAAGATCATCACCGTGGGCCATATGAATATGGAGAAGGAAATCCTCAATCCACACTGCGGGGTTTGTTGTCCCATCATATGATTCGATGTTCACGGGTTTAAACCCTTCTGGGAATTCATGTTCCATTACTTCATCAGTGAAGCAAAGGAGGTGTGCGGCGCCTCTATTCCAGGCCAAGTCGTGATGTAGCTCGGATGGAGTTCATCTATGGTCTTTGGTCCGAGCATGGTTATGTTTGTCACGTCTGGCCGAATGGCCATCATCACGCATTGGGGCACGCCTCCGTGATCCATAGATCGATCTTGTCTGGCCTGCTCTTTTTTCTAGGTCATGCCACAGGTCATGTGTGTATTCCCGAGCTGTTGTATTTCTGTTTTTACGGCGAGGTAGTGCTGGCTGGTGTTCGGCTCGTGTTGCCGCTTTGTCCCGACTACGTGGTGGTCGATCGGCCGCATTATGCACTGGTAGGACAGGCTCCAGCACCTCGTCATCGAATTGGGGTAACAATTTGCGCTTCGGGTAGCTTTTGGTTGGGCGCTCGAGGCCATATTCCTCGGCTTCCAGGACATCAGTCCATCTGTCATTGAGTAGATCTCGATCATCTTGAAGCTATTGCTGCTTCTTTTTCAGGATCCTTGCAGTGGCTATTAGCTGGCGCTTAAAGCGCTCCTGTTCGACGGGCTCCTCGGGCACAATAAAGTCTTTGTCGCCAAGGCTCACCTTGTCCTCGGAGAGTGGAAGGTAGTTTCTATCCTCCGAGTCTTCATTCGTGGCCTGTTCGTCAGGGCTATCTCGCCCATCTTCCCGTTCGTCCTGTTTGGAGGTTGGCTCAAAGGGGTCTTCATTGTCTTCGGCATCATCCGGAGTATTGTTTTCTCCTGTGACGGTATTGCTGTTTTTACTACGGCGTGGCTTAGAGCGGCACCGCTGACGCCAACGCATTGGCTGTATCTCAGGAGGCTTATCCTCGACCGGATTTTCATTGTCGCTGTTGTTCTCTTTGGGTGTATCCACCATGTATACATCATACGAGGAGGTGGCTGTCCAACGCCCTGTAAGCGGTGGTTTTTGTGCCTGCTCCTCTCCGGCATCATCGTCCATACCGTCGATGTCTTCGGAGTCGTAGTCGAGCATGTCGGTTAAGTCCTCGACAATGGCTATGTAGTGGGTGGTGGGTGGGAAGCAAAATTCCCCGTCATCAGCTTCCAACTCAAGCCGGATATAGTTAGGCTGAGAGTCTCCTAACAAGGAGACGGTTTTTAGTGAGTTTAGCACATCGCCTAAAGGTGAGTGCCGGAAGATGTCCGCGGAGCTGAGCTCGATGATCGGCACCTGATCAGGTTCGATGAGCGCAGATGCACACGATTCGGAACTTATGGCCGGAGACGAATCCGAGGTTCCGATGACATAGGCCCCGCTCGAGGTTGGACCCGTGTGCGGCTCCAGCGCCGCTGAGTCTGCGGCTTCTGTGGCGGGGTTAAGCATCCCGTCCTCGGATGGCGCAATCTTCTCCGGATCTAGGGCCAGAGCGGTTATAGGCGCTATCTCCTGAGCATGATCCGTTGATAGATTTAGGTCATGTTCATCGTGGTGGCAGGGAGCTGTCGTCATGGGCTCAAATCCGTCGAAGATCAAGTCTCCGCGGATATTGGCCACTTAATTCAAGCTTCCAAAACTGACCCGGTGGCCAGGGCATAGTTGTCGATCTGCTCTAGATGGCCAAAGCGAGTTGGCCCGTAGTGCGAAGCCACCGAATACGAAGATCTGTCCGGGGAGGAAAATCTCCCCCTAGACTGCGTTGTTGTGGATGATTGATGGAGCCATTAAGCCTTTTGATGACGATGCAGTGCACCTCTCAATGAAAGCACCAATGTCGGTGTCAAAACCGGTGGATCTCGGGTAGGGGGTCCCAAACTGTGCGTCTAAGGCTGATGGTAACAGGAGGTGGGTGACACGATGTTTACCCAAGTTCGGGCCCTCTCTATGGAGGTAATACCCTACTTCCTGCTTGATTGATCTTGATGAATATGAGTATTACAAGAGTGGATCTACCACGAGATCGTAATGGCTAAATCGTAGAAGTCTAGCCTATGTGATTATGATTGCCTCTACGGACTAAACCTTCCAGTTTATATAGACACCGGAGGGGACTAGGGTTATACAAAGTCGGTTACAGAGAAAGGAATCTACATATCCGAATCACCAAGCTTGCCATCCACGCAAAGGAGAGTCCCATCCGGACACGAGAAGAAGTCTTCTGTCTTGTATCTTCATAGCCCAACAGTCCGGCCCATGTTAATAGTCCGGCCGTCCGAGGACCCCTTAATCCAGGACTCCCTCACTTGGGACATAAAATTTCTGAATGAGGTATTGAAGTGGATAAAGCCAAGGTTGATGCAATTGAGAAAATGCACGTGTCCTAAAGATATTAAAGGTATTTGATGTTTCCTTGGTTATGCTGGTTTCTGTAGAAGGTTTATTAAAGACTTCTCTAAATTTTTTAGGCCTCTTACTAATCTCTTGCAAAAAGATGTTCCATTTGTTTTTGATGATTATTGTGTAGAAGCCTTTGAAACACTTAAGAAAGCCTTAACTTCTGCACCTATTATTCAACCACCTGATTGGAACTTACCTTTTGAGATTATGTGTGATGCTAGTGATTATGCTGTTGGTGTTGTTCTAGGACAAAGAGTCAATAAGAAATTAAATGTTATCTATTATACTAGTAAAACTCTAGAAACTACCCAAAGAAATTATGCTACTACTGAGAAAGAATTTTTAGCAGTTGTGTTTGCTTGTGATAAATTCAGATCTTACATTGTTGATTCTAAAGTGATTGTTCACAACGATCATGTTGCTATTAAATACCTGATGGAAAAGAAAGATGCTAAACCTAGACTCATTAGGTGGGTTCTTTTGCTACAATAATTTGATTTGCATATCACTGATAGGAAGGGAGCTGAGAATCTCGTAGCTGATAACTTGTCTAGGTTAGAAAATATTCTTGATGACCCACTACCTATTGATGATAGCTTTCTTGATGAACAACTAGCTGTAATAAATGCCTCTCATAACACTCATTGGTATGCAGACTATGCTAATTATATTGTTGCTAAATTTATACCACCTAGATTCACATACCAACAAAAGAAAAAAATCTTCTATGATTTAAGACATTACTTTTTGGATGACCCACATATTTATAAAGAAGGGATAGATGGTATTATTAGACGTTGTATACCTGAGCATGACCATGAACAAATCTTACAGAAATCTCACTCCAAAGCCTATGGAGGACATCATGCAGGAGATAGAAGTGCACACAAGGTATTACAGTCTGGTTTTTATTGGCCTACTCTCTTCAAGGATGCTCGTAAGTTTGTTTCCTCTTGTGATGAATGTCATAGAATCAGTAAAATTAGTAGACGTCAGAAATACCTATGAATTATTCACTTGTTATTGAACCATTTGATGTTTGTGGCTTTGATTATATGGTACCTTTTCCATCCTATAATGGGTATACACATATTTTGGTTGCTGTTGATTATGTCACTAAGTGGGTAGAAGCTATTCCAACTAGTAGTGCTGATCGTAACATCTCTATTAAAATGCTTAAAGAAGTTATTTTCCCAAGGTTTGGGGTCTCTAGATATTTAATGACTGATGGTGGTTCACATTTGTTCATGGATCTTTCCGAAAACTGCTTGCCAAATATGATGTTAACCATAGAATTGCATCCCCTTATCACCCTCAATCTACTGGACAAGTTGAACTTAGCAATAGATAAATAAAATTAATATTGCAAAAGACTATCAATAGGCCTCAAAATAATTGGTCTAATAAATTAGATGATGCACTTTGGGCTTATAGAACAACTTATAAAAATCCTATGGGTATGTCTCCATATAAAATGGTTTATGGAAAAGCTTGTCATTTGCCTCTTGAGTTGTGACATAAAGCATATTGGGCAGTTAAAGAACTCAATTATGACTTCAAACTTTCCGGTGAAAAGAGGTCATTTCATATTATCACACTAGATGAATGGAAAACCTAAGCCTATGAAAATGCCAAATTATTCAAAGAAAAGTTATAAGATGGCATGAAAAAAGAATACAAAAGCGGGAATTCAAAGTGGGTGAGTATGCTCTATTGTACAATTCTCGTTTTAGACTTTCTGCAGGAAAACTTCTCTCCAAGTGGGAAGGGCCATATACCATTGAAGAAGTTTATCTCTCTGGAGCTATTAAGATCAATAATGCCGAAGACACCAATCCAGAGGTGGTCAATGGAGAAAGAATTAAGCACTATATCTTAGGTACACCTATTAATGTTGAAACTAACATTGTTCAAACCATGACACCGGAGGAATACATAAAAGAGACCTTCCAGAACACTCCAGAACCCTGAAAAGGAAGAGGTACGTGATACTATAAGTAATCCGACTCGAAAAATTCCACAAAAATACTTTCTGTCAGTTTTATAATATTAGAAGAAATAAAAATAAATAAGAAACACCCGAGAAGGCAACCGAGGTGCCCACTAGGCACCAGGGCGCGCCTGGCACACCTGGTGGGTAGTGGGCCCCTCGAGCACCTTCTCGACTCCGTTTTCCTATGGTATACTTGTTTCCCAAGATAAAAATTCTCTATATATACTCCTGGACGATTTGACCACCACATCGCGGAGAAATCCTCTGTTCTTGTTTTGTGTTGTTTTTCTGTCACATCTGGATCGCCATGGCTTCACCAAGCTCCTCCAAGGACACGTTCTTCGAGAAGGTCATCAACCCCTACTTACTGGAGGTGATGAAGCACCCTCACGCCATTGAGATGCGTGAGGGGGTGCTCCACATGTGGGATGTTCAAGGGCCCAAGAAGGCGGGAAGCATGGAGGCCAGGCTCAAGGCGGTGGAATAGGAGATTTTCAAGTGCCAAGGGATGGTGGAGCGTGGACTTAGTGCCAACAACCCCATGATCACGGAATTCACCCGTGATCACAAGGTGGATGGCCAGTCTATGAAGGACATCATATTCCACTTCAATGAACAAATCAATTATCTTCAAGGCCAAATCTATGACCTCGAAAATCAAAATTAATTTTAACTATGAGTCAAGGTTCAAAAGTATGAGTTTAGCTGCAAGTTTCAAGACTCGGGAGACTTGCTCATCCTCTTATGATGGTGAAGCTATGCCATGGAAGCCGGAAGACAAGCCTACCACTTCCTCATCACCATCACCAAAGGATACTTGAGTACACGGGTATGGGCACTCCCCTTGGCTTTCACCAAGCTTGGGGGAGATGCCCCGGTATCGTATCACCATCACTTTTATTATCATTACTATTTTAGTTCAATTCTTAGTTATTTCATGATTTAGTTGAATAAAAAGTTTAGTATGATCTATTCTCCAAGTGCTAGTTTCATGATCTATCTATCTATGTAATCAAGTTGACATTTATATAGTAAAGTTTAATTTGAGTTTTTGCTTCTTTTATGTTTCAATCAAAATAAAGAAAATAATGAAAAAATAACCATATGCTAATCTTATGGAAAGTAATGACATTACATATGGAAAAGTATAAGTGGTAAATTTTATTGAAGGTTGCAAACATAGCATTGGTCAATGATGCAATTCATGAAAGAATTAATAAGGGAAGAGAAGATTCACATGCAAATACACTATCTTGGACATCCTTTATGATTGTGAGCCCCCATTAAGTATTTTATGCCAAATTGTTGAGTTGGACAAGGATGACAACGTAATGATTTATGTTTGTTCATATTCACATAGAAGTTATATTTTCATAAATCTTCCAACATGTGGTGCTTGCCCAATATCTTTGCTAGCCAAAAATCTGCACCAAGTAGAGATACTACTTGTGCATCCAAAAACCTTAAACCCACTTTCATGTTATGAGAATCCACCATACCTACCTATGGATTCAATAATATCCTTCAAGTAAGTTGTCATCGGTGCATAAGGAAATAAAATTGCTTCTAAATATGTTCGATCTTTTATTGTAAGGGAAAATAAGTGTTGTACGAACTTGTGATGGCAAAGTAATAAAAATGACAGACTGCATAATAAAGTTTGCTATCATAAGGGGCAATATAACATGGCGTTCTTTTGCATTAAGAGATTGTGCATCCAAAAAGAAAAAGCGCATGACAACCTCTGCTTCCCTCTGCGAAGGGCCTATCCTTTACTTTTATGTATTTAATTTTTATGCAAAGAGTCAATAGTATTCTCTCCTATTCCTTCTTATTTTTCTCTTTCACAAGCATCATGTGGTGGTGAAAGATGTAGGCACATATATCCAGTTGGATATGAGTGATCATGAGTTATTATTGTTGACATCAGCCTTGAAGTGAATAAGTTGGGAGGTGAAACTATAAGCCCCTATCTTTCTATGTGTCTGGATGAAACTTTTGCTCCATATATATGAGGTGAGTAGTGTTAGCAATCATAGAAGACTAAATGATGGTTGAGTATGTGGACTTGCCAAAAAGGCTCCGACATGAGACCCTCCCTGAAAATATGATGAACTGCCATTGTATTGTTGACTAAGAACATAGTTTGTTAGCTTTCAAGAAAGTTTATTCTTTATAATTTGATGTTGTGGTGAATTGTTACTTGACCATGAGAAGTTATATGATAAATTTTATTGCTATTATAATAATGTTACTATGTCCCTATTTTGATTTTATCGACACCTCTCTCTCTAAACATGTGGACATGATTCATGATATCGGCTTTCGCTTGAGGACAAGCGAGGTCTAAGCATGGGGGAGTTGATACGCCCATTTTGCATCATGTTTTTCTACTGTTATCTACTCCAAGGCCATCATGCAAGTGGTTGTCTTGGCTTGCCTGGGAATGATGAAGTCATCGGGAAGAAGTGTGGGAGACTCAAATCGCCAGAAAAGTTTCCCTCTCAAAGGGGATGATTGAAGGCAAGGAAAAAATGGTCATTTTTAGTATGTGACAACATAGTGAAAATGACACCAATAGAACGGCTTCGACGAGACGAGAACGCGGGCTTTAGAATCATATGATTCGGAGTTACGATTGAAGAGATATAGTGAGTTGAATGCTAGGGACTAGTCTGTAAAAAATATATTCACAAATGAGTCCCTGGCTGATTAAACAGAAAACACGCTTCAGCAGAATATGCTTTCTGCATTCTCAAAGTGCATTTCAGACCGAAGCTATAGAGAAATACGCTTTCCCAGAGGGAAAACACATTTAACAGAGTGTCCTCCCACTTATCCAGCTGGACCCGGGCCTTATTAGGTTGACACGTGGGGCCCGCGCTCTCATGCCATCCTGTTTAGTTAGTCATCATATCATTGAAATATGTCATGCTATGCTATCCAGTTTAGATAGACATCATATATGTGAAATTATGGCATGCTATCCTTTTTAGTTAAACAATATACGTGTCAACTATTTCATGCCCTCTTTTTTCCACACTGTCTATTGCATCTGTCTCTCATACAATGTCTGTACATTCAACTATGTTTCCTGTTTACCAGCCAATTGAATTGGAGCGGGTGATTGCAGTATCTAGCGGAGTACAAACACAATCTTCAAATGAAACAGTGCTACCTCTTGGTGGAGATAGCACCCCGGTTGTACATGCATGAGAACCAGCCCTACCACACATAACCCAGACTCTCACAGATTGTACCCCTATTGCGATGGACAGAGAGCTAGTTTCACCCAATCTAACCCCAACCCCAGTAGATAGTAACCCAGTTCCTGTTGACACTGCACCATCTCCACCCCAGAGCTCCCAAACAAGAGCAGTTAGTAAGGCAGCTCTAGTGCCCAAAGCGCTAGTACTACCACGACAAACCCCAACTCCACCAGTTAGTACACATATTCCTGTGGAGGAAGCAGAACCAGCCATTCGTAGTTTAGCATCTATTGCATTTGATGTTGTTAAATCCTATGTGCGTATCTTCCCATCATGGAAATATTATACTAAAGATGAAGGAAAATGCCAGTTGCAGGTGTTTGTCCAGGAGTTACGTGTAAGTAATGTTATTCATGGCAATTACTTTCCTTTGTCCCATACATTCTACCTCCATGATGGTTATAATACATCAAATTTTCCCATTTTTCTCTATAGAGAAGGACCGATTTGGAAACACAGGATGAGGTAAACTGTGCTAATACCTCTTCTATCTTCAAGAATGCTTAGTGGCAGTACCTGAATTACCAGAAGAAAACGTACTTCAGTGGCAAAGAAACTCATCAAATTCCCTTATGTTCTCCTGAGACACATTTTACTGGACGATGATTGTGAACGTCTTGTTCTGTACTGGTCCGAACCAAGAATGTGGTAAGGTCTATGAGCTCATCTTTTATTTTTAAGTACTATATGCCTGCGTCTTAATGTACTCTGTTCATGTAGAACAAGTGCTTAAACCTGAATAACAACTGTTCTCATTTAAGATTCCATTGCTATCGTGCATACTGCTTTGCTCTTTTATCACTATGTTTACTCATACAAACTTATTTTTAAATTGAAGGATCCAATCAAAACTCCAATGGCACAACAAGTATGTTTACGCATGTTTCTTTAACAAGTTTGCTCTTATAAATAGCTCTGTTGATTTCAATTTCAATTATGTATACAGTTGACTTCTCATATCATGCATATTACTCGCATCACAACAGAGCCAATAGTGTTGTTGTACATACAGACCCGTGGTACCCATCTGAAATCTTGTTGTGCCGTGTAGTTACCCACACTTTGTATTCTTTTAGTGCTGCTTTGTCTTGAACTGATATGATTTGAACCGTGTCTCTATTTTGATTTGGCAAGACAATGCAGTGACCATAAGACATAAATATATGTTTGTTTGATGCTTTTATTATGTACTACTTGGCAATAGAAGACTTGATAGTTTAATCCTGTCCACCTTACTAATGAAATGGTTCACCGAAATGAGTTTCATATACTAGTACATGCTAAACCTGTTATGTGTCTTCTTGTTTCTTCTTTTGGAATGCTGATAGAATATTGGGGAAGAGTGCCTTATTAAGCAATGGTAAAGGAAGTAATGCAGATAAGGTTCAAGATAGTGAGACATCCTTGTTGTTCTCCAACAAAGCTGATAAAACAGCTCAGGAAAACTATCTTGAAGACAGTGAGACAACCCCAAAGTCCTGTCTTGGTTTAGTGTTCGAGTTACTGGCCTACCGCTGGCACAAGCTATTCAAACTCACTATTTGAATCAGTTTGGTTTCCCGAGTCTTAACTACAAGCTGAAAGACATCGATCAGCTGTGCTGCGACAAGAAGCCGAAGGACTGCGGAAATCCCTGGAGCATTCAAATGTATACTTTCTGGTGCAACAGCAAGTGTTGGAGGATTTTAGCGCCAAACAGGACAAAGCTAATAAGCTTGCTAAGCTTATTGCCAGCATGGTGGATACCCAGGATAACATTTCTTGAGATCTTCTGGAGTTGTTTCAGTTATGGACTTGTTTTGCACTGCATTTGGCTGCATAGCGTTAGTTGCTTGCTTACTTATTTGCACTGCCGGGCAATTTAGATGGCCATTGTATATAATATGCTGCTTTGTTCCCTATATTTGCACTGGTGGTGAACTTTGACACCCAGTGGATGTAATATGTGTAATAGCCGTAATAGCATAGCGTTAGTTGCTTGCTTACTTATTTCCTTATTGTCTTGTTTAGTTGTTTTCTTTTAGTCAGTGCAATTCTTTTTCCACGTTTTTCTGGTGGCCATAATAACCTATTTTTATAACTAGGCCACAATACCATGGCAACACACAGACTGTTGTAACCATGGTCCTGCTACCTGTTGTAGTGACCATGGCCCTCCATGGGCTGTACGATCCATGGGTCTTCTACGAGTCGTAGGATCCATGGGCTTTCTACGGGTCGTAAGATCAATGGGCCTTCTACGGGCCGTAGGATCCATGGGCCTTCTACGAGCCGTACGATCTATGGGACTTCTACGGGCCATCTAATCTATGGGCCTTGTACGGGCCGTATAATCGTTTCGCCAAACATGGACCATACTATTCGTGGACCAATAACGGTCCGCAAAATGGGCCGTAAATGGGCCGTTAATAGGCCGTATTTGATGACGCTATGAAAACGGCCCAATGGATTAACGGGCCACAAACGGGCCGACTGCAACCACAAGCTGAATTTGGCCCACAAGCAGAAAAGTCCAGTAACGGGTCGTAAGTAACCGAATGCTGGAAATGAGCCCAAGAATAAATGGGCCCTGAGAAGGCTGAAAGGTAACACAGGCTGGAAACGGCCCAATGGAATAATGGGCCATTAATGGGTATAAAGTGATACACTGGTCATTACGGGTCGGTTTCACCATGGGCCGTTAATGGGCCAAGAATTACAAAGGGACTCATATGGGCCGAAAGACGTCATGGGCCATACATGGGCCGGAAGTTACAATGGGCTGGAATCATATTGGACAGCCCAGATGATGCTACTGGGCCAAATTCCGGTAGTCCGTAACGCCCGTGAGTTAGCGGGCTGTAAATGGGCTATATGCGAACAGGCCGTTATCAGGCTTTCCATGGGACGGCCCGCTACTTTTGACCAAGTCAAATGGGCCGGCCTTTTCACTGGAATGGACCTCTGTTGGGTCGTGCCATGTGTCGATGTATCATAGGCGCCTTCGGTCCAATGAGTGGATGACATCTAGCCCAACGGTGAGCCGACACGTGGTTCCTCCGGCCAATGAGAAATTTACACGTGGAAAATCCCCATTGGTCATGACTATTAACGGGTTATGGGATCCAAAATCGGACCCGATAGCTTAATGGCGACCCGTTACGGTGGATGCCACGTGTCGGTCACCCTTTACGAAAGCACTTCCATGACGCGCGATTTATCGTCATGGAAGTGGACACTTCCGTGATGATAATTTTGGTAATGTCATGGAACACTTCTACGACAGCACATGTATGACTATCTTAATTTTTTCATAAAATCGTCATCGATGTACATGCGTGACAGAAAACGTGACCTACTGTGACAAACACGTATCATCACGGAAGTGTATTTTTTTGTAGTGAGTATATGCTGCCGGGTGGGAGTTGGTTGAGCCAAGTCTGAGCGGATCCCTCGAGCATCAGCAGAAGATGTTTCATGGCCACATTTTCGTTCCCGCCGCCAATCTGAACCGCCACTAAATAATCTTCTAACCAGATTTCTCGCTTCGATTCGCTAGTGAACTTGTTGATTCTTGTTGACAACCGGAAGTTGCTGGGGATGTCTACAGCCCGAATGTATTGGTTGAAGCACTTGGGACCGGAAGGTGCCGATGCACTCGAAGCATCAACCTGGAGGCCTCCCTCAGAGCCCGACCCCTGTCAACAAATTCTAGGTGATAACACATCTCACATTGAACCATGGGTCTCAGCGGTCTTCCGTATGGCGCGGAAGACTCGACCTTCGATCTTCCCCATGCGGATGCCTGTCATCATAGGGATGGCACCCATATGTGACGCCCCGCGGGGGGGGGGGGGGGGGGCATCCGAGTGTGTTCACAATCGTCGTGCCACCGGGGTGGAGTGACCCGGTCATGCCTCCAATCTGCATACCGATCCCTCGAGGGGGGTGGCGTCCGATGCCTCCCTGAACCGAGTGGGCTATGAGCCGACTGAACAGTCTCGACACGCACCGACATGCTATGGATGCGAACTCGGGACTGTGATACCGCCACGTTCTGCGACAATACCGTCGTTAGAAGTGCTTGGATCTGACGGATCCCTTCCCTTGCTGCAGAGCCGGAGGGCTGGATGGAATCGGCAATCCTAGTAACCACCGCCTGGTTTTGTAGTGGGGCGCTAAGCACCTGGTACTTCCAAGGCTGATCACTCAAGAGCAGCCAACGCTAGTGTTGACTCGCATTAGGTTGCTGGCGAGCGCGGTCGTCTAGCTCCTTCTACAGCCGCTCAAGGCAATCAAGCTAGGCCAGAGTGGCCAAGCGCACTGACTCCATGTCCATGGCCTCGGGAGTCATCCCAGTGATGGGAGTGTGCAGGGTCTGCTTGTTCCTCCAATGGAGCTCGTCGCTTTGCTCCCGGGTGAGAGCTTGGGGGACATATGGCTCGTGACTGGGATATCGATCATCTCCTTGAACGTTGTTGCTGCGCCCACGCATAGTGCCCACGTGTCCATCCCGGGGGTCCATGATGCTCCACGTTGTGGGCCATGAGGACTTCAACCATGGACTCGACGCTCTCACACTCGGACTCGTCGGCGGAGTCCTCATGGAGCCCGTTAGAGGGGTCAACGGCGGGCTCATCAGACTCAAGAGCCGCCACATGTCCCACTGCGGCCTGAAGGATAACGACGTGCTTGACTAGTGCTGAAGCCGTGAGTGCCCGGAGCGCTTGCGACGGCGGCCACCGGGAAGGAGAGGAGCCACTTGGTACGGGACCGATTGCTATCGAAGTAGGACTCTGTACGAGGATGCGCGGAAGTGCGCCACGCCACGGATGGGTAGCGACTCCACGTCCACCGGGGCCTCTTGGAGCCACGCTGAGTCATCGACGATCAAGCTGAGCACTTCGAAACGGATCTCGCGGTTGACTAACATGATGATGATGAAATTCCACCTACACCGTAAAATTGCTAGACGCGCAGTACCACAGTGGGCGCCAACTGTTGGGGTTACTATCCTGACAATGAGTACTAGGGGTACGAAAGAGGGGCAGAGCCTAGCTACGGCGTAGGTGTGGCATTCGGTTTTTACGAGTCCAGGCCCCTCTCGGAGGAGGTAATATCCCTACAGCTCGTGCCCCGATGCTTGTTTTCTCTTGGGGTGTGGGACTACATAGAGTGTTTAACCCTTGCCTATGAGGAAGAGGGCAGCTTATATAGAGCACGCCGCAGCCTCTTCACTCCCACATTACAAGGATGATTTAAGAGTCATAACTACGGTAGTTACAAGTCACAACTATGGCAGTTGCAGTGCTTAAAGCCCGACTTGAGACTACTCGTTCGTTGCAGTTCCCATGTCGCCCCTTTGCCTTCCTTGTCCGAGTGATGATGGCTGGGCCGACTGGAGGGAAGACGTCCGAGTGACATTGGTGCGTCCGAGTGGACTTCCTGTCATACGCATCCGAATGCGTTCATGGTCTAGGGACATACCAATAATGGCGTGGGACCCTAGGTGGGCCTTAGATGTCAGGTCCTTAACACTACCTATAGTAGGTGACCCCATCGCGGCATGCATCGCAGAAATAGAGAGCTTTAGCTTGGCGAAGCATGCTTCGAGCTCCAGCTTCCACGCAGTGAGGGCGTCGATCCATCCCATCTGCGCGTCAAGCGCCTTCAGAATGGAGGCGGATTGGGCTCCCACAATGTTGTCCTGTTTGGCGGCACGATTGATTGCATCGGTTTTCATCCCGTAAACGGTAGGCAGTGGTGGAGCTTTGTGGAGAGCAACCTGGGCCATTGCCCCCCCAACCCATGAGAAAGTTAGCAAATATCCCCTAGTATTCAGCCCATATGTCGAGTTAAAATCAGTCTAAAAGCATGTTTCTTGCCCCTCCAGCCCATTTGCCCCTCCATAAATTCAGCCCAAGCTCCGCCACTGAGGTAGGTGCGAAGTTCCGGATCCATGGCCGCAGCAAGAGCTTCATGGGCTTGTTTCCAGCGAGGAGCATCCAACGCTGGCGGCGGCGGAAGGGTCATGGCTGGTCTCTCATACCACGATGTTAGGATCTAGTTCTCTCTATTGTTTTCAGTCGCTCAAGTATAGTAGGCTCTCTACAAGATTGCGAGAAATGGTAAAAGCAAAAAGTGTAAAAGTCGTCGAGTTGTTGCGGTGATCCACCAGATGCCTTCCTTCCCCTTGCACCTTTTCTTAAGTAGTAGCATTGGTCTAGTTGGGGCTCACGTACGTGTGATTTGGATGCACGATCCGAGCTGGATGCTACATGGCGTGTCCCTCTTCCTGATTGGCCCCTGCGGTCCATGTGGCTACCACGGCAGCGTGTTTTGCTGCCATGGCAGCGTTTCCTTGGGTTGGCTGTTTTGCGGCCACGAGAACGTTTTTGGCTGTTCAAAAAAAAAAAAAAAGAGAACGTTTTTGGCTGAAGCTGCAGCGCTGTCAACTGGGGGATGATAGTGTGTCCTGTGCCACGAAAATGCTAGAACAACGGACTGTTATGAGGCTAATATGGGGTATTTCCAACAAACAAAACTTCTCATTTTCAGGGGGGTGGCCCGAGTACCCCAACTAACCTCCAATCACAGACTGCCATGTTGTATTGATCCGTAAAACTCAGTAAAACAGTCCGTTGATCTAGCATTGCTCCCTGTGCCACAACCACCAGTTTTCAACGTTGTCAGCCCTCAGGTCTGAATGTTCCACAACCACCAGTTTTGTGGAAAACATGATTTTCTCATCCGGACCTCACATGTGAACGTGAATGTGCACTCCTCTAGGAATATAAACGTGACGACACACATTCTGGCAGGCATGTCTGGCCGGTCACGTCAGCAGATATTAACATGTGTAGCAGCCAACTGGAACAAGCATGCGCACCTGTAATACTAATTGTTAAGGATTAATTATAATCCTAATAATCCATGCTTAACAACCGCCTTAGATAAGTAACTGTCATTGGTTACCGCCTTTATGGCGTCCTTTGTAAAGGTCGCGTCCGTTCAACGCGTCCCCTCACTTTGTATATATAGCCTTGTTTGTCATCAATAAAGAGACACTGTTCATTCCCATCATTTGCTCCTCTCTCCCTCGTTTACTTTTAACACGTTATCACGCACGCCTCTACCGAGAGCATTAGGCCACGCAAGAAGCAACAAGGAATGAAAGAAGAACAAGAGAAGAGGAACGGCGACGCCATGCTCACCCCAACGGCGAGACCGTGGTGCACGGCCCTGGCGGCGACGCTATCCGGTGCAGAGGACGCGACGGCATTCGGCCTTGATAGTGCTCCTCCCGGCGGTCCAGAGGCATCGCAGGGCGGATCCTCCCGACGCGGATCGCCGCGTCGCGGTTCGCGGCAGCGACCTACGCTGGCAGCCACGGCCACCCCGCAGCATCCAACGCATGGCACGACGACCCCATCGAGCGCGACGGCGGGGCCTTGCGCTCCGGCCGGCAGCGAGGCGCAGCGGCGCGTGGTCGCGGCCTGCAAGAGGATACAACGCAGTTCCTCAGGCGGCCTCCAGCGCATAGCGGCGAACCCGCTCACGCGTTGCAAATCCTCAATCTCCCGTCGGCTGCGGTGGAAACCAAAAGAATCGATTGATTTGTGAAGGCACAGGGCCAATCGGGATAACGACGGCGATTAGAAAAATCCCCACCCTGGAACCGCACAGGAGAAAGAGTGGAGGCAACCTTATCCTTTTGGCAAATTTTCTCTTCGGCCCTCCTATTTTCTAGTATTTGTACATTAATGCCTACAGTACATGTTAGTGTTCAACACACATACTTGGCTGTACTTTACATCTGAGCACATGGGATTTTTGAAATAATTTTTCAGGCCGTAACAACTAAAGAATTGTCCACAGACTTTCTATTTAGATCCTCAGATCTAATTAATACAGAGTTCACTCTGTGTGTTTCCTGTAAAGTGAAGTTTGTTACATGTTCAATCTGTTTGTTTTTCAAGCAATCAATATAACATGTTTAATTTAGTGAACAACCATGTCTGTGTAGTTGAAAATAATTTTCTTGCAAATCTCGACATAAATTGAAGTGTCGTACTTATTACGACTACCTCAAATAATTTTATTTGGGAATCACAAGGTATTGGTGGCATCTACTACACGATTTGCAGATTATCCATCACTACTGTGAGGTCTACGTCTTGCGATTTTGACAAGATGACTACCTTTAATGTGCTCTTCCAAATATTAATGAGACTACCCAAAATTTGTTTGATAATCACAAGGTATTGGTGGCATCTACTGTGAAATTTTGCAGATTATCCAATAGTACTGTGAGGTCTACATCATGTCATCCTGGCATATGACTACCTTCAAAATGATTTTCTTAAATATAAAATAGCATAAGGTAATAGAGATATGAGCATCTACTGACAAAAGTCAGATTATGCACCCTATTACTGCGAGATCTACACCGCGTTCGGTGACTATCTTCAAAGTGTTATCTATATAATTTGCGGTATACACATAAGACCCCGATATCATCAGCTATATTTATAAAGTTTACTCCTCAGAAGCATTTGTTGTTCACTAAAATGGTTTACTCTCACAGTAAATATTATTCATCTGCAATCATGATATGCTGAAACGGTAATCTTGTACTAATTCAAGTCTCACTTTGCTTGAATATATCATAAAAAATTACACAATTTTTTTGCTTACCCTCATGATTACCTTCTATTATATTGGTAAAATACATGGCAATGAAGCCTATGTCACTATTTATAATTACAGCGTCGTCCATCCATCAAGATGGATCCCATAATTTATGACAACAACTGAGTGTCTCAACACTTTTGCAAGGTCCACATCACATTGTGGTTATTCTTTCATAGCGACTAACCAGTGATAAACATGAAAAGTCTACGTGTTTTGGCAGTGACTCTAAAGTCACATATTTTCTCAAGAATGAAGTCCAAGACATTAGCAATGATTTTATCACATGTGTTTTATTGAAGGATACAACCAGGTTCACCAAGGACCACCTTGGCAATGCTTGTTCTCAAACAAATCATTTCATCCATATGTATCTTTTACTCCAAGAAGTAAATTAAATAGTGCATGAGCATTACATGTAACACCTGGTTGAGATTTTCAAATGCACTTTACATTAGGTGGAAGTAATTATTTTAAGATGGGTCATGGACATCAGACATTATATCCATATGTGGCCTTATTGCCACTCTAACCAACATTCAAAAAAATGTCATTGATATTCTCTTAATAGTGAAGTATGTACATATTGCATTTTATATGTCACCAACTTCACTTAGTTCTCAAACTAAGCACATATTGGATGAATATTTATTCACCTCAAATATTTCCCTTAAGAGAAACATGTTGCTATGAGCACATCACGAATGATCAACCCCATTCGTTTTTCAAGACCTCAAGTCTATCGCAACTCATAATTCTGTCATTTAATCAACTTCAAGTTGAGATCTCGTGATCAAATATTTTCACATGCCCTTAATACACTTTACATCCTCTTATGATGGTACTACAATTTTCCATGATGAAGAAACATAGAATTTCTTAAAATCATCAGATTCACCCGACAGGTGATATACTATTATTTGAAATATTTGCTGGTCTGAGAATACTATGCAAGTCAGTGGTCACAAAAATGAGCCACGAGGGATTCAAAGTGTAGGCTAAAGGACAAAATTACCTCTTAATAGGGAATATATCATTTTCAAATGATCATAATGACAACTCTCAAGTTTGTCAAATGTGTGGTTATACAAACATCGTACCTATACCACACCAAATACTAAATATTTGTCTTGATAGACTTAGCCATCCTGGTTTGGGGGTGATTAGAAAATTGTTGACAATTCTGTTGGTCACAACTTAACAAGTTGCAAAATATTCCCCATATCATCAGATTATATGTGCACCACATGTGCCACAGGGGAAACCTATTTTAAGGAACTCTCACCTTAAAAATTCTAAGCAAGCCACTTATTCTTCCTTGAACACATTCAAAAGATATATGTGGATTGCTTAACCATTATCTGGGGTAATTTAGATAACTTATGGTACTCATATACACATTCATAAATTGTTTAAGTATGTTTCTAATCACACACAAACCATGATCTTACCCGATAAATTGCTTAACTTATCAAAGTAGGAGCAAAATTCTCCTGAACAAAGGATAAACCCATTCGAATGGACAATGTCGTTGAACTCATTTCACGAGACTTTTATGATTGCATTCAGTACTCTATGTACATACCCATAATGTTTTAGTTAAATTTATTATCAAAGATAGTCAAATGAATTACATGACCACTTTTAAAGAATTGTAAATTTATCAGCCTCTTGCTGGACACATACGACGTTACACACCGTAAGTATGATCTAAATCATACCAACTGCATATCATACTACTTAAACCCCCTTGTAGTAACTACGTGGAAATCAGCAAAGTATTTCCTATCTGCAATAATTCGGTTACATATCGATATCACCACTCCAGCGTACATCAATGGGCAGTCACAAAAAATTAGGGATCTATTTGAGGAATAACATTTTATCCATCAATCAAAATTATTCATAGCCCGTATGCTGATTGCATCAGCAATAAGGATATTTTCCGGCATTAGGGGGAGATAAGTACCACAAAGAATGCCGAGAAATAAATTATAAATGTTATTGACATTCAATCCTTATATCCACGTACTCAAAGAATCTGAACTATAAGTTTAGAGAATCATATATTTGCAACACATTGCAAATTTGCCACATACATTTACTGATGACAAGGTGTCACTAAATTCTATATTCCTGCAGTAAAGTGTCAGAAAGAGTGGAGGTACCTGATAAACCACTCTTCTCCCCAAATGAGAGCAAGAGGGGGAGAAAGTCTGACAACACGAGATATAACTTCTCATATGCTTCCGCGGAAACAGAGGAAATCAATTCCTCAACCAGTAAATGTAATTCAACATCAAGTTGAAAGACACCTCACTGGATGCTCATCATCCAAAGCCCGGCATAAATGTGCACAAATGTTTTGGTGCCGGGACATCGAAACACCTTGCCTCCATTTGTTGTAGGAAATCACAAGGAGTTAAAAAGGAATAAATATATTATCCACAAACTTCAATGATTCCATCAGAATCATATAAACTAAAGACTACATTTGTCGACATATATTTCTTCTCAAATTGCTAGAACCTTTTGGGCCCTGAACCAAAATCCATGGTAGAGTGCCTCTTGCACTCATATTGGTTCACATAAAAGGAAGCAAGTAATGAAGAATAGCACTCGCTTGCAAACGAGTGGTATTTACCGCAGTAATACCCACTCCTCATAAGTATCTTCCATATGGAATACTAAAAACTTCTCATTCATAGGCAAAGTCAATGAGGTGGTGAGAAAGCAAGGCTTGTAGCAAGAGGGTTCACGCAGAGACCCGACATCGATTATGATGTAACATACCCTCTTGGTATGAGTGGAATTATGTTTCGATACTAAATATCATTGGCAATAAAAATAATAACAATATCCATGCAGTTGATGGATGAAGTGGCTACATACTCATATGAGTCTCTCATTTCGGTAATCTCTATTCAAGCCCCTGAAGGGCTTATACTTCTGAATCCAAAATAAAATCGCAACAATTTTTGTGTAAAACTTCATAAGTCACTCTATGACTTGAAATAATCGGAAATCATATGGTACTACCGACTAAATGAGTTCCTTCTTCAAAAGGATTACTCGAATAATGATGATTATTTACATGTTTAATAAAGGAATCCCAAATTTGATTTCCTTTCATAACCTCAGTGTATATTGATGACCTCATCATCAATGTCTATACAAGACCTAAACATACACATAATCATCTCAAGACGAGAAATTTGGATTCAACCAAATTTAGCTTAAGCTTACAACTTGAGCATTCTCTCAAGAATACATATCAGTCTACATATATCCAAGACATATACGAGAAGTTCAATGTGGATATATCAAACCAATAAAAGACATGTAATATGGTCATAGTACCCCTGATAGGGTACAAATCCATTCAAACCTAGGGGTGATAATGAAGTGATATTAGGACCTGAAGTTCTATCTCACTAATGTCAAAGCACTCATATAATTGCAAAACTACATCAGGCCTGACACTAAATTTGCTATCTTTGTTCAGAGAGCAACCCACAACAAAAGGTATATGGACGATATAAGAAATATTAGCTTATATATCAAGCTCACAATAAAGCTTGGATATTTCCATCAGGAAATACAAGATATGACCATGATATGATATAATGATATTGGCTCTTTCTTTGATCCCAACAATGCCATATCAATGACTGAATTTGCGGGAATAGCCTTCATATGGAAGTCATCTAAATGAGCATTAATGGCTATTTCTAGTTATCAATTTGACATAATTGCTTTATTTAAAAGAATTGCAAAATATGCATGGCTTAGCAGAATGATTAACCACATTCAAAATCATGTGGTTGAGATTCATCAGAATCACATAACTTGATTTATCAAGACGCTACCACTTGTGTTACTCAATACCTAAAGGTTATAGGAAGAGCAATATCATAAAGCACATTGCTCGAAAATTACTTATCCTCAGAAATTATAGAAAGTGAGGAAACAATTTGCGAACAACATACTTTGAAAATCCTACAGATTATTAATAATGTCATGATCATATCAATGGAATTTGTATTACACATTCTCCAGGTTTGCAAAGTTCAGGGGGAGTAATTTCCCAAATCTATAACCTGTTAACAATCATGAGACTGCATATATTGTACTCTTTTTCCCTTCATGAGTTTTTCCCTAATGGTTTCTCATAAAAGGTTTTTAATGAGACAATATAAACACAAGTGTCTATATATGCCATATCATTTTCTCCTTATATTTTTCCTACCGGGTTTTAAAGGAGTTTTCAATGGCATATTAGATTGCACTCTTTTCCCTTATGAGTTTTCTCTCAATGTTTCTAATAATGGTTTTTAACGAGGCAATATCTTCTCAAAGATCATATATCATACTTTCTATTTTCCCTACCGGGGTTTTTAAAGGAAGTACTCAAGATATATTAATTGTTCTCTAAACTTATCGATGAGTTTTCTCCTTCTTCAAAGGTTTTTCTCATATGAGTTATCAAGAGATAATAATCATTATATGTTGCATCATTTTCTCCTTATTTTTCCCATTGGGTTTAAAGGAGTTTCATCAACGTATCTACACTATTTTCCTCATATTTTTTCCACAGGGTTTTTGGAGGAGTATTTCTCAATATGAAGATGATGAACCTCATGGCAATCATACTAAAGGAGTCTTTATCAAGATGGTGCATATAACCGAAGACAAACATAGATTAGGGAGAGTGTTAAGGATTAATTATAATCCTAATAATCCATGCTTAACAACCGCCTTAGATAAGTAACTGTCATTGGTTACCGCCTTTATGGCGTCCTTTGTAAAGGTCGCGTCCGTTCAACGCGTCCCCTCACTTTGTATATATAGCCTTGTTTGTCATCAATAAAGAGACACTGTTCATTCCCATCATTTGCTCCTCTCTCCCTCGTTTACTTTTAACAATAATAATATAACACACCAATGTCTGCCTGTCAACACTAATTGGGTATAAACTATGGTCCAGGCGTACGTGTTGTTCAGCAATTGGTTCAGCAGTTTACGTACGCACTCCTTGTTTCCTGCTTGACCAGCTCCGTGGAAGTAATAATAATAATTAAGGTAAATTAAAAAGGCGGTTTGTCCTCTTCAGGTACGACTTGATAATCCGAAGATGCATGCGTGTTGACGATGCCAGACTACCTACGTTTGTACCAAAATTTCAGCAAAGAAACCGGTCTTACCTGGCTAGATTAAATAAAGTAAGTGTATATATGGATAAATTAGCAGTTGCACTAACTTGTTGCCAACTGCACGTTTGACTTGATGTCACCGGTGGGAAATTAGAAGCACACTTTTTCAAAGGGCAAAGATGCATGCATGCATATATGTTGAACTCTGTTTCGACCAGCTGACTTTGAACATATTTCTCACGGACGGGGCTTGCCTGCTCCCCCAGTCGTGCTCCCATCTATGCTCCCATCGAATCCAACGACGCACAGCCCGCGGCCTCCGTTTCCCCCGAAAGAAAAAACCAGCCCCGTTGCCCCACCTCTCCATCAGTTTTTCTCTAACAAAAAACCAAGAAAATACCAGGCGACCCATAGATTGGCAACACTGATCGATTGGGAGAAATCAGAAGCGCCTCTTCTACATGCTCTTCCGATGTGGAATAGATTAGAAGCCTTGGCCGGAGTTGGCTGGGGAGTTGCGCCACGACGGGTGGAACCTTTATTGCGTAGCGAGATCGGTGTGGTCTTGTGTTCGCAGCGCTGCGCTGGAAGAGAGATGGAAGGGGACGGACATGTACAGGACACAGATGTTGGGGTTTTAGGCGGCCCGACAGTGCAAGGAAGATGGCGGCCAACTTCGACAACTCCGGCAAGCAGTATACCAGCAGCTACGGCGCACGGAGCAGCTTGTGCCACGCGGGTATGACGCAGACGTACGCACGGTGGTCGGACCGGCGGCCTCCCTAACACCTGCGCCGGGGACGAAGACGACGTGCACGCCGTGTTACCTGCTGCGGCGGCGCGAGGGCATAGCAGCGCCAACACCTCCCAGTCCGGTAGAAGCACGACCTCCCTGTTCCCCGTAGTCAAGCAGTCACTGGCGGCTAGTGTGACGATGGTGGTGATCACGAAGACAGAACCGAGGCGGAGGGGCAACTGGCCTGGCTGTATGAACTGCATCGACGTGCTAACTTCTGGGCTGCATGCCGAGACAATCTTCCGTGAACCATCGGATAATAAGCAGGGCTGTCGGGTCCAGGGAGATGAAGCACGAGCCGTCTGGTTCTTGCTTCGTCTTTTTTTTTTCTATTGTTATTGCAGTTTAATTTAGGGGAAACGGATGGAGCGATGGTTGGTTTTTTCGTCTTGAAGAAAACGAAGTCGGCATCATGTGCGCCGTTGGATTTGCTGGGAGCACGGATGGGAGTACGACTCGGGAGCATGCAAGCCCTGTCCATTTCTCACCGCTTCAGCATGCACCATGCAGTGCATGAATCAACCTCAGCATTACGTACGTGTAGGTGTAGGTACATTCGATTCTTGGACAAGATTCTTATCCAAATCTTGAAAGGTTGCTACTCGAGTGGCCAATCTTTGCCTCTTGGGAGGAGACATGCACGGCCACACGTACTACGTACACAAGTTATCATAATCAAACACAGACTGTAGTAACTCTGTAAAAAATGTTTGCCTTCGGGCGAGTGGGATGTGTGCTGGTTGTTGAACTTATGCTCCTGTCATCTTTGATAGTGATGAAACCCAGGGCGGGGTGACTTGTAAGAAAAAGGAAAAGATCATTGTAACATGTTTAGGTTTCTTTTTTTTTTCTGCGACGTCGTTGTAACATTTTTAGTTAACATGCGTTCGGTGGAACCCAACCCAACCAACGACCTGACCATGTCCTTCATCGACTTGTCCCGATTTCAACAAGAGTCGTTTGATCGATGACACACATGGGAACATTCGGGTCTTGGACCAGAACGACACTGGAAAGAGTCGTTTCCTAGTAATTTTTCTGTCTTTTGAAAGGTCTGGGTGAGAGATTTGGGTGTGTGTGTGTGTGTGTGTGTGTGTGTGTGTGTGTGTGTTGGGGAGGTGGGGGGGAGGGGGGGTCTAAACTAAAAAACAGGGATTGGGGGGATTTTTTTTTTGCTCAGTTCCCTGCTGCCCCAAAGGGAAAGAGTCGCGTGCGTCCATCACTGAGAGAACACTGAGGGATCGATGACCTTCATGGCGACGCCACAAAGGGGAAGCGGTGTGGAAACGACGCTGCACCCGATTGGCATGAAAGTCTTAGGCTTTGCCCGAAGGGCACGACCCGAGGGTGAACATGGAGGATGCAACGTCCATGGGTGACGTGTTGTCGAGGCTCTTGCCCGGAGAAGTCCACCCCCACGCATCAACAATCCACTGGCCTGCTAGCCCACTGGCATAGACACCTCTAACGCGATGGTGACGCCGTCACCCCACAAGAGCGACCAACCACACACCTTGCAATAGCCGGATCTCCGCGGAGCTCCCGCGTGCCAAATCCATTGCCATGCTAGATCCGCGCCAGTGCCTTAGCCGTCCGCCTCGCGGGAGATAATTATGTTTCCTAGACCATAATTCAGGGTATGAAGTGCAAAAAAATAGTAATGTTAGGAGATGATAAATGGATAACTGATACTCCCTCCGATCCATATACATTAATAAATGGATAACGGATACTCCCTCCGATCCATATATATTAATAACTTTGTACTAAACTGGTGACAATTAATATGAATCGGAGGGTCACAATGTGAGTATCGTAGCTAGTAGTAAGATGCATCCCAACTGGGCATTTTTGTTGAGGTGACACAAAGTTAAATGAGGAGAGAGAGGAAGGATTGAGTATCACAACCGGAGTACTCCCTCCGTCCGAAAATATTTGTCATCAAAATGGATAAAAAGAGATGTATCTAAAAACTAAAATACGTCTAGATACATCCCATTTTATCCATTTTGATGACAAGTTGGATCGCACTAGTGTAATATGCATGATACTGTGCATTGTGGACGTAGTATCACACTAGTATAATATGCATGATATACTAGTATGTGGTGAGATGGACTTCTCATTGTGACCAGTCTAAGAAGAATTGTGAGGGTGACTTGACTAGAGTGAGCATTATGAGCCATTCTTTCCACGTCTGACCTGTGTATATATTGTGTTGGTTGGATACTTGGATTGGATAAGATTGGACTGGACAGCACATGAACAGCAGTACCTGGTTGGTTGGCTGCATCCTATCTTCCACAACCCCAGAGAAGGTCCCCGGCCACTACCGTTTGCTGCCCGGCCGGTGGTGCATCCACGTGCGTGAATTGCTGACCTCTCACACACATGCACGCACACGGCTAAAGCTGCAAGTTGTAGCTACTGCAGGTAGACAGGGATATGAATGAATGACTGAATGGATCCACCTTTTCCGACTGTTGGGGAGGTGGCCACATCCATCATCGATCTACCTTTTTGAAATGCAATCATTCATGCAACAGAAAATGTGTTACATACGTACGTGTGTGGTTCTCAAGAACACCCAAATGGGAATCGGCATCTCTCCCCAGAAACGGGAACAAAAGATACCACATACTAGTAGTACAAGCCAAATCTGCCAAGAATACATGCATACTTACAACACAAGTCACAGGATAATCATTGATTGATTAATATACTAAGTAGTCTATATTTACAAAAAGTTCATGATATCAGTATGTATACGCCTATGTCTGGTTGGATGAATATATATATAATCTGATGTAGTATATGCATATGTCAATCTTAATTGGGTAGTTGAGGAGGGTAGCTCCTTTCCTAGAGACCTAGACTAGTATACAAGGCAGGCTAGCTAGCTAGCGTGAGATGTCAGGCTTGGGTGGTAAGCAGGTCATGGTGTCCACGGACGACTCCCAGCTGAGCTTCACCGACGACCCGTCGTGGTGCGCCGTCACGTACTCCTCCAGCGCGGCGAGCAGCTCACCGGGCGTGGGCGTCGCCACGATGATGTGCCGCGCTGCCGGCGCCACGAATCCCTCCTCTACCGCCCTGTCAATGAACGCCAGCAGCAAGTCGTAGTACCCGTCCACGTTCAGCAATCCCACCTACAGTTCAACAAAATTTATTCGCCTCGATCAAACTCATCATAAAATCCAACAAAATCGTCACAATTTTGCACGAAACTATATACAGAAAAATATGTTCTTTGCGACTTCATAGGGTGAGGTACCGGCTTGTCGTGGATGCCGAGCTGCGCCCAGGTGATGACCTCCAGCAGCTCCTCCAGCGTACCATAGCCGCCGGGGAGGGCGACAAAGGCGTCGGCACGGCGGGCCATCTCGGCCTTGCGCTGGTGCATGCTGGAAACCGCCTTCACCTCCTCCCCGCCGGGCGTCTCGCCGATCAGCTCCCGCGGGAGAACCGACCGAGGAACCACGCCCGTGACGCGCCCGCCGCCGCCGTGCACGGCGCGGGACACCAGGCCCATAAGCCCCACGCTGCCGCCGCCGTACACGAGATCGATGCCGCGCTCCACCAGCTGCTGCCCGAGCTGCACCGCCGCCGCCTGATACGCCGCCTTCCTCCCCGTGCTGCTCCCACAGAACACGCACACCCGCCTGAACCGCGACGGCAGCTTCTTCTCGCTCCCCGGCGCTGTCTTTGGCATAACCAGCGCAGCCGTCGTAGTCGTCGGCGCCTCCATGGGATCTCTATCCATCGATCACCTTGCTGCGCGCACGTACTAGCTGCTTGATGCAGGTAGAATCTAGGTGGGCGGAAGGGAAGGGAAGGGAAGCAAAGGGTAGCTAAGGTAACTTGCCCGGAGAAGTCCACCCCCACGCATCAACAATCCACTGGCCTGCTAGCCCACTGGCATAGACACCTCTAACGCGATGGTGACGCCGTCACCCCACAAGAGCGACCAACCACACACCTTGCAATAGCCGGATCTCCGCGGAGCTCCCGCGTGCCAAATCCATTGCCATGCTAGATCCGCGCCAGTGCCTTAGCCGTCCGCCTCGCGGGAGATAATTATGTTTCCTAGACCATAATTCAGGGTATGAAGTGCAAAAAAATAGTAATGTTAGGAGATGATAAATGGATAACTGATACTCCCTCCGATCCATATACATTAATAAATGGATAACGGATACTCCCTCCGATCCATATATATTAATAACTTTGTACTAAACTGGTGACAATTAATATGAATCGGAGGGTCACAATGTGAGTATCGTAGCTAGTAGTAAGATGCATCCCAACTGGGCATTTTTGTTGAGGTGACACAAAGTTAAATGAGGAGAGAGAGGAAGGATTGAGTATCACAACCGGAGTACTCCCTCCGTCCGAAAATATTTGTCATCAAAATGGATAAAAAGAGATGTATCTAAAAACTAAAATACGTCTAGATACATCCCATTTTATCCATTTTGATGACAAGTTGGATCGCACTAGTGTAATATGCATGATACTGTGCATTGTGGACGTAGTATCACACTAGTATAATATGCATGATATACTAGTATG
Organism: Triticum timopheevii; assembly: GCA_963921465.1. Taxonomy (NCBI): domain Eukaryota; kingdom Viridiplantae; phylum Streptophyta; class Magnoliopsida; order Poales; family Poaceae; genus Triticum; species Triticum timopheevii. The sequence continues at coordinate 638,097,040 of OY997270.1, forward strand.
TGGTGAGATGGACTTCTCATTGTGACCAGTCTAAGAAGAATTGTGAGGGTGACTTGACTAGAGTGAGCATTATGAGCCATTCTTTCCACGTCTGACCTGTGTATATATTGTGTTGGTTGGATACTTGGATTGGATAAGATTGGACTGGACAGCACATGAACAGCAGTACCTGGTTGGTTGGCTGCATCCTATCTTCCACAACCCCAGAGAAGGTCCCCGGCCACTACCGTTTGCTGCCCGGCCGGTGGTGCATCCACGTGCGTGAATTGCTGACCTCTCACACACATGCACGCACACGGCTAAAGCTGCAAGTTGTAGCTACTGCAGGTAGACAGGGATATGAATGAATGACTGAATGGATCCACCTTTTCCGACTGTTGGGGAGGTGGCCACATCCATCATCGATCTACCTTTTTGAAATGCAATCATTCATGCAACAGAAAATGTGTTACATACGTACGTGTGTGGTTCTCAAGAACACCCAAATGGGAATCGGCATCTCTCCCCAGAAACGGGAACAAAAGATACCACATACTAGTAGTACAAGCCAAATCTGCCAAGAATACATGCATACTTACAACACAAGTCACAGGATAATCATTGATTGATTAATATACTAAGTAGTCTATATTTACAAAAAGTTCATGATATCAGTATGTATACGCCTATGTCTGGTTGGATGAATATATATATAATCTGATGTAGTATATGCATATGTCAATCTTAATTGGGTAGTTGAGGAGGGTAGCTCCTTTCCTAGAGACCTAGACTAGTATACAAGGCAGGCTAGCTAGCTAGCGTGAGATGTCAGGCTTGGGTGGTAAGCAGGTCATGGTGTCCACGGACGACTCCCAGCTGAGCTTCACCGACGACCCGTCGTGGTGCGCCGTCACGTACTCCTCCAGCGCGGCGAGCAGCTCACCGGGCGTGGGCGTCGCCACGATGATGTGCCGCGCTGCCGGCGCCACGAATCCCTCCTCTACCGCCCTGTCAATGAACGCCAGCAGCAAGTCGTAGTACCCGTCCACGTTCAGCAATCCCACCTACAGTTCAACAAAATTTATTCGCCTCGATCAAACTCATCATAAAATCCAACAAAATCGTCACAATTTTGCACGAAACTATATACAGAAAAATATGTTCTTTGCGACTTCATAGGGTGAGGTACCGGCTTGTCGTGGATGCCGAGCTGCGCCCAGGTGATGACCTCCAGCAGCTCCTCCAGCGTACCATAGCCGCCGGGGAGGGCGACAAAGGCGTCGGCACGGCGGGCCATCTCGGCCTTGCGCTGGTGCATGCTGGAAACCGCCTTCACCTCCTCCCCGCCGGGCGTCTCGCCGATCAGCTCCCGCGGGAGAACCGACCGAGGAACCACGCCCGTGACGCGCCCGCCGCCGCCGTGCACGGCGCGGGACACCAGGCCCATAAGCCCCACGCTGCCGCCGCCGTACACGAGATCGATGCCGCGCTCCACCAGCTGCTGCCCGAGCTGCACCGCCGCCGCCTGATACGCCGCCTTCCTCCCCGTGCTGCTCCCACAGAACACGCACACCCGCCTGAACCGCGACGGCAGCTTCTTCTCGCTCCCCGGCGCTGTCTTTGGCATAACCAGCGCAGCCGTCGTAGTCGTCGGCGCCTCCATGGGATCTCTATCCATCGATCACCTTGCTGCGCGCACGTACTAGCTGCTTGATGCAGGTAGAATCTAGGTGGGCGGAAGGGAAGGGAAGGGAAGCAAAGGGTAGCTAAGGTGGGGCGGGGTATATATAGGCTGGTCTAGCTTGGTCGTCTTCTTCCTCCTCCTCCTAGCTGCTTGGATTGTTGAATGGATGTTGCACCCTTATAATAAACCTGCCTGCCAGCCCAGCTTAAGTTTTTTGTTGCTAATTAGTTAAGCTGTAGCTAGTGGCCAGAGAGGATTCTTGGCAATCTCCTCTCTTGTCTCTCTCTGCCTTAGCACTAGTATTTGATTAATCTACTGGCTAAGGTAGCTAGCTAGCTGGTTCAGAAATATAACAAAGCTACTTGTAATCAATGTAAGTAATACTCCCTCCATTTTCAGTGGTATAACTTTTGCTCCTGTCGTAATCGGTCCCGTTGGTTAATTTATGGTCAAACTTAGATCTCGGAGAACACGGATGCACTACATTGTGAAATGGAGGGAGTAGTAAATGAACAATAACATACTATATCTACCTGTCCACCCGTGTTTGTGTAGTGCAATTAAGTCGCTGAGGTGGCCGACGCTGACAGGTCGTCCCCACGCAGTCAACTAGCTTGTACTACCTAGTCCTGTTTTATTAGTCTTTTTGTATTCTATGCCAAATTTTGACCTTAAATTTAACTAACAAAATGTTAATGCATGTCATAAAAAATAATATAATTGAAAACAATGTTCAAATACGGATCTAATGATATAATTTTTTGTGACATGCATTAATATTTTGTTAGTTAAATTTCCAGTCAAAATTTGACACAAAATACAAAGAAAACTTATAAACCAGGACGGAGGTAGTATTCAGTTATGTATGTCAGCTCTTGGTTCGTACTCCCTACTTTCTGGTTTAAAGCGCTCGTCCCAAAAAATTTAGATTTTCATTATATTAGGCTCATTTTGAGTCCCATTGAGTTAAAGAGTTTCGAGTCACATGCCACGTTTAATGAGAGAGAGAGAATTAGGGATCATGCATGCATCTTATTCTACATGCACCATGCAAGTCCAATGAGAAGGAGTGTGCTGCACTTATTGCTCGGGAAGTTGAATAGGTGGGGAATATTTTATTGGGTGCCATCCACCGAACAATTTATCTTGGTTGATACGATTTCAGATTTAAACCCTCTAAACCGGAAAAGAGGGTGTACCATTAAATCCATGTCATGGCCAACTATCTATTGTATCTATTTCTATTTCCCCTCAACTTCTTCATTTTCTGTTTATTCTTTCTGGAAAGAAATCGCACCAAAGTACCCGCCAGACCTGCATGTATAGTATTCCCTCCGGTCCTTTTTATTCTGCGTATTAGATTTGTATCAAGTCAAACTTTACAAATTTTGACAAAACTTATATAAAAATATCAACATCCGCAATACCAAATATATATACTATGAAACTACATTTTATAATAAATCTAACAATATTGATTTGACATTATGAATGTTGACACTTTTTTTATAAGTTTGGTTAAATTAGAGATACTTTGGTTTTAGACAAAACTTATATGCAGACTAAAAAGGACCGGAGGGAGTATAAGGCCAAATCGCTACAGTAATAGCCTGTAGCGAGCGGCAGGACTATGTGGTTGGGGAAAACTAGTTGGACTGATGGGTTGATCAACCCAACCGGACGAAAGCAGAGGCTTTGCTTACATCAACACCATAGATCGGATAGCAGAATGCCATATGCGACAACCTGTAGGCACCAAAGCTGTTAGTGCCTCATCTCCGAGGAGGTAGACGTCTTGACGAGGTTGGAGCCAGAACAACATTATTCGTAGCACCATCCCCGCCGCCACGTCATCGAAGCATCACCATGAGGTCATATATTATAACTGTTCAAGAACTAACTGCACACTCAAGAGATGAGACCCGAGATTTCCCCCTCCCGCCTCCCACTGTCGGGTCGGTTGTAGAGGAGGATAGCGGACTTGCATACTTGCCTGCGTGAGGATAAGTTTTGTGTGATCGTGAATGCCCATTCTAACAAAAAAAGATCAAATAATGCTCACACCAAGTATTATGTTAGGTGCTAAATATTTTCCACACTAGACTTTCTAGTGATTGGATGGACGAATTTAACCAGACAAGAAAGGTCGACCTCTAGCCAGCCTTTAATGTCTTGTCCTGGTGTACAATGCATGGTCAGTCAAGCCAGCTGTGGATCCCAGTCTATAAAAATAAATTCTTGGCATATCGCATAGTATAAGATACTAGTACTATATTGTATGCTCGATCTGACAGACCAAACTGTTAGTTGAAGTAGAAAGAAGTAAAGAAAAGAAAGAAAGCTGGAGCTGGCATGTCGTACTGGGAGAGGAGTTGCAGCGTGCAGGGGAACATTGCACTACTCAATTATTTGGCTGACTTGGGTCGTTAGCAGTGTATACAACTACCCTACTCGGACACGTGGCGTCTTCCCATGGGTTCCTAGTGTGTCTTCCACCATCTTCGAGCTCCCTGTCCAATTGATGCAAGCTATGATCTCACTCTTGTCTTTCTCTAGTGTTTGGGGGTATCGGGTCAAACTACGCGGTTTCCGTCTTGCCTGTTTTTCATTATACAATCTTTCAAAGAACATGAATTAAGTAATCCTTGATGATGCATGCTAAACAAGTTTTGCCACCCCTTTTGGCAAATTATGAATACAAGCACCCGTCTCTGTCAGTTACAAACGTGTATATTTATAAATGCTTAGAAGCATAATCATGAGGATCTTGTGTTAGTGGTGTGTGTGCAAGCACGTCTACATTACCCGCAGAAAAAGCACGTCTACATTGAAAAGGAAAAGAAAGAAGAAAAAGGGTTACATCAACATACCTCGTGAAAAACTAGCTTAATTACCACATAGAAATTACTCATCATGTAAATAAGACGTGAAACACCATCTAAGGAGTGCTTGATTGTAAAAAAATGATATTAGGTGATGGAAGCAAGATCCGATCTCCCGTTTGTATCGACAAATCCAGTCACTGTTTGGTGGACGGTTAGCGATGTCGTCCACAGTTATAATTAATAAAAACCACGCGCTTTGTCAGATAAGTTGTTTTGATTTTGCTCTCGGGGTGCATGATGTGTTGTCAATCATCTGCAAGAAAGTAATCAAAGAGCTAATTAAGTTTGGTCTGATAGCAAGGCACCATAGCTTAATTTAGGTAGCTTTATTATTTCCTCCTCAAAGATTCCGTTCCGTACCATTCGTGGTAGCTAGTGGGATTGTCGGATTGATCAGCTCAATAATGCAACAGACGTGGCCTACGCAATCCAAACACTTGCATACACAGTTACCTTTTTCTTTCGAGAGACATAGACGATTAAGGGGCATATCAACATGGATGGATGGAACAAAGTCACCTGTATGTATGTGTGGCTAGAATAGATGCTGTTGTTCCAGAGGGAGAGGCAATCCAACAAGATTCCATCGCATCAACAACTAGTATATTCCACATTGTCGATCCAGGAAAGCCAAAGCGAATAATAAGTATCATTCATATATAAGAGCACCTCCAACAGTATCTCCATTTATCTGTAAAAACCAAGAGTTTGATTTGAAATAGATTGAGATAAGACCGATCTAGGCGAGACGGCCGCCATGCGCATATAGACCAAGGGCCTATAGTCACGCAAGGCCGAAAGTGCAGGCACAAAAAAAAAGTAGGAACCTCCCTTTCTTCTCCATGAAAATTGACTTATGTGAAATTTGACTTCAGACAACTTATAATCGGTTCACACGAATATATTCATTCTAGTGAATCTGAATATTAACGCCATGTCAAAAGATACTAACTCCGTGGAAAATATACATGCCACGTCAACAGATATTAACATGAGTAGCCAACTGAAACACACATACGCACTAAAAAAAAGTTGAGTAAATACTATACTACTCCCTCCGTTTTTAAATGTAAGTCTTTATAGAGATTTCATTAGGTGGACTACATACGGAGCAAAATGAATGAATCTACACTTAAAATGCATCTATATACATCCATACGTAGTTTATAGTGGAATCTCTACAAAGACTTATATTTAGTAACGGAGGGAGTATGATCCAAGCTGATGTAGACTATTGACTCCACTGTAACATGCGTAGGTGTTGCCCAGCAATTGGTTGAGCAGGACGTACATGTTGAACACTAATTTAGCTTCGAGTAGTTTGTTTGGTGTATTAGTAGTGTATATGCTCCGATAGTCCTTGCTTCTTGCTTGACCAACTCCGTGGAAAACGAGCTAGCTAATGGCAGTAATTCATTAAGATAAGTTAAAAAAGAAGGGTTGTCCATTTCAGGCGCTGCCTGCTCAGGCCTTAAGCCCTTAACCTCAACGATGTTTGTTGACGATTCTAGACTCCTGTTCATACGATGAACCAAAATTTCAGGAAAGAAATTGGCCTAGCTAGCTAGCTTGATTAATGTATAGATGGATCGGTCAAGTCATGAGTAGTTGCACTAACTTGTTGCCAACTGGTTTGACTTGATGTCACCAGTGGGAAATTAGAAGCAAATTACCAAGGTAAAGATGATGAACTCTGTTTCGCCCGAGTTCCACTTAACTTGGATGTCTCTCTGCCAGCATGGGATTAGTTACTGCATCATCAGGTAGGGATTAGTTACTGATTGATCTCACCAGAGCTTGAAGCATAAGAGGGCTGGTCTATCTTGCCTCTTGGGAGGAGACAGGGACTGCCACACAAGTAATCATGCACAATCAAACTCTGTAAAAGTGTCTAGTGAGTGGGTTGTTTGTTTGGTGTTGGACTTCTGTTCCTTTATCTTAGATAGTAAAACCCAGGGGGTGACTCATATGGGAAAAACATCAATATAAAATTTTCCATTAACATACGTTCAGTGGAACCCGACCCAGCAAACGACTGCATCATTCCTCGACCGGTTCCAAATTTCACGAGACATTCCATGGCACACATCTATTTCAAATGCTTCTTCTTGTTGAGAAGAGGGACGAAAGAAGAAAAAAACTAAATATTCCTACTCAAATGAAAAGAACAACGAGGTTGCACCAAACTTGTCGGATGCTTTGAAATCTTCAATCGGAAATATTTTTACTAAACTAATAATTCAGAGTGAGAAGTGCAAAACTATTATGGAAGGATAAAAGAGGGTAAGCAGAATTGGTGAGGGTGACTTCAGTAGTGAGCACTGCGAGTCATTAAATCTTTCCATGTCTGTCAATCTGTTGTGTTTGTTGGATTGGATTGTCCTTGGTTGGTTGGTTGCTGCCTATCCATCTTCCACAACACCGTCCCGGCCACTACCCACTACTGTTTCTTGCCTCCACGTGCGTTAATTGGTCACCTCACATGCTCAAACATATGCACACGGCTCAGCTGCAAGTTTTAGCAAGTGTAGAGAGACAGGGATATGAACGAATGATGAGGCGTTTGGTTGGTCGCATTACCTCAGCTAGGCCTGTGTGGGAAGAAATCGACTTGCTTGGTTGGGCCGCATCAAAAAGTTGACCCGCACGAAGCACTTTTGGCCCTGCATCGTTGGGAACGCTCAATTTGGCCATTTCCAGCGAGCCAGGCTCCAGCGATGTAGCGGAGCCCACGTGGGTGGCTCTCCTGGTGCATTCTCGTGTTGGCTGCATTCACCCTGTAGGTGAGTTTGTAGGTGTTTAGTATAACCTCCTCTTAATCTCTTTTCCTTCTAATCTACATAACAATGCTTCGATTCGAGATAAGCTCTACATGAAAACGATGCACATCAATGTTATGGTTTCATTTTTGTGATCGGTTCGTAGTTTCATCGACTGTAAATGTTTTAATTACCTATTCATGTTTGGAGCATTTTTGGATGAATTTTGTCAAATTCATCGCACACGGTATCAGTATGTATACATGTATGTTTCGTTTTTTCGATAAAGATGCATGTTTGGTTGAATGGATATATATGTATGTCAATAACAATATGTATGTATGTTTGGTTTCTGCAATCTAATGTATATGCATCTCAATCTTAATTGGGTAGTTGAGGCTAGCTAGCGTGATGTCTGGCTTGGGTGGTGAGCAGGTCCCGGTGTCCACGAACGAGTCCCAGCTGAGCTTGACGGAGGAGGCGTCATGGTGCGCCGGCACGTACTCCTCCAGCGCGGCAAGCAGCTCACCTGGCACGAACCCCCTCCTCCACCGCCTTGTCGATAAACACCAACAACGAGTCGTAGTACCTGTCCACGTTCAACAATCCCACCTAAAGTTGAACAAAATACATTCATCTCAATCAAACTCAACACAAAATCTAACGAAATTCATCACAAATTTGTACGAACTGTGTAGACAAATATGTTCTTCAGGAGTTCATCAGGTGATGACTGACTGGCCTGTCGTGGATGCTGAACTGCACCCAGGTGATGACCTCGAGCAGCTCCTCCAGGTGAGTGGATGCGATGTGATGTACTACAATAATCAATCTGCCTGCCTACCAAAAGCTTAGCTTAATTGTTTGTTTGTAGCTAGCTAATTAAGCTGCTCTCATAAAGAAAAGCTCATCAAGCTGTAGCTAATTGCCAGAGAGGACTTTTGGCAATCTCTTGTCTCTCCTGGGCTAAGGTACCCAGCTAGATGGTTGAGAATTACTACCATAACAAAACTACTTGATTAATTAGTAACTACCCCCTCAGTGAAGAAATATAAAATCGTTTAGATAATGATCTTAGAGATCTTATATTTCTTTACAGAGGGAGTACTAATCATTTTTTGTTGTTCATTAACCAGTGCAAGAACCAACAACGAATGAACAATAACATATCTACACATCCACCTAGAGTTGGCAAGGCTGTGTGGATCACTCGATGCAGAGGCCGAGAACCTTCCCCTCTTTTAGAAAATAAAAATCCACCTAAAATTGTTCTACAAACGAACACATGGTAGCTGACAGACACACGTTTGTGTATAGTGCAATGAAGGCTCTGAGGTGGCCGACACTGACAGGTGGTCCCCACCATTCCACTTGTACTCAGTTATATATGTCAGCTCCTGGATCATACCATTAAATACAAGGCATGGGCCAACTATCTATTCCCTTTTCCCCTCGACTTCTTAGTTTTCCATTTGTTCTTTTTGATAAGAATCTAGTTGAAGCACCCGCCATGGTCTAGTGAAAACCAAATGATTGGCCAATGGATTGCTTCCACCGACATGTAGGGTATAAGGCCGAATCACCATAGTAGTTGCCCGTCGAATGGTGGAATTGTGCAGTGGGAAAAGACTAGTCACGGGTGAAGCTCCTCGATCATGGGCTAGCGGAACTGGAGGCTTTGTCGACATCAACACACATATAGGATAGTAGAGCCGCCTTCAAAACCACAGGATGCAAAAATGACAGATATGATGGTGTGTACATACCAAAGCTCATTAGCGTGTCATCGCCAAGAGGGTCAACCTCTTTGTGGTTAAAGCCAGAACAACATTATACCTAGCACCACCCCCGCTGCCGCATCGTCGAAGCAACACCATTAGGTAATATACTCTAACCGTTCAAGAACTAACCTTCTCTTATGATAAGGTTTTTAACGATAAAAGTACTTCCCTTATGCAAGTTATCTACAGGTGTACCGATACGCTCCGTTTATGATCGTCTCTACAACCTGTGGAGAATCAAGACCTATTTATGAAGGTGTGTACATGATTGGAGGCCACGGCGTGGGATACTTTTATCCGACATGAATGGCAGCATGATATTAGGATTGGCACTCCACAGATTAAGCGTTATACAGTCTCCACATGATTACTTGCATTCTATCATTTTTTTTCTTTTTTTGGATCGTGGACTTGGTTATGGCTGTGTGCATCCCAATTATGCAGATGTCGGATGCCATGCTTAAACCTTTTAAGTAATAAAGCGTCCTTTATCGGAAAAAGAACTAACCACACACTCAACAATTGAGATCTGAGCACCCCCCCCCCCCCCCCCCTCTCCCACCTTCGGGTCGGTGACAGGGGAGGATATTGGAATTGTGGACTCCTTCATGAGGATGGATGTTTTGTGTGATCGTGAAGGCCCATTCTACAAAAAAGATCAAATAATGGTCACACCAAGTATTATAGACCCATTAGGTGCTAAATCTTTTCCACACTAGACTTTCAGTGATTGGATGGGCGAATTAACCAAACAAGAAAGGTCGACCTCGAGCCAGCCTTGAATGTCTTGTCCTGGTGTACAATGCAAGGCCAGTCAAGCAGTTGTGGATCCCTGTGCATATTTTTTTGGCTTATTAAGTGACCTCTCTCTCTCTCTCTCACACACACACACATATAGGATACTACTACTATCCGACAAACCAAACTGGTAGTGAGAAAGAAGAAAAGAAAAGAAGGAAAGCTGCAGCTGGCTATGTCGATTGGGAGAGGAGTTGCAGCGTGTAGGGGGACATTCTATTCGTGTTCTATTCCTGCTCAATTATTTGGCTGACTTGGCTGACTAGCAGCTTATACAACTATACTCATCGGACACATGTCGTCCTCCCATGGGTTCCTAGTGTATATTCCACTCTCTTGGATCTCCCTATCCAATCGATGCAAGCTATGATCTCACTCTTGTCTTTCTAGAGTGTTTAGAAGGAATCGGGTCAAACTACGCGGTTTCCCTCCTGCTATTCTTCATTATACAATCTGCTAAAAAGAATATGAATTAAGTAATCCTTGATCATGCATGCTAAACAAGTTTTGCCACCCCTTTTGGCAAATTGTGTAGAAAAAGCACTGGTCTCTGTCAGCTACAAACGTGTGTATGTATACATGCTTGGAACCATAATTATGAGGTTCTAATGTTAATGGTGTGCGTGCAAGCACGTCTACATTAATTGACATCAAGTAAGAAAAAAGAAGGTACACCCTTTCGCAAATGTTACATCAACGTACGTCGTGTTGAGTTATAGTTGTTGAGGGGGACAACTAACTTAATTAGCATAAAGAAGTTATTTATCCTGCAAAGAAGACGTGAAACACCAACTAAAGGAGCCCTTGATTATAAATATATATATATTAATCGTTACGGCTCGATGTTAGGTGATGGAAGCAAGATCTGATCTTCCATTTGCATCGAGAAATTAGTCACTATTTGGTGGATGGTTAGCGACGCCGTCCATGGTAATAATACAAACAATGTGCGCTGCTAGATAAATAGTTTTGATTTTGCTCTTGCGGGATGCATGATGTGTTGTTAATCATCTGTCCTAAAGTAATCAAAGAAGTTCGGTTGGATAGCTAGGCACCATAGCTTAATTTACTTAGCTTTACTAATTCATCGTCAAAGATTCTATTCCGTACCACTCCTAGTAGCTAGTGGGATTAATCAGCTCAATAGTGCAACAAGCTGGCTAGTAGTGGCCTACGCAATCTAAAAACTTGGCTAAATAATTTCCTCTCTCTTTCAAGAGACAGAGGCGACTAAGGGGCAGAGCAACATGGATTGATGGATGGACCAAATGTCACCTGTATGTATTTGTGGCTAGATGCTGTTCTTTTAACTGGGCATAACCCCTTTCCATTACTCTCATAACAGAAATAACATCAGTTCAACATGACCACCCAGGAAACCTAGGAAGGGGAAGCGGGTTCAACGCACCATTGGGAAACCCACGGTGAACATCCGTCATCGGGCAGCCCACCATGGGGCGAAAACCCAGTGACACCTGAACTACTACACAGACCTAAACAGTTTAGCAAACCATCCATTACAAGCCTATTCAGCTAAGCCATAACCAAAAGCTCACACAGGAGCAGGGACCTCATAGCCGACCAAACAGTCTTCAACACACAGCAGCATACGACAAGCAAAAGACATAGGAGCCAGAAGCGCGGGGAAGGAGAAATGCTCCCAGCCACGAGCCGCCTGCCCTTCCTCCTTCTTCATCCGCTCTGCGTCACGTCTCTTGATGCTGCACAGATTCTCATCATGTTCGAGGCGTTGATCCTCAGCATCTTAGAGCCACGCTCCATCGCCTCCCGGTCTTCACCCAACAGCAATCCTGCCCAATAAGATAGATACCCACAAGCAAAGTATACCACATCAAAGGGGGACTTTAACTTTTTGAATTCGAGGATTCTTTTATTACGACAATTCCACATCGCCCAGCAAAGAGCGTCTAGGCCAAAGGTATAGAACCTCTCCCCACCAGGAAGAAAACAGTAACACCAAGCAAAATATTGCCAAATATTGTTAGGACATCTATCCGTGCCCAAAACACATCCCACTGTCCTCCACATAACTCTAGCAACCGGACAGCTAAAAAAGAGATGTTGAGAAGTGTCTCTATTATTACAGAATGGACACACGGGCCTTCCCAGCCACCCATGTCTGCTCATGACATCCCTGGTCAGAACAGAGTTCTGAAATAATTGCCATAGGAAAATTTGTATTTTAAGAGGAATTTTCGCTCTCCATATCCACTTGTAATTGCACCCAGCTAGGTTCCTCTCCAGGTAATTGTATACAGATTTAGTAGTGAACTTTCTTTTCTTCCCAAGGGTCCAAACTACTTGATCAGGATCATTAGAGAGAGGCCAAGCCCTCACCCTAGCTTGCACCTCTCTCCATTGGTCAAGAAGAGGAGGGTGTAATCATCTTCTAAAAAAGTTTTCATCCACACTCTCCCTAAATTTAGCCATAGTAATCTCTTGATTATTACACACATTGAAAAGAACAGGGAATTGAGCACACAACGGTCGCTCCTCCCTACAAGGATCCATCCACATCCTGGCAAGATTGTCAGAGTTCAAAATTACCTTTCTGCCAACAAGGTAGTACTCCTTGACCTTCATAATAGCCTTCCAGATGGGGGAATCCCCAAATCTGGTTTTAATGGACATCACTGTGTCTTTTTTGAAGTACTTTGCCCGATCACCTCCTACCAAAGCCTTTCTAGGTCTCTAGCTTCCACCACCATTTGGTAAGTAAGCTAATATTTTGTTTGTGTAGATCTTTCACCCCTAGGCCTCCTTTCTCTTTCGATCGACATATTCTGGACCATTTAACCAGGTGATAACGTTTGCGACCCTCATGTTTTGGCCAGAAAAAGCGCTTACGATGTTTATCCAGCTTAACAATCACCCCCTTTGGGAGCAGGAACATGGACATGTAGAAGTATTAAGGATGAATTAAGAAGGATGAGACGCCCCCCCCCCCCCCCCCCCCCCGAGGAGGCGGCATTGCCAATCCACGATTCACAACATTTGAGGAATCTTTCATCCACAAAGTCCCGATCTAGGTTGCGGAGATTAGAGAAGCTAACTGGCACTCCAAGGTATTTCATTGGGAAGTGGCCAATGCTACAGTTGAAAAGATCAGCATAAAAGGATATTATGTCATCATCCCGCACCCCCACACAAAGAATTTCACTTACCATAAAATTTATCTTCAGTCCTGACATAAGTTCAAACATGTACAGCAAAAGCTTCAGGTTGACAGCAGCATCATTGCTATGTTCAAAGCAAATCACTGTATCATCAGCATATTGCAAGATCGCTACTCCCCCCTCGATCAGATCCGGCGCAAGGCTAGTTATCATTTTTTTTCTTTTTGAGCATTGGTAACCATCTTCGAGAGAGTTTCTACTGCAAGGTTAAACAGGAAGAGGGAGTAGGGGTCACCTTGGCAAACCCCTTTGTGGCTCTGAAAGTAAGGCCCTGTCTCATTATTAGTTCGATGCTCAAGGTGCCATTATGAAGGATTTTCTCTACCCATCCACACCAATTCGGCCCAAACCCACGGTCTCGATGACACTCAAGGAGGAATTCCTAGTTTATCTTATCGTACGCCTTTCCGGAGTCCAACTTAAGCACAATCCCCACCTTCTTCTTATGATGAGTATGATGCAAAACCTCGTGGATGGTAAGAATTCCATCCATAATGTCTCTATGCTTGATGAAAGCATTTTTGATATATACTAATCAACTTGTCAGCAAAGATAGCCACTCGGTTATCCAAAACCTTAGTAATTAGTTTGTAAGGACATCATGTTGGGGAACGTTGCAGAAAACAAAAATTTTCCTACTTGTTTCACCAAGATCCATCTAGGAGTTCATCAAGCAACGAGTCATCGGACGCATCTACGTACCTTGTAGATCGCGAGCGGAAGCGTTCAAAGAACGGGGATGATGTAGTCGAACACGACGTGATCCAAATCACCGATGACCAAGCGCCGAACGGACGGCACCTCCGCGTTCAACACACGTACGGGTCGGGAGACGTCTCCTCCTTCTTGATCCAGCAAGGGGGAAGGAGAGGTTGATGAAGATCCAGCAGCACGACGGCGTGGTGGTGGATGCAGGGAGGTCACAGTAGCAGGGCTTCACCTATACTACGAGAGAGAGACGTAACGGGGAGAGAGGGAGGCGCCAGGGGCTGGTGTATGAAGTCCCTCCTCTCCCCCACTATATATAGGGGTGCTAGGGGGGGCGGCAGCCCTAGGAGATGGAATCTCCTAGGGGGGGCGGCGGCCAAGGGTGGGGGGCTTGCCCCCCAAGCAAGGGGGCGCCCCCTTTAGGGTTTCCCCTCAACCCTAGCCGCATGGGCCCTAGGGGAGTGGCGCCCCAGCCCACTTTGGGCTGGGTTCCCTCCCACTTCAGCCCATGGGGCCCCCCGGGATAGGTGGCCCCACCCGGTGGACCCCCGGGACCCTTCCGGTGGTCCCGGTACAATACCGGTGACCCCGAAACTTGTCCCGATGGCCGAAACAGCACTTCCTATATATAATTCTTTACCTCCGGACCATTCCGGAACTCCTCGTGACGTCCGGGATCTCATCCGGGACTCCGAACAACATTCGGGTTACTGCATATACATATCTTCACAACCCTAGCGTCACCGAACCTTAAGTGTGTAGACCCTACGGGTTCGGGAGACATGTAGACATGACCGAGATCGCTCTCCGGTCAATAACCAACAGCGGGATCTGGATACCCATGTTGGCTCCCACATGCTCCACGATGATCTCATCGGATGAACCACGATGTCGAGGATTCAAACAACCCCGTATACAATTCCCTTTGTCAATCGATATGTTACTTGCCCGAGATTCGATCGTCGGTATCCCAATACCTCGTTCAATCTCGTTACCAGCAAGTCACTTTACTCGTACCATAATGCATGATCCCGTGACCAGACACTTGGTCACTTTGAGCTCATTATGATGATGCATTACCGAGTGGGCCCAGTGATACCTCTCCGTCATGCGGAGTGACAAATCCCAGTCTTGATCCATGTCAACCCAACAGACACTTTCGGAGATACCCGTAGTATACCTTTATAGTCACCCAGTTACGTTGTGACGTTTGGCACACCCAAAGCACTCCTACGGTATCCGGGAGTTACACGATCTCATGGTCTAAGGAAAAGATACTTTGACATTGGAAAACTCTAGCAAACAAACTATACGATCTTGTGCTATGTTTAGGATTGGGTCTTGTCCATCACATCATTCTCCTAATGATGTGATCTCGTTATCAATGACATCCAATGTCGATAGTCAGGAAATCATGACTATCTGTTGATCAACAAGCTAGTCAACTAGAGGCTTACTAGGGACTTGTTGGTGTCTGTTATTCACACATGTATTACGATTTCCGGATAACACAATTATAGCATGAATAAAGACAATTATCATGAATAAGGAAATATAATAATAATGCTTTTATTATTGCCTCTAGGGCATATTTCCAACAGTCTCCCACTTGCACTAGAGTCAATAATCTAGTTACACTGTGATGAATCGAACACCCATGGAATTCTGGTGTTGATCATGTTTGGCTCTAGGGAGAGGTTTAGTCAACGGATCCGCTACATTCAGGTCCGTATGTACTTTACAAATCTCTATGTCTCCATCTTGAACATTTTCACGAATGGAGTTGAAGCGACGCTTGATGTGCCTTGTCTTCTTGTGAAACCTGGGCTCCTTGGCAAGTGCAATAGCTCCAGTGTTGTCCCAAAAGAGTTTGATTGGCCCCGACGCATTGGGTATGACTCTTAGGTCGGTGATGAACTCCTTCACCCATATTGCTTCATGTGCTGCCTCTGAGGCTGCCATGTACTCCGCTTCACATGTAGATCCCGCCACGACGCTCTGCTTGCAACTGCACCAGCTTACTGCCCCACCATTCAAAATATACACGTATCCGGTTTGTGACTTAGAGTCATCCAGATCTGTGTCGAAGCTAGCGTCGACGTAACCCTTTACGACGAGCTCTTCGTCACCTCCATAAACGAGAAACATTTCCTTTGTCCTTTTCAGGTACTTCAGGATATTCTTGACCGCTGTCCAGTGTTCCTTGCCGGGATTACTTTGGTACCTTCCTACCAAACTTACGGCAAGGTTTACATCAGGTCTGGTACACAGCATGGCATACATAATAGAACCTATGGCTGAGGCATAGGGGATGACACTCATCTTTTCTATATCTTCTGCCGTGGTCGGACATTGAGCTGAGCTCAATTTCACACCTTGTAACACAGGCAAGAACCCCTTCTTAGATTGATCCATATTGAACTTCTTCAATATCTTATCAAGGTATGTGCTTTGTGAAAGACCTATGAGGCGTCTTGATCTATCTCTATAGATCTTGATGCCTAATATATAAGCAGCTTCTCCAAGGTCCTTCATTGAAAAACTCTTATTCAAATAGGCCTTGATGCTGTCCAAGAGTTCTATATCATTTCCCATCAAAAGTATGTCATCTACATATAGTATGAGAAATGCTACAGAGCTCCCACTCACTTTCTTGTAAACGCAGGCTTCTCCATAAGTCTGCGTAAACCCAAACGCTTTGATCATCTCATCAAAGCGAATGTTCCAACTCCGAGATGCTTGCACCAGCCAATAAATCGAGCGTTGGAGCTTGCACAACTTGTCAGCATTCTTAGGATCGACAAAACCTTCCGGCTGCATCATATACAATTCTTCCTTAAGGAAACCATTAAGGAATGCCGTTTTGACGTCCATTTGCCATATTTCATAATCGTAGAATGCGGCAATTGCTAACATGATTCGGACGGACTTCAGCTTCGCTACCGGTGAGAAAGTCTCATCGTAGTCAACCCCTTGAACTTGTCAATAACCCTTAGCGACAAGCCGAGCTTTATAGATGGTCACATTACCATCCGCGTCTGTCTTCCTCTTAAAGATCCATTTATTTTCTATGGCTCGCCGCTCAACGGGCAAGTTAGTCAAAGTTCATACTTCGTTTTCGTACATGGATCCTATCTCGGATTTCATGGCTTCTAGCCATTTGTCGGAATCCGGGCCCGCCATCGCTTCTTCATAGTTCGAAGGTTCACCGTTGTCTAACAACATGATTTCCAAGACAGGGTTGCCGTACCACTCTGGTGCGGAACGTGTCCTTGTGGACCTTCGAATTTCAGTAGGGGCTTGATCAGAAGTATCTTGATCATTATCATTAACTTCCTCTCTAGTCGGTGCAGGCACCTCAGGAACATTTTCTTGAGTTGCGCCATTTTCCGGTTCAAGAGGTAATACTTCATCAAGCTCTACTTTCCTCCCACTTACTTCTTTCGAGAGAAACTCTTTCTCTAGAAAGGACCCATTCTTGGCAACAAAGATCTTGCCTTCGGATCTGAGGTAGAAGGTGTACCCAATAGTTTATTTTGGGTATCCTATGAAGACGCATTTTTCCGACTTGGGTTCGAGCTTTTCAAGTTGAAGTTTCTTGACATAAGCATCGCATCCCCAAACTTTTAGAAATGACAGCTTAGGTTTCTTCCCAAACCATAATTCATACGGTGTCGTCTCAACGGATTTCGACGGAGCCCTATTTAAAGTGAATGCAGCAGTCTCTAAAGCATAGCCCCAAAAAGATAGCGGTAAATCGGTAAGAGACATCATAGATCGCACCATATCTAATAGAGTGCGATTACGACGTTCGGACACACCATTATGCTGAGGTGTTCCAGGCGGCGTGAGTTGTGAAACTATTCCACATTTTCTTAAGTGTGTACCAAATTCATGACTCAAGTATTCTCCTCCACGATCTGATCGTAGAAACTTGATTTTCCTGTCACGTTGATTTTCAACCTCACTCTGAAATTCCTTGAACTTTTCAAAGGTTTCAGACTTGTGTTTCATTAAGTAGATATACCCATATCTACTTAAATCATCAGTGAGTGTGAGAACATAACGATAGCCACTGCGAGCCTCAACACTCATTGGACCGCACACATCAGTATGTATGATTTCCAATAAGTTGGTTGCTTGCTCCATTGTTCCTGAGAACGGAGTCTTGGTCATCTTACCCATGAGGCATGGTTCGCACGTGTCAAATGATTCATAATCAAGAGACTCTAAAAGTCCATCTGCATGGAGCTTCTTCATGCGTTTGACACCTATGTGACCAAGGCGGCAGTGCCACAAGTATGTGGGACTATCATTATCAACCTTACATCTTTTGGTACTCACATTATGAACATGTGTAGTATCACGTTCGAGATTCATAAAGAATAAACCATTCACCATAGGAGCATGACCATAAAACATATCTCTCATATAAATAGAACAACCATTATTCTCGGATTTAAATGAGTAGCCATCTCGAATTAAACGAGATCCCGATACAATGTTCATGCTCAAAGCTGGCACTAAATAACAATTATTAAGGTTTAAAACTAATCCCGAAGGTAGATATAGAGGTAGCGTGCCAACGGCGATCACATTGACCTTGGAACCATTCCCGACGCACATCGTCACCTCATCCTTTGCCAGTTTCCGCTTATTCCGCAGCCCCTGTTTTGAGTTACAAATGTGAGCAACTACACCGGTATCAAATACCCAGGAGCTACTACGGACACTAGTAAGGTACACATCAATTACATGTATATCACATATACCTTTTGTTTTGCCGGCCTTCTTGTCTGCTAAGTATTTAGGGCAGTTCCGCTTCCAGTGACCGCTTCCCTTGCAATAAAAGCACTCAGTCTCGGGCTTGGGTCCATTCTTTGGCTTCTTCCCGGCAGCTTGCTTGCCGGGCGCGGCAACCTCCTTGCCGTCCTTCTTGAAGTTCTTTTTACCCTTGCCTTTCTTGAACTTAGTGGTTTTATTGACCATCAACACTTGATGTTCCTTCTTGACTTCTACCTCTGCTGATTTCAGCATAGCAAATACTTCAGGAATGGTCTTTTCCATCCCCTGCATATTGAAGTTCATCACAAAGCTCTTGTAGCTTGGTGGAAGCGACTGGAGGATTCTGTCAATGACCGCATCATCCGGGAGATTAACTCCCAGCTGAGTCAAGCGGTTATGCAACCCAGACATAGTGAGTATGTGCTCACTGATAGAACTGTTTTCCTCCATCTTACAGCTGAAGAACTTGTCGGAGACTTGATATCTCTCGACCCGGGCATGAGCTTGGAAAACCATTTTCAGCTCTTCGAACATCTCATATGCTCCATGTCTCTCAAAACGCTTTTGGAGCCCCGGCTCTAGGCTGTAAAGTATGCCGCACTAAACAAGGGAGTAGTCATCGGTACGTGCCTGCCAAGCGTTCATAACGTCTTGTTCTGCAGGGAGAACAGGTGCGTCACCCAGCGGTGCTTGTAGGACATAATCTTTCTTGGCAGCTATGAGGATGATCCTCAGGTTCCGGACCCAGTCCGTATAGTTGCTGCCATCGTCTTTCAGCTTGGTTTTCTCTAGGAACGCGTTGAAGTTGAGGACTACGTTGGCCATTTGATCTACAAGACATATTGTAAAGATTTTAGACTAAGTTCATGATAATTAAGTTCATCTAATCAAAGTATTTAATGAACTCCCACTTAGATAGACATCCCTCTTCTAGTCATCTAAGCATAACATGATCCGAGTCAACTAGGCCGTGTCCGATCATCACGTGAGACGGACTAGTCAACATCGGTGAATATCTTCATGTTGATCGTATCTTCTATACGACTCATGCTCGACCTTTCGGTCTTCTGTGTTCCGAGGCCATGTCTATACACATGCTAGGCTCGTCAAGTCAACCTATGTGTTTGCATGTGTAAATCTGTCTTACACCCGTTGTATGTGAACATTTTGAATCAAACACCCGATCATCACGTGGTGCATTGAAACAACGAACTGTCGCAACGGTGCACAGTTAGGGGGAACACTTTCTTGAAATTATTATGAGGGATCATCTTATTTACTACCGTCGTTCTAAGTAAACAAGATGCAAAACATGATAAACATCAAATGCAATCAAATAATAATAGTGACATGATATGGCCAATATCACATAGCTCCTTTGATCTCCATCTTGGGGTCCATGATCATCTTGTCACCGGCTTGACACCATGATCTCCATCATCATGATCCCCATCATCGTGTCTCCATGAAGTTGCTCGCCAACTATTACTTCTACTACTATGGCTAATGCGTTTAGCAATAATGTAAAGTAATTTACATGGCGTTTCTCAATGACACGCAGGTCATACAAAAAATAAAGACAACTCCTATGGCTCCTGTCGGTTGTCATATTCATCGACATACAAGTCGTGATTCCTATTACAATAGCATGAACATCTCATACATCACATATAGATCATTCATCATTCATCACAAGTTTGGCCATATCATATCACAAAGCACTTGCTACAAAAACAAGTTAGACGTCCTCTAATTGTTGTTGCATGTTTTACGTGGCTGAAGTAGGGTTCTAGCAAGAACGTTTTCTTACCTACGTGAAACCACAACGTGATTTGTCAACTTCTATTTACCCTTCATAAGGACCCTTTTCATCGAATCTGCTCCAACTAAAGTAGGAGAGACAGACACCCGCCAGCCACCTTATGCAACTAGTGCATGTTAGTCGGTGGAACCGGTCTCACGTAAGCGTACGTGTAAGGTTGGTCCGGGCCTCTTCATCCCACAATACCGTTGAAGCAAGATAAGACTAGTAGCGGCAAGAAAGTTGACAACATCTACGCCCACAACAAATTGTGTTCTACTCGCGCAAGAAGAACTACGCATAGACCTAGCTCATGATGCCACTGATGGGGAACGTTGCAGAAAATAAAATTTTTCCTACTCGTTTCACCAAGATCCATCTAGGAGTTCATCAAGCAACGAGTCATCGGATGCATCTACGTACCTTGTAGATCGCGAGCGGAAGCGTTCAAAGAACGGGGATGATGTAGTCGAACACGACGTGATCCAAATCATCGATGACCAAGCGCCGAACGGACGGCACCTCCACGTTCAACACACGTACGGGACGGGAGACGTCTCCTCCTTCTTGATCCAGCAACGGGGAAGGAGAGGTTGATGAAGATCCAGCAGCACGACGGCGTGGTGGTGGATGCAGGGCGTCACAGTAGCAGGGCTTCGCCTATACTACGAGAGAGAGACGTAACGGGGAGAGAGGGAGGCGCCAGGGGCTGGTGTATGAAGTCCCTCCTCTCCCCCACTATATATAGGGGTGCTAGGGGGGGCGGCCCTAGGAGATGGAATCTCCTAGGGGGGGCGGCGGCCAAGGGTGGGGGGCTTGCCCCCCAAGCAAGGGGGTGCCCCCTTTAGGGTTTCCCCTCAACCCTAGCCGCATGGGCCCTAGGTGAGTGGCGCCCCAGCCCACTTTCGGCTGGGTTCCCTCCCACTTCAGCCCATGGGGCCCCCCGGGATAGGTGGCCCCACCCGGTGGACCCCCGGGACCCTTCCGGTGGTCCCGGTACAATACCGGTGACCCCGAAACTTGTCGCGATGTCCGAAACAGCACTTCCTATATATAATTCTTTACCTCCGGACCATTCCGGAACTCCTCGTGACGTCCGGGATCTCATCCGGGACTCCGAACAAGATTCGGGTTACTGCATATACATATCTTCACAACCCTAGCGTCACCGAACCTTAAGTGTGTAGACCCTACGGGTTCGGGAGACATGTAGACATGACCGAGATCGCTCTCCAGTCAATAACCAATAGCGGGATCTGGATACCCATGTTGGCTCCCACAAGCTCCACGATGATCTCATCGGATGAACCACGATGTCGAGGATTCAAACAACCCCGTATACAATTCCCTTTGTCAATCGATATGTTACTTGCCCGAGATTCGATCGTCGGTATCCCAATACCTCGTTCAATCTCGTTACCGGCAAGTCACTTTACTCGTACCGTAATGCATGATCCTGTGACCAGACACTTGGTCACTTTGAGCTCATTATGATGATGCATTACCGAGTGGGCCCAGTGATACCTCTCCGTCATGCGGAGTGACAAATCCCAGTCTTGATCCATGTCAACCCAACAGACACTTTCGGAGATACCCGTAGTATACCTTTATAGTCACCCAGTTACGTTGTGACGTTTGGCACACCCAAAGCACTCCTACGGTATCCGGGAGTTACACGATCTCATGGTCTAAGGAAAAGATACTTTGACATTGGAAAACTCTAGCAAACGAACTATACGATCTTGTGCTATGTTTAGGATTGGGTCTTGTCCATCACATCATTCTCCTAATGATGTGATCTCGTTATCAATGACATCCAATGTCCATAGTCAGGAAATCATGACTATCTGTTGATCAACAAGCTAGTCAACTAGAGGCTTACTAGGGACTTGTTGGTGTCTGTTATTCACACATGTATTACGATTTCCGGATAACACAATTATAGCATGAATAAAGACAATTATCATGAATAAGGAAATATAATAATAATGCTTTTATTATTTCCTCTAGGGCATATTTCCAACACATCTAATTAAGGAGGCAAATGGGGCGGTATTGCTGAATCTTCTTTGCCCCACTCATTTTTGGGATTAAAGTGATTATCCCATAATTCAGTCGAGCCACGTCTAGGGTTCAAACAGTCGCACAATGTCATTTTTGACAAAGTCCCAACAATGCTTATAAAACTCAGCTGGAATATTATCAGGACCTGGGGCTCTATTACTCTCCATACTAAACATAGCCGTTTTTACCTCCTCCTCAGTAAATTCACTAGTCAGTACCTCATTGTCATCAGCGGTGAGCTTCTCACTACTAGACCAAGTATCAGGCGACATATGGAACAAATTCCCCCTCGCAGGGCCAATAGGTCTTTGTAGAAAGCTGTGGCATGATCTAGCAGGTTCTTAGTGCCTTCTATGATGGTCTCTCCATCAGCCAAGGAGTGTATAGTATTTTTTCTTTTCCTGCCATTGGCAATCTGATGAAAATAAGTTGTGTTCTGATCTCCTTTTAGGAGCCACCTCTTATTTGAGTGTTCTAGCCAAAACAACTCCTCATCTGCGAGGATCTCATTAAGCTCAGCACAAAGGAGAGTCCTCTTCTCATAGGTTTCTGGATCCAGGGGGCCATTTTCTTCTTCTTTCTCCATCTTCTCCAATTATTGTTTGATCCACTTCTTCCTCTTCCTAGCATGCCCAAAAGCATGAGATCCCCAGCCTTTAAAGTACTTTTTAATGCATTTCAACTTAATATTTAGGATATCAATTGGGTCCACAGAAAACACAGGTTGTTCCTAGATCTCTTTAGCCTTATTGTAAAACTCCTCATTTTTTAACCAGCTCAACTCAAACCTGAATTCTCTCTGATGAGGAGATTTTTTCTTTAATGGGTTTGAGGACAGCAGCAGGGGGTTGTGGTCTGATACATCTCTCACAAGGTTACGGACCGTGACTAGGGGAAACAAATCTTCCCATTCCGAGCTCATTAGGATCCTGTCTAATTTCTCAAGAGTAGGGTGTCTCTGCTTATCGGTCCACGTGTACTCCCCCCCATATGAATCTCTCCGAGGTTAAGGTTCTGAATGATAGAATTAAATCTATCCATATACAGGGATCGGTGTAAATCTTTATTTTTATCACCACTTTCTCGAAGGATATTGAAATCACCACCAATCACATAAGGGGTTCTGATACTAGTGCAGACCGAGATCAATTCTTCGAGGAACTCATCTTTTTTATCATCGTGTGCCACCCCATAAACCACCACCAAAGTCCATACTTTCTTAAGTTCAACATCAAAAACAGTAACTTGCAGAAGGTATTTACCTACAGTCTAGGATATAACCTCCAAGGTTTCTTTCTTGACTCCACATAACACCCCACCTGATTTACCAATAGAAGGGATCCAATTCCAACTAAATCTGTCAAAGGGGTCAACTCTTCTCAAATATTTTTGGTCAAAGGTTTTTATTCTTTGTTTCCTGAATGTCCACAAAATCCAGGGAATGATCCTTAATGATGTCAGAGAAGCAGGTGGTCATTCCTTTTTTTGCCTACTCATCTACAGTTCCAAAAAAGGCCATTCATGATTTTTTTCTTTCTAGTACCCCCCCTTTCTGGTAGCCCTACTAGGAGATAGAGCAGGGCTTCCAGGTCTCCCGACCAATGAGGTCCCAATTTTTTGACTTCTAGTGATAGGTCTAGCTATAACCACAATAGGTTTCCTCTCTTTATTTTTCCTAGATCTCACCTCAGTGAACTTCACTTCTTCCTGATCATTTACATCCATCCACTCCATATTCAAAGGAGTCTGGTCCCCTTTGGCATTAGTCAACATTAGTTTCCCCCATCCAGGATCATTCTAGTCTACATTATCTTTTTTTTCATGTTTCTACATTTTTCAAGTTCTCTAAGGATATCCACATTTGTGAAATCATCATCAGGAATAGTTACCCCCCATTTTAACTGCTCTTAGAAAAGGTTAGGATTAGACAAGGCTTCAAAAGAGTTGGGGCTATGTAGTGTACCTTCAATGTCTCTTTTTCTTGCCACTTCCATTGCCTTCTCCTCCACCCTCTCCATCATGTTGTGGGCATTCCTCAGACTGAAGCGTAGGTTTTCCTCCGTGACCAGCGGCGGGGGGGGGGGGGGGGGGGGGGCACACTGATCATCTCTATCTCAGGCAACTCGACCCTGTATTGTTGAGGGGTATTCACAGCCGTCTCACCCTCCCCGCTTACTCCCATCACCTGATGACATTTTTTAACCACATCAGAGTAAGTTTTTTTTTTGGGCTATTCTAGGTTACAAATCGTAGATTTCACAGCACAGGTGCTTACTTTGTTCTGCTCCATCTCATAGGCCATTGTGTCAATGAGCAGTGTGGTATGAAGTGAATCATCAGATTCCACACTCTCTTTGCGACTCCTTGATGGGGTCTAGCTTCCCTCCCCGTGCAATGAAAGGAGATTTCTCAGATGACTCAGCAGGAGGATTGTTATCTTTACTTCTAGGTGACAGGAGGGGAAGCTAGATGCTGTTGTTAGAGAGGGAGAGGCAATCCAACATGATTCCATCGCATCAAGAATCAAGAATTAGTACTATTATCCCATTATGTCGATTCATGGAAAGGAAACTGAATAGTAACTACCCTTTAGATATACTCCCTCCGTTCCTAAATACTTGTCTTTCTAGAGATTTCAACAAGAGACTACATACGGTGCAAAATGAGTGAATCTACACTTTAAAATATGTCTACATACATCCGCATGTTGAGTCCATTTGAAATGCCTAGAAAGACAAGTATTTAGGAACGGAGGGAGTAGTATAAGAGCAGCTCCAACGATATCTAGATTTAATTATCACTACAAAACAAGATTTAGACTTAAAATGGCACGACACGAGAGAAGACATGGCCTAGGCGAGACAGCCACCAGATGCACATAGACTAGGGGCCTATAGTCACGCAGGGCGGAAACAATGCAGTCATAAACTAGGCCTAAGCAGAGGTATCGCACAAGAAATACATAAGGCTTGCGTTGGGGAGGAAGGCCAGGGTGATGGGAGCTTGCGGATGAGAGCTCGGGGCGACGAGCGGGGTCGAGGTGGATACTGCGCGTATGAATATATTTTCAATCATGTGAATGCGAATGTGCACTCCCGTATGAATATAAACGTGATGACGACACATGCCTGGCCGATCATGTCAACAGCTATTAACATGAGTAACCAACTGAAACAGACACTGATTATATACTAGTATATGATCCAGCAGGCTGATGTAGAGCATTGACTCCATGGTACCAACAGGCCTACGTGTTGTCCAGCAATTGGTTCAGCAGCATATACGCGCGTACGTGTTGACCATTAGTTTAACTACCCTAATTTGTTTAGAGTATTGTTAGTGTATAAGTATACCCCGGCGCTCCTTGTTTCTTGCTTGACCAGCTCTGCGGAAAATGAGCTGGTAGAAGTTACCTAGGTAAGTTTATAACCATGGAGGGTTGTCCATTTCAGCTCTCGGCTTAATCTGAACATGCATGCGTGTTGACGATCATAGACTCCTGTTCATACGTTGCACCAAAATTTCAGCAAAGAAATCGGTCCTTGCTAGCTAGCTAGATTAAAGTATACATATGGATGGATAGGTCAACATCGATGAGTAGTTGCACTAACTTGTTGCCAACTGTTTTGACTTGATGTCACCAGTGGGAAATTAGAAGCACCAATTTCGCAACACAGAGATGATGAACTCGGTCCGTTTACTTGTGCCCTAATCAACCTGTGAGCTTCTTTTGCACCCTACGTATACTCAATTCTCTGTCGGACGATTCTTATCCAAAAGTTGAAAGATATCATCACATCGCATAAAGGAGGCTTGGCCCATCTTGCCTCTTGGGAGGAAACAGGGACTGCGTGCCACACATACTAGAATCATGATCAAACGCAATGTAGTAACTCTGTAAAAATGTTTGTCTTGGATGAGTGGGATGTGTGTTGGGTGTTGGACTTCTGTTCCTTTTATCATTGACGATGATAGTGAAACCCAGGGCGCCGTAACTCATAAGAAGAAAAGGTCAATGTGAAATGTTTAATTAACGCACGTTCGGTGGAGCCTGACCCAGTGGACGACCATGTCGTCCGTCGGGCCCTTCCGTTTGTCAGGAGACGTTCTATAACACACATCTACTTCAAATACTTCTTCATATTGAAAAGAGGGGATCGATGAGGAAAACAAAGAGATATTCCTACTCGAATGATAAGTCATGTTGTTTACATGTCTTCTATATATTGTAATTCCTATGATTGCTCCCTATCCTCACTTACTATGAATATGTGCAATTATATTAGCCTCTCTAGCAATAGCCCCAATTTGAATCTTTTCCAAATTAAATCAAGTTTCATTGAGGCTCTTGAATTCAAGGTGAATTGTACTAATTCAGGTCGAAATGTGCAATTATATTAGCCTCTCTAGCAATAGCCCCCATTTCAGAGTCCCGAAAGGCTAAAGGGGTGCCACCTCCCATTTCCCGAGATCGAGATCTAGGATCGGAGAAGTGGAGGAACCCCTCGCACCCCTCGCGTCGCCTCCCCCCGGGCGACGCCAGGGGACCCAACCCTAGCGCCGCCAGCACCTCTCCCTCCACCCCTTCCTGCCGCCGCTGCCACCGGCGTGGTCCGCGGTGGCGGCGGGCCCGGCGCCAATGGTTCTGGGCGGGGGGAGGCGGCGGATCCCATCTGAGGCGGCGGGGGCGGCCCTTCTCCTGCGATCCAACAGCGATGGCTAGGACGGAGATTCCGGGCTGTGCTGCGGGGGCCCGAGCACCATCGCCGGCGGAGCGGCGGCCCTGCATGGACGGCGGCGGTGGCAGCGCCCCATCCGGCGAGGTGGGTTGTCCTGCTCGTGATGGTGACGACGGCTACTGCGGATCCAACGCCCCGTTTGGATCCGTCGCGGGGAGGCTTTTCGCCGACTGGCGGCGCGTGGAGGGACCGGTGAGGAGATGCCGGATCTCCGCCGGAGTACCGACGGCAACATACGTCTTCATGGCGAGGTTCTGCTCGGTTCCAGCTAGCCACGAGATCGGGAAGACGTGGCTTCTGGTGAAAATCGCGCCAGACTGCGGTCTTGGCGGACGATGGCGGCGTCTCAGACGTCGTTTCCTTCTGGAGGCATCGTCGTTGCAGGTCTCATCAACCTGATCGGGAAGTTCCGGGGGAAACCCTAGATCTGGGTCTACCAGATCGGACGATGATGGTGCTATCGGTACCGTTCTCCCTCCTGGGGGCATCGTTTTGGAGCGAGTGCTGGTTGGAAGGGACAAGAGGAGGAGCGGTGTTTCATCTGCTCCATTGATGACGGCGGATCTCGGCGGCGTGGCGCAGTGGAGACTCGGCGCCTGATGAGCGGAGATGGACTCGCGCGGGAGGGTGACGCTGCCTGGCGTCATGGTGGCGTCGGCGGCAGTTGGACCGGCCAAGGTTGATGCAGCAGTACAACTCTGAAGATGGGTTCGTGGCAGGTGGCTGCGGCGGCCTCATACCCGGCAGGGGTCCTGGTTGAGAAGCACGCCGGACTGGTGGGTGCCCATACCCGGCAGGCGTCCTGGGTGGGATCTCAAGTCTTTAGATGGTTAGGTTTGGCTGCGTGGTCTGTTTGGTATGAGGCCCAGACTTTCAGCGCCCCTACATCAACTGGATAGGGATAGCGACAGTTGTTGCTTAGTTTGGTGGCTTTAGACTTATTGTTGCATGACTCTGTACAGTCTTGTGTCAATAATTAATAAAGTGGCCGTATGCATCGTCCAAATGCAGAGGCCGGGGGTCGTCCTCCTTTTCTAAAAAAAAAAACCTCCCATTTCCCAGAGCCCGGAAAATGCCTCCAACTCAAGTAGTTGCCTCCATTTCTCAGTCACTATTTTCTTGTAACACATGGTTTAATTTTCACCTTGCTTTTTTTTCCTCCGCCTCTCTCCTTCCTCATCTAGTGTTGGAGGCGATGGCGGAGCTTCGGAGTTAGCGGATCGGTGCATGACGACGACATTTGTGTCGGCAGCTCCGCGCGGCATGGGTGGCGTCAGTAGGCTTCAGCTAGTGACTTGAAATGGGGATATTCTTTAGGTGGGGATTGTGGGCCTCCCAATTTTGGAGACCTCAAAGAACTTATTTGGTAATTGAGAGGGGGGTGGGGGCTTGTAATTTGAACTAAAACCACGACGAGTAAATCGGAACGGAGGGAGTAGCTAGCAAGAGGATAATTGATGGGAAGAATTGGCGAGGGTGACTTGAGTAGTGAGCATTGTCAATCATTCTTTGTCTATTGTGTTGGTTGTGGATAGTACTTGGTTGGTTGCTGCCTGCCTATCCTCCACAGCACCAGGTCCCGGCCACTAGTGCTGGTTCCATGGTGGTGCATCCACGTGCCTGAATTGGCGACCTCACACACGCACACCCATGCAGCTAAGATGCAAATTGCAGAGGGAAAGAGAGGACAGATGGACATGGATGTGAATGGATCGACCTCACTTGTCCCCTTCCCAACTTTTCCGATGGTTGGGGACGCCACATCCATCATCAATCCTCTCATCTTTTTGCAGTGCAATCAATCAATCATGTTGTTGCTGCTACTGCTGCTGTGGATCCGAATCATATCAAACCCCAAATGGAAATGGGCTTCTCTCCCCAGAAATGGGAACAGAAGATACATAAACAGCACAAGTAGAATGAAAGTCAGCCAAGCACAAGCACAAGAACATAAAGTATTTGCATACATTCAACCATACGGGCCACAGAATGATATGATATCTAATTGATTAATCCAAGATATCTAAAGTATTTACAGAGTATATACGGATGATGAATATCTATGTTTGGTTGGATGGTAATGGATATATAATCTAGAGTCTGATATGTGTGTGTTTGTCAACTAATCTTGGGTTGGTGGTTGGTGATGTGGTGAGTTGATCCGGCCGCCGGCCGGCTACCGCGAGATGTCCGGCCTGGGCGGCGAGCAGGCCATGGTGTCCACCGACGACTCCCAGCTGAGCTTGATGGCGGATGCGTCGTGGTGCGCCGGCGCGTACTCCTCCAGCGCCGCCAGCAGCTCCCCCGGCGTGGGCGCCGCCACGATGATGCGCCTTGCCGCCGGCGACACGAACCCCTCGTCGACCGCCCGGTCGATGAAGTCCAGCAGCGAGTCGTAGTACCCCTCCACGTTCAGCAGGCCCACGGGCTTGTCGTGGATGCCAAGCTGCGCCCAGGTGATGACCTCCAGCAGCTCCTCCAGCGTGCCGTAGCCGCCGGGGAGCGCCACGAAGGCGTCGGCGCGGCGGGCCATCTCGGCCTTGCGCTGGTGCATCCCCGACACGGCCTTGACCTCCTCGCCGCCGGGCGTCTCGCCGATGAGCTCCCGCGGGAGCACCGACCGGGGCACGACGCCCGTGACGCGCCCGCCGCCGCCGTGTACAGCGCGGGAAACCAGGCCCATGAGCCCCACGCTGCCGCCGCCGTACACGAGGTCGATGCCGCGCTCCACCAGCTGCTGCCCGAGCTGCACGGCGGCCAGCTGGTACGCGGGCTTCCTCCCTGGGCTGCTCCCGCAGAAGACGCACACCCGCCGGAACCGCGACGGCAGCTTCTTGCTGCCGTTGCTCGCCGGCGCCGGCTTGGGCGACGTGGCCAGTGACACCGTCATCGTCGTCGACGTCGGCGCCTCCTCCTGCTGCTCCATGTCTGTCTCTCTCGGCCGATCAACGGTGGTAGAGAATCTAGATGGGCGAGTTTATGTATGTGCCGGCCGGAAGGGGGATGAGAGGTAGCCCGGCCGGTGTGGGCACGTATATATAGCCTACTGTTGTGTTGCGTTGTGTTGCGTTGGTCTTGGTCTTCTTCTTCCTCCTCCTAGCTGCTTGGATAGGGACTATATAATAATTATCCATTAATCTTTATCTGTACTGTATATAGTTGATTGATTAGCAATTAGTTGCTAATTAAGCTGTGGGTATTAGCTATTGTTGGCTGGAGAGAAGATTCTGGGCGATCTCCTCTCGTGGCTTCGTCTACCTTCTCTCTCCCGAGTCAACTAGTTTGATTATATCAATCTCATGTGTTATACATGTTCCTACTTGCAGATTAACAAAGCCATTAATTAGTTTTCTGAACACAGTACAAACACAAATGCTCATACATACGCACATACACTTATCCTTACGAACGCATACACTTATCAGCCATTAGTTAGTTTCTTCTTCCAAATCCATGAAGCAACTGATCTCTTTAGTTGTTCATCTTCAACTACTACCAAGGCAAGAATGAAGAGATACGGAGCACGTACATCTTATCTGTATATATCTACCTAGCGTTGTTTGGTCTAGGGACGGACACGAGGGTGCTGAATAAACGTGTACGTACACACACATGCGTCTGTGTACACAGGTAGTGCACTTAAGACTCTAAGGTGGCGCTAGTGGTCCCACATGTCCACTTGTGCCAGTACCACTCCACCTGTCCACATGTGGACCCTTCATTTTCACTAATTAAATCCACGGCATGGGCCGAGTATTATCTATACATTTCTCCACAACTTTTAATATATTTTTTTGTAAAATTTGTCACCGTCCACTCGTCGAAGCACCTGCCGCGGTTAACGATTTAGCGGGGAAACAAGAATAGCCACTGGATTACTTTCACCGACACGTCGAGTACAAGGTCTCACCGAATTGTCACAATAGTAGCTCACTGCATACCCAAAAAGGCTTTCGCCCCGCTTTATATATAAAGCACCGACCACTTACATCGAGCAATACAACACACAACACGACACGCACCCAAGGCAAGATACATAGGTGCTAAGATGCAGCCAACACTCCCCCAAACAATTCCAAGACAACAAAGATACACACTAGGCACACTAGGAAGTCAAGGGAGAACTCAACCGGGAACAAGCCACAGAAGAGACCAAGCTGCAAGCCGTCGATCCATGAACCCCAAGGCGGTGCCTTCAAGAAGGATACGCCACCGGAGTGCCGCCACCACCCGATCCAGAGGATCAAGATTTTCATCCGGGGTACCTTGGAGGACATGGAGCAACCGCAACAGAGTCTTCAAGAAGATGCCGACGTCCTCGGGCGCCGCCTCCGTCGGCCTGGACATGCCAGGCAGGATTTTCATCCAGGTCAACAACTCCGCCTCCGAACAGGTTACAGACAGTCCTGGGGACAGAGCCGCATCACCGCCACCGATCGACAAGCACCAGCCGCCATGCCGCCCACGCGACCATGGAGACTAGCCCGCACCTGAGCCGCGAGCTCCGCCCACGAGCACGCCGCTCCCACCACCAAGGCCGCCGCCCTGCATCCCGACACTCTAGAGACCGACAAAGGAGCAGGCTTGGAAACAACCGACCAATCCCTAGCACGGACAGAGCCGCCGGTGACCAGCCTGCCACGAACACCATGAACCCGGAAGCACTAGGCAGGGGAAATGGGGAGGAGAGGAGCGGAGCATGTCCGGACCGGCGCCCCCTGCACCGGTGACGGGTAGACACTAGTAGAAAAAGGGTCATACGTGAAGCCCAATAGTGCCGGTTTGTATTAGAGCTGGCACTGATGTGTACAATAGCACCGGTTCGTGGCGGCGATCAATAGCACCGGTTCGTGGCGAACCTTTAGTACCGGTTCATGCCACGAACCGGTACTAAAGGGGATGTGTCAGCCTGCGGTCAGGCTATGGCCCCACCATCACCATTTAGTGCCGGTTCGTACCACGAACCGGTACTAATGAGGTTATGGCAAGCTGTTTTTAGTCCCACCTGGCTCCCCTAACAAGCCTTTTACCACCTTAAATATGTTATTTCTCAAACTATCACAAGCACTTGGTCTTCATTGAACTCTGTGTGTAGAATTTGTGGCCGCAATATGAGTCTTCATCGGTTTATAAATCGTTGATGACTCATATTGACAATTCAGATTGTACACACAAAGATCATTGATGATCAAAGTATTTTTGATGTTATAAGATCATATTGACAGTTTAGACTCTAAAGAAATATAAGATCGTGATGTAAATGCTCTTATATTTTTTGCGTTCAGTATGCACCATTCAAAGCGACGCCATCAACTTTCAACCATTTCTGCCTTCATTTGCTATTTTTCATGCATTCAATGATTTGTTTTGTGAACTAAATTAAATGACCTGAAAATTGAAAAGCACTACAAATGAACTCTGAAAAAATTGAAACTTGGCATGGTATCATCATTTCACCCACATAGATTGTGCAAAAAAGTAGAGAGGGTTACGACAAAAACTGGATGCACTTCGTTTACAAACTGGACAATCTCTTTCGAAGTATTCAGGTTTCTGACGAAATTAAACTCATCTGTTACAAAGACATTTCATTTTTTTAAACTTATTACAACTCCAGACTTTTTGTGCATTCAGTATGCATCATTCAAATCGACGCCATCAACTTTCAACCATTTCTGCCTTCATTTGATATTTTTCATGCATTTAATGATTTGTTTTGAGCTAAATGACCTGGAAATTGAAAAGCACTACAAATGAACTCTGAAAAAGTTGAAACTTGGCATGGTATCATCATTTCACCCACATAGATTGTGCAAAAAAGTAGAGAGGGTTACGGCAAAAACTGGATGCACTTCGTTTACAAACTGGACAATCTCTTTCGAAGTATTCAGGTTTCTGACGAAATTAAACTCATCTGTTACAAAGACATTTCATTTTTTTATACTTATTACAACTCCAGACTTTTTGTGCATTCAGTATGCATCATTCAAAGCGACGCCATCAACTTTCAACCATTTCTGCCTTCATTTGATATTTTTCATGCATTCAATGATTTGTTTTGAGCTAAATGACAATAATCACCTTTAGTACCGGTTGGTGGCTCCAACCGGTACTAAAGTGTAAGTTGTTTTTTAGTCCCACCTCGCCAAGAGAGAGGGAGTAGGAGCGGTTTATAAGCCCTGGGTGCAGAGACGATGAAGAAGAGGCTCAATGGTCACGTTGCTTAGCTTCAAGCCTTTAGGAATATGGTAGATTGCACGGAGCTACGCGCAGTGCAGTTTATACTATCCCAAAAGGCTTGAAGCAAATTAACAAGCATTGCACCTCTTTTTTATTTTTAATAACTTATTACAACTCCGGACTTCTTCTGTTATGGCAAAAGGAAGGAGGAGAAGAAGAAGAAGAACAAGAAGAAGGAGGAGGAGGAGAAGAAGAAGAAGAAGAAGAGAGGAAGAAGAAGAAGAAGAGGAAGAGGAAGAAGAAGAAGAAGAGGAGGAAGAAGAAGGAGAAGAAATAAC
Organism: Triticum timopheevii; assembly: GCA_963921465.1. Lineage (NCBI taxonomy): Eukaryota > Viridiplantae > Streptophyta > Magnoliopsida > Poales > Poaceae > Triticum > Triticum timopheevii. The sequence continues at coordinate 638,130,738 of OY997270.1, forward strand.
TATATAAAAAATAAAGCAGAAAAGAAAGAACTATATAAAAAAATTACTCAAAAATTAAATAGAAGAAAATAAATAATACGGAAGAGGAGAAGAAGAAGAAGAAGAAGAAGAAGAAGGAGGAGGAAAAGAAGAAGAAGAAGAAGAGGAAGAAGAAGAAGAAGAAGAGAAAGAAGAAGACGAAGAAGAAGAAGAGGAGGAAGAAGGAGAAGAAATAACTATATAAAAAATAAAACAGAAAAGAAATAATTATATAAAAAAATTACTCAAAAATAAATAGAAGAAAATAAATAATGCAGAAAAAAAAAACTAATATAAAGCAAAAATATTCACACAGAAACTAAATACGGCAAAAAAAACTACTCAGAAATAAATAGAAGAAAAAAATAAAGCAGAAAATAAATAACTATATAAAAAAATTACTCAAAAATAAATAGAAGAAAATAAATAATACGGAAAAGAAAAAAAATGTTGGGGCGCTACCCGGTGAGCCTACCAGTCCTAGGGTGTGCAAATGCAGGCCCAGAAGGGCCAGGAGGCTCACCGGGCAGCGCGCCTTAGTTAGGCCCAGAAGCCTGCTATATAGAGGAGTTCGAAAGGGCAGCCGCGGCTGGGTTTATAAACCAGTGCGGCTGCCCTTCGCTCGGCGAGGTGGGACTAAACATAGCGCACCGCGAGTGGCAGCGCACGGCCTTTAGTACCGGTTGGTGGCACAAACCGGTACTAAAGGGGGGGCCTTTTTTACCGGTTGGAGCCACCAACCGGTACTAAAGGGCCTCGTTTCCCGCCGCTTGAGCTGGCCAAAATTGTCCTTTAGTACCGGTTCGTGGCTCCAACCGGTACTAAAGGGCAATCTTATAATATGGCACTTACGAAGAATCAGTTATCGCCACTTCGTTCCACGTTTTCGCTCGATCTCGCCGATACGCCGTCGCCCTCGCCGCCCCCGCCGCCCGTCGTCATCGTCGCCGCGCGCCCCCGCCGCCCGTCGTCGTCGCCGCCGGCCCGCCGCGCGCCGGCCCGTCGTCGCCGCCGGCCCGCCGCGCGCCCGTCGTCGCTGCCCCCGGCCGCCCGTCGTCGCCGCCACCGCCGCCCGTCGTCGTCGCTGCCCCGCGCCACCCGTACGCGCCCTATATACGTACACACGCATACGTATATATACACACATACACACACGCGCGCGCGCACACACACACACGCATACACACAGACACGTACACACAAACACACACACACACACACGTATATACACACACACACACATATTTTTTTTACTTATTTTCTGTTTTCTATATATAATATGTTTAGATGAATTAGAACTATCTAGTTTATTTTTAATAAATGTAATGCTTTTAGTTGAACTAGTATATAGATCAACTAGTTTATTTTTTGAAGATGCTTAATTAGTTGAACTTGTTGAATTAATATATAGAACTAGTTTATTTTTTGAAGATGCTTAATTAGTTGAACTTGTTGAATTAATATATAGAACTAGTTTATTTTTAGAAGATGCTTAATTAGTTGAACTTGTTGAATTAATATATAGAACTAGTTTATTTTTAGTAAATGCTTAATTAGTTGAACTAGTTGAATTAATATAACTAGTTTATTTTTAGTAAATGCTTAGTTGAACTTGTTGAATTAATATATAGAACTAGTTTATTTTTAGTAAATGCTTAGTTGAACTAGTTGAATTAATATATAGAGCTAGTTGATTTAATAAACTAATTTATTTTACTATATATAGAAGTAGTTTGTTTTTAGTAAGTACTACTTATTTATTTATAGTAAGTGCTTAGTAGTTGAACTATATAGTTGACTAATAAAACTAAATTATGAACGTATAGGCCGGAAATGTCGTACTCATCGGACGACGATAACCGCCCGGCGGAGTGCAACTGGTGCCACGACGACCGAGGTATCTGCGACAGGTTCATTGTGCTGGACGAAGATTGGCGCTTCAGCATTAAGCTCGAGGAGACCTACGATGTTCATACGGTACGCAACGACGACAATAGTTTTTTTCGTAATTAAGCACGACTTCAACTATTTTAACGTGTATTTTTCATCTTTTCCAATTCGACTAGCTTATCACATGCTTTGCAAGACGCTATGTCTTGGAGATGATGAGTTTTGAAGACCATGAAAATTTCGAAACCAAAAAAATTATCCTAAGTACCGAACATGGTGTGGATTTTCAAGTAAAGCTGTATAATGCTCAGAGTGTAACCCATTTTGGTTGCAAAAATTGGGATGCATTTTGCAAGATGTATGGTCTTGATGAGGGTATGCTTATCACCATGGATCTTGGTGATCCTACAATCGAGCAAGAGACACCTTCGATTTGGGTCTTTGTGGATACACCTCCAGTTCTTTCCTCATGTGAGCTAAACATAGTTATTAAGTAATTTATATTGTTTATTTCAAAATATAATGTTGACAATTTATCTCTATTGACAGCTTATTTTCATGCTTCAAAGAATGTGCGGAAGATGGTAGACAGAACGTACTACACTGAAGGCTCCGAATTAACTTATCAGGAGAAAACTCATCTGGTCGGATTTTGTACTGATCTTGAGAATTACAATATCTACAATCAAACTCCTCAACATTATGGTCAATACGTGCCACTAGTGCACGTGTTGAACTACGGTAACTACCATGGAGATACCCTGGTAAGATTATTTTTTACTATTACAACATCCGTGTGCATCTTTTTGCACACTTCTAAAACTAGTACATCATTGCTAACTACAAAGTTATTATTATGTTTTTCAACAGATAATCCCGAATGATTGTGTGCCTCATCTGATGTATACGCGTGGTAGCCTTCATGTTTTGAACATACTACCAAGTCGTCCTACGAATCTCAACTGTCCATACCGGGTTTCTAAAAGAAGTGGAGACATAACAATCAAAGAATGGAAAAAATGTATGGACAGTCGTAAGGAGCTTCTTGGAAGCAATAAGCAGCGAAAGGCAAGAATTGGAGACAGGATGATCGCCATTCTTCATAATGGAGAGCCAGGGTCTATATTGTTTTATGCTATTTTACCTTAAGGGTGTTTAGGTCCTACCTGATACTGATGATCATGTGCTAAGAACAATTATGTAGGGTTGGGTTCGATGACTATATATGAGGATGATGATCGTATGACTTATTATTAATAACGAGTAGAAGTTGTATGATGATGCATGATTAGTAGGACTTGTTATTATATATATATGATGATGTAATGATGCAAAAGCATGCATGACCATGTTATATCTGCGGGTGCAATGATGTATGATGCATAACGTGTACAATGTGTAGTATCGTAAAATACCAGCAAACAAAAAAGAATTAAAATGGAAACACAAAATTAAATGAAAAATAAATCATAAAACTAAAAACCCACCAAACCTTATAGTACCGGTTGGTGTTACCAACCGGTACTAAAGGGCTCCAGGCCCCCGGAGCTGGCTCGAGCCACGTGGTTGCCCTTTAGCACCGGTTCGTGCTGAACCGGTACTAAAGGGGGGGGGGGCTTTAGTGACCACAATTTAGTGCCGGTTATGTAACCGGCACTAAAGGGCCTTACGAACCGGTGCTATTGCCCGGTTCTGCACTAGTGAGAGAGCCCACCCGTCCCTCCTGCAACCTTCCCAGACGTCACCCCTGACGCCCCGCCATGGCCTCCAGCCAGCCCGACGCGGCGCAGTAGCGGCCACGTCGTCCACCGCAGCGAGGGTCGCCGGATCGCCCGAATCCTGCAGCCAAAGAGGGCCTCCAAAGCGCCCAGCCACCGATGACCCACACCGCCGCACCGCTGCAGGAGCAGGCCGCACGCCACCGCAGACCACGCCCCGAGCCACGACCTCGCGAGGTCATGGCCAGCCCCCCGCGCCGCCTAACAAGAAGGAGCCGCCAGATCTGAAGGCCAATTTGGAGCCCCGTCGCAGTCAGGTCCGCGCCGCCACGGCCGCCACGAAGAGCAACACCACCGGCAACACACGCAGCCCTCCACGCCGGAGCAACAGCCACCAGCGTCGTTGCGCCCCACAAAGCGCCGCATCCCGGAACGAAGGGGCCGTCCCGCGCCGCCCACCACCGCTCGGAGAGGAGAGGAGGCCCCGCCGCCGCCGCTGCCGGCCGGGCTTTGCCCGCCGGCAAGCTCCGGCGGCGGCGAGTGAAGAGGAGGAGGAGTTGAAGGTAGGGGCGGCGACGGCTAGGGTTTCCCCCCGTCGCTCGCAGGAGCGACGCGGGGGAGGGAGAGGGTCAGCTCACTGCATAGGACATGACCCTCAGTTGGGGAGCCTAACCGGGCGAAGCCGGTATCTTTTTCGGTAGCTCCTTGATCCCTCATCGATGACGTCACCCTTGGGGCACTCCTCGACTGGTTGTTGCCTGCATTGTCCCTCACATATGGCCCCCTCCCCACACTTCTCATCATCTATCTCCCGGCGCCTTCTTCTATTTGGAAAAAAACGGCGTGGGATGTTGAGAAGTGAGAAATTCACAGCTGAACATTTTGTCAAATGCCAAACTACGACGATATGTGTCCAAAAGTTGGGCTGGTGTTTCCTTTCTTCCGATAAAGGAAGAAAGGCTCTCATGAGTTTATGGTTTCTCTACCTCCCACCGGCGATGCCGCCGATGCCGATCTGCCTTGTCTCCTGCGGCCTTAGGGCCATGGAAGCACAGTGGATCCAGGTCTTCCGGACATGAGGGTTCATGCTTCGTTTTAGGTGTTTTTTTAGTCCGTTTAGGTTTTGTGTCCTACTCAGAAAGACGAGGCGGCGGCGGCTCTCTGAAGATATAATAAGATTCTCCCCGCACAGCACGGGTCCTGGCGGTGCATCTTGCATCGTCGAAGGGCGTGCGGGGGTGTGTCTCTAGCGGATCTCACGGGATTCGGCCGGTGTTTGTCTTAGCTCGATCCACGAGGATTTGGTCTTTGTTAGTCTACGTTCATGTGTTTACAGGTTGGATCCTTCTGATCAACGATTAGCTTCATCGGCGCTGGTTGTTATTCTGGTGCGCTGGTCCTTCGGGCTGTCAGCATGATGATTTTTCGACTGTCTACTACAACAAGGTTTGCCAGACTCCGATGTGGGAGGTTTGATTTAAGCACACGCCTTTGACTCGCTCTAGTGCTTGTAGTCGCTAGGTGGCCTACAGACATTGATGCAATTTCTATTACTTCCGGTGTCTTTGTACTGTCATAACTTTTGACGAATACTTCAAGTGATGTTTCTATGTGACCCGACCCCACAACTTTTCAGAAAAACAACCTAAAAGCACTATAAATTACTAGTAAGATACACATGCATTGCACACATGAGATTTGGCAATCAAATTATGAATAAATACCACATTATACATGTAAGCTTTGAGTCATATATGCATGATGTAGATGTTCGTTTAATTCTTATAGTTCATCTAATTCAAAACCAATTAGTTTTATAAAAAAATTAATCTATTTTAAGATTCATGGAATTGTTCATTGTAAAGCATAAAGTAAAAACAAATAATGACAATTTATTTAGAAAAAAAGAGTATGGGCAATTATGATACGAAAGATTCTAGAACAAAGGAGAAGTGCTTGTTTTTTGAGGTTTGTACACTATGCTTAAGTTTAACCATGGAGTCTTCTAGATTGTACATGTGGCAGAATCTGGTGGAATGTAGATGATATCCAACGGCCAGTAGTGCTCGGATTTGCCATCTCTGCACCGTCGGATTGGGTTTATCCAACAACCATCTTTCATAATTATTCGCACACTATACAGGGGTATAGATATAGATGTTTTAAGGTTTGTGCATTATGCTTAAGTTTAACCATGGAGTCTTCTAGATTGTACATGTGGCAGAATCTGGTGGAATATAGATGATATCCAACGGCCAGTAGTGCTCGGATTTGCCATCTCTGCACCGTCGGATTGGGTTTATCCAACAACCGTCTTTCATAATTATTCGCACACTATACAGGGGTATAGATATAGATGTTTTAAGGTTTGTGCATTATGCTTAAGTTTAACCATGGAGTCTTCTAGATTGTACATGTGGCAGAATCTGGTGGAATATAGATGATATCCAACGGCCAGTAGTGCTCGGATTTGCCATCTCTGCACCGTCGGATTGGGTTTATCCAACAACCGTCTTTCATAATTATTCGCACACTATACAGGGGTATAGATATAGATGTTTTAAGGTTTGTGCATTATGCTTAAGTTTAACCATGGAGTCTTCTAGATTGTACATGTGGCAGAATTTGGTGGAATGTAGATGATATCCAACGGCCAGTAGTGCTCGGATTTGCCATCTCTGCACCGTCGGATTGGGTTTATCCAACAACCATCTTTCAAAGTTATTCGCACACTATACAGGGGTATAGATATAGATGTTTTAAGGTTTGTGCATTATGCTTAAATTCAACCATGGAGTCTTCTAGGTTGTACATGTCGCAGAATCTGGTGCAATGTAGATGATATCCAACGGCCAGTAGTGCTCGGGTTTGTCATCTATGCATTATCGGATTGGCTTCATCCAACGACCATCTTTCAAAGTTATTCGCACACTACGTAGGGTGTAGAAATGTACATTGTGTAGAATTTTTTTTCAAAAAATTAGCAATGACCCACTGATTTTTTAGAATGGCTTTGCCACTAAATACATCAAAAGTTTTGCTGGAAAAAAAAAGAGAGTGCCAAACTAAGACGATGGAGTTTTTGAGCATCAGTAGGGTTGAGAATTTGCAAGAGCATAGGGCTGCCAAGCTTGCACTTAACTAGAGGCATGTTCTGAAAAGAACCAAATAATAATGCTTAATTACGCATAGTGTTGTATCCATCAGGTGCGATTATTTTCCACGCAACTTTCTAGCGATTGGATGGACGAATTTTAACCAGACAAGAAAGGTCGACAGCCTCGACTGTCCTGTCTTGATGTGGTACTGCCATGCATGCAGATGCAGGGTGAGTCAAGCCCAGCTGTGGGTCCCAATTTTTTTACACAAGAAAATACTTGGCAAAGTAATACTAGCATGTGCTCCGACAGGCCAAACAGTTAGTGAGAAAGAATGAAAAGAAAGAAATAAAGAAAGGTTAGAGCTAAGCTGAGCTGCAGCTATAGAGGGGACATTCTACTGCAGCTCAATTATTTGGCTCATGACTAGAAATAATAACATACTAAAACCGGGACACGTGGCACACTCCCAATGGGATCCCAGTGTACCGTCCCAGAACTCACTATCCAATCGATGTAAGCCATGATGTCACTCCTCTCTCTCTCTTTTCAGTTCTCGATCTGCTGATGTTGTGGCGGGAATCGGGTCAAACTACGCGGTTTCCCTCTTGCTGTCTTCTATACAATCTACTAGGACAACATAAATTATAACCTTAGGGCATCTCCAGCCGTTGGCCCTCCAGGAGGGCCAAAAAATCGCCCCCTGGGGGCGCACCGGCGCTAACGGCGCACTGGGGGCGTGATGCCCCCCAGTCGCGGCGCCCACGGTATTTCAAAAAATTTAAAGACGGCACAAACACGGCGCAAACACGACATAAACATAGCAAACTTCGGCGAGTCCGTTCAACCATAAACATATTTTACAAAAAAAAACCCGGCGGGCTAATCCCGCCGTCTCCCTCGCCGCCCGCGCGTCTACATGCCGAGGAGGCTGTAGAACCGCGTGTAGTCGCCGCCGCCGCCGCCGTCGTCGTCGTCGTCGCCGCTGCCGCCCCCGCCTCCGCCGTCCCTGCTGCACCCCTCCCCCGGTTGGCGCGGCGGGTTGGAAGGCCCGGCGACGTCGTCGTCGTCGTCGCTGTCGAGGATCACGACGCCGTGCTCGTCCTCGCGCCCGCGCTTGCAGGCGGCGATTTCCTCGTCGAAGAAGCCGCGCCGGGCTATCTCCTCGTACTCCGCGGGGAGGCCGGGCTCCTTCTTGGGCTCGACGAGGCCGGGCTCCGGCTTGGGCTCGACGAGGGCGAGGGCGAGGGGACGCGCGTCGTCCGGCCTTCACTGCGCCGCCCGTGAGCATCAATGGCGCAGGCTGACCGGCGCGGCAGCGCGGCAGCTTTGGCATTGATTCGCCGCGGGAAACGAGGCGATGAGGACGACGAAAGGCCGAGAAGCAAACTAGTCGCTGACGCGTCGGGCCCGCGGTTTCTTCGCGCCAAAAAGCTTCGCCCGGCGCCCCCGAGCATACCCCAGCGCGCCGGGTTCGGGCTGGGTCCGCCGGCGCTGTTTTCGGCCCAAGCCGGCGAAAATCGGGCTTCTGGGGGCACGACTGGGCCGTTTTTTCGGCGCCGGCGCGAAAAAAACGCCTGGGGAGGCCTTCTTGGGGGCGCGGCTGGAGATGCCCTTAATCATGCATGCTAAACAAGTTTTCCCACACTTTCTGCAAATTATGTGTGTATAAAAGCTGGTCACCGTCAATTACAAACGTAAGCATGTGTGCTTAGGGAGGCGTGAAACACTGACATATGCTTGTAATTTTTTTGTTAATTGCTGGGGCTTGATCTTAGGTGATGGAAGCAAAGATATAATCTTCCATCAGTGTTGGAAAACCCAATCACTAATTGGTGGATGCAGTAATAGTAAAAAACCACGAGCTCTTGTCAGAGGGATTGCTTTCATTTTGATGCTTGCCAAATGCATGACACGTTGTCGAGAAATCTACGAAAAGAACATGAGTAAATCATCAGTTTTTTTCTTGTAATTTATGCATATAGGCAGACTCTTCGTCGGTTCTACACGTCTGGCTGTAAAGATTGTTAATCGCGGGCGCTTGATTTTGGGTGCTGGAAGCATGATCTCCAGCTATGTCCCATTTGTATTTGGAAAACCCAGTCACTAATCGGTGGACGGTTAGCGATGTCGTCATCTATGGTAATAATAACAATCAAAACATCGTGCGTTGTCGGAGGAACTGTTTTAGTTGTGGTCTCGCCGGAAGCGTGATGTATTGTTAATCATATGTGCCATAGTAATTAATGAACTAAACCCGGTCAGATGGCAAGGCACCATATATTATCTTAACGAATCCCTTGTCAAAGATCCCATTCTTGCTGGTGTCTTTCGACGATTACTGCTCGATGCGTACTATCACTGATAGAGGAGCTAGATATATAGTTGGATTAATCAGCTCAATAATGCAACAACCTGGCTAGTAGTGGCCTATGCGATCCACACACTTGTATACATGATTGCCTTCTTCTTTTCTTTAGAGGTGGAGATGATTAATTAAGCAGCAGAACAACATTAGACGAATAGCGCATCAAAGTCAGCTATATGGGTTGCTAGCTACTCCCTCCGTTCCTAAATATAAGTCTTTGAAGAGATTTCACTATGAACCACATACAGATGTATGTAGATGCAATTTTAAAGTGTAGATTGACTCATTTTGCTCTGTATGTAGTACATAGTGGAATCTCTACAAAGACTTATATTTAGAAACGGAGGGAGTAGAAGAGATCGCTAGAGATGAATGGAGAGGCAATCCAACATGCATGGATCCATCCCATCAAGAACCTCTTAGTATATTCATTCTGTCGATCTAGGAAAAGGGATCCGAATAAAAACGACCACTCATATATAAGAGCTAGCATATCTAACAACATTTAGATTAAAAACAAAGAAGCAAACCGTTGGATTTAAAATGGTGTGAGAGAGGACATAGGCCCATGGGAATCGGATCGGTCCTTAGTGTCCACCTCTTGTTAATTATGCATATGGACCGGGTCTCCGTCGATTCTAGACGGTTGACTGTAAAGATTGCTAATCGTGGGCGCCTGATCTTGGATGATGGAAGCTTGATCTCTGGCCAGCTAGCTCCCATTTGTATTGGCAAATCCAGTCACCAATTGGTGGACGGTTAGCGATGTCGTCGTCTATGGCAATAACAATAACACCATCGTGCTTTGCCGGAGGAACTGCTTTAGTTCTGAGCTCGCGGGACGCGTGATGTGTTGTTAATCATATGTGTGGCAGTAATTAATGGGCTAAACCCGGTCGGATAGCAAGGCACCATTGCTTACTTAATTCAATTCCTTGTCAAAGATTCCATTCCTGCTGGTGTCTGAGATGATTACTACAAAGGTGCTAGCTAGCGGGATTAATCAGCTCAATAATGCAACAACCTGGCTAGTAGTGGCCTACGCAATCCAGGCACTTGCATTCTCCTTTAGATAGACAGAGACTCAAGGAGTAGAGCAACATTGGTGGGTGGGTGGATCAAAGTCCGCTAAATTCGTGGCTACTAGATGGTAGAGAGGGAGGGCAATCCAACATGAATCCATCCCATCGAGAATCTCTTAGTGTATTCTCTCATCCAAGGAAATGGGAACTGAATAGTAACGACCCTTCATATGCAAGAGCTAGAATCTCCAACAACATTTAGATTTATCTTAATAAACAAACATTTTGATTTTAAATTGTGCAAGTGAGAACATACACCCATCCCATGGGATCCCGGTGCATCTCTTCTGGCAACAATATCCCCATCCAATCGACGTCTTAAAGTTTGTGATGTCACTCCTCTCCCTATTTCCCTCTTGCTGATCTAATTTATCTAAATGACATACATACATAATCCTTGATCTATCATGCATGTTAAACAAGTTTTTTCAATCTACCCTTTTTGCAAATTATGTATATAGCTGAGCTGGTCTCAGTCAAATCCAGACGTATTATATATGCTCATGAGGGATATGTAACACAGATCTAAACTATACAGCTGTTAAAGTTATTGATCGTGGGCGCCTAGTCTTAGGTGATGAAAGACGATCTCCAGCTAGCTCCCATTTGTATTTGTGAAATCCAGTCACTAATTGGTGGGCCATTAGCGATGTCGTCGTCTATGGTGGTAATAAAAGTAATATAACACCTTGATCCAACCATGTATACGAAGGCTGCCAGCATCTGTTTTTCACATTCATACGAATGCTAGTGTTGATAGCGCATGATCTAGCTAGACACTGCCATTGTGGTTTGGTTTTCAATAGCCTGACAAAGTGGACACATAGGCCGAAAAGTTGTGATCAAAAGGTGCACACTTTTTTGGGGCGTGATGATCTCCTCACACTTTCTACGTGACATTGCAAAACTATTGTGACGTCATGAAATTATGCTCGCGGGGAGCCTCCCCTAGAAGCTTGAAACATCAATAAGTCTTGTCGGAGAAAATTCTTTAGTTGTGTGTGCGTGATGTGTTGTTAACCATGTGCGCCATCAATTGTAATTAACGAGCTAGTTAAGCTTGGTTGGGTAGCAAGGCACAATTAATATAGCTTGATGAATTAAGTTAATTCGTCATCAACAACTCGATTCATCCCGGTGTCTTTGATTATTACTGGATCCGTACCTCTCCTAGTGGGATTAATCAGCTCAATAATGCAAAAACCTGGCCAGTAGTGGCCTAGACAAAAGGCAATCCAAGCACTCGCATAATAGTCACCCCTTTATGTTCTTGGACAGTTATACAGAGAGTATGCAACATGGTTGGATGGATGGATCAAAGTCAAACGAGCTAGCACAAGGAGCGGACGAAGGTGGAGCGAAATAGACACATTTTTTCATGGATGGATGGATGGATGCTGATCCAGGAAAAGAAAGTGAAATGGAGCCAAATACTCCATGCACCATTTTTTAATTCTAGATGCACCGTGTGAAGGAAAAAATAATGTAAGGAGATATAGTGAAGGTTATTTTTTGACATTATTGACCTTAATAAGTTTGGAAGAATGAACTTGGTGGCTTAGTATTTTTTTCATTGTTGAGGGGACCTTTGTGGCTAATTTCATTTTCAGCAGTGAGTTTTTTCATTTTCAGCAATGAGAGTGCTCTCGTTGGATGAGCTGATCCACGGGCTCATCATGCCCTGGGCTGATATGGTGGGCCATGCTTATAGCATGATGGCCCACACAAAGATCGGCGAGGCCGGCCCGGGCTCGAAGAGGCATCCCCATCATTTTTCCTGAACAAAAAAATATAATCTCAGAGAAGAATCGGGAGAAGTGTCCGATGGAGAAAGACACGGCGGCGACGGCGGCGGCGAGGGTGTGCCGGCGATGCAAGGCGAAGTACTCGCCGTCGGGAAACACGCCGCAGTCCTGCAGGTTTCACCACTCCTACTTCGTATGCCGCCGCCACGACGACCAAAAGAGGTACCGACTCCGATCCCCACTCTTCCATCATCAATCCGCTAGATCCGCCTTGTGATGGACCACGGCGACGGCTGTGCAGGTACTACGAGCTCAAGGAGGGAGACCCGCCTTACGACGCCAAGTTCTACGACTGCTGCGGCGCCGAGGACCCCGACGCCGCCGGCTGCGCCACCGGATTCCACCTCTCCTACGACGACCCCGAGTAACGAACGAACTACTAGTATGCTTGCTTGTTCATCTCCTCTGAAGCAAACGCAGTGTTTTGTTTACTTTGTACAGTCAGTAGAGCAAACACCCATCTGAATTGTGTGTATATATAAATCAGGGTTCAGAATAAAATCCCTATCCTGTAATATCAGTGTTCAGAATAAAATCGTCAGAGTGAATTATGGCTGTGAGCAATAATTCAGACAAGGAGCGTTTGCATTAATTCAGAACAAATTTGCTTGTCTCAAGAAGTCTGAAACCTGTACAATGTCTCTGTAGTGAAGAAATCACGTGTGCGTGCAGTAGTGTGTCGACTGACAGGATAAAATCCTTTCTGTAGTATCACTTGTGCTTGACAATTCACACCCTTTGCACAGACCAGATTCTGGCCGTCAGAAATCCTTGTACTGTTTGGATAAACATGATGAATTGGATTCAGAGCTTAGTATGGGCTCTGGCCAGAGAGTTTTGTCTGAACAAGTTTGAACCATGTATAATATTTCTCCAGTGAAAAGTGACCATGTATAATATTTCTCCAGTGAAAAGTGTAAAGCCTGTAGTACATTGTTACTCTAGTGAAGAAACTGCGCCACCGCCTTCCGCCTCTCCTACGACGACCCCGAGTAAAGAGCCAACTAGTACTACGCGTACCTATTCCTCTCTTCTGCCAGTGCCCCCTCTGTAACAAACACATTGTTCTATGTATCTAGTCTGTCACTCTCTACATTAAGTCAAATACCGTGTAAGTGACCTCGATTGTTTGAAGAAATCAAATGGTCCAGTCGACATAATAAATCCTATCATGCAGTATTCTCACTTGTGGACTCTTTACACAAACTTAATTGTGCCTCATTCAGGCAAGTTAGTCTGTAACTACATCTGAAACTGAAGTACTTGCGGCTGTACCCAGTATAGTGCATCGAGTGAAACAATCGACGAAGTAAAATCACTTGTGTTTGACACCCTTTGCACATACTTAATTATGGCTGTAAAAAATCCTAGCCATATTTGAACAGACATGATGGGTTGGGTACAGAGCTTGAGAACAATTTGTGGCAAAACTAGTTTGTCTGAAAAACTCTGAACCCCTTGCATTGTTTCTCTAGGGAAGAAACTGTGTTTGTGCCCAGTATAGTGCAGCAAATGAAAGCGTCGAGCTTTGCTGCTGCCTGTGGCTGCTCACGTTATACAGCTTTCGTGGCTTGTAACAACTTAACACATTGACACACACACACACCTGGAACAGGGGACTTGGTGCTGCCCCTGGCATTACTCATTGTGCATCAACTTACATATCCAAACCTTACTCTACAACATAATCCTCAAATTTATATATCTATGAAGAGTACTTAATAACAATGATATATGTAAAGCCACACACTCTACATAGTACTAAATGAAGAACTGGAGAGCTAGTTGTCACTCTCAGCTTCTGCAATTGTTTCTCTTGTCCAGGAAGCCCAGGTAACGACCACCAGCACATAGACCCAGTCATAAAACTTGTCGCAGACGGAGTACCACTTAACTCTCCATTTCCTCTTGAACAAGAAGGTGCAGAAGACTACCCAGAGGCCCATTACATGTCCAGAACCCATAGCGATGAAAAACGATGCCACGTCGTTCAAATCTTCATGGTGTTCTTGAGTAGCTGGAATTGGCTCCAGCTGTGAACATTTCTGTGGGAGTGGAGGACCACAGAGGCCCGGATTGCCAATATAAATATATTCAGGGTCCTCAAATGTTTGCAGTTGATTCCCTGATGGCACCTCTCCTTTCAGGTTGTTGTAGGACAGGTTCAACCGACTCAATGATGTGAGAGCCGATAAGCTTGCAGGGATTAAACTAGACAACTCATTGTGAGATAGGTCGAGTGACTTCACTTGCACCAAGGCACCTATATTCACAGGAATTTTTCCACTGAAGGTGTTCCATGATAAGTTCAGGTTCTTCAATGCGACAAGAGTGCTGATTTCTTTAGGAATATCTCCAGTAAGATTATTGCATGATAAATCAAGATTCACCATATATACGATCTCTCCTGTATATAACCTCTCTTGTCCCTTTGTGACTACTGTGGAATTCTCGGTATAGGTGACATAGTCATTAGGACCAATTGACAATCCATAATCGAAAGCAGTTTGAAATGCAGCATCATCATCGGTATCATCATCGTCATATCTCACTCTTGTTAATATCATCCCTTTGGAGTTAACAATAGATTTTGGTATGCTCCCTGTTATGCTATTGTAGGCAAGGTCCAAATATTGAAGATCAACTAGCTTCAATAGTTCCTCTGGAATGTTACCAGAAAACATATTCGACCGCAAGTCTTAAGAAAGCCAAATATGGCAATTTCTCTCCAATCCATGTAGGCAAAGTCCCAAAGAAATGGTTATGTGCAAGATCAAGAAAGACGAGTCGTTGGCAGTATTGGAGAAATGAAGGAAATTCACCTGAGAGGTTGTTGTTTCTCAAGCTCAGATTAAGAATATTCGTTAGGTCAGTTGTGGATGGATCAGCTGAGCAGTTGGGAATCAGTCCGGTTAGATTATTTTCGGACATATCCAACAAACGCAGTGATCGCAGCTTGCACAAAGAAGAAGGAATGGCGCTAGCGATGGAATTGTCAAATAGAATAAGTTTTGTTAGACCGGGTGCTCCTAAGTCTAATGGTAGTGGCCCATCTAAATTATTTCTACTAAGATCCAAGTCGGTTAGACCAATGGGAAGCTTAGGTATTGCGCCATTGAACTGGTTAGAACCAAGATCAATTGCAGTCGCTCTCATGAATTCCATTGTAGAAGGTAAATAGCCACAAATTCTGTTCCTTCTCATATTCAGAGTGTACAACGTGGAAGCAGTTATCCAAAACCAATCTGGAACTGTGTCGGATATGCTTGTGTTTGAGATATCAAGATAGTCTAGACGTGTTAGCCATCGAAGCCATGATGGAAATCTAGGCCCGACAACGCATGAGCGTAGTCCAATATATGTTAGGTTGGAAGGAGGAACCCACATCAATTTCACTGTAAGGGCTATAGAATTATTGGACAACAACAACCTCTCCAAGCTTTCTAGGCCTGATAAATGACCTTCACCTATGAAGCCATCCAGGTTATTGTAGCTCAGGTCCAGTTCAATTAGCTTTGTGAGCTTTCCTATCCATACTGGAACATGACCGGTGAGCTTATTACCACTGAGATCAAGCCTGACCAGGTTCCTTAAGGGTTCTAGTTTGGTTGGCAGGCTTCCTATCAAATTGGTTGAAGGTAGATATAGGAGTGACAACTTATCCCATGAACAACTAGGCAAGCGTAGGAAGAATTCTGTTATGCTGCCATTGATGTTGTTTCCACCTATACCGAATACTTCCAAGCTACATATATACATTCTCCAGGTTTGATGGTATCATGCCCATAAGATTATCCGAGGATAAATCAAGCGTTACTATGTCTTGAAGAACACAATCAGGATCTCCTCCAGGACTAGGGTTCAGATGTGGGGGGTGGAGAGAAAAGGGGAAAACTCTGGAAGTTCTGTTCGGGGGGAGAAAACTACTCATCCATTCCTCAGTACAGAGTATTTACAGGGTTCCCTTTTTTACACATAAGACCTCTAGCTATCCTATTATATAACACAAGGACCACCAACACTCCCCCTCAAGATGGGCAAAGATGTCAATAAGCCCCATCTTGTTACAAATCCTCATAAATGATACGACTCCTATTCCTTTTGTCAATACATCTGCAAGCTGATCTACAGACTTAACATAACTAATTTGGAATAACCCTTCGTCTAATTTCTCTCGAATGAAGTGCCTATCGATCTCTATATGTTTAGTTCTATCATGATAAACTGGGTTATTCACTATGTTAATTGTGGCCTGATTATCACAATAGACTTGAATAGGTGCACCAGCACACAACTGCAACTCAGTTAGCAAGGTTTTCAGCCACATCAGTTCACACAACCCTGAAGCCATTGATCTAAACTCCGCTTCCGCTGTCGATCGAGCCAGCACACTCTGCTTCTTACTTCTCCAACTAACCAGATTTCCTCCTACAAACATGCAATAGCCTGAAGTTGAACGTCTATCATCTAAGCATCCAGCCCAATCTGCATCGGTGTACCCCTCTATTCTCAGATGCCCATGATTAGAGAACAAGATTCCTTTCCCAGGACAACTCTTCAAGTATCTTAGAATTCTATTCACGGCATCTAAGTGGCTAGTTCTAGGATCATGCATGTATCTGCTTACAATACTAACAGCATATGCTATATCAGGTCTTGTATGCGACAGATAGATTAATCGCCCAACTAGCCTTTAATATTGATGCCTATCAACAGGATCACCACTATCTGCCAAGATCCGATGATTTTGTTCTATTGGGGTGGCTGCAGGTTTACATCCTAACATCCCTGTCTCCTCAAGTAAATCAAGCACATATTTTCTTTGTGAGAGGTAAATACCTTTTGGGCCATATGCAACTTCAATTCCCAAGAAGTAGTGGAGATACCCCATGTCCTTGATTTCAAACGAATTTGCTAACATCTTCTTCAAGTGAGATATCTCCATCTCATTGTTACCTGTAATCACAATGTCATCCACATAAACAAGAAGTATAGTAATCTGATCACGCAGACATTTAAAGAACATGGTATGATCTGCATTGCTTTGTCGATACCCCATAGAACAGATTTCCTTTCGAAACCTTCCAAACCATGCCCTAGGTGACTGTTTTAGTCCATAGAGAGATTTTCTTAACCGACATACTTTACCCGCTGTTTCCCGACTGCTAAACCCAGGAGGAATTTCCATATAAACCTCCTCTTGCAGATCTCCATGGAGAAAAGCATTCTTAACATCCATCTGGAACAATTTCCAGTGTTGATTTACAGCTATCGAGATTAAAGTTCTGACAGTACTCAATTTCGCCACCGGTGCAAACGTTTCATCATAATCTACCCCATAGGTTTGACTATACCCTTTTGCCACTAGCCTAGCCTTATATCTTTCCACCTTGCCATCTGGAGTTTGTTTAACTGTAAATACCCATTTACAACCCACAACTTTCTTATCTGCAGGGAGAGAAGTAAGTATCCATGTTTGGTTCTTATCAAGAGCCGCCATTTCCTCCAACATTGCTGCCCTCCATTCTGGATATTGCTTCGCTTCCCTCCAATCACGTGGTATAGGCACAGCCGAATGCAAGGAAGCTATAAATGACTTATATAAAGGCCCAATAGAAGAGTATGAAACATAATTTGAAACATCATATGGGGCTAACTTAGAGGGCAATTTTCCGGCAATAGTGCGAGGCTGCTTTCTATGGGCAATTGGAACGTTCAAGTCATCATAATGAAGAGAAAGTATACCATCACTTGTGGAGGCTGGTGATGAAGTATTGGATGAAGTTGATGGTCGTGAGCTTGAATCATGCATGTCGGATTGAACTTGAACTTCTGAATCATCCTCCATCGAAATTATTTCCTCCCCCTGCACCTGTTCTTCCTCAGTTCGATGCCTTCGTGTATACACCTGCAGATTTTGTTCTTCATTCGGTCTTGACCACCGTATAGCCTTAGTTGGTGTATCATGTTGCTCCCCTTGCATCTTCCCTTGTTCTCCAATAAGATCCACATCGCTATCATCAATCTTGTCTTCCTGTGGTATTACCCCAACCATGATTTTCTCTAATGGTGTAGAGTTGCTTTCTTCTTCTTTTCCTCCCCCTGTCTCGCTGTCCAGATCTGAAACATCACTAGAAAACAGATCAGGAAAGACATCAGTTAAATCTTCAGGTTCTCCATAAAATGGAACTTGTTCCCTAAAGATTACATCCATGCTCACAAACATTCGTCTTTCTGATGGGCACCAACACTTGTAACCTTTCTGCTTCCCAGAATACCCCACAAACACACACTTCAAAGCCCTTGGATCTAACTTCCCAACCGATGGCCTGTAATCTTTTACAAAACACACACACCCAAACACCTTTGGGGGGACAACATAAGTAGTCTTGCCAGTTAAACATTCTATTGGTGTCTTGTAACCAAGTACTCTAGATGGCATTCTATTTATCAAGTAGGCTGCTGTCATCAATGCCTCACTCCACAAGAACTTAGGAACATTCATAGCCATCATCATAGAGCGAGTAACTTCTAACAAATGTCTATTCTTTCTCTCAGCTAAGCCATTCTGCTCAGAGGTACCTGGACAGGTAGTCTGATGCATTATCCCAAAACTTGACAAATAACCATCAAACTCCTTATTTACATACTCCGTACCATTATCGGTCCGAAGTACCTTAACACATGCATTATGCTGGGTCATAATCATATTATGGAAATCTCTAAAGCATTCGAATACATCATTCTTGTTCCTCAATACATACACCCAAGTGGTCCTAGTACAACAGTCAATAAAGGTAACAAAATAGCGATATCCATTAATAGACACTACTCCACTAGGACCCCATACATCAGAGTGAATTGTCTGAAGTGGCACATCACTTCTATGATTAGATAGAGTATAAGTGCTTCGAGTTTGCTTTCCATATTGGCAAGCATCACATACCAGGTCCTGCTTTCTAACTTTATTGAAGAGTTTAGGATAAAGCTGGCCCAAAATAGGAAAAGATACATGCCCAAGTCTTCGGTGTTGTAGCAGAAATTCTTCGAGTGGTGAAGAAGATAGAGCAGCAGCTACAATAGGTGATGTATCATTGTCCAAATAATACAATCCATCATGCATGCTCCCTGTCCCAAGTCTTCTTCCAGTCCCAAGTTCCTGAATTAAACACCATGATGGGAAAAAAATGGCAACACAGTTCAACTCCTTTGTAATGCAACTTATAGACAAAAGATTAATTGGAAATGAAGGAACATGTAACACATAAGAGAGAGGCATATTGGAGTTGCAGATGACCGTCCCTGAACCCATAATAGTTTGCGTGGAACCATCAGCCAACTTTACGCTTTGTGTTCTTAATTCAGGGACATAATTAGTAAATTCCTTTTGTGAACCAGCCATATGTCTAGATGCACCAGAATCTATCAACCATGGTGCATCAGCAAAATAAGGATGATTATCATTACAAATATTACCACTAAAATTTGCAGAAGCGGCAGAGGTTGAGGCTCGTGGCACTTCGGTGGTTTGCTTATCACTTAAACTTAACCCTTTGAATTGCTGCCACTTCTCCCAATCATCCGCGCTCATTTCCACACTCACATTTTGCGAGTGCACCTCTGTCATAGCGGAGGCATTTGCCCTGCCTGCTAGTCGCATACCACGTCCGCGACCAGTACCACGTCCATCAAGCCCCCGGCCGCGACCTCTTCCACGCCAATCCTGACCTCTTCCGCGTCCTCCCCCAAATAATCCAGGGCAAGATGCTCTTACATGTCCTGGCTGGCCACACTCAAAGCACTTCCGATCAGAAGAGTTCAACCCAGACCGCTGATAATTTGCATTTTCTGTGACAAAAAGTGCTGAACGCCTCTGTGCTATGCCCTGTATAGATGGTCCTCCAACCTCCAATTTCAGACGTGTCTCCTCACTCATGATCGCAGAGATTGCTTGCTCCAAAGTAGGCAGCTTGCCACTGCCATAAAGTGCGGCCCTCCTATTCTCAAACTTAGGATTAAGTCCATTCAGAAATTCCCTAACACGCCTCCTTTCCGTCCATTTATTGAATTTTTCAATGCATTTGCCACACTCCATCTCAATTGGATCGTAATAGTCCAAATCGCTCCAAAGCCGTTTCAGCTCCGAAACATAGTCGACCACTGTCTTCTCGCCTTGGCTCAGGTCTTGTAACTCCTTCTGAATCTTGCAAGCAAGCATTTCATTTCCTACTCCTGAGAATGTCCCTTTCAATAACCTCCAGATTTCAGATGCTTCTTTAATCCTTTCAACTTGCTTGGCAATTTGAGGTGATATTGAGCTCAATAGCCAGGCCCTCACTAGTGCATTCATCATCTTCCACTTCTGACCTTCTTTAGAACTCTCCTCCAGAGGCTTCTCCACTATACCTAGAATGTAACCTTCAAGCCTCCTAGAAACCAAAATTGTCTCTGCATGCTCTGCCCAGCTCGCATAGTTCTCAGGTCCTTCTAATTTTACAAGAGGAATTTGCAAAGGATGTACTTCCTCTTTGGTCTCCCCTTCTGATCTTGAGGCCCCTTGCTTGCTAATCGCATCAAACAACACCTGATACTTCTCATCCATTGCCTACAAGACAGCAGCTAGCTCCCCTGCAGTGACAGCTGCTGGAGCATTATTGTTGCCTGCCATACCTTCAATTCCTCCACACTCAGCACACACGCCTTCCCCTGCGATTCACTGTTGCAGCTTCTCAATCTCACACTCTCCCTGACCTCCTCCTTCTCCACGAACCCACAACTCAACTCTTCTGACTCAGAACACAAACACCTGACGTGTTTAGCTACAGCAACGAAGGGGAACTGAGTTGCTGGTGAGGCTCTCCTTCCTGACCGACGCCGCACACCCTCGCTGTGCCTAGCCACCTCCTTGAGCTCGATTTGCTCCACCAGCGCTGCCTCCGACCAAATCTCTGGCCGGAATGCTGCACCCCCTCCCACTGCTGCCAGATCACCTCCGGCTGAGGCTTGGACTGGCCACCCCGATCTGCTCCGATACCATCTTGAAGAACACAATCAGGATCTCCTCCAGGACTAGGGTTCAGATGTGGGGGGTGGAGAGAAAAGGGGAAAACTCTGGAAGTTCTGTTCGGGGGGAGAAAACTACTCATCCATTCCTCAGTACAGAGTATTTACAGGGTTCCCTTTTTTACACATAAGACCTCTAGCTATCCTATTATATAACACAAGGACCACCAACGCTATGGAGGTTAAATTACCTATTTCGTCTGGGAAGTGGCCATAGAAACCATTCATTGAGATATCTAGATACTTAAGGCTAGTTGAACCCCAAAACCAGTTAGGTGTGATATGTGTGTGGAAGCTATTGCTAGAAAGGTCAAGTGTTTCAAGAGAAGTCAGATTTGAAAGTGGAAGTGAACTGGAACTAGTTCTGAGATTGCAAACACTAAGACAAAGAACTTTTAGAGATGGAAGCATGTTCACTACCGGAACCCAGTGAAGAATTGTACTGAGGTTCAGATAGCTCATGTCCAGGTGCTCAAGGGAAGTTAGCTGTGACAACCAGGTGATATCCGTGGAGTATGGAGGAGTACCATATTTTGAGGCGAGGTTTAAGTATCGTAAGTTGGAGAGATTACCCAGCTGCGGTGGTATCCTTCCAGTGAAGCTTGAACTTGATAGGTCGATATATCTCAACTTGTGGAGAGAACCTAGGAACTCCGGTACTTGCACCCCATCAAACCAATTGCAACTGAGGTCGAGATACTGTAAATGTTGTAGACCTAGCAACGAGGAGCTAATGTTGCCTCCTAGCCCTGGCGTCTTTGTCTCATCGATGAAGTCACAACCGTAGCCCCGGAGATCGAGCTTGACGACATGGCTGTTTCTGTGGCTACAATGGACGCCCTTCCATTTGCAGCAGTCATGACCCTTCCACGATGAAAGGATGTTTGCAGGGTCCGACATGCCTGCTTTGAAGCCGACAAGCGCGGACCTCTCACTGGCAATACAACTGGTGACCGTACTGTTTGGATGGGAAGAAGGAGATGATGACTTCACAAAGCTCTTAGCTTGGGTGAACAAGAGAAGGGCACATAAAACTACTATGTGGATGTTGGAGAGTAGAAGCTTGTCTGCTGGGTGCCGTTGCCATGGATCTATGTTCTTCTTGCTGTAGGTTACATACACCATGGTACGATATATATAGGATTATATGTTACGTCTGGTCGGGAAAATAAAGAAGAAATTGTAAGCGTCATATCAATGAAATTTCTGCGATGCTGACCTGCCTGCCTGCCATTCTGGACCATATTCTGTCCAGTCCATGTTGACAAAGCTCCCTCTCTTTCTCTTTAAAGTCCAAATGATCGAGATATTCACCATGAGGCTTGACTGATGCATGGCTTGGAATTCCAAATGATTGAGACATCTAAATCTAAAATCTAAAAAGATTGAAAAATAGACACGGCAATATTGAGTATAGTTTTCTTAGCTCTTTTGCTGATGGTGGATCATAGTAGGTAAGCTCTCAAAGTAATCTCTTTAAAGACTGGGGTCTACCAAGTTTTTACGACCATTTGCCACCCCGAGGACCCTGGCGCGGCGCCGGCTGCACCACCGAGTTCCAGCCTCTCGAATGGTAAACGGGCCAACACTAACTAACCTGCAGTATGTTTGTTCCTCTGCCAGATACCTGCCGTTGCTCAACTCATGTTGGAAAGAGATATTCACTTTTCTGCCGTCTAGTCTGCCTCTCTGCAGAATTGTGTCCATGGTTTACATTATCCACTGAAGGAGCAAACTGAATCAGAAAAACAAAATCCTGTCCCAACACTAATACTTGTGTTCTGAGAATGTTTGAACCCTGAGCATTGTTTGTTTTTTCTCCAGTGAGGGAATCGTGTGGTGCAGCAAATTGTTTCTGTTTCTAACTCCTTAGCTGCCACATAGACACATACAGACCGCAGGTCCAGGGATGCACACATACAGAGACTCTTGCTTTTAAGTTCGGCACTCGAGTAGTCTCCAATTACTTGTGCAGAGTGAGCTCATCAGGCAAGCACCAAAGCATTTCAATTGCAGTTGAACGATTGTGATGCACACAGCCAATCAAGTAGTATGCACTTTCGCCACTGTAAGTCTGTAACCATTTATTGAATGAAATCTTAATCTGAGTCTAGGTCCAGCAAAATTTGCGTAAATAAAACACAATTCAGCAATAGTACTCAAGTAGGTTTGATTGACTCTAGGTTTTCAGTGATACCGGTGTGACAGTCAATCATGTATACAAATTCCGTCCTAGTGCACAGCCAATTTGATTCTGAATTTCAGGAACCTGCTATTACAACTCTGGTTTTCTTAGCTCTTCCGTTGATCTTGGATCATACCAAGAAAGGTGAATCGTTGCAAAGTGCTCAAAGTAATCTCTATGATGACAGGGACCTGGGCGAGATTAATGACTGTTGCCGTGCCTAGGACCATGACGCCGGCGAAGAGAGAGCGCCTAACTAAACCAACATGCGGCACGGTACAAAGCAAAACCCTCGCTGAAGAGACAACGCCTATCACCTGTCCATCAGATCGTTTTCACCCCACGAAGTACAAATCAGCAAGCAGTAGACCTAGGGTGCTAGGGTGCTCTAGGAGCATTGGAGTTTGCCAGCTGAAGAAGAGGTTCTGAATTTTGCAGAAGACTGGTTATTACTGCTTTTGTTTGATATGATAGTAAAACAGAGGTCCAACATATGATGCTGCTACTGCTTTCATGGTGGTCTTGGCATGTGCACAATGAGCTTACACATGGCACCGTCAGTTCGACTCACTGGTCATCATCAAGCAACAGCGGAAAAGGCGGCCACCAAGCCAAGGACCTGTTCATCAATCACGGCAATGTCAGGTACTACGAGTCTACGAGCTCAAGGACGGCTACCAGCCCTACGCTGCCAAGTTCTACGACTGCTGCAGCGTCACGGACCCCAACGTCCCCGGCTGCACCACCGGCTTCCACCTTTGACACGACGGCCCCGAGTAACCAACCAACCAACTACTCTAGTATGCTTTCTCTTCCTCGCCACCTCTGAAGCAGACGCAGTGTTCTGTTACTTGTGTACAATAACTCCAATATCCTGTCAGTCGTCTGAATTGTGTGAAGAAATCAAAAATCCAACCGACTGAATAAAATCCTATCATGTAATATCAACTGTATCAGCCGACTTGATTCTGGCAGTGAGTAATCCAAGTACCTGAACAGGCATGATGCATTCAGGCAAAATTATTTTGCCTGAAGATGTCTGAAGCATGTGCAGTGTCTAGTGAAGAAATCGCGCACGAACTAAATTCTGGCTGTCAGAAATCCTAGTCCTATATCAATAAACGTTATGAATTGGATTTAGACCTTAGAGTCACATCATGAACCCTGTACATTGTTTCTCTAGTGATGAAACTACATCTGCCCTGCCTGTGGCTGTGGTCATCCACACACACACACACACACACACACACACACACGGAACAGGGCATTTATTGCAGCCCCTGGCATTATTCGTTACACATCAACTTTACATATCCAAATCTTAGTCTGCGGCACAATCTCCAAAGTTGTATCTCTGAACTATACTTACAATACTTACACACATGGTAAAATCCCCATACTCTGCATAGTACCAAGCGCAGAACCAGAGCAATCTATCGATCGGACTCAGGTTTTGCACATTTTCCTCTTGTCCAAGAAGCCCAAGTAATAGCCACACGTACATAGACCCAATCATACAAGCTGTCACAGACCAAGTACCAATAAACTCTCCATTTCCTCTTGAACAAGAAGGTACAGAAGAGTACCCAGATACCCATTACATATCCAGAACCCATAGCGATGAAAAATGATGCCACATCATTCAAATCTTCATGGTGTTCTCGAGTAGCTTGAATTGGCTCGTGTTGTGAACATTTCTGCGGGAGAGAGGGACCACAGAGGCCAGGGTTGCCAATATAAATGTGTTCTTGGTCCTCAAGTGTTTGCAGTTGATTACCGGATGGTATATCTCCTGTCAGGTTGTTGTAGGATAGGTTCAACCGACTCAATGATGTGAGAGCTGATAAGCTTGCAGGGATTCCGCCAGAAATCTCATTGTGTGATAGGTCAAGTGACTCTACTTGCGTCAAGGCGCCAATATTCTCTAGAATTTTTCCACTAAACTTGTTCCATGATAAGTTCAGGCTTTTCAATGCGACAAGAGAGCTGATTTCTTCAGGAATATCTCCAATAAGATTATTACAGGATAAATCAAGATTCACCATGTATATGATCTCTCCTGTATATAATCGTTCTTGACCCTTTGTGACTACTGTGAAGTTTTCAGTATAGCTCACCGTGTCAATAATACCATCTGACAATCCAGTAGTGAATTGGAAAGCACCAACAAATGCATGATCATGATCATGACTCGTTGCTATCATCCGTCGACAGTTAACAATAGATTTCGGTATGCTCCCTGTTATATTGTTGTATGCAAGGTCCAAATACTGAAGATTTACTAGCTTCGTAAGCTCTTCAGGAATGTTACCAAAAAACATATTCGACCGTAGTCGTAAGAAAGCCAAATATGGCAATTTCTCGTGAATCCATGTCGGCAAAGTCCCAACGAAATGGTTGTGTGCAAGATCAAGAAAGATGAGCTGTTGGCAGTATTGGAGAAATGAAGGAAATTCACCCGAGAGGTTATTGTTTCTCAAGCTTAGATTAAGAATACTCATCATGTCATTTGTGGATGCTTCAGCAGAGCAGTTGGGAATTGGTCCAATTAGCTTATTTTCAGAGATATCCAACAGAACTAGTGATCTCAGTTTGCACAACGAAGATGGTATGGTGCCAGAGATGGAGTTGTCAAATAGAATAAGTTTTCTTAGACCAGGTGCTCCAAAGTCTAATGGTAGTGACCCATCCAAATTATTTCTACTGAGATCCAAGTCGGTTAGACCGATGGGAAGCTTAGGTACCGGGCCATTGAACTGGTTAGAACCTAGATCAATTGTGTATGCTGTCATAAATTCCATTGTAGATGGTAAATAGCCTCTAATTTTGTTTTTCCTCATATTCAGAGTATCCAACTTGGAAGCTGTTATCCAAAACCAATCTGGCAGAGTGTCAGATATACTTGTGTTTGAGATAATAAGAATTTCTAGACGTGTTAACCATCTAAGCCATGGCGGGAATTTAGGACCGAGAAGGCATGACCCAAGTGCAATAGATGTTAGATTGGAAGGAGGAACCCACGTCGAATTCACTGTGAGGGCTATGAAATTATTAGACAACCACAATATCTCTAAGCTTTCTAGGCCTGATAAATGACCTTCATGTATGAAACCATCAAGGTTATTGTTGCTCAGGTCCAATACAGCTAGTTTTGCGAGCTCTCCTATCCAAAGTGGCACAGGACCAGCGAGCTTGTTAAGACTGAGATCAAGGTAGATCAGATTGCTTAAGGGTTCTAGTTTTATTGGTAGTCCTCCCGTCAAATTGGTAGAATCTACATGCAAGTATGTCAACTTATTCCATGAACAACCAGGCAAGCGTAGGAAAAATTCTGTGATGCTCCCACTGATGTTATTTCCAGATACATATAATTCTTCCAAGCTACATAGGTTTTCCAGGTTTGATGGTATCATGCCCACAAGGTTATTTGATGATAAATCAATCTTTACTATGGAGGTCATATTACCTATCTCGTCTGGAAATTGGCCATAGAAACCATTCTCTCTGATATCTAGAAACTTAAGACTGGTCAAATCCCAAAACCAATTGGGTATGATAGGTCTGTGGAAGCTATTGAAGGAAAGGTCAAGTGTTTCAAGAGAAGTTAGATTTGAAAGCTGAAGTGAACCATAGCTAGGTCTAAGATTGCAACCACGAAGACTAAGAAATTTCAGAGATGGAATCATGTTCACCACCGGAAGCAAGTGAACAACTGTACTGAGGTTCGTGCCGCTCAGGTCCAGGTGCTCTAGGAAAGTTAAGTGTGATAACCAGGTGATATCCATAGAGTATGTGCCATCAGCACCGGCGAGATTTAAGTATTGTAAGTTGGAGAGGTTACCCAGCTGCGGTGGTATCCTTCCAATGAAGTTTGACATTGATAGGTCGATATATTTCAACTTGTGGAGAGAACCAAGGAACTCCGGTATTTGCACCCCATCAAACATATTGCAACTGATGTTGAGATATTGTAGATGTTGTAGACCAAGCAGCGAGGAGCTAATGTTGCCTCCTAGCTTCCGCGTTGGTGCAATGAAGTTGGGTTCACAACCAGGGCCTGAGAGATCGAGCTTGACGACATGGCTGTTTATGCTGCTGCAATGGACACCTTCCCATTTGCAGCAGTCATCACCCTTCCATGATGAAAGGAAGTTTGTAGGGCCTATGAGGCTTGCTTTGAAGCCGACAAGAGCGGACCTCTCACCGGCGATACAGCTGGTGACCATATGGTTTGGGTTGGAGGAAGAAGAAGATGATGATGAGTCTACAAAGCTCTTGCCTCGAGTGAACAAGAGATGGGCAACTAATAGCACTATGGGGAGGTTGGAGAGCAGAAGCTTGTCCATTGGTGCTTTTGCCATCGATGCATGCTCTTCTTGATGTAGGGTATATGCACCATGGTATGCTATATATATATATCAGTTATGCTACCCAATAACATATCTTTCGTTGGCTCGTGAAAATAATGGAAAAAAAATTGTATTATTGAGGTCTCACTGAAGATGACTTGCCATAAATGTGACTAGAGTTAAGAAGAAATTTCTACGGGTGAAAACGATACCGCTGGCCCCTTCTAGACTGTATTCTGTCCATATTCACAAATTTTCCTCTCTTTTTTTCTTCAAAGACCTAGTAGGGAGTACTGATTGATGGATGCAGTGAGTGCATCAACGTGCACCACCCGTCCCTAGGTAGAGAGATGTTGTTCTGGACGTTGATATGATCTCCCGTATGCATATTTGACCAGTAATTTCTATATGCACAGTTAATTCAAATAGAATTTTTTTTATGTTTCATGTTAGAGAAATATTTTTCATGACAAACCTGATAATATAATTATCATATCTTACCGTTCTAATCTGTGTATGCATATTAATAAGTATGGTCAAGTTTAGAAAAGTTCTTAGCGGAGTTGGTACTTTCAATTTTTCAGATCAAGCATACCGAGTGATGGCACTAGTAATGAGTAACGAGCATGGGAACAACGACTTTTGGGCTCCGGTGGCCTTGAGTTCCAAACTACTGAGGCATCAAGGTCCTTGTCTCTTCTGTGGATTCCTCCTACACACCGTATCGTACACGGCGGAGCTTCCGTGCGTGCAGAAACATCGAGCGAGCTTTGCTGTTATTATGTTTCTATATACGTATGGCGACAAATTCTCTGGATGACGTGTTGCGACTAATTCTCTGGCTACTTCGGCTAACAAGTTTGACCGCAATTGTGTCCTTTATGTGGACTCGAGCGCGAGGACACGTTCCACACTTTCTGTAGGTGCCCACGTGCGGTGGAACTTTGGCAAGCTATGGAGAAAGTGTGGTTCATACCCAACATCATGTGCATGTGCAATACTGGACCGGAGTGGCTTCTACATACTATGGCGGACCTGAATGATGGCGATCGGCTACGTTTGATGATGGTGATGTGGAGGTGCTGGTTTGTGAGGAACGAAATTACACAGCACAAGCCGGCGCCACCACTGGAAGTGTCCGTACGCTTTTTGCAGAGCTATGTGACCTCCTTGCTGAACCTTCACAGTTACACCGCAGATGATTTGCTCAAGGGGAAGATGGTGGCCAATGAGGAAGGGATGGCGCAGCCCTCATCACATGTGAAAACGCCTAAACCAGCCACCCCTAATTGGATGCCTCCGCCTACAGGATGGACCAAGTTGAATGTTGATGGGTCGTTGTCTTTGGAGGATGGATCAGCTGGGGCCAGTATGATCTTGCGTGACTAAGAGGGTGCGATCATTTTCTCGGCCTGTCGCTCCCTATGGTCTTGTCCCGATGCCCTACATGCTGAGCTTGCTGGTTGCATGGAAGGACTTGCGTTGGTGCAAACCGTGGACGGAACTCTCAATAATTTTAGAATGTGATAGCAAGGTGGCGGTGGAGATGATTTCCGCTACGAATCACAACAGGTCTTTATATGCCATGGTGGTGACTGAGATCAAGAGTCTTCTGCGTCAGAGAGAATGTGTAGTTACTCATATCCCTAGAGAGCAAAATTATGTTAGTCATGTCCTAACAAACTTTGGTAGAACGGAGGACCGCACGGTTGTTTGGCTCCGTTCTGGACCGGCTAATATCCCTAGTCTGTGTAGGGATGAATTTTCTTGCTCTTGAGTAATATACACCTTTTTACCCCCACAAAAAAAGGAACAGAGGGAGTATTATACTAGCAAAAGGTCTCGTGCCTCGTAATAAGAGAAAAAAATACATCACATGTCGCTAACCCAATAATTATGACTGAAGACCCCAATAGGTTCACGTCTTTTATTTCAACATAGCATCTCATCTATGTTGCTACTTATCGTCCTTCCCACTCTCATCCCTTCCCACTCTCATCGACAGTGGCCTCGGTGCACACAACCATATAATGCGTTTAAATGTGCTCAATCCAAAAGTGTCTCTCTCGGCATAATATGAGAAATATGCTTTCTTTTTCTTGGAGAGATTTTGCCGAGGCATGCATGCGTGCTGTCATTGGTTTCTTTTGTCTCCAATTTGGTTTTGCTGAGGTATTCATCTGCAAGCAGGATCAACGCCGGTACGAAAGAAAGACAGATCATGCTCTATTAATTAAGGTTGCACACTAAATAGCATTTTAAAAATGGTTAACATGTAAAATAATATTATATTCAGATCTATACATTTTTAATCAAATTTTGTATATAACATGTTAAAATTAGCGCTAGGCTTTAAAAGATATGGATATTTTTTTAAAAACATTTGTTTTAGATGGATTGAGGGTTGATTAACCAAAATATCAGGTGTTTCTGTTTAGTCTTGTCACTTAAAGGTGTACTGCAGGTTGATTGCCAAAAAGGGCAGGGAATTTTTCATAAAAAGGCAACCAAATGATTTCATTTTCTTTGACTAAAAAGTGGACTGTAGGTTAATTACTATAAATGGTAGGAGGCTATCCGTAAAAATGCAAAAAAGTTATACGTTTTCTTGACTTAAAGGTGGACTACGGGTTAATTGCCATCACGGGCACAGGCAGGTACTCTTCTCTTTTTATTAATATAGGTATATATATAGATAAGCTACCACACACCCTTCTACGAGAATTTTTATAAAAGCATTTTATTTGTTTCTCTTCAATGGAAGATTCAGTTTCCCAGAATGTATTCTAATTTTCGGCCTAATTCTTCTTCTGATGATCGATTCAACCTCTGATTAAAAAGGTAGACCTTGGTTCTGTTTCATCTCTTGAACAGGTTTAGTAATAAGCATAATGGCACTAGTGTTCGCATGGAGAGAAGAAGCTATAAATAGCTTTTCGGAAAATTCAACGAAATCTTTCAGTACAGAGTATATATAGGGCCCGGGTTGCCAGCTCATTACTTGTTTTTCATTAGTAATTTTTTTCCTTTTTTGTGATGATTGTTTTTCAGGTATACTCGAGCAGTCTCAAGTTAATTAATTGTGAAGAACGAAGCAGCTCATCAGGCAAGCGCCATTTCGTTTACGGTTCACATTTTTGATTGTGAATTTTAGTAACCTACTGCTACGACAACACAGCAAAGTTCAGCGAAGAACAGCCATTCACTCTCTCACTCGCAGGCTGAACGGAACAAAACCAGACACCATGACCTAATCCTCAACCACGTCGCGATGACGACGATGACAGTGGAATATCTGTGCGACACTGCCCTGTAGTATCAATTGCGTTTGATACTCTCGCACAAACTAAATTCTGGTTGAGAGTAATCCTAGTCCTATCTATCCCAACAGACATTGTGAATTTGCATTTATTTGAGGAAAATTTGTTTGTCTGAAGAAGTCTGAAATATGTACTAGTGTCTGTCAGCGCCCAGTATAGTGCAATAATTGACAAAATAAAACCATTTTGCTATAATTGCCCTTGAGTTTGACACTCTTTTCACATAGTACTAAATTCTGTTTCAGAAATCCTAGTCCTATCTGAACAGACCTGCAGGGTGGGATTCATAGATATGGCAAAGTAGTTCGTCTGAAGAAATCTAAACCCCACACAATGTTTGTCTAGTGAAGAAATCACGTCTGTCCGTCCATCCTACGCCTGAATATTACTTGTGCGGACTAAATTCCGAAAACAAGATGTGGCAATACTAGTTTGTCTGAAAAACTCTAAACCCCATGCAATGTTTCTCTAGTGAACAAACTGTTTCTGCGTCCACAGTATAGTGAACAAACTATTTTGGTTTCCACGCGCACACCAGGCCAAAGGCTACTACCTGTGGCAGTTCACCTTATGCAACCTTCGTAGGTTATAACTTTGGCATGCGCACCGACACCTGTTGCAAACTTTGGTCACCAGTTACCTTCACACATTGACACACACACACCCGGAACAGGGGATCTGGTGCTGCCCCTGGCATTCTTCATTACGCATCAACTTTACATATCCAAACCTTATTCTACAGCATAATCCAAGTACAAGTACATATCTGTGAAAAAATAGTAGTACAATACTATAAACACATTGATACATGTGGTAAACTCCCCACACTCTACATGATAGCTAAAGGAAAACCAGGGCGAGCTAGCGATCGCTCTCAGCTTCTGCGCTTTTTTTTCTTGTCCAAGAAGCCCATGTAACTGCCACTTGCACATAGACCCAGTCATAACAGCCGTCACAAATGGAGTACCACTTAACTCTCCATTTTCTCTTGAACAAGAAAGTGCAGAAGACTACCCAGATACCCATCACATATCCAGAACCTACAGCGATGAGAAACGATGCCACGTCGCTTAAATCTTCATGGTGTTCTTGAGTAGCTGGAATTGGCTTGTGTTGTGAACATTTCTGCGAGAGAAGAGGACCGCAGAGGCCCGGGTTGCCAATGTAAATATATTCTGGGTCCTCAAGTGTTTGCAGTTGATCTCCGTATGGTACCTCTCCTGTCAGGTTGTTATAGGAGAGATTCAAGCGGCTTAATGACGTGAGAGCCGATAGGCTTGCAGGGATTTCGCCAGACAACTCATTGTGTGATAGGTCGAGTGACTCCACTTGCGTCAAGGCGCCAATATTCTCAGGAATTTTTCCACTGAAGGTGTTCCATGATAAGTTCAGGTTCTTCAGTTCGATAAGTCTGTGGATTTCTTCAGGAATATCTCCCACAAGATTATTACATGATAAGTCAAGATTTACCATGTATATGATCTCTCCTGTATATAATCTCTCTTGACCTTTTGTGACTACCGCGAAGTTCTCAGTATAGGTGAAAATGTCAGTAAAATCATTTTCTGTCCATCCTAGTCTGAAGTTGAGAGCAACATTAAGTGCTGATAAGTCATCATAATCATCTTTCACTATTGTCATCTCTTTCCAGTTAACAATAGATTTTGGTATACTCCCCGTTATGTTATTGTAGGCAAGGTCCAAATACCGAAGATTATCTAGCTTCGTAAGCTCCTCTGGAATATGACCATAGAAATTATTCGATCGTAGTCGTAAGAAAGCCAAATATGGCAATTTCTCCCGAATCCATGCTGGTAACGTCCCAAAGAAATGGTTGTGTGCAAGGTCGAGAAAGACGAGTTCTTCACAGTATTGAAGAAATGAAGGAAATTCACCAGAGAGGTTGTTGTTTCTCAAGCTTAGATTAATAATATTCATACTTGTCTTGTTTGTTGTAGATGTATCAGCAGAGCAGTTAGGAATTGACCCAGTCAGCTTATTGTCGGAGATATCCAACAGACGTAGTGATCGCAATTTGCACAGAGAAGAGGGAATGGTGCCGGAGATGGAGTTGTCAAATAGAATAAGTGTCTCTAGATTCGGTGCTCCAAAGTCTAGAGGTAGTGGCCCATCAAAATTATTTTCGCTAAGGTCCAAGTCATTCAGACTCATAGGAAGCTTAGGTATTGGGCCATTGAACTGGTTAGAACTAAGACCAATTGCAGTTGCCGTCATAAATTCCATCGTGGGTGGTAGAGAACCGCTAATTTTGTTCTGTCGCATATTCAAAGCTACCGCGGTAGAAGCCAATATCCAAAACCAATCCGGCATCGTGTCGGATATGCCTGTGTTTGAGATGTCAAGATATTCTAGACGTTTTATCCTTCTAAGCCACAATGGGAATTTAGGCCCGAGAAGGCATGACTGAAGTGAAATATCTGTTAGATTGGAAGGAGGAACCCACCACAAATTCATTGTGAGGGTTAAGTTAGACAACCACAATGACTCCAAGCTTTTTAGGCCTGATAAATGACCTTCATGTATGAAACCCTCTAGGTTATTGTAACTCAGGTCCAGATAAATTAGCTTTGTGAGCTTTCCTATCAATAGTGGCACATGACCAGTGAGATTGTTACTACCGAGAGAAAGGTAGGTCAGATTGCTTAAGGGCTCTAGTTTGGTTGGTAGGATTGCTGTCGAATTGCTGGAACGTTGATACATGTATGTCAACTTATTCCATGAACAACGAGGCAAGCGTAAGAAGAACTCTGTTATGCTTCCACTCATGTTGTTGTTAGATACATCGAATTTTTGCAAGCTACATAGATTCTTCAGGTTTGATGGTACCATGCCGACCAGGTAATTCGATGATAAATAAAGCTCTACTATTGAGGTCATGTTACCTATCTCCTCTGGAAACTGGCCATAGAAACCACTCCTTGCAATATATAGATACTTAAGGCTAGTTAACTCCCAAAACCAGTTTGGTGTGATATGTCTATGGAAGCTATTGAAGGAAAGGTCAAGTGCTTCAAGAAATGTAAGATTTGAAAGATGAAGTGAAGCAGAGCCAGTTCTAAGATTGCAACTTCTAAGAGAAAGAACATTCAGAGATGGAAGCATGTTCACAACCGGAAGCCAGTGAACAATTGTACCGAGGTTCGTGCCGCTCAGGTCCAGGTACTCAAGGGAAGTTAATCGGGCCAACCAAGTGATATCCATGGAGTATGTGTAATCTGCCCTTCCAAGATTTAAGTATCGTAGGTTGGAGAGATTACCGAGCTGCGGTGGAATCCTTCCACTGAAGGTTGACCTCGATAGGTCGATGTATCTCAACTTGTGGAGTGAACCCAGGAACTCCGGTATTTGCGCCCCATAGAACTCGTTGCAGCTGAGGTTGAGATACTGTAGGTGTTGTAGACCAAGCAACGAGGAGCTAATGTTGCCTCCTAGCACTTGCATCATCATATCAACGTCGTTGTAGTCACAACCATGGCCTGGGAGATCGAGCTTGACGACATGGCTGTTTTTGGTGCTGCAGTGGACACCCTTCCATTTGCAGCAGTCATCACCCTTCCATGATGAAAGGAGGTACGCAGGGTCCCTGAGGCCTGCTTTGAAGTCGACAAGTGCGGACCTCTCACCGGCGATACAGCTGGTGGCTGTGTCAGTTGGATGGGAAGAAGATGATGATGATGACTCTACAAAGGTCTTGCCTTTGGTGAACAAGAGAAGGGTGGCTAATACCACTATGTGGATATTGGAGAGTAGAAGCTTGTCAATTGTTGCTTTCTCCATGGATCTAAGTTCTTTTTGTTGTAGCATCCATACGCCATGGTTTGCTATATATAGTGTATGTTATCCAACAATATAAGTTTCATTTCCTCCTGAAAATAAAGGAAAATCTCGAAGGGTCGTATTATCGAGATTTCTGTGATGCTGACGACCTGCCATAAATGTGAGTACAGCTTGGAGGAGAAATTTCTACAGGTGAAAAGGATACTGTTGGCCATTCTAGGCCGAATTACCGTCCAGGTTCAGTGAGTGTAGGTCCTCTCTTTTTCTTCAAAGATACTCTATTCTCCAAGCATTTCCAAATGACTGAGACTGGTGACTGAATGAGGAGCACAGCAAACGACGACCTCAGTATGATGACTTGGAATTCCAGGCATCAAGGTTGTTTTCGCGTTGCCGTATACCGCAGGGCCTCCGGCCTTATCTTCTGGGAAATGAATGAAAGCATCAGAACCACATACATACCTCAAGGTGAGTGATGCAGATCATATCCTCTCGAATTATTTGTGCAGAACGAACGGATGAGCTCATCAGGCAAGCATCATTTGTTGCGGTTCAATTAATGGTTGCCAACTTGGGACACAATCAATCAAGCATGCAATTTCCATGCCATGTACCCAGCGTACCACTTTGATTCTGAATCTCAGGAACCTGCTATTTGCAAAAACACAGGAAAGATGATTAATGATTATGTGAACAAAACAATCCAATCGACAAAACAAAATCCCATAGCACAACATATATCTCTTGTCCTTGACATTTTTGCACAATCTTAAGTCTACCTGTCATTTTATCCAATACCAGATGGAGATGGGTTGGATTCAGAGCTGAGCAAGAGGTTCTGAATTTTGGAGAAGACTTGTTATTGTTCCTTTTGTTTGATAGTAAAACCGAGGTGCACAATGAGCTTACACATGATATCCATCAAGCAACGGTGGTCGGACTCGCAGCATCTTGGCTTGCTTCGCCTCCTCCAACTCAAGCATCTTGCCTTGCTTTGCCTCCTCCAACTCAAGCATCTTGGCTTGCTTCTCAGCGTCCATCTCGAGCCTCCTCCTTTGGATTTCCATGAAGGTGTTTATTAGCTCTTCCTTTTCTTGCCATCGCTTCTCCTCCCTCAAGTCCTTGCTTATCAAGCCCTCCACTTTTTCAAGCAAGACAATCACGCCGCGTCCCGCTTGTCCTCCTTCTTCGAATTGGTCTTCCCCCGCGGCCGGGACTTCTCGCCGTCACCATGGTCCTCCACAACATCTTTCCCCCCACGCGCCAAGACGGCGGCATATTGCGCCTTAAACTTCTCCTCCCCGTTGATGATAGTGGGCGCGGGAGCGAGCGGGAGGGTTTGGGGAAAGTGGAAGGAAAAAGTGGCCGCTTTGCCGCCGACTGGCGGGCCAGGGAGGGGAGTAGGCGCGTGTCGCGCGCGTCCGCTTCGTGTCCAAGCCGATGTAAATCAAGCTCAAAATTGGGCCGAGAATGGATCGGCAGGCGGACAAAAAGCGGACGCACATCCGTTTGGATCGGCGCGTTGAGCCAACTTTTTGTCTGTGCGGACCCAAACGGACGGTGACGGAAGAAATGGGTTGCCCCGTTGGAGTTGCTCTTATCTCTCTATCTCACATAACCTCCCATGTAATCCTCTCGATGGTTCATAATTCATCAATTTTTTGCAGGTTATCTACAGAGCTACAACTTGGATCCATATGTGGTCCTTACTCACTCATGCGGACTTCAGGGAGCCTTTGGTTAATGGGTGCAACCGTTGGGAGATGGTAGCACGGACTATCTTTAGCTGATTTGGGTGGCGAGCTAATAATAGGTTAGGTGTGTAGGCATCATAGCTTATTCTTATATCACCGGATGTGGCACTTTTTCAGTCTTATATCGCCGATTGTGGCACTTTCCAGATTTATATACTCTCGACTACTGCTTAGTCTATGAGCATCTTTGGACCTTATGATCTTGTTATGTTTTTATTTAATAATATGTTTGCATGCATCGATTGATGCACAGGCCGGGGTATTCCTCCTTCTCAAAAAAAGCCAGGGGCTGCCGCATATTGTACGCACCATCATCAATCAATATATACACCGCGGGTCTCCCTGTATGGAGATTAAGACGCTTCCATAATTCTTTCATGGTATACAGAGTAGGCTCTTCCATCTCATCTAGCTAGTTCTTCTTTAACCTCCACCCAACCCTTCCTCATCATGTCTAACTCCGTCGCACCCATCCAATCTAGCCTCAACTACAACACCTCTGAGCCACTTACCTGGTTGAACTATGTCCTTTGGTAATCCCAAGCAAGATCACAAATAATGGGCGCCGGCTTGTATGGCTACATCGACAACGCCATTGAGGAGCCTTCCAAGATCAGGCTAACGCCCAAGAGTTCATGTCGACACCATGCCAGTGGCCATGATACCCATCAGGCAATGGTGGTTGGACTCGCAGCATCTTGGGTTGCTTCGCCTCCTCCAACTCAAGCATCTTGGCTTGCTTCTCCGCGTCCATCCCGAGCCTCCTCCTCTGGATTTCCATGAAGGTATTTATTTGCTCTTCCTTTTCTTGCCGTCCCTTCTCCTCCCTCAAGTCCTTCTTGCTTATCATGCCCTCCACTTTTTCAAGCAAGATAATTGACGCCGCATCCCGCTTGTCCACCTTCTTCGAGTTGGTCTTCCCCGCGGTCGGGACTTCTCGCCGTCACCATGGTCCTCCACAGCTTCTTTCCCCCCCACGCGCCAAGAGGGCGGCATATTGCGCCTTAAACTTCTCCTCCCCGTTGATGATAGTGGGCGCGGGAGAAGGCGTGGGAGCGAGCGGGAGGGTTTGGGGAAAGTGGAGGGAAAAAGTGGCCGCTTTGCCGCCGACTGGCGGGCCAGGGAGGGGAGTAGGCGCGCGTCGCACGCATTCGCTTCTTGTCCGCGCCGACGTAAATCAGGCTCAACATTGGGCCGAGAATGGGTCGACAGGCGGACAAAAAGCAGACGCGCATCCATTTGGGTCGGCGCGTTGGGCCAACTTTTTGTCCGTGCGGACCCAAACGGATGGTAGCGGACGAAATGGGTCGCCCCGTTGGAGTTGCTCTTATCTCTCTATCTCACATAACCTCCCATGTAATCCTCTCAATGGTTCATAATTCATCAATTTTTTGCAGGTTATCTACAGAGCTACAGCTTGGATCCGTATGTGGTCCTTACTCACTCATGCGGACTTCAGGGAGCCTTTGGTTATTGAGTGCAACCGTTGGGAGATGGTAGCACGGACTATCTTCAGCCGGTTTGGGTGGCGAGCTAATAATAGGCTAGGTGTGTAGGCATCATAGCTTATTCTTATATCGCCGCATGTGGCACTTTTTCAGTCTTATATCGCCGAGTGTGGCACTTTTCAGATTTATATACTCTCGACTACTGCTTAGTTTATGAGCATCTTTGGACCTTATGACCTTGTAATGTTTTTATTTAATAATATATTTGCATGCATCGATTGATGCAGAGGCCGGGGGTATTCCTCCTTCTCAAAAAAAGGCCACGGGCTGCCGCATATTGTATGCAATATGTACATCGCGGGTCTCCCTGTATGGAGATTAAGACGCTTCCATAATTCTTTCATGGTATACAGAGTAGGCTCTTCCATCTCATCTAGCTAGTTCTTCTTCAACCCTCCACCCAACCCTTCCTCATCATGTCTACCTCTCCCGCACCCATCCAATCCAGCCTCAACTACAACACCTCTGAGCCACTTACCTACTTGAACTATGTCCTTTGGAAATCCCAAGCAAGATCACAAATAATGGGCGCCAGCTTGTATGGCTACATCGACAACGCCATTGAGGAGCCTCCCAAGATCATGCCAACGCCCAAGAGTTCATGTCGACACCATGCCAGTGGCCATGATACCCATCAGGCAATGGTGGTTGGACTCACAGCATCTTGGCTTGCTTCGCCTCCTCCAACTCAAGCATCTTGTCTTGCTTCTCCATGTCCATCTCGAGCCTCCTCCTTTGGATTTCCATAAAGGTGTTTATTTGCTCTTCGTTTTCTTGCCGTCGCTTCTCCTCCCTCAAGTCCTTCTTGCTTATCATGCCCTCCACTTTTTCAAGCAAGACAATCGACGCCGCGTCCCGCTTGTCCTCCTTCTTCAAGTTGGTCTTCCCCCGCGGTCGGGACTTCTCGCCATCACCATGGTCCTCCACAGCTTATTTCCCCCACACGTCGAGAGGGCGACATATTGCGCCTTAAACTTCTCCTCCTCGTTGATGATAGTGGGCGCGGGAGCAGGCACGGGAGAGAGCAGGAGGGTTTAGGGAAAGTGGAAGGAAAAAGTGGTGGCTTTGCCACCGACTGGCGGCCCAGGGAGGGAAGTAGACGTGTGTCGCGCGCGTCCGCTTCGTGTCCGCGCCGACGTAAATCATGCTAAAAATTTGGCTGAGAATGGGTCGGTAGGCAGACAAAAAGCGGAAGCGCAGCCATTTGGGTCGGCGCATTGGGCCAACCTTTTGTCCATGCGGACCCAAACGGATGGTGGCGGACGAAATAGGTCGCCCTGTTGGAGTTGCTCTTATCTTCTATCTCACGTAACCTCCCATGTAATCCTCTCGATGGTTCACAATTCACCAATTTTTTCCAGGTTATCTACAGAGCTATAGCTTGGATCCGTATGTGGTCCTTACTCACTCATGCGGACTTCAGGGAGCCTTTGGTTATTGGGTGCAACCGTTGGGAGACGGTAGCACAGACTATCTTCAGCCGATTTCGGTGGCGAGCTAATAATAGGCTAGGTGTGTACGCATCATAGCTTATTTTTATATTGCCGGATGTGGCACTTTTTCAGTCTTATATCGCCGGGTGTGGCACTTTACAGATTTATATACTCTCAACTACTGCTCAGTTTATGAGCATCTTTGGACCTTATGACCTTGTTATGGTTTTATTTAATAATATGTCTTCATGCCTCGATTGATGCAGAGGCCGGGGGTATTCCTCCTCCTCAAAAAAAGCCAGGGGCTGCCGCATATTGTACGCATCATCATCAATCAATATATACACCGGGGGTCTCCCTGTATGGAGATTAAGACGCTTCCATAATTCTTTCATGGTATACAAAGTAGGCTCTTCCATCTCATCTAGCTAGTTATTCTTCAACCCTCCACCCAACCCTTCCTCATCATGTCTACCTCCGCCGCACCCATACAATCCAGCCTCAACTACAACACCTCTGATCCCCTTACCTAGTTGAACTATGTCCTTTGGAAATCCCAAGCAAGATCACAAATAATGGGTGCCGGCTTGTATGTCTACATCGACAACTCCATTGAGGAGCCTCCCAAGATCATGCCAACTCCCAAGAGTTCATGTCGGCACCATGCCAGTGGCCGGCATAAATTGCCAGCCTACAGAAAACCACCACGCAGTTCATGCTGTCACACTTGCCAGTGGCCGGCACACAATGCCAGCACACCAAAAGGGCTGGGAATTTGACTACACCATGTCGGCCCATGGTCATGCCAGCACACACTTGCCGTCATACAAAAAAGGGACTGTGATCTTCGTCGCACATCACTGCTGGTCGAACTTGTGCATTTCGGCCTGCATCTTCTCGAACCATAGCCTCTTCCTCGGTGACGCAGTGTTCAGATCAACATTCATGATCTCCACACCCGTCTTCATGCTTGCAAGGGCCACTTGTTTCGCCTTGGTCTTGGCATTGGCGGCCTCGATCTCTAGCATCTTGGTTTACTTCGCATCCTCAAGCATCTTGGCTTGCTTCTCGACGTCCATCTCGAGCCTCCTCCTTTGGATTTCCATGAAGGTGTTTATTTTCTCTTCCTTTTCTTGCCGACGCTTCTCCTTCCTCAAGTCCTTCTTGCTTATCATGCCCTCCACTTTTTCAAGCAAGACGATTGACGTCGCGTCCCGCTTGTCCTCCTTCAAGTTGGTCTTCCCCCCCCCCCCCCCCCCCCGGTCAGGCCTGAAGGAAATATGCCCTAGAGGCAATAATAAAGTTATTATTTATTTCCTCATATCATGATAAATGTTTATTATTCATGCTATAATTGTATTAACCGGAAACATGATACATGTGTGAATACATAGACAAACATATAGTCACTAGTATGCCTCTACTTGACTAGCTCATTAATCAAAGATGGTTATGTTTCCTAACCATAGACATGTGTTGTCATTTGATTAATGGGATCACATCATTAGGAGAATGATGTGATTGACATGACCCATTCCGTTAGCCTAGCACTTGATCGTTTAGTATATTGCTATTGCTTTCTTCATGACTTATACATGTTCCTGTAACTATGAGAATTATGCAACTCCCGTTTACCGGAGGAACACTTTGGGTACTACCAAACGTCACAACGTAACTGGGTGATTATAAAGGAGTACTACAGGTGTCTCCGAAGGTACATGTTGAGTTGGCGTATTTCGAGATTAGGTTTTGTCACTCTGATTGTCGGAGAGGTATCTCTGGGCCCTCTCGGTAATGCACATCACTATAAGCCTTGCAAGCAATGTGACCAATGAGTTGGTTACAGGATGATGCATTATGTAACGAGTAAAGAGACTTGCCGGTAACGAGATTGAACTTGGTATTGGATACCGATGATCAAATCTTGGGCAAGTAACATACCGATGACAAAGGGAACAACGTATGTTGTTATGCGGTTTGACCGATAAAGATCTCCGTAAAATATGTAGGAACCAATATGGGCATCCAGGTTCCACTATTGGTTATTGACCGAGAAGAGTTCTAGGTCATGTCTACATAGTTCTCGAACCCGTAGGGTCCGCACGCTTAACGTTACGATGACAGTTTTATTATGAGTTTAAAAGTTTTGATGTACCGAAGTTTGTTCGGAGTCCCAGATGTGATCACGGACATGACGAGGAGTCTCAAAATGGCCGAGACATAAAGATCGATATATTGGAAGCCTATATTTGGACATCGGAATAGTTCCGGGTGAAATCGGCATTTTACCGGAGTACCAGGAGGTTACCGGAACCCCCCGGGGGGTTATTGGGCCTACATGGGCCTCGAGGGAGAAGAGGGAAGGAGGCAGGAGGGGGCCGCGCGCCCCTCGCCTTCCTAGTCCGAATAGGACAAGGGAAGGGGGGCGGCGCCCCCCCTTTCCTTCCCCTCTTCCTCCTCCTTCCCCCCTTCTCCTACTCCAACTAGTAAAGAAGGGAGTCCTACTCCCGGTGGGAGTAGGACTCCCCCCTTGGCGCGCCCTCCTTGGCCGGCCGCCTCCTCCCCCCTTGCTCCTTTATATACGGGGGCGGGGGCACCCCATAGACACACAAGTTGATCTATGGATCGTTCCTTAGCCGTGTGCGGTGCCCCCTTCCACCATATTCCACCTCGGTCATATCGTCGCGGAGTTTAGGTGAAGCCCTGCGCTGGTAGAACATCATCATCGTCACCACGCCGTCGTGCTGACGGAACTCATCTCTGGAGCTTTGATGGATCGGAGGCCGGAGATCGTCATCGAGCTGAACGTGTGCTGAACTCGGAGGCCCCGTACGTTCGGTGCTTGGATCGGTCGGATCGTGAAGACGTACGACTACATCAACCGCGTTGTGCTAACGCTTCCGCTTATGGTCTACGAGGGTACGTGGACGAACACTCTCCCCTCTCGTTGCTATACCATCACCATGATCTTGCGCGTGCGTAGGAATTTTTTTGAAATTACTACGTTCCCAAACAGTGGCATCCGAGCCAGGTTTTATGCGTTGATGTTATATGCACGAGTAGAACACAAGTGAGTTGTGGACGATACAAGTCATACTGCTTACCAGCATGTCATACTTTGGTTCAGCGGTATTGTGAGATGAAGCGGCCCAGACCGACATTACGCGTACGCTTACGCGAGACTAGTTTCACTGTTACAAGCACTCGTGCTTAAAGGTGGCTGGCGGGTGTCTGTCTCTCTCACTTTAGCTAAATCGAGTGTGGCTACGCCCGGTCCTTGCGAAGGTTAAAACAGCACTAACTTGACGAACTATCGTTGTGGTTTTTGATGCGTAGGTAAGAACGGTTCTTGCTAAGCCCGTAGCAGCCACGTAAAATTTGCAACAACAAAGTAGAGGACGTCTAACTTGTTTTTGCAGGGCATGTTGTGATGTGATATGGTCAAGACGTGATGCTATATTTTATTGTATGAGATGATCATGTTTTGTAACCGAAGTTATCGGCAACTGGCAGGAGCCATATGGTTGTCGCTTTATTGTATGAAATGCAAACGCCCTGTAATTGCTTTACTTTATCACTAAGCGGTAGCGATAGTCGTAGAAGCAATAGATGGCATAATGACAACGATGCTACGATGGAGATCAAGGTGTCGCGCCGGTGACGATGGTGATCATGACGGTGCTTCGAAGATGGAGATCACAAGCACAAGATGATGATGGCCATATCATATCACTTATATTGATTGCATGTGATGTTTATCCTTTATGCATCTTATCTTGCTTTGATTGACGGTAGCATTTTAAGATGATCTCTCACTAATAATCAAGAAGTGTTCTCCCTGAGTATGCACCATTGCGAAAGTTCTTCGTGCTGAGACACCACGTGATGATCGGGTGTGATAGGCTCTACGTTCAAATACAACGGGTGCAAAACAGTTGCACACGCGGAATACTCAGGTCATACTTGACGAGCCTAGCATATACAGATATGGCCTCGGAACACGGAGACCGAAAGGTCGAACGTGAATCATATAGTAGATATGATCAACATAGTGATGTTCACCATTGAAACTACTCCATCTCACGTGATGATCGGACATGGTTTAGTTGATTTGGATCACGTGATCACTTAGATGACTAGAGAGATGTCTGTCTAATTGGGAGTTCTTAAGTAATATGATTAATTGAACTTAAATTTATCATGAACTTAGTACCTGATAGTATTTTGCTTATCTATGTTTGTTTGTAGATAGATGGCTCATGCTGTTGTTCCGTTGAATTTTAATGCGTTCCTTGAGAAAGCAAAGTTGAAAGATGATGGTAGCAATTACACGGTCTGGGTCCGTAACCTGAGGATTATCATCATTGCTGCACAGAAACGTTACGTCCTGGAAGCACCGCTGGGTGCCAGGCCTGCTGCTGATGCAACTGACGACGTTAAGAACGTCTGGCAGAGCAAAGCTGATGACTACTCTATAGTTCAGTGTGCCATGCTTTACGGCTTAGAACCGGGTCTTCAACGACGTTTTGAACGTCATGGAGCATATGAGATGTTTCAGGAGTTGAAGTTAATATTTCAAGCAAATGCCCGGATTGAGAGATATGAAGTCTCCAATAAGTTCTACAGCTGCAAGATGGAGGAGAATAGTTCTGTCAGTGAACACATACTCAAAATGTCTGGGTATAATAATCACTTGATTCAACTGGGAGTTAATCTTCCTGATGATAGTGTCATTGACAAAATTCTCCAATCACTTCCACCAAGCTACAAGAGCTTCGTGATGAACTATAATATGCAAGGGATGAACAAGACTATTCCCGAGCTCTTCGCAATGCTAAAAGCCGCGGAGGTAGAAATCAAGAAGGAGCATAAAGTGTTGATGGTTAACAAAACCACCAGTTTCAAGAAGAAGGGCAAAGGGAAGAAGAAGGGGAACTTCAAAAAGAACGGCAAGCAAGTTGCTGCTCAAGAGAAGAAACCCAAGTCTGGACCTAAGCCTGAAACTGAGTGCTTCTACTGCAAGCAGACTGGACACTGGAAGCGGAACTGCCTGAAGTATTTGGCGGATAAGAAGGATGGCAAAGTGAACAAAGGTATATGTGATATACATGTTATTGATGTATACCTTACTAATGCTCGCAGTAGCACCTGGGTATTTGATACTGGTTCAGTTGCTAATATTTGCAACTCGAAACAGGGACTACGGATTAAGCGAAGATTGGCTAAGGACGAGGTGACGATGCGCGTGGGAAATGGTTCCAAAGTCGATGTGATCGCGGTCGGCACGCTACCTCTACATCTACCATCGGGATTAGTTTTAGACCTAAATAATTGTTATTTGGTGCCAGCGTTGAGCATGAACATTATATCTGGATCTTGTTTGATGCAAGACGGTTATTCATTTAAATCAGAGAATAATGGTCGTTCTATTTATATGAGTAATATCTTTTATGGTCATGCACCCTTGAAGAGTGGTCTATTTTTATTGAATCTCGATAGTAGTGATACACATATTCACAGTGTTGAAACCAAAAGATGCAGAGTTGATAACGACAGTGCAGCTTATTTGTGGCACTGCCGTTTAGGTCAT
Source organism: Triticum timopheevii (assembly GCA_963921465.1). NCBI lineage: Eukaryota > Viridiplantae > Streptophyta > Magnoliopsida > Poales > Poaceae > Triticum > Triticum timopheevii. Next base: position 638,175,717 of record OY997270.1, read on the forward strand.
ACCGGTGTAAAGCGCATGAAGAAACTCCATACTGATGGGCTTTTGGAATCACTTGATTATGAATCACTTGGTACTTGCGAACCGTGCCTTATGGGCAAGATGACTAAAACACCGTTCTCCGGAACTATGGAGCGAGCAACTGATTTGTTGGAAATCATACATACTGATGTTTGTGGTCCAATGAATGTAGAGGCTCGCGGCGGGTATTGTTATTTTCTCACCTTCACAGATGATTTGAGCAGATATGGGTATATCTACTTAATGAAACACAAGTCTGAAACATTTGAAAAGTTCAAAGAATTTCAGAGTGAAGTGGAAAATCATCGTAACAAGAAAATAAAGTTTCTACGATCTGATCGTGGAGGAGAATATTTGAGTTACGAGTTTGGTCTACACTTGAAACAATGCTGAATAGTTTCGCAACTCACGCCACCCGGAACACCACAACGAAATGGTGTGTCCGAACGTCGTAATCGTACTTTACTTGATATGGTGCGATCTATGATGTCTCTTACTAATTTACCGCTATCATTTTGGGGTTATGCTTTAGAGACGGCTGCATTCACGTTAAATAGGGCACCATCAAAATCCGTTGAGACGACGCCTTATGAACTGTGGTTTGGCAAGAAACCAAAGTTGTCGTTTCTTAAAGTTTGGGGCCGCGATGCTTATGTGAAGAAACTTCAACCAGATAAGCTCGAACCCAAATCGGAGAAATGTGTCTTCATAGGATACCCAAAAGAGACTGTTGGGTACACCTTCTATCACAAATCCGAAGGCAAGACATTCGTTGCTAAGAATGGATCCTTTCTAGAGAAGGAGTTTCTCTCGAAAGAAGTGAGTGGGAGGAAAGTAGAACTTGATGAGGTAACAATACCTGCGCCCTTATTGGAAAGTAGTTCATCACAAGAACCGGTTCCTGTGACAACTACACCAATCAGTGAGGAAGCTAATGATATTGATCATGAAACTTCAGATCAAGTTTCTACTGAACCTTGTAGGTCTACCAGAGTAAGATCCGCACCAGAGTGGTACGGTAATCCTATTCTGGAAGTCATGTTACTTGACCATGATGAACCTACGAACTATGAGGAAGCGATGATGAGCCCAGATTCCGCAAAATGGCTAGAGGCCATGAAATCTGAGATGGGATCCATGTATGAAAACAAAGTATGGACTTTGGTTGACTTGCCCGATGATCGGCAAGCCATTGAGAATAAATGGATCTTTAAGAAGAAGACTGACGCTGATGGTAATGCAACTGTCTATAAAGCTCGACTTGTTGCGAAAGGTTTTTGACAAGTTCAAGGAGTTGACTACGACGAGACTTTCTCACCCGTAGCGATGCTTAAGTCTGTCGGAGACACCTGTAGAGCACACGCAAGATCATGGTGATGGCATAGCAACGAGAGGGGAGAGTGTTCGTCCACGTACCCTCGTAGACCGTAAGCGGAAGCGTTAGCACAACGCGGTTGATGTAGTCGTACGTCTTCACGATCCGACCGATCCAAGCACCGAACGTACGGGGCCTCCGAGTTCAGCACACGTTCAGCTCGATGACGATCTCCGGCCTCCGATCCAGCGAAGCTCCGGAGATGAGTTCCGTCAGCACGACGGCGTGGTGACGATGATGATGTTCTACCGGCGCAGGGCTTCACCTAAACTCCGCGACGATATGACCGAGGTGGAATATGGTGGAGGGGGGCACCGCACACGGCTAAGGAACGATCCGTAGATCAACTTGTGTGTCTCTGGGGTGGCCCCCCTCCCCCGTATATAAAGGAGCAAGGGGGGAGGCCGGCCGACCCCTTGGGCGCGCCAAGGGACGAGGAATCCTCCTCCTAGTAGGAGTAGGACTCCTCCTTTCCTACTCCTACTAGGAGGGGGAAGGAAGGGGGAGAGGGAGAAGGAAAGGGGGGGCGCCGCCCCCCCCCCCTCCTAGTCCAATTCGGACCAGAGGGGGGAGGGGGCACACGGCCCATGCTAGCTGCCCCTCTCTCCATTCCCCTAAGGCCCATAAGGCCCGATACTCTCCCGGGGGGCTCCGGTAACCCCTCCGGCACTCCGGTTTTCTCCGAAATCACCCGGAACACTTCTGGTGTCCGAATATAGTCATCCAATATATCAATATTTATGTCTAGACCATTTCGAGACTCCTCGTCATGTCCGTGATCACATCCGGGACTCCGAACAAACTTCGGTACATCAAAACTTGTAAACTCATAATAAAACTGTCATCATAACGTTAAGCATGGGGACCCTACGGGTTCGAGAACTATGTAGACATGACCTAGAACCATTCTCGGTCAATAACCAATAGCGGGACCTGGATGCCCATATTGGTTCCTACATATTCTACGAAGATATTTATCGGTCAAACCGCATAACAACATACGTTGTTCCCTTTGTCATCGGTATGTTACTTGCCCGAGATTCGATCGTCGGTATCCAATACCTAGTTCAATCTCGTTACCGGCAAGTCTCTTTACTCGTTCTGTAATACATCATCTTATAACTAACTCATTAGTTACAATGCTTGCAAGGATTAGGTGATGAGTATTACCGAGAGGGCCCAGAGATACCTCTCCGACAATCGGAGTGACAAAACCTAATCTCGAATTATGCCAACCCAACATGTATCTTCGGAGACACCTGTAGAGCACCTTTATAATCACCCAGTTACGTTGTGACGTTTCACACAAAGTGTTCCTCTGGCAAACGGGAGTTGCACAATCTCATAGTTGCAGGAACTTTGTATAAGTCATGAAGAAAGCAACAGCGACATACTAAACGATCAAGTGCTAGGCTAATGGAATGGGTCATGTCAATCACATCATTCTCCTAATGATGTGATCCCATCAATCAAATGACAACACATGTCTATGGTTAGGAAACATAACCATCTTTGATTAATGAGCTAGTCAAGTAGAGGCATACTAGTGACTATATGTTTGTCTATGTATTCACACATGTATCATGTTTCCGGTTAATACAATTCTAGCATGAATAATAAACATTTATCATGATATGAGGAAATAAATAATAACTTTATTATTGCCTCTAGGGCATATTTCCTTCAGTCTCCCACTTGCACTAGAGTCAATAATCTAGATTACATAGTAATGATTCTAACACCCATGGAGTCTTGGTGCTGATCATGTTTTGCTCGTGAGAGAGGCTTAGTCAACGGGTCTGCAACATTCAGATCCGTATGTATCTTGCAAATCTCTATGTCTCCCACTTGGACTTGGTCCCGAATGGAACTGAAGCATCTCTTGATGTGCTTGGTCCTCTTGTGAAATCTGGATTCCTTTGCCAAGGCAATTGCACCAGTATTGTCACAGAAGATCTTCATTGGTCTCGATGCACTAGGTATGACACCTAGATCGGAAATGAACTCCTTCATCCAGACTCCTTCATTTGCTGCTTCCGAAGGAGCTATGTACTCCGCTTCACATGTAGATCCCGCCACGATGCTTTGTTTAGAACTGTACCAATTTACAGCTCCACCGTTTAATAAAAACACGTATCCGGTTTGCGATTTAGAATCGTCCGGATCAGTGTCAAAGCTTGCATCGACGTAACCATTTACGACTAGCTCTTTGTCACCTCCATATACGAGAAACATATCCTTAGTCCTTTTCAGGTATTTCAGGATGTTCTTGATTGCTGTCCAGTGATCCACTCCTGGATTACTTTGCTACCTTCCTGCCAAGCTTATTGCTAAGCATACGTCAGGTCTGGTACACAGCATTGCATACATGATAGAGCCTATGGCTGAAGCATAGGGAACTTTTTCATTTTCTCTCTATCTTCTGCTGTGGTCGGGCATTGAGTTTGACTCAACTTCACACCTTGTAGCACGGGCAAGAATCCTTTCTTTGCCTGATCCATTTTGAACCTTTTCAAAATTTTGTCAAGGTATGTGCTTTGTGAAAGTCCTATTAAGCGTCTTGATCTATCTCTATAGATCTTAATGCCTAATATGTAAGCAGGTTCACCGAGGTCTTTCACTGAAAAACTTTTATTCAAGTATCCCTTTATGCTATCCAAAAATTCTATATCATTTCCAATTAATAATATGTCATCTACATATAAAATCAGAAATGCTATAGAGCTCCCACTCACTTTCTTGTAAATACAGGCTTCTCCAAAAGTCTGTATAAAACCATATGCTTTGATCACACTATCAAAACGTTTATTCCAACTCCGAGATGCCTGCACCAGTCCATAAATGGATCGCTGGAGCTTGCACACTTTGTTAGCACCTTTTGGATCAACAAAACCTTCCGGCTGCATCATATACAACTCTTCTTCTAGAAATCCATTCAAGAATGCAGTCTTGACATCCATTTGCCAAATTTCATAATCATGAAATGCAGCAATAGCTAACATGATTCGGACAGACTTAAGCATCGCTACGGGTGAGAAAGTCTGATCGTAGTCAACCCCTTGAACTTGTCGAAAACCTTTTGCAACAAGTCGAGCTTTATAGACAGTTACATTACCATCAGCGTCAGTCTTCTTCTTAAAGATCCATTTATTCTCAATGGCTTGCCGATCATCGGGCAAGTCAACCAAAGTCCACACTTTGTTTTCATACATGGATCCCATCTCAGATTTCATTGCCTCCAGCCATTTTGTGGAATCTGGGCTCATCATCGCTTCCTCATAGTTCGTAGGTTCATCATGGTCAAGTAGCATGACTTCCAGAATAGGATTACCGTACCACTCTGGTGCGGATCTTACTCTGGTAGACCTACGAGGTTCAGTAGAAACTTGATCTGAAGTTTCATGATCAATATCATTAGCTCCCTCACTGATTGGTGTAGTTGTCACAGGAACCGGTTCTTGTGATGAACTACTTTCCAATAAGGGCGCAGGTACTGTTACCTCATCAAGTTCTACTTTCCTCCCACTCACTTCTTTCGAGAGAAACTCCTTCTCTAGAAAGGATCCATTCTTATCAACGAATGTCTTGCCTTCGGATTTGTGATAGAAGGTGTACCCAACAGTCTCTTTTGGGTATCCTATGAAGACACATTTCTCCGATTTGGGTTCGAGCTTATCTGGTTGAAGTTTCTTCACATAAGCATCGCGGCCCCAAACTTTAAGAAACGACAACTTTGGTTTCTTGCCAAACCACAGTTCATAAGGCGTCGTCTCAACGGATTTTGATGGTGCCCTATTTAACATGAATGCAGCCGTCTCTAAAGCATAACCCCAAAATGATAGCGGTAAATTAGTAAGAGACATCATAGATCGCACCATATCAAGTAAAGTACGATTACGACGTTCGGACACACCATTTCATTGTGGTGTTCAAGGTGGCGTAAGTTGCGAAACTATTCCACATTGTTTCAAGTGTAGACCAAACTCGTAACTCAAATATTCTCCTCCCCGATCAGATCGTAGAAACTTTATTTTCTTGTTACGATGATTTTCCACTTCACTCTGAAATTCTTTGAACTTTTCAAATGTTTCAGACTTGTGTTTCATTAAGTAGATATACCCATATCTGCTCAAATCATCTGTGAAGGTGAGAAAATAACGATACCCGCCGCGAGCCTCAACATTCATTGGACCACAAACATCAGTATGTATGATTTCCAACAAATCAGTTGCTCGCTCCATAGTTTCGGAGAACAGCGTTTTAGTCATCTTGCCCATAAGGCACGGTTCGCAAGTACCAAGTGATTCATAATCAAGTGATTCCAAAAGTCCATCAGTATGGAGTTTCTTCATGCGCTTTACACCGATATGACCCAAACGGCAATGCCACAAATAAGTTGCACTATTGTTATCAACTCTGCATCTTTTGGTTTCAACACTATGAATATGTGTATCACTACTATCGAGATTCAATAAAAATAGACCACTCTTCAAGGGTGCATGACCATAAAAGATATTACTCATATAAATAGAACAACCATTATTCTCTGATTTAAATGAATAACCGTATCGCATCAAACAAGATCCAAATATAATGTTCATGCTCAACCCTGGCACCAAATAACAATTATTCAGGTCTAAAACTAATCCCAAAGGTAGATGTAGAGGTAGCGTGCCGACCGCGATCACATCGACTTTGGAACCGTTTCCCACGCACATCGTCACCTCGTCCTTGGCCAGTGCTCGCTTATTCCGTAGTCCCTGTTTCGAGTTGCAAATATTAGCAACAGAACCAGTATCAAATACCCAGGTGCTACTACGAGCTCTAGTTAGGTACACATCAATAACATGTATATCATATATACCTTTGTTTACTTTGCCATCCTTCTTATCCGCCAAATACTTGGGGCAGTTCCGCTTCCAGTGACCAGTCTACTTGCAGTAGAAGCACTCAGTTTCAGGCTTAGGTCCAGACTTGGGTTTCTTCTCTTGAGCAGCAACTTGCTTGCTGTTCTTCTTGAAGTTCCACTTCTTCTTCCCTTTGCCCTTTTTCTTGAAACTAGTGGTCTTGTTGACCATCAACACTTGATGCTCCTTCTTGATTTCTACCTCCGCAGCTTTTAGCATTGCAAAGAGCTCGGGAATAGTCTTGTTCATCCCTTGCATATTATAGTTCATCACAAAGCTCTTGTAGCTTGGTGGCAGTGATTGGAGAATTCTGTCAACGATGCTATCATCCGGAAGATTAACTCCCAGTTGAATCAAGTGATTATTATACCCAGACATTTTGAGTATATGCTCACTGACCGAACTATTCTCCTCCATCTTGCAGCTGTAGAACTTATTGGAGACTTCATATCTCTCAATCTGGGCATTTGCTTGAAATATTAACTTCAACTCCTGGAACATCTCATATGCTCCATGATGTTCAAAACATCGTTGAAGGCCCGGTTCTAAGCCGTAAAGCATGGCACACTGAACTATAGAGTAGTCATCAGCTTTGCTCTGCCAGACGTTCTTAACGTCGTTAGTTGCATCAGCAGCAGGCCTGGCACCCAGCGATGCTTCCAGGAAGTAACTTTTCTGTGCAGCAATGAGGATAATCCTCAGGTTACGGACCCAGTCCATGTAATTGCTACCATCATATTTCAACTTTTCTTTCTCAAGGAACGCATTAGAATTCAACGGAACAACAGCACGAGCCATCTATCTACAAATAAACATAGACAAGCAAATACTATCAGGTACTAAGTTCATGATAAATTTAAGTTCAATTAATCATATTACTTAAGAACACCCACTTAGACAGACATCTCTCTAGTCATCTAAGTGATTACGTGATCCAAATCAACTAAACCATAACCGATCATCACGTGAGATGGAGTAGTTTTCAATGGTGAACATCACTATGTTGATCATATCTACTATATGATTCACGCTCGACCTTTCGGTCTTCGTGTTCCGAGGCCATATCTGCATATGCTAGGCTCGTCAAGTTTAACCTAAGTATTCCGCGTGTGCAAAACTGACTTGCACCCGTTGTAGATGGACGTAGAGCTTATCACACCCGATCAGCACGTGGTGTCTGGGCACGACGAACTTTGGCAACGGCGCATACTCAGGGAGAACACTTCTTGATAATTTTAGTGAGAGATCATCTTAAAATGCTACCGTCAATCAAAGCAAGATAAGATGCATAAAGGATAAACATCACATGCAATCAATATAAGTGATATGATATGGCCATCATCATCTTGTGCTTGTGATCTCCATCTCTGAAGCACCGTCGTGATCACCATCGTCACCGGCGCGACACCTTGATCTCCATCGTAGCATCGTTGTCGTTTACGCCATCTATTGCTTCTACGACTATCGTTACCGCTTAGTGATAAAGTAAAGCAATTACAGGGCGTTTGCATTTCATAAAATAAAGCGACAACCATATGGCTCCTGCCAGTTGCCGATAACTTCGGTTACAAAACATGATCATCTCATACAATAAAATATAGCATCACGTCTTGGCCATATCACATCACAACATGCCCTGCAAAAACAAGTTAGACGTCCTCTACTTTGTTGTTGCAAGTTTTACGTGGCTGCTACGGGCTGAGCAAGAACCGTTCTTACCTACGCATCAAAAGCACAATGATAGTTTGTCAAGTTGGTGCTGTTTTAACCTTTGCAAGGACCGGGCGTAGCCACACTCGATTCAGCTAAAGTGAGAGAGACAGACACCCGCCAGCCACCTTTAAGCACGAGTGCTCGTAACGGTGAAACCAGTCTCGCGTAAGCGTACGCGTAATGTCGGTCCGGGCCGCTTCATCTCACAATACCGCCGAACCAAAGTATGACATGCTGGTAAGCAGTATGACTTGTATCGCCCACAACTCACTTGTGTTCTACTCGTGCATATAACATCAACGCATAAAACCTAGGCTCGGATGCCACTGTTGGGGAACGTAGTAATTTCAAAATATTTCCTACGCACACGCAAGATCATGGTGATGGCATAGCAACGAGAGGGGAGAGTGTTCGTCCACGTACCCTCGTAGACCGTAAGCGGAAGCGTTAGCACAACGCGGTTGATGTAGTCGTACGTCTTCACGATCCGACCGATCCAAGCACCGAATGTACGGGGCCTCCGAGTTCAGCACACGTTCAGCTCGATGACGATCTCCGGCCTCCGATCCAGCGAAGCTTCGGAGATGAGTTCCGTTAGCACGACGGCGTGGTGACGATGATGATGTTCTACCGGCGCAGGGCTTCGCCTAAACTCCGCGACGATATGACCGAGGTGGAATATGGTGGAGGGGGGCACCGCACACGGCTAAGGAACGATCCGTAGATCAACTTGTGTGTCTCTGGGGTGCCCCCCCCCCCGCCCCCGTATATAAAGGAGCAAGGGGGAGGCCGGCCGGCCCCTTGGGCGCGCCAAGGGAGGAGGAATCCTCCTCCTAGTAGGAGTAGGACTCCTCCTTTCCTACTCCTACTAGGAGGGGGAAGGAAGGGGGAGAGGGGGAAGGAAAGGGGGGGCGCCGCCCCCCTCCTAGTCCAATTCGGACCTGAGGGGGGAGGGGGCGCGCGGCCCATGCTGGCCGCCCCTCTCTCCTTTCCCCTAAGGCCCATAAGGCCCAATACTCTCCCGGGGGGTTCCGGTAACCCCTCCGGCACTCCGGTTTTCTCTGAAATCACCCGGAACACTTCCGGTGTCCGAATATAGTCATCCAATATATCAATCTTTATGTCTCGACCATTTCGAGACTCCTCGTCATGTCCGTGATCACATCCGGGACTCCGAACAAACTTCGGTACATCAAAACTTGTAAACTCATAATAAAACTGTCATCGCAACGTTAAGCGTGCGGACCCTACGGGTTCGAGAACTATGTAGACATGACCTAGAACCATTCTTGGTCAATAACCAATAGCGGGACCTGGATGCCCATATTGATTCCTACATATTCTATGAAGATCTTTATCGGTCAAACCGCATAACAACATACGTTGTTCCCTTTGTCATCGGTATGTTACTTGCCCGAGATTCGATCGTCGGTATCCAATACCTAGTTCAATCTCGTTACCGGCAAGTCTCTTTACTCGTTCTGTAATACATCATCTTATAACTAACTCATTAGTTACAATGCTTGCAAGGCTTAGGTGATGAGTATTACCGAGAGGGCCCAGAGATACCTCTCCAACAATCTGAGTGACAAAACCTAATCTCGAATTATGCCAACCCAACATGTACCTTCGGAGACACCTGTAGAGAACCTTTATAATCACCCAGTTACGTTGTGACGTTTGGTAGCACACAAAGTGTTCCTCCGGCAAACGGGAGTTGCACAATCTCATAGTTGCAGGAACTTTGTATAAGTCATGAAGAAAGCAACATCGACATACTAAACGATCAAGTGCTAGGCTAACGGAATGGGTCATGTCAATCACATCATTCTCCTAATGATGTGATCCCATCAATCAAATGACAACACATGTCTATGGTTAGGAAACATAACCATCTTTGATTAATGAGCTAGTCAAGTAGAGGCATACTAGTGACTATATGTTTGTCTATGTATTCACACATGTATCATGTTTCCGGTTAATACAATTCTAGCATGAATAATAAACATTTATCATGATATGAGGAAATAAGTAATAACTTTATTATTGCCTCTAGGGCATATTTCCTTCAGATAGTGGGCGCGGGAGCGAGCGGGAGGGTTTGGGGAAAGTTGAGAGAAAAAGTGGCCGCTTTGCCGCCGACTGGCGGGCCGGGGAGGGGAGTAGGCGCCCATCACGCGCGTCTGCTTCATGTTCGCGCCGATGCAAATCAAGCTCGAAATTGGGCTGAGAATGGGTCGGCAAGCGGACAAAAGGCGGACGCACATCCATTTGCACTACTAGGGAAAAGCCTATACACAGAATCTTACCAGCAGCGCTCCTCAAAATACGATGCTACTGCTATTTAGCAGCAGCGCGTGATAGCAAAACGCGTTGCTTAAAGGAAAATAGCAGTAGCGCGTCCACACCAAACCACGCTACTTCTCTAATTGCCATGACCTCGCCACCCAGCTAGTTATAGCAGTAGCGCCCTATACTGAACCGCGCTACTGCTATAGAAGTTAGCAGCAGTGCTCTTCTAAGAAAATCGCTACTGCTAAGATCAGCCCACAAGTTTAGTCCCACCTCACTCCGTGAACAGGGTGTTTACCACCTTAAATATGTTACTTCTGAAACTATCACAACCAGTTGGTCTTCACTGAACTCTATGTGCATAATTTGTGGCGGAGAGGACTCATATTGACAATTCAGATTGTACACAAAAAGATCATTGATGGCCAATGTATTTTTGCACTGACGTATTTTTGTATACTTACACTTAGCAGTAGCGCTTTATCTGCAAAGCGCTACTGGTAGTCCAACTTAGCAGTAGTGCGTAACAATGCAGAGCGCTACTGCTATTCAGATTAGCTGTAGCGTGTTTTGGCAAACGCGCTACAACTATCCCTACCTTATCCCCCACACGCGCGACCGACCCTCTCTCTCACTCACACTCTCACTCTCGCCCGCGCACCGATAACCGTCGTCGTGCGTCGCCGCCGCCGCCGCCTTCGTCCATCCGCCGCTGAGGTACTCCCCTCCTTCCGTCCGTCCTCCCTCCTCCTCGCACATTCTCCCTCCGCCTACGGCCGCCCCTCTGTCCTCCGCCGCCGCCCTCCTCCCTCCGCCTACGGCCGCCCCTCCTCCCTCCGCCTACGGCCGCCCCTCCTCCCTCCTCCATCGGCAGCCCTCCTCCCACCGCCCTCGACCTCACCGCCGCCACCCGAGCCCACCCAGCACCGCCGCCTCCCGATCCCGATCCCGCCCTCGCCGCCCCTACCTCTCCGTCGCCCCACCCCCTTTCTCTCTGCTTAGTTAGTACTAGATGTTGTTTAGTAGTAGTAGATGTTAATTTAGGGTTCATAGATAATGATTTTTAGTAGTAGTAGATGTTAATTACTAGTAGTGATGGTACTAGTTAACTAGGGCAGTATGATTAATAGGAGTTGTAGTTGAACTACTTTAGTTGTAGTTGAACTAGTTTAGTAAGTAAATTAATAAACTAGTTGAACTAGTTGAATTAATAGAACTAATGTATTTTTAGTAAGATAATTAATATAACTAGTTGAACTACTTTATTTTTAGAAAGAACTAGTTTTTTTCTATTTATAGTAAGTTTATATTTAGTAAGAACTAGTTGAACTAATAAAACTAGTTGAACATGTCATATTTGTTGTTATTTTTTAGTTTAAGCAATTATTCGGGATGTACTAGTGATAACTTATACGGTTTTTGCTTTTGCAGAAATCAAGGAGCCCCTCCATCATCCCCGCCATCGTCCCCGTCACCGACCCCCTCCGACATCGAGGTGAGACCAGCCAAATATCCATGTATATCTTGTGTTGCTCAAATAGGATATGTGGTTGCCCAAGTGGCCGTTCATGTTCAGTTTACACCTCCTAGTGGCCTATGTTTTGCCAGTGTGTTAATTAATTTCCGTTCCTGCAAATTTCAGGCGTTCGATATGTCCCTTTTTAGCAAAGGACATGCCAGATTTTTCCGTGAATTCTGGCATGACTTGTGCTAGAATATGTAGGAAATATTGAGTGGCCTGGATTTTCTCGAAAAATAATGATCTAATTTAGGTTTTTTAGTACATATATTTAATTGTACAAGTTTAATCTTTGAATTATGAACGTACGAAATGTCGTACTCGGACGATGACAGTCTCCCGGGGGAGTGCAGCTGGTGCCACGATGATCGAGGTATGTGCGACAGGTTCATTGAGCTGGACGAAGATCGGCGCTTCAGCATTAAGCTCGAGGAGACCTTCGATGTTGAAACGGTACGCAACAACGACAAGTGTTTTTTCGTAATTAAGCATGACTTAAACTATTTCAATGTCTAATTTTCATCTTTTACAATTCGACTAGCTTATCCCATGCCATGCAAGATGCTATGTCTTGGAGAGGATGGGTTTTGAAGACCATGAAAATTTTGAACAAAGAAAATACACCTAAGGACCCATCATGATATGGATTTTGAAGTAAATCTGTGCAATGCTCAGAGCGTAACCCATTTTGGTTGCCAAAATTGGGAAGCACTTTGCAAAATGTATGGTTTTTATGAGGGTATGATTGTCACCATGGATCTTGGTGATCCTAACATCGAGCAAGACAATATGGACATTTGGGTCCTTGTTTATACGCTTCCGATTGTACCGCTATGTAAGTTTCTCAAACATAGTTAACTAATTTATATTATTTATTTCAAAATAGTTGACAGCTTATTTCCATTGACAGCTTATTTTGATTCTTCAAAGACTGTGCGGAAGATGGTAGACAAAACCCACTACACCGATGGCTCCGAATTAATTATAAGGAGAAAAATCATCTGATCGCATTTTGTACTCTTCTTGAGGATTACAATAACTATTATCGAACTCCTCCAAATTATGGTGAATACGTGCCACTAGTGCACATGTTGAACCACGGTAACTTCTCTGGAGATACCCTGGTAAGATTTTTTACTATTACGACATCCGTGCATCTTTTGCATACTTCTAAAACTAGTACATCATTGCTAACTACGAAGTTATTACTATGTTTTTCAACAGAAACTCCTGATGGATTGTGTGCTCTGATGTATCTGAATGGTCGCCTTACAGTTCTGAACATACTGCCAAGTAAATCTAGGGAGCTCACCTATGCATATCGTATTTCTAAAACCGGTGAACACATGTTCATCAAAGAATGGAAGAAATGTATGGACATTCGCAAGGAGGTTCTTGGAAGTAACATTCAGCGAAAGGCAAGAATTGGAGACAGGCTAATCTCCATTCTCCATAATGGAGAGTCAGGGGCTATCTTGTTTTTTGCTATTTTACCTTAGAAAATGTAGTAGGTCTTAATCGAATGTAGTAGGTCCTATGAGGTACAATATGTTTATTATGTGGTAATGTGTTAGAGTTGATAATGAGGAGTACTTGTGATTACGACTAGTGACCAATTTGCTATGTGATGTCATTGATGAAAACGATGATCTTGAGGAGGTGTTATATGACAATGATGTATTATGGTGATAAGTTGTTAATAATATGATGATGATGATGATATTATTATATCATTGGGTGAAAGAACCGTGGATTAGTTTCAAGTGGATGGACATCCACTTGAAACTAGTCCACGGTTCTTTCACCCCGTGATGTAATAACTCATTATGATGTAAAAACAATCTCTAAATTCCTGTTGTATGAAAACTTGTGTAAAGGTGTATGAATACAACATGAAATAAAAAAGAAATAAAATACTAAATAATAGTAGTAGCGCGGGCAAGGGGAAGCGCTACTACTAATTACCAGTAGCGCTCCTCTGGGGAAGCGCTACTACTAAGTCAATTTATCAGTAGCGTGGGTCCAGGCACGCTACTGCTAAACTTTAGCTGTAGCGTCTTATCAGTAGCGCTCCTGCCCGCGCTACTGATAGGCCTAAAACCCGCCCTGCTGCTAGGCTTTTCCCTAGTAGTGTTGGGTCGGCACGTTTGGCCAACTTTTTGTCCGTGCGGACCCAAACGGACGGCAGCGGAAGAAATGGGTCGCCCCGTTGGAGTTGCTCTTATCTCTCTATCTCACGTAACCTCCCATGTAATCCTCTTGATGGTTCACAATTCACCAATTTTTTGTAGGTTATCTACGGAGCTATAGCTTGGATCCGTATGTGGTCCTTACTCACTCATGCAGACTTCAGGGAGCCTTTGGTTATTGGATGTAACCGTTGGGATACGATAGCACGGGCTATCTTTAACCGATTTGGGTGGCAAGCTAATAATAGGCTAGGAGTCTATGCATCATACCTTATTTTTATATCGCGGGATGTGGCACTTTTTCAGTCTTATATCGTTGGGTGTGACGCTTTCCAGATTTATTTACTTTTGACTACTGCTTAGTTTATGAGCATCTTTGGACCTTATGACATTGTTACATTTTTATTTAATAATATGGTTGCAGGCCTCGATTGACGCAGTGGCCGGGGGTATTCCTCCTTTTCAAAAAAAAAACAGGGGCTGCCATATTGTACGCACCATCATCAATCAAGATATACACCGTATGTCTCCCTATGTGGAGATTAAGACACTTTCATAATTCTTTCATGGTATACAGAGTAGGCTCTTCCATCTCATCTAACTAGTTCTTCTTCAACCCTCCGCCCAACCCTTCCTCATCATGTCCACCTCGGTCGCACCCATACAATCCAGACTTAACTACAACACCTTTGAGCCACTTACCTGGTTGAACTATGTCCTTTGGAAAGCCCAAGCAAGATCACAAATAATGGGTGCCGGCCTGTATGGTTACATCGACAACACCATTGAGGAGCCTCCCAAGATCATCACCACCAAAGACAAAGATGGCGAGGATCAGGTCATCCCCAACTGTGCCTATGCCCCCTGGCTTGTCCAGGATCAATAGATTGTCACTTATCTCTTGCGCAACCTATCCAAGGAGGTCCAAGTCCAAGTCGCGTCCCTTGAGATGTCCCATGTGATCTGGAAAGCCTTGGCCACCATGTTCTCTGCGGTGTCGCTGTCCCACGCCAACAATCTTCGTGCCGCGCTCACGAATGCCCAGAAGGGCTCCCTGCAGGCCTCAGCGTACTTCGGCCATATGCGCTCCCTCTCCGATGAGCTCACGGCGGCAGGCAAACCACAATTTGTTTATGGGAGAGCGGCTAGATGACAGTCCACTGGCCACAATTTGTTTTAGTCGATCTGTGTACTAGCGAGGCTTCCCTTGGGTAGTAGTGGACCGGTTGGTGTATGCTTGTCCGTTTACCAACTAATAGTAAAGCTGAGTCATTGAATTCTTTAATCCAATACTGTTTCATAAGCAAGTGGTGCTATGACGAGTTGTCCTACGCATGTGTAGGATGAGATGAGCTGAGCCCGATTGGACAAGACATGATTAGATCTAGCACCGATTGGTGCATGGTATGAGCTGATAATATGTACGTACCGGAAGATTGCTAGTACGATTGTTTACAACATGTAAGAATAAGCATATAACAAAGGAGTCTTTGCAAAATGAAAGTTTTCTAAGACGGAATGAATTGGTGCCATTAATATCCATAAAGACGTTTTTTAAAGAATACATTCATGTCTTCAGTATTACATTTTAAGAAGACAACAATAAATAAATAAATAAATAAATGACAAGATTTGCACACAATTTACATAGAAAATGCATTTTTTTAAATATACAGGAGTAGTTATATACTAGTGGAATTTTGGAAAAAAAGGGTTTTCTAAGAATGAATTAGTGGCATTGGTACTAACATTAAAGACAAAAAAAAAGAGACAACTAAAACAAATAATGAAAAAAATTGCACACCATTTACACCAAAATTGCGCATTTTTTATAAATGCAAAAATAATCATGTAATAGTGGATTTTTTTTTGCAAAGAAAAGTTTTAACATGAAATGTATAAGTGCCATTAGTACTACATTTTTTGGAAAGCTTTTTTTGGAAGGTATCATTGGTATTATCCTTAAAGGAAAAAGGGAATGAAAACAATAAAAAATGACAAATTTTACACACAATTTATACAGAAAATTGGACTTTTATAACACATAAGAATAAGCATATAATAGTGAAATTTTCTCAAGAAAAAGTTTCCAAACAAGTAATGAATTACTAGCATTGGTATTATCCATAATGAAGAAATAAAATGAAATAAAAACTCAAACAAAAATCATAATAATGAAGTTTTCTAAGTAAGAATGAATTAGTGGCATTGGTATTACCCTCAAAGAAGAAAGGAAATGAAAAAGAAACTCAAAGAAATAATAACCAAATTTGCACATAATTTACATACAATTTGCGTCTTTTTATAATATACAAGAATACGCATGTAAAGGTGCAACTTTCGCAAAAAAAAGATTTATAAGATGAAATGAACTAGTGTCATTGGTATTGCTCTTAAAAGAGAAAGAAAAAATAAAAAAGTTGCACACAATTTACACACGAATTGTGCTTTTTATAATGTGCAAGAATAAGCATATAATAGTGGTTTTTCGCAAAAGAAAGTTTTCTAGTAAGGAATGAATTAGTGTCATTAGTATTTCCTTAAAGAAGAAACATAATGAAATAAAAAATGTAACAAAATAAAAGTAATGAAGGTTTTTTAGAGAACAATGAATATATATAATTATTCTTCATCCTGGGTGAGGAATAGTTATTCTTCACACCCCCCCCCCCCCCCCCTCTTTTTTTTACATCAATGCACCGTAATTTTACATTTCGTAAATTTTGTCTTATTTCATACGTAAAATGAGAACGTAAGAAAATATATGATCATCGTAAAAAATATTTTACGTTACATAAAATTATAAACGTAAAAATATAGTGTAAAATATACATAAAATGTAATTTTTCTGATTTTATGACCACTATTTTGTTTTCTTATGTCAAAATTTATGTAGTGAATCAATATGAATGTAAATATTTGTAATTGAAATATAATTTATTTATGAAATGGTCGTAAGATTACCTCGGGTGAAGAATAACTTATTCTGCACCCTGGGTGGTGAATAGTACTTGAAATAAATAAATATATATAATGGCAAAATTTGCATACAATTTATACATAAATTTCATTTTTTATAATATGCAAGAATAAATATATAATGGTGAAAGTTTCGCAAAAAATAAGTTTCCTAAGAAGGAATAATTTAGTGGAATCGGTCTTATCATTAAAAATAAAGAAAAATATAAAAAATAAATCAAATATTGACAAAACTTACACAAAATTTACGCAGAAGGGTTTCGCAAAAAAATTGCGCTCATTTTACACAGAAATCGCGCTTTTTATAATACTAAAGGATAACCATATAATAGAGGAACGATATTGGAATTACCATTAAGGAAAGAAAATGTAATAAAATAAAAATTAAAATGAAAACAAAATGATGAATTTTTTAGGGAAGGATAAAACCCTTTAAGAAGAAAGAAAATAAAAATTGAAACAAAATAACTGAAATTTTCTAGGGAAGATTTAAACCCTTTATGAAGAAAGAAAATAGAAAACAGAAACAAACGCAGTGTTCTGTCACTCTACGCACGGTAGAGCAAAATATCCTTTCAGTAAAATTATTTGTGTGAAGAAACCAAACAGTCCAATCGACAGAGTAAAGTCCATTCCTGTAATAATACTTGTGCTCCGGAGGGAGTACTAAATTGTGCCCGTCAGAAATCCTTGTCCTGATGAATTACATCCAGAACTTATTAGAACTAGTATGTGTCTGTATAGTGCAGCGGATGAAACGGTCGAGCTTAGAAATAAGTGACTGTTCACCTCATGCAGCTTTCGTGGCTTATAGTAAATTTTGTCCACCAGTTACGACTTTCCGTTTCACAAATTGACACACACACCCGGAACAGATGAGTTCGTACGGCCCTTGGCCCATTTTTCTCTAGTCCAGGAAGCCCAAGTAACAGCCACTTGCGCATACCAAGAAGCAGATCGGATCAGCAATACAAAATCCATGATCGAAGGTACATTTTCATGTTCCGGTTCGCTGCCCGGCTGCTCTAGGAGGTTTGCAGTTTGCAGACCGGTTATTGCAGCTTCTGTTTTATACAGTTAAATGGAGGTCTAGTCGAACAGATGTTGCTGCCACTGCCTTCATGGAGGGCTTGGCATCTACTTGCATTTACCTCAACTCGCTACTCATCATCAAACAGCCGCCAAAAGGTGTTTTTTTTTAAAAAAAATGTCGGGGCAATCACTTGAAATAGCTGACCAAACCTGCCGCATGGTCCAAAAGGTAATGTCATGCAGGGGAAATTTCATATCACGTAGTATCTCCTTGAGCGAGTCTGCAGGTGCACGTATGATCCTACCTACCCATATGAAGCTGAAACTCTACTGTAGCATGCTTGGATTGCTCTTGTGCATCCCATTAGACAGAGTAAGACTAAACTGCTGCTGTCGAGGAATACAAGTTACTCCCTCCGTTTCAAATTACTCGTCGTGGTTTTAGTTCAAATTTGAACTAAAACCATGACGAGTAATTTGGAACGGAGGGAGTAGGTCCTATTGCCGTATGAGGGCCGTAATGTGTCTTTGTTTAATTAATACGGAGCGATATAGTACTTCATTTTGCAGGAAAAAAAAACAAAAAGACTTGACGTTTGACTTACCGATGAGCACACCAACGACAACCTGGTTGTGATCCATGACTTGGAATTCCAATGCCCAGAGATCAAGGTTGTTTTCTGCGTTGATTCCTCCAGAGCGCCTTGCCGTGTAGGAGAAGAAAAAAGATGCTATGCTGCAGCAAGTGACTGAAAGCAATTAATGTGAAGGATGCACATCATCATTTTTTTTCCAGTAGTGGTAACTTGTAGTCCTTTCAAATTACAATTTTTATGGGAAGTCCTTCCAAATTTTACTGATTCGTGCTACCTATGTATCCTTTGGTTCAGGTCAGTACAGAAAATTTGGGCCTCATTGGTCACATTGATTCAAGTTGGTATCTTTGTCGCACCGTTTCGGTACAACTAGTTCTCCCCAACGCCGTTACTCAGATCCAGCACCGGGTGGACATCCGGGTGGAAACTAGACACAATTGTTTTCGGAAAGAATATATTTACATGTTTCCAGCAAGCTATATTTTTATTAAAACATTATCAAGTCCATATAATTAAATGAAAAATAAGTTGTTTAGGTCAACCCTTTTAATCTCATTGTGTCACAATAAATATTTAATACCATCAGTGAAAAAAGTTCAGATAGAAATATTTCATTTTCCCCTAAAAACTATATTTCATTGAAAAAAATGGTTAAGTTCATACAAATTAATTACAAATACTCCCTCCATTTCAAAATATAGTGCTTTCTCTATTCCCGTGCTTCAACTTTGACTATAAATTTAACCAACAAGACCGACCGCGACAGGAGCAAAAGTTATACCAGTGAATTTGTATTCAAAAGAAGTTTAAAATTATATATTTTTTTCTTCCGCCGCAGTCGGTCTTGTTGGTTAAATTTATGGTTAAAGTTGGACCTCGGGAAGCATGGGCGCACTATATATATTTTGGAATGGAGGGAGCAAGTTCTTTAGGCCAACCATTTGGAGTCCCATTGTGTCACAATAAATATTTCAATACCATGAGTGAAAAAAAGTTCAGATAGAAATATTTTATTTTCCCCTAAAAACTATATTTCATCGAGAAAATGGTTTAGTTCTTACAAATTAATTGCAAGTAAGTTCTTTAGGTCAACCATTTGGAGTCCCATTGTGTCATAATAAATATTTTATTACCACAAGGGATAAAAATGTTCACATAGAAATTTTTTATTTTCCCTAAAATTTTGAGAATATATAGATTACTGAAAATAATTGTATTCACATATCGAAAATGTTCTACCCTACCTACGAGATGTTCATATATTGCAAAGATATCTACCACGTACTCCTTCCATCCCATATTGATTGTCTCTGAAATGGATGTATCTAGATCTATATTATTGCTAGATGCATCCGTTTGATCGACAACTAATATGGGATGGAGGGAGTAGTAAATAAATGTTCAGACATACTGGATAAATGTTGATCCCGTGCCCAAAAAAGTTCATACTTTGCCAAAAATGTTGGTCCCGTGCTAAAGAAAGGATCATACATTTTAGGAATATGTTTGTCCCTTGTTATAATTTTTTTATATATGTTATCTAAATATTCATACTAATTGTAAGGTGGAAGATAAGTTGTATTTCGGTTAGCACCTAAATAGATTGAGATTTACGGAAAACAACATTTTCTGCAAAATAAAGTTAATGAGAAATGGTGGGAGGTAAAAGATGGATAGTTTCCATCATAATAAATATTTTATTACCACTAGTGATAAAAATGTTCGGGCATAAATTTTTTCTTTTGGCAAAAAGATTGTGAATATATACATGTCGAAAAATATATTCATATTTGGAAAATTGTTCTTCCGGATCTACTAAATGTTCATACATTCACAAAAATATCTCCACCTGCTAAAAAATGCTCATACATATTGGAAATATGTTGATCCCGTGTCAAACAAAAATGTTTTTGTTTCTCAAAACTATTTGTCCCTTCATAAGAAAAGATCATACATTTTAAGAAAATGGTTCACCCTTGTTAGAAATTGTCCATAAGAAGCTTAGACAATTATTGAGAGAGGTCTAGGTGGACGGTCGAAACCCTAGCCACGGGAACCATCTACTCCCCATCTCGTCTCCGCTAGGGAGAGTCGTTGGGCAATGTTCATGTGGCATCGGTGAAGTGTGGAGGTACTCATTGGTGGTGGTCTGCTTGTGGAGGACTTGGAGGGCTATTCTGGGATGGAGAAGGGTATGTGCTCTAGTGGTGGTATTCATCAGGCGCGGTCGACAATGGTGTTGGTGATCCAGCACTATGATCTTCAATGGTGGCCCGGCCAGGCTAGGTCATCGGAGAAGAGGGAGTCGGAGCATGAAGTTGGACGATGGCAAGCTCGACATCAGACTTGGACGTGTCGTGCAACGACATGTGTGATTTTTTTCCAGGTTTTCTTAGGGGCACTCTGAGTTTGGTTTGGGGCAATGAGGTGGCGGGCTGTTCCAGTGTAGGAATAATGTTCTCCTCGTCCTTTACCCATTTCATTAGTGTGCTTATCGGCGATAGAGGGCATGTGAATCCATGTTTGCAACGGATCTTTCGGGATCTGGTTGGTTTACCTTTCCGGTGGACTCGTCTGAATTTGGAAGGGTTTCGTGGTCTTCTGATTTGCTACGGGTCCTTATAACCGTTTTCTTCTCCTTGTCGGCAATCTGTCAGTGACTCCTGTTGTGCATCGACGACATCCCTGCCAGTGCTTGTATAAACTCCTAGGTTTACAAAGATTTGCTCTGTGAAGGCAGAGACCGAGAGGTGGAATCGAGTTATACTCACGGCGCGCCCTCGGTGGATGCTGGAGGAAGAAGACTTGGGCACCCCAAGGATATGAATGTAATGTTATTTTCTGTTTGAGTGTTTATAAGGACCTGTGATGCTTAATATATGGGTTTAGACCGTTTCAATCAAGAAAGAAAAGAAATTGTCCATGCATTTTAGGCAAATATTTGTACTCCCTCTGTTTTTATTTACTATGCATAATAGAGTCGACTGAAGTCAAACTTCGTAAAGTTTGACCAAGTTTATAAAAAAAAGTACAAACATTTACTATAACAAATCTATATGGTGTGAAAGTAAATGGGTCTATCTAGGACACATCTAGATGTGACATAGTTATGTCACATCTAAACTGATGTTCACTCTGTTTGTGGTCTATTTTTATTTGTCCTAGTTTTTTTTGTTTCTTGTTGATGCATTATATATTTGTGGAAGTTTAGATGTGGCATCCTTAAAAAAACATCTAGATGTGAATTAGAAAATTGAAAGTAAATTCAATAATAAAATCTAATAGTATTGATTTGTTATTGTATATGTTAATATTTTTGTTTATAAATTTTATCAAAGTTTACAAAGCTTAATTTTGACTAAGGTTAAGCTAATACGCAAACTAAATAAAAACCGAGGGAGTACAATGTTACCTCCGTCACGATTTAGAAGGCGCGCTTGGAAATTCTCTAGGACCTAGGTGGTTATCTATTGGTTGTGAGATGGGCTAAAAAATAGCATTCACACTATACATGCATATAGAAATAGTACTTCGGAGTACTAATTAGCTACTAGAAATAAATGCAATGCGTCCTAAACCTTGTCTATTATGGAAACGCACGCAAATTTAACTGTGCCTTCTAAACCGTGACGGAGGGAGTAGGGTTGTTGGTGAAAATATTCAATAGAACACCTGCACCCCGGCCTGTTTATCTTGAACGTCCATGTACTTATGGATCTGTGCCAGCTGTTCCCGTAAGAATCTCACGGCAGAGTTACCTCGCAGTTGTTATCAGTAGTACGCGACCGTGATCGGCCTAACACCTACCGTAGGCCACTGTTCCAGCTGGGTCATGCGCTCACACATGAGGACAGATGCCCGTGACTCTGTTCCACCTCCGTCCTCCATTGTATAGTAGCTATCCACAGGCGAAAGGCTTGGCGGCGGGGAGGCGGATTCATTTGAGATTTGACATGGAGAGGTCACGGGTCTGAGCGGAGGCGGGAGTTGCTGGGTCAAGAGGAGGCGGGGAATCAGCCGCAGGTCCGGGCAACCCATGACTCGGCACTGCCGTTGCTCTATCCAAGGAGCATGCTCGGCGGCGGGGGCGGCGGATTCTTTTGAGATTAAGCATGGAGAAGAAACGGATCAGAGTAGCTGCAGTATCAGTTGCTGAGTAGGGAGGAGGAGGTGAATCAGCCGCTGTTCAGATCTGCGCCCGAAGCGCACCACCGCGTGTAATCTCCGGCGCCGGCGGGAGGCAGATAGCAAGAACCGAGTTCAAGTCCATCCTTCTTCGTCACCATGCAGGTACGGACTCATGGCTGTCTGAATGGGGATGCAAATGACATGGCCGTGTGCATGTAGGAAACTCCCGTCTCATGGGTCATGGCTGTCTGAATGTATTGTGCCAGCCAAAAATGCAGATATACACGGCATTAAGTTTCGATGTTTTTGCACTCTGAATCCTTTGATACAAAATGCAGATATACACTGCATTAAGTTCCGTTCTAATGGCAGTCTGAAAGTGTTGTTACAAACTGCAGATACAAACGGAGACAAAATACACTAAACAATTGGAGATGCGCATTGCACAAAATGTGTTAGATTAATAATACATGAATTTGACATCAGGTGTAGCTTAGTAGATGGTGTTTGTCTGATCAAGTCACGGGCTTGCGTCCATATGCTTGGTGGGCATAAGCGAACAAAAGTGGACAGCCTAGGCGAGGTTCAGTAGCTGATGCCAACACACAGGATAATGCGGCAGGGGTGCAGATGCTCCAAAAATCCGCGTCCGAGTTGTTGGTGGTTGGATGTTAGAAATTGGGGTAGGCACAGCGAGATAGTGAATACTCCCTCCGTCCCAAAATATAAGAACGTTTTTGACACTATGCTATAATGGATGGCGCCTATATAAAGCTAGCCAGCCCACAGCCCATCAGTATATACTACACCCACGGCAAGTAAATTGAAAGGGCAGCAAATAAGCATAGGCAGAAGCTTAGCAATGGCCATCACCAACCTTGGGTTCGCTGCCATGCTGGTGATACTACTGCAAGTGTCCACGTTATGCGCCGTGGCACAACACCACGGCGTGATGACGCTGAACGGGTTCGAGAAAGGCCAGGACGGCGGGGGGCCGTCGAAGTGCGACGGCAAGTACCACAGCAACAAGGAAATGATCGTGGCGCTGTCCACCCGCTGGTACGGCGGCGGCCGCCGGTGCCTGAAGATGATCCGCATCACCAGCGAGCAGAACGGGCGCACCGCACAGGCAAAGGTGGTGGACGAGTGCGACTCCAGCAACGGATGCAAGGACAGCATCGTGGATGCCTCCGCCGCCGTGTGGAAGGCGCTCCGGCTCAACACCGACATCGGCGAGGTCCCCGTCACCTGGACAGACGCCTGAAACCATGCATCGATCCACTGGTAAGCAACGGCCGGCGACCGCAAAGACGGCAGTGCTCATCGGTGCAGTCATGTCGACTACGTACGTATACGCATATGGCACAATAAACTACCCGTATGGATAGCAGTGCGGGTTTACAGACTAATAAGTATCTTGTAAGTCCCAGTTTAACTGGTCAGTGTTTTCTGCTGTGCAATAGCCCGACCTACGCTGGAGTATTGTACTACTCTCGTACTGTATTACGGAAGAAGAAATGCTAGCTCTTCAGTAGTCTTCACTAAATATCTCTATCTGAGTTCATCTTTTATGCTCATTTTCTAGACCGTCCACTGGTGTAGAATCGTCCTATGCAAACGGTTAGAAACACTTTTCCTGACACTGTTTTGATCCGCCGCTTTGTGAAGGTATGCGATAGGAGGGTCCACCCCACATGACACAGATTAATAGTCTGCGATAGCTCCCCTATCACGCACCGTAAGCACGAAAATGGACATGTATGATTGGGATTCGGGAGAGCTATCACAAACAATTAGGGGGTAGAAGTCATATGAGATGTGCTGAATATCCCACACAATTTTCTTTTAAATATGTTTTGTGTTAGTACTGCATAACACACACAATGCTCACACAATGCGTCCCGAAAAATCGTGTGAGATAGGGTGATCCATCACATAGGCCTTTGTTGCTGAAAACGTTTGTGGCCTGGCAGCATATCATTAACATTTTTCTAGGACGGCATCGTTTGTGGTGATTCATTGATACCACATGCTCATTTTGTAGCAATTGTGTGATGCTAGTGGTCATCGCTCACGGTACTTAATATGTAACCGTGTGCAATGCAATGACCCAATTAACAGGTTTATTAGTCTATTGTTATTAGTCCTTCTAATAGGAAAATGTACATCTTATATTGAACAAATGATCACCAGATAGCTATCAGGGACACGATATATTTCATATCCATGATTTTATAATTGACATCACGGTACATTATATAACTAGCATGTCCATCGCATCTTAATTGGGTTTTGGGAGTGGGATTGGGATGAGGGGTCAAACACGCATACATCAACCGCTGGTGAGTGTTTTTGGGGCCGTCCCAATAACTTTTGGGAACATAAGGCGTTTTGGGCTTTTATTAGAACAGGTTAAAGCTAAAAAAATCAATTTTAGGATGAATTAGAGTTGCCCTAACCAGCACGTACGAGTCTAAAGTCTAAACTAGCTGGACTAACTCTGCAGGACAGGTGCAATTCATCCACCCATCCTGAAGAACATGTGAAGGTAGTGCTTTAATTCATAACAAAAGCA
Organism: Triticum timopheevii; assembly: GCA_963921465.1. Classification (NCBI taxonomy): domain Eukaryota; kingdom Viridiplantae; phylum Streptophyta; class Magnoliopsida; order Poales; family Poaceae; genus Triticum; species Triticum timopheevii. Next base: position 638,201,040 of record OY997270.1, read on the forward strand.
GCAACATCCTCAGGGCATTGTTGCAACCACAAAGTAAGTCACAACCTGAACTGTTGATTTCCCACCAACAAACGTGAAGCTGTCGGTCCATACAGAGCAAAATAATGAATGCATGATTGCTTCTTTCTTTCTTCCTATCTCTCAAGACTTTCAACCAGATCGGGTCCAATCCGATCATACGAGAAGCTGCCTGTCTTCATTGTTTCTAATTGTTCAAACTAATCATAACTGAATCTATTCACACTAGTAGAAAATGGGGCAATGGTCTAGGCCAGGTCAGCCCATTAATCCCGGTTCAATCCAGAACCGGGACCAATGGGGGCATTGGACCCGGTTCGTGAGCCACGGGGGCCGGCTGGGCCACGTGGGCCATTGGTCCCGGTTCGACTGGACCTATTGGTCCCGGTTGGTGGGACGAACCGGGACCAATAGGCCTCGCTCCTGGCCCACCACCATTGGTCCCGGTTGGTGGCTTGAACCGGGACCAAAGGCTGCCCTTTAGTCAGCCTTTGGTCCCGGTTCTGGCCACGAACCGGGACCAATTAGTTGCCTATATATATCCCTCGCCCGCGAGCAGAGCACTCCCACTCCTCTGTTTTTCGTGGCCGGCGAGGGGAGAGCTTTGTGGTGCTCTAGCTCACCTCCTATGCACACGAGGTGTTCGATGGAATGCCCGAGCCACACTACTTAAGCTTTCTCCTCTCCAAGCTCGAACTCCAAGCTCCATTTTCCTCAATATTTGTCTAGGTTTAGCGGTCCATCACGTCCCGTCCCCGTCTTCACCGCCGTCGATCGCCCACGCCGATCTCGTCGCCGGCACCACCGTGGTGAGCCTCTTGTTCTTATCTTCTTTCTGAAAGGAAAAAAATTCTTACTTGTATGTTTATATAGATACTTGTATAATTTTCTTACTTTTATTATAGCATCTTATATAGTGCGATGGTTTTGGTATCCGCCCCCGTCGGCCCTCGTCCTGTCTATGATTCGGATGTGGTATATATTATCTTTTCATAACTATTGGTTCATTTATTGTTTATGACAATTATGCCGACCAACGTGACATAGATTTTATTTATCTAGGAGGTTGTTGAACCGGAAATTCCAACCGACCCTATTGTCGAGAGGTTAAATTTAGTTGAAGAAGAAAACAATTTGTTGAAGGAAAAAATTAGAAAATTGCGGAGGAGAAGATGATATTGGAGTTGCATGTTGCAGATGTCGTCGATGATCACAAGATCAAGATGGATGCAATGCGCTTGAAGATTAGAAAGATTAGAAAATATGCCATTCATACCGAGGCTTGGTATCATTATGCCGTTGGATCAGTTGTTACATTGGTTGCGATTATGATCGCATTTGTTTTCGCATTGAAATGTTTTACATAGTTTCAGTGTATGGTTTAATTAATTTAGATGCTCTGCAGACCTTTATGTTGTTAGATAAGAACTATGTATGTACTTTGGTTTTAATGTGATGATGAACTTCTATTAATTTGATCACTTAATTATCTATTCATGATGTTCTGCAATGATTTTTGACACACTTAATTATATATAATGCATGCAGATGAACTGACAATGGATGTACGGTTCAAGACACACCTCCGAGTACATTAAGGGCATGCATGATTTTCTCAAAGTGGCTGAGGCAAACAAGCAGAATGGTTTTATGTGTTGTCCATGCCCTATATGTGGGAATACGAAGTCTTACTCTGACCGGAAAATCCTTCACACCCACCTACTTTACAAGGGTTTCATGCCACACTATAATGTTTGGACGAGGCACGGAGAAATAGGGGTTATGATGAAAGACGGCGAAGAAGAAGAGTACGATGACAACTATGTGCCCCCTGAATACGGTGATGCTACTGAACATCAAGAGGAACCAGACGATGTGCACAATGATGCTGCAACGGGCGAAGCTGCTGAAGATCAAGAGGAACCAGATGATGTGCCCGATGATGATGATCTCCGCCGGGTCATTGTCGATGCAAGGACGCAATGCGAAAGTCAAAAGGAGAAGCTGAAGTTCGATCGCATGTTAGAGGACCACAAAAAGGGTTGTACCCCAATTGCGAAGATGGCAACATAAAGCTCGGTACCGTACTGGAATTGCTGCAGTGGAAGGCAGAGAATGATGTGCCTGACAAAGGATTCGAGAAGCTACTGAAAATATTGAAGAAGAAGCTTCCAAAGGATAACGAATTGCCCGACAGTACATACGCAGCAAAGAAGGTCGTATGCCCTCTAGGATTGGAGGTGCAGAAGATACATGCATGCCCTAATGATTGCATCCTCTACCGCGGTGCGTACAAGGATCTGAACGCATGCCCGATATGCGGTGCATTACGGTATAAGATCAGACGAGATGACCCTGGTGATGTTGACGGCAAGCCCCCCAGGAAAAGGGTTCCTGCGAAGGTGATGTGGTATGATCCTATAATACCACGGTTGAAACATCTATTCAGAAACGAAGAGCATGCCAAGTTGATGTGATGGCACAGTGAGGACCGTAGGAAAGACGGGAAGTTGAGAGCACCCGCTGACGGGTCGCAGTGGAGAAAAATCGAGAGAAAGTACTGGGATGAGTTTGCAAGTGAGCTAAGGAACGTATGGTTTGCTTTAAGCGCGGATGGCATTAATCCTTTCGGGGAGCAGAGCAGCAATCACAGCACCTGGCCCGTGACTCTATGTATGTATAACCTTCCTCCTTGGATGTGCATTAAGCGGAAGTTCATTATGATGCCAGTTCTCATCCAAGGCCCTAAGCAACCTGGCAACGACATTGATGTGTATCTAAGGCCATTAGTTGAAGAACTTTTACAGATGTGGAATGGAAACGGTGTACGTACGTGGGATGAGCACAAACAGGAGGAATTTAACCTAAAGGCGTTGCTGTTCGTGACCATCAACGATTGGCCCGCTCTCAGTAACCTTTTAGGACAGACAAACAAGGGATACCACGCATGCACGCACTGTTTACTTGACACCGATAGTATATACCTGGCAAGCTGCAGGAAGAATATGTACCTGGGCCATCGTCGATTTCTTCCGACCAACCATCAATGTCGAAAGAAAGGCAAGCGTTTTAAAGGCGAGGCAGATCATCGGAAGAAGCCCGCCATGCGTACCGGTGATCACGTACTTGCTATGGTCAATGATTTACACGTAATCTTTGGAAAGGGTCCCGGCGGACTAGCTATTCCGAGTGATGCTGGGGACACGCACCCATGTGGAAGAAGAAATCTATATTTTGGGACCTACCCTACTGGAAAGACCTAGAGGTCCGCTCTTCGATCGACGTGATGCACGTGACGAAGAACCTTTGCGTGAACCTGGTAGGCTTCTTGGGCGTGTATGGGAAGACAAAAGATACAGCTGAGGCACGGGAGGACCTGCAACGTTTGCACGAAAAAGACGGCATGCCTCCAAAGCAGTATGAAGGTCCTGCCAGCTATGCTCTTACCAAAGAAGAGAAGGAAATCTTCTTTGAATGCCTGCTTAGTATGAAGGTCCCGACTGGCTTCTCGTCGAATATAAAAGGAATAATAAATATGGCAGAGAAAAAGTTTCAGAACCTAAAGTCTCATGACTGCCACGTGATTATGACGCAACTGCTTCGGGTTGCATTGAGGGGGCTTCTACCGGAAAACGTCTGATTAGCCATTGTGAAGCTATGTGCATTCCTCAATGCAATCTCTCAGAAGGTGATCGATCAAGAAATCATACCAAGGCTAAGGAGTGATGTGGTGCGATGTCTTGTCAGTTTCGAGCTGGTGTTCCCACCATCCTTCTTCAGTATCATGACGCACGTCCTAGTTCATCTAGTTGATGAGATTGTCATTCTGGGCCCCGTATTTCTACACAATATGTACCCCTTTGAGAGGTTCATGGGAGTCCTAAAGAAATATGTCCGTAACCGTGCTAGGCCAGAAGGAAGCATCTCCATGGGCCATCAAACAGAGGATGTCACCGGGTTTTGTGTTGACTTCATTCTTGGCCTTAAGAAGATAGGTCTCCCTAAATCGCGGTATGAGGGGAGACTGACTGGAAAAGGCATATGCTTGGAAGGGACTCAATAATATGCAGGGACGGATATTCTTGGTCTCAAGCACACTACACAGTTCTACAGAACTCTACCTTGGTGACCCCGTATGTCGATGAACACAAGAACAGTCTGCGCTCCAAACACCCGGAGCAGTGCAACGACTGGATTACATGTGAACACATCAGGACTTTCAGCAGTTGGTTGGAAGCACGTCTCAGAGGTGACAACACTGTTTGTGATGAGCTGTACTTGTTGTTCAGGGGACCATCTTTGACTGTATTGATTTGGAAAGGATACGAGATAAATGGGAATACATTTTACACGATTGACCAAGATCAAAAGAGCACCAACCAAAACAGAGGTGTCCGCTTTGATGCAACAACCGAGAGGGGAAAGGACACATATTATGGTTACATAGTGGACATATGGGAACTTGACTACGGACATGATTTTAAGGTCCCTTTGTTTAAGTGCAAATGGGTCAATCTGCCAGGAGGCGGGGTACAGGTAGACCCACAGTACGGAATGACAACAGTGGATCTGAAAAATCTTGGGTACACTGACGAACCGTTCATCCTAGCCAATGATGTGGCACAGGTTATCTATGTGAAGGACATGTCTACCAGACCGAGAAAGAGAAAAGATAAGGAAGCGAATACATCATACGATGAGCCAAAGCGCCACATAGTTCTTTCAGGAAAAAGGGACATCGTGGGAGTGGAGGGCAAGACAGACATGTCTGAAGATTATGAAAAGTTTCATGAAATTCCTCCCTTCAAAGTCAAGGCTGACCCCAGCATCCTGATAAACGATGAAGATTATCCATGGTTACGGCGCAATAAGAAAATGACACAAGCGAAGAAAAAGTGAAGACTTTCTCCCGCAACTATTATGATGATACCATGTCAACTTTGTAACTGACGAGTATGATACCATTATCCGTTTTGTACATGCACATGCTATGTGGGTCAATTTATGATACCATGCCAACTTTCAACTTTTTTAGAGTTCATTTGAAATGCTTTAATGTCTTATGGTTTGGCCCTCGTAATAATTAAAAATAGCAACAATAAGTATTTTGTTGTAAGTAGAAACAAAATAAAATAAATAAAGCAAGAAAGAAAACAAAAAACAAAAAAAGTGTTTTCAAATTTGAAAACTAATGGCACTAACAGAAAGTTTATAATTTTCCTAAAACTAAAAGAAAAAAGAATTAAAAATAAAGCAAAAATCAAAATAAAATAAAAAATGCAGAAAACAAAACAAAAAAAACTGGAAAATAAAATAAAAATAGCAACAATAAGTAAAGAAAACAAAAAAACAAACAAAATGCCTCCTACTGGGCCCCCACGACCTGAATACGACTAGAAACCCTACTATGTGCCAGGATTCAGGCCCGCAGTAGGCCCAGAAGGCCCATCAGGCAAAGCAATAGCAAGTAGGCCCGAAAGCCTGTGGTGGAGAGGAGCTCGAGAGGGGTACGGTAGTGGGGCTTATAAACCACTGCGCGCCCCTCTCAACTAGTAAGGTGGGACTAAACTTTGGCCCCGACGCGGGCAGCACAGGGGCCTTTGGTCCAGGTTGATGGCACCAACCGGGACTAAAGGGGGGCATTGGTACTGGTTGGGCCAATGCCCCCCACCCTTTAGTCCCGGTTGGTGCCATCAACCGGGACCAAAGGACGCCGCTTCCCGCCCTTTGGGCTGCCGAAAAGAGGCCTTTGATCCCGGTTGGTGGCACCAACCGGGACTAAAGGGTGCATTTGTCCCGGTTGGTTTCACGAACCGGGACCAATGGCTTTGCTATATAAGCAAACACTTTGCAAAAATTCAGAATTTCATCGCCAGTTGCCCCCGACGACGCCGACCTCCTCGACGCCGCCAGGCTGCTCCACCTCGCCGTCGCCGCCGCCGCTGCCAAGGCCGTCGCCGCCGCCGCTGCCAAGGCCGTCGCCTCCCCGAGCCCGCGCCGTCCTCATCGCCGGCCTCCCCGAGCCCGCGCCGTCCTCGTCCCCGTCGCTGCATGCCTCCCTGAGCCCACCCTCCTCGTCCCTGTCGCCGTGTGCCGCCTGAGACCGCCGTCCCCATCACCGCGTGCCGCCCCGAGCCCCTGCCTCGTCCCGCCCCCGCGCGCCGGCGCCCTCGCCGCCCCCACAGTCGCCATTGTCATCGCTAGCCGGCCCCGCTGTGAGCCGCCGCGCCGCCCCGGCTCTGTTTTTTTCATTTTTATTAGTTTAATTTTTTTTTGTTCATATATATATAATGTGTATGTGTATGTATGTGGCTATGTGTATGTAGATGTTCAAAATGTATAAAAAAATTGTTCAGAGCATGTTTTTGTTCATATATGTATTTTTTGTTCATATGTGTATTAATGTTTTCATATATGCAAAAGATGAATTTTTAGAAAAGTTAGGATTTTTTTTCTGTTCATAGATTTTTTTTGGTGATATTAATTATTGTAGAATATGCAAATGTTTGTATATTCATATGAACAATGCATTAGGCAAAACCTTGTTTTTTTCGAAATTTTCTATTTGAACATTTTTTTTTAAAACAAGCAATACTAAAAGAATGAGAGGAAAAAGGAAAATAAGAAGAGGAAGAAAGGAGAAGAAGAGGAGAGGAAGAAGAGGAGAAGAAGAAGAGGAAAATATTCATATATGTATTTTTCTTCTTCTCCTTTATTCCTTTCTTCTTCTCCTCTTTTTTTTCTTCTTTTATTTTCTTCTTCTTCCTTCTTCCTTCTTCCTCTTTTCTTCCTTTTCCTTATTTTCCTTTCTCGAGGGAGAAGAAGAAAAAGAAGAGGAGAAGAAGAAGAAAGGAATAGAGGAGAAAGAAGAAACTTCAACATGAGGGGGGGGGGGTACCGATACACCCTCCCCGATAACATTATTTTCCCATGTATATGTATGTCGCATCGTTGTCGATATGACCCCCTCGAGATAACTTTGACATGAGGGGCGGTCGATATATATACCCTCTCTCGACCGTGATAACTTATACCACGGCAGCACCCCCCTCGGCCCTCTCGCTTGACCAAGACTCTCGAGGACACCCAAACCCTAGAGAGAAAACGATGTTGGTCTCCTACCCCCTCCCGCCGCGCCCCTACCCGACAAATTAACTCTCTCAAGGCCACCCAAATTTACCAAGTTAAAAGAGCGTTGTCGTCGAGGCCACCCCAAACCCTTGAAGCGTTGTGTCGAGGCCACCCCAAACCCTAGAGAAGCAGTGTCGAGGCCACTAACATGATTCCTTATTGTGATTAGCTAGCTAGTTCTACGTTTGCCACTAATATATATATATATATATATATATATATATATATATATATATATATATCCATCTGTACCATGTTTGAATAATAATTGACATGTTGTAAATATTTGCAGAAACTATGGAGCACTCCCGAGACGAAGAAACAGAAGCGATATTGGAGGACATAATCGAACAAGGAAGTGATGTCGTTGCGTCATTTCTCAACGACAGCGATGGTCAGGAAGGACTGGGTGAAGAAGAGGGCTATGTTCATGATGGCTCCGACCCATTAATGTCGTTACAAGAAGAGGGCTATGTTCATGATGGCTCTGGTGACCCAATGGAGGTACAAGAAGGAGACCGTGCTGACTGCTCCGGTGACCGAACCGAGTCCGGCCAGGTATATATATTAGTTAAGCCCGTGCTGACTAGTTAATTGATGCATTCATTGTTTTGGTATATGTACACATATGAATTAACTCTCGTCTTTCTTCCTTTTTCTAGCCCTCCGGATCGAGCACAACTTCGGTAAGGAGACGAGGACCGAAGAAAAAGTTGAGCTCGGATCAAAAGTTTGAGATCATAGAAATCGCGCCCGATGGCGAACCGATTGAACCCATCCGGACAAAATGCGCATTTTCTGCTCAGTGCGGGGTTCTTGTTAGGGACAAGATCCCGATCAGCATCCAGCAATGGTATAAGCCTAAGGAGGAAGACCCTGAGGTGTCTTATGTCAATGATATGCAGAAAGAAGATCTTTGGACTCAGCTGAAGGCAAATTTCACCCTACCGCCAGAGGAGGATCCGGAGAAGCCAGTTAAAGAGCAATTAATCAAGTCTTGTGCTCTTAAGAAGATGGCAACCCTATTGAGGAGGTGGAGGAAAGAGCTGAACAAGTTTGTCGACAAAAAAAAGACACCAGAATTCGTCGGCAAATATGAGAATATCAAAGATCACTGTCCCGCATTTGTGGCCCACAAGGCATCGGAAAAGAGTAAGAAGATGTCGGTGACAAACAAGCAAAATGCTACGAAGAAGATGCTTCACCATCGCACGGGGTCAGGTGGCTACCTCAAAGCCCGGCCTAAGTGGTGCAAGGCTGAGAATGATCTGCTTGAAAAAGGGATCGAACCAGAGACAATGTACTGGCCAGACCGTTGCCGGACTTGGTTCTTCGGGGCTGGCGGAACCTTGGACCCTGTATCAGGGAAGTGTCATTGGACGGACGAGCAACTGCAAATACCAGTCAAGAACCTTCGGCACTATATCGATGCAACGCAGCGAGGACGTTCGTTCCAGACAGGGAGAAGGACGAGCTCACAATGGCCCTCGGGAATCCTGAGCACCCTGGACGGACACAAGGCACGCCAGGCTCCATTCCGTGGAAGGTTGGTTTTCCGGACGCAGGGGGTTATAAAACCCACGAGAGGAGGAAGAAACTGGAGCAGGGCCAACTGCAGGCACTGCACGAAAGGGTAATGGGGCTAGAGGAACGAGAAGGGGAACGAGAAGCAGCAGATCACAGCAAACGACCTGCCGAAGCTTCCCCCGAAGCTACCCCGCCATCTCAGCGGAGAAGCAGCGTGGCTTCCACCGAGCTGCTTCAGCCGGAGCATGTCTTGACGGCTCCTGCCAGCTATCCCGTGGATTATATCACGGAGTCTCAAAATTGCCACATTATGGCGCGATGGATGAATTTGAAGGTCAAGGCGGCTGTTGGCTCTGTTTATCCTACTGGACCCGCCGCAAGTTATCACTGCCGGCCGATTCTAGAAGGATATGCTAAGGTGATGGTGGATGAAATAACATAGGGATTTGAGGACCTCCTGCTTGACCACCCTACCGGTGAAGGGGAGACTAGGCTGGGTCCTGCTCTAAAGACTCCATGCCTATGGCGGAAGGAGCTCATCAACCTTCCAAACTGGACGCCTCCGCCTCCTCCTCCTCCGGTGAGTCAGGGCACTCCGCCTCCTCCACCGCCTCTTCTTCCAGCGAGTGACGATCAGGGCACGCGTGGTGGTACTCCGCCTCCTTCTCCGGCGCGTGGCGGCACTCCGCCTCCTTCTCCGCCTGCGCCGGCGCTCCCGAGCAGCCAGCAGCCTCCTCCTTCTCCGCCTCGCCAGCAAGGGCGGAAGAGACCCGCCGCCGCCCCGGCTGCTCCGGCGCGTCGTAGTCCTTCTCCTCCGCCTCGTAAGCAAGCACGAAAGAAGACAGACGCCGCAGCCGCTCCGTCTGCTCCGGCGTCTAGCAGCACAACGAGAGGCGGGAGGCAATACAGATACGGTCCACCTCTCAAGCCTCTAGAGAAGTTACCGTACGAGAGGACCGAGGAGGAAAACGATACGATCGTGCGAACCCACGTGAAGGAGTTCTTTGAAGGGGTGAAAGCAAAGAGACATCCACCTCCAGATGAGAAGGTAGATCCGGTGAAAGCAAAGCGCACTCTTGATGCCCTGAGGAAACCGGCAAAGTCTCCGCCGAGAACCAACTATGAGCGCATTACTGAACAGACATATCGCTAAGCGGAGCGGTCGGGAAATACTGTCAGACATCAAAGGTCAAGAGAACGAGCAGCTGCGAAAAAAATTGACCAGCTCGGCGAACAAGCAAACCAATCATGCCCCCCGCTCAATGTGTCTAGCGGCGACATCGTCGCTAATTCTCCGGGGATGGTGGCCGGTTATGGCAATCTACAAGATTACCTGCCTGACGATGCACTTCCTGATTTCATGGAGGTGGACGAACACAGATACGAGTACGGGAAGCCTCTTGTCAAAGATGAAAAATCTCTAACAACGATGATGCGAAGATTCCATACTTGGTACATGAAAACCTACAGAGAGTCTGGGGGGGCGAATAGTTTGTATCTGAACATTAAAGAGGAGCACGACCTCGTTGGAACTGATCTGTTGTGTGTTCCATTTGAGGAGTTCTTCGCGTTCTTCAATCAAAAGGCCCTCGATAAATTAACGGTCTTTTGCTACTACCTGTAAATACTATTTCTGTCATTAAGTCTCTATATATAGCTCGGCTCTTTCATTGCATGTATTTATAATTAATTATCCTCAATATATTATGCAGATTGAAGATCATCGAGTGCAAAAAGCAAGAAATTTATGATATTGGGTTCATTAACACAAATATCATAGATGAATTTCTGGTTAAAAAGCACGAAAAAGAGGCTGAGGACAACTTGCTACGATCGTTGATCAAAAATCAAAACAAAGATACCATACTCTTTCCTTACAACGGCAAGTGAGTGTTACTATCGTGCGCATATTCGGTTTCCCTTATTACTCGAGCGAGGTTATAGTAATGTAATTGATGAGTTATGCATGCGTGCGCAGGTACCACTATGTTCTTCTGGAGATTAAGCTTGAGCGGGGACCAGTAACCGTCTTAGACTCGAGACGGAAAGATCCCAAAACCTATGCGGACATGACTGAAATGCTCAACAAGTAAGTTCAACCGATCATTATCGCACCATATCGGCAACTTTTTGTTCATTTCCTGATATCTCAAGTAATAATAATTATTTTCTTTATCTTGGAGGGTTTGGAAACAGTTCACCGTAGAAGCTCCGGGACTGCTGAAGGAGCTGCGATATACATACCCGAAAGTAAGTACTATTGGCTAGCTAGTTGCGCGCATCTCCCGTTGATTCTATAGCTATACTTTCATCAATGCCATTTATAATGCTTCATTATCAGTTTGATTGACCTCTATTTCTCGTAAAGTGCTTGTGGCAGGAACAAGGGAATGATTTCTGTGGATACTACGTGTGCGAGTTCATCCACAACGCGACTTTGAAAAACAAGCGGGGCTACTCTCAAAGACAATATGAAGTGTGTAAGCAATAATATTCACAATTTCATTTTATTACACCATCATTTGTGTTGAGTTTCATTCATATATATGTATTAATTAACCCCCTTCTTCAAATTAGACGTGGCAGATGCGGAATGAACTCCTAGAACCAGATCGCATGAAAGCAATTCAAGAGGAATTGGCGGGATTCTTTCTTGACCACGTCATGAATAAAGCCGGAGAATACCATGTGGAAGTTGATTTCAATTGCTAGGGGATTATAATTAAGAGATCTTACATATTGTACATGTATGTAGCCAGTAGCGTCGGATACATGATACGAAAACTTGTTGTTCGACCAATCTCTCGGAGAAGGAGAGGTCGATCGATCACTTCTCTCGATATGCATGATGAACTTCTGTACTCAATGGTTCTCTCGATCACTTATGTATATAGTACGTAGCGTCGACCAAGCACGGACATAAGAGAGGCCACTTCTCTCTATTAATTAGCTAGCTAACACAATATATGAAACACCTAAATTAACCCCCCAAAACCCCAACCCCCCCCCCCCCCCCTTTCAAAAAAAAACAAAAACCCCAGCCACTAGAATGCTGACGCGTGGATGCCTTTTGGTCCCGGTTGGTGCCTCCAACCGGGACCAAAGGCCCCCCTGCCTGGGCTTGGCGCACCGGCCACGTGGAGGACCATTTGTCCCGGTTCGTGTTTGAACCGGGAGTAATGGGGTGAGGTATTAGTAACGACCCATTAGTCCCGGTTCATGAACCGGGACTAAAGGCCCTTACGAACCAGGACAAATGCCCTGTTTTCTACCAGTGTCAAGAGCAGGCAAAACCAATGCATAATAGTCTGAACCCTACTTGCTTCTCAGCTCCTCCAAAGTGCACTAGTTCCTTGTTCCCTGAAGAACATGTGCAGCTTTTCATAGCAGGCAGACAGGCAGCCTCAAGTCTGAAGCCAGCCTCTGTTGTAGTTTGTTATAGATTCTTTTTTCGATAAAGAGCATTTCATTGAATTGAAATATCGACTTGATACAATCGCATCATAGAATGCCCGGCCTCTGCATAACTAGATGCACACAGCCAACAAGTCCACAAACCTAAAAATAAAAAGCCAAGGCTCGAACAGCCAGTATAACAAAAAATAAAGATAAAGCCAGCCTAAGACGCGGCAAATCCTATCCGAAGATCACACCGCCATCCATGGGGGTAGAAAACCTCCCGGGCCGTACGCTCCAGCCGAGTAGACGCCATCATAAAAAGGTCTCTGTCCTCCGGCCTCTGCAGGATAGACCACATACGGAGCCATCGCGAACACACATGAATAACCTGCATAGGAGACGAAACACATTTGTTGTTATAAATTATATCATTCCTGGTGAGCCACAATGCCCAACATAAGGCAGCTGCCCCCACAAGGATGTGTGCAAAGAATTGTTTATCTATTCCCCTCAACCAATTGCCGAACATGTTTTGTGCACTACGTGGGGGAAAAAGATTTGAAGCTATTTGGACAATGGCCCACACAGACCGAGCAAACTTGCACTCAAAAAATAAGTGTTTAATAGACTCGTCCTGATGGCAGAAGACACAGCTTTTGCACCCTTGCCAGTTGCGACGTGCCAAATTATCCCTAGTTAAGGTCACCCCTCTAGTCATAAACCACAGGAATATCTTTACTCTTAGAGGGATTTTTAGCTTCCACAATTTTCTGTTATCAATTGGAACCTCGTTATGAACCATAGCATCATACATAGATTTGACTGAAATCTTTCCATTCTGGTGCATTTTCCATCTAAAGGTATCTGGTTCATCCGACAACTGAATGACCTCCAAACGGCTGAGCAAATCATTCCAGGCTGCTAGGCGAGGTCCTAGAAGATCCCTACGAAAAGAAATATCAGGGTTTGCCTGACCCAAAGCTTGTTTAACCGTGACAAATTTATGTCTAACAATCTGGTACAAACTTGGGTATTGCACGCTAAGAGGGTTGGTCCCTAGCCAGGTATCTTCCCAGAAACGGACTTGGGACCCGTCCCTGACGGAGAACGTGCCAAACTGAAAAAAAAAATTCTTTAGCTTTCATAACCCCACTCCAAAAATGTGAATCACCAGGTTTCCAGTAGACTTGAGATATAGCTTTGGAACCCACGTACTTATTACGAATGATTTCCTGCCAGATTCCATTCTCAGTGAGTAGTTTGTACACCCATTTGCTGAGAAGTGCAATATTTTTAATCTCAAGGTCTTGGATTCCAAGACCCCCTTGGCTTTTAGGTCGACATAATACATTCCACCTAGCCATGCGATATTTTTTGGTTTCATTATCACTCTGCCAAAAAAATCTTGATCTAAAATAGTCTAAGCTCTGAAGTACTCCTTTTGGAAGATGGAAGAATGATAACATGTATAGAACTATGTTCGTGAGGACCCAGTTGATCATAATTAATCGACCCCCATAGGACAAGAGTTTGGCCTTCCAACTGGCCAGACGTTTCTCCAGTCTCTCTTCTACATGCTTCCATTCAGCTATAGTCAAGCGCCGATAATGGATGGGGATGCCCAGGTAACGAATCGGGAACTGCCCGAGTTGACAGCCAAAGATGTCAGCATATTCAGCTCCAGCTTCCGCGGCCTCGCCAAAACAGAATAGTTCACTCTTATGGAAATTAATTTTGAGACCAGAGTGTCATAGCCCTAGAAATCCTCTTGTAATTAGTGGCATTGCATCCATGCATCATTTTCATTTTCATTTAAACTTGAAATGGGGATGCTTAAACCCTAGCACCAAATGAATTCAACTAGTGTCAAAATAAAATCTTTTTCATTGAACTCAAAATGCCCTCTAAAAATGTTCAACATTTCTGGTTTGAGGTGGAAGCATCTACCAAAAATGGTTTATATTTTTGCAGGACATATTGGGCTCTGAATTAAATCATACTCTATTTGCATTTGGGCATTTAAATGCTATAAAATATTCTAAATGCCCAAATAATTCTGAAAATAAGTGTGGGCTGTTGGAAATAATCTAAACAGAGCCCCTGTTTATTTTCAGGATTTTTAAAGATGCCTAAGTATTTTTAATAAAGCCCTACAGTTACAGAAAATTAGAAACACAATTAAAATGACAAAAGTGAGAGAGAGAGAGAGATAGGCCAGTGGCCACTTACCTGCACTGGGCCGGCCCACCTGGCCCGTGCCAGTCACCACCCACCTCTGCCAGTAGGCAGAGGAGGGACACCGCGACGTCACCGAGCTCACCACGCCACCTCCCTGCCTGCCTGCGTCGCCCGCGCCAGTGCGACGCCTCGAAGGGCCTCCTCGGTGCTGCGCCCGCGCCCCTGGACATCTCATTCTCTCCCCCTGTCCTCTCTCTCGCCCTTTCCCGCCATGGCCGAAGCAGCTGCCGCCGCACCGCTGCCGTAGCCGCGGCCACCGTCGTCCTCGCGCCGCTAGACCTTGTCCGCGAGCCCCGCCGTCGTCCGCTCCGTCGAGCTAGCCGAGCCCCGAGCGCTCGCACGCTCTACACCGCCTCCACCAACCCCGTCTTCACCGACCATCGCCGGAGATCCCTTTCGCCGTCACCGCTGCAGCAACTCGTCCCCGACCTCGCCATCTGCCCCGCCGTGACCACCGTGAGCCTAGCTACCTCCCGATCCTCTCCATCCCCTCTCTCGAGCACCGTAGTGACCGCACGAAGCTCAACCGCACACGCCGCCGCCGAGCTCGTCGCCGACGAGACTCCGGCCATGCAACGACCTAGCCACCCTGCCCGTTAGCCTCACCGCACCCCCAAGAGGCCGCAGCACCACTCCACGCATTTCTCTGTGCCTCCTAACGACGAGCCCGAGCTCGCCGAGCTCCGGCCGCCGCCAAACACGTTGTCGGCGCCATTTCCGGTGACCCCGAGCCCAACCACCTGCACCACTCGCCGTGGCTCGCTCCCAGCTACCCATAGAGCCCAACGGCGCCCCGAACGGTGCCCTGTACGTGAAACCCGCACCTGCACCACCGCGTTTGGCCTCGCCGGCGGCTAAACGCCGGCGAGTTGACCCTGTTTGACCACGGGTGGGCCCAGTTTGACCCCCTGGATCACTGACGTGTGGGCCCAGGCCACTAACTAAACTAGGTTAGTGTTAGTTTAACGCTAATTTAATTTAATTAGTTTAACTAACTACTGACAGAAGGGACCCACTGGTCAGGTTTGACCTGGACCGGGTCAGTTGACCTGCTGACGTTAGCATGACGCAATGCTGACGCAGTAATAGGTTTTTCTGGATTTATTCTTTTTCAGGTAATTTCAGAAATAGTGCTAACTTCTAAAAATCATAGAAATTCAACCGTAACTCCAATTCAAACAAATTATATATGAAAAATGATCAGAAAAATGCAATCTATCCATCTGTACCATTTTCACGCATGTTAGAACACTTTAACCTTGCTGTTTAGGTGAAACAAGTTAATGCACTAATATGACCTCTTAAAATGGGTTTGCATTTGAATCTTTGATTCAAATGGACTCATCTCAATCTGTTCTAGCTTGCATTAGCCCAAAACACTTCATATTGCCATGTCATAGCATGCATCATATTGTGCATTGCATTGATCGTGTTTCTTCTCTGTTTGCCGGTGTTGTTCCCCCTCGGTAGACGTTGTACCGACGTTGTGATCGTTGACACTGATGAAGACTCAATGCTATCTTCAGAAGTGCCAGGCAAGCAAAACCCCCTTGTTCATTCCGATACAATCCCACTCTCTCGCTCCTGCTCTCTATTACTGCATTAGGACAACAACGATTCAACTGTTACTTGCTGCGGTAGCTGAACCCCTTTATCCTTTGCATGACCTGTCATTCCACAGTAAATAGATGAAACCCACTAGCATGAGTAGGAGTTGTTTGAGCCCTGTTGTGCCTACTCATTCATGCTTGTTTGTCATGCCTGCTACTGCTTAGAGTTGAGTCAGGTCTGATTCATCGGGGATAAATCAGAGGTGCGTGAACATGTCCTACTGTGCATGAGCTAAGTGTGTGAACACGATTTGGTAAAGGTAGCGGTGAGAGGCCATGTAGGAGTACATGGTGGGTTGTCTCATTGCAGCCGTCCTCAGGAACTGAGTTCTGTGTTTGTGATCCATGATACAGTTACTACCATGCATTGGGCCCGAAACCAATGGACCCTCTCGGCTTCTTATTCACCCTAGTCCTTTGTCCAGGAGTTGCAAGTAGTTTCTGGTGTTTGTAGCCTACTAGAGACCGTGGACAGCGCTGACCGTGGGGTGGGCTGTGATGCGGTAGGTACGTGGCCGGGTACACCGGGCACCTGTTAGGTGTCTCGGAACCCTGTTCACATCGTTCGGGGCCGTATGTGGAAACCTCGGCCGGACTCCCTGCGGATGGAACCTGAATACGCGATAAACCTGGACTAGAGACTTGAGTGTTTAGGTAGGTCGTGGCCGACACCCACGTTGGGCTTCCGCTTGAAGGTTGTCGAGTACATGTCGTGTAAACGGCGGTAAGTGGTGAGAGTGTGTATGAAGAAGTACACCCCTGCAGGGTTAACATCATCTATTCGAATAGCCGTGTCCGCGGAAAAGGACTTCTGGGTTGCCTGTACAGTTCATAGACAAGTGAAAGTGGATACTCTAAAATACGCAAGATAAGCGTGAGTGCTATGGATGGCGTTCTCGTAGGGAGACGGGAGCGGATCCATACTGGTGTATTGATATGGTGAATATGTGGACTCGTGTGCGCCACCTCAAAAGAGTTACTTGCAGTCGTAGTTCAGGATAGCCACCGAGTCAAAGCTGGCTTGCTGCTGTTAAACTCCACCACCCCCTTTGTTGATAATGATGCATATGTAGTTAGTTCTGATGTAAGTCTTGCTGGGTACATTTGTACTCACGTTTGCCTATTTTATGTTTTTGCAGAGAGACTTTGGTCTCGCTAGTAGTTCCGCGTGGACTTCGACGTTTAGCTTGTTACCTCAGCTACGATCTTGTGCCCTCGGCAGGATCTGGTACATAGTCAGGCTTCTCAGCCTTTTTCTTTTGTAGATGTCTGTACTCAGACATGTTAAGCTTCCGCTTGTGCTTTGACTTGTATGCTCTGAATGCTGGGTCATGAGACCCATGTTTGTAATATCTCGCTCCTCGGAGCCTATTGAATAAAATACTTGAGTTGTAGAGTCATGTTGTGATGCCATGTCGTATTTGCACATATCGAGCATATTGTGTGTATGATATTGAAATGCTTGGTATGTATGGGATCTGACTATCTAGTTGTTTATCCTAGTAGCCTCTCTTACCGGGAAATGTCTCCTAGTGCTTCCACTGAGCCATGGTAGCTTGCTACTGCTCCGGAACACTTAGGCTGGCCGGCATGTGTCCTTCTTCATTCCTGTGTCTGTCCCTTCGAGGAAATGCTACACGCGATGAATACCGGAGTCCTGTTAGCCCGCTACAGCCCGGTTCACCGGAGTCCTGCTAGCCCAGTGCTACAGCCTGGATTCACTCACTGATGACCGACACGTTCGATGCTGGGTATAGATGCCTGTCCCTGTAAGTTTGTGCCACTTTGGGTTTACGACTAGCCATGTCAGCCCGGGCTCCTTATCATATGGATGCTAGCGACACTATCATATCTGTGTGCCAAAAGGCGCAAACGGTCCCGGGCAAAGGTAAGGCGACACCCGTGGGAATACCGTGCGTGAGGCCGCAAAGTGATATGAGGTGTTACATGCTAGATCGATGTGGCATTGAGTCGGGGTCCTGACAGCTTTGGTATCAGAGCCTGACTGCCTGTAGAATTACCAAGCCAAACTGGTCGAAGTTGTGTCTAGAAATGCTTTAGTTATGTAAGGGAATTGATTGTGGGATGGAACGTAAGGCTCTTTTTACTCATTATACCTCATGGCCTTCTGATCTGAGTCATCCTCTTCTCTTCTACGGGGATTAAGAACTAGGCCTTCTCATCTATCTATCAGGATGACGTGTTACTAATCCATAGACTTATAGAATTGTTAGTTTCAAATCTCAATTCAGTTTTTACTACTTCCGCATGTTCATAGCTGGTCTCAGAACCTTGATATTGTGATATTAAGTGGTTATGCCACCATTTTTCAGGATGTCTCAAATCATTTTGAGCATTTACAGCCGTTATGCTGTCCGACTCATCCCAGGTTTCTAAATAGTCTGATGCATTTGCAAATCCTTTCTTTCCGTTCCCGGTGTCCTTTATGGTCAGAATAAGCACACTAACCGGTGCGTTGAGGTAATTTATTGCCTTGACATATATGTTGGAGCTATTATTATGACCTTAGGTGTTTTAGGGAGTCACCTAGTAATCTAGCAATGTTTTGTGTTCCCAGTGTGAAGACTCTGGCCATCATTCTCGAAAGCATCTCGTGATGCTACTTAGGAGTAGGTATTCTATCCCTGGGTTTTGAACCCGATATTCACCCTACTTACCTCCTGTTGACAGTGTTGCTAGTTCCTTTAGGATATTAGTAACTTTGCGATAGTCCTTAAGGTCCGTGGTATTTCCTTCTTCCAAATACTATGAACCACTTATGGCAGAAGTTTGTTGGATCAAAGGATCACAACGGGAGTGCTCTCGATGAGTTCTCCATGCTATATTGTGACTCTGCCAGTTCTACCTTTCTGCATGGGTTATCTGGAAGAAATGTTGAGCTTGCTCGACATACTAATCTATGCATCCACAACCCAGAAAACCAGATGTTCTTTTGAGTTGTCCCCCTTTAGTTGTATCCTGACCTTTGTCTATCGATTGATAGTCAGGAGTAGTCGTGCATTCGTGTTCATTGATGCCTTTTACTTCTGTGGTCCGTCAAGCCATTCTATCCGGAATGACTAGGAGAAACAAACTCCAGTACCTCATCCATATCCAGGGTTGGGTCAAAGCAGTTGTACCCCGCAGATCAAAATACAATCGAACTTTTGATCCGTTCTACTCTGAAGTGTTACCCTCTTTACGTCAGGATCGTCAAGAGAATTGCACTATCTCTTATGAATTCTTGACGTAGTGATACTTCTCGCCCTCGTTATTCATTTCTCGGTTCCCGTGTTGTTGCAACCGGAATACCGACAAGTGAATCGTGATGTGTGAAATCGATACTCCTAGCAACCTCGTTTCTTGGTAGTAAATGGACAATATTCTCATTCTTAGCGTGTTGGTTATTGAATCATCACCCTAAGGATGATCGTGCTACCTAGTCCTTAGTTCCGGTGCACTCTCCGATCAATGAGTAGGATATTGCCAATCCTTGCTTATTTGATCATATCGTCTTCCCTGAAAAGCAAGATTGTTCTCGAGCTTAGTAACATATTAGTGGTTCGTGATTTTTTCGAATATCTTCTTGAAAGTATCACGAGGTCGTCACCCGACTGTTATGTTGAGCTCGTGATCAAGTTGGTTTCATATAAACCACCCCTTCTCCAAGAATCTGTGTTGCATACCCCTGAGCTATTTGGTCAAGCTAAACAACAACTTGGAGAGTTGGAAGATGGAAGCTTGTCCGACTTAGCTCATTCCAAAGGGATGTTTTTGTGTGTGTGTTGAAGAAAGATGGTATCTTCATCGATTGATCCTCGTGACCAGTTGTTTGAGCTATTGTCTTGCTAAAACTTTGATTTGAGTATGGGCTATCCCCAAATCAAATCAGAACCAATGATGTTCGTAATGTTGTCTTACTCGTGGATTTTCTTTGAGCATAGACCATTATATCTTTTAGGTCTGACCAATACTATCACCTTGTTCACATAGTTATGGAATTCCATCTCCATGGGAATCTGGATGAATTGTTGTTGAGCCCATCGACAACATCCTTGTCTTCTCCATAATTTTGTTGAACATTAAGCTAGTGTTGGAAAATTTTGAAAGCATTTGTTCATGCTAGCTCATGAAGCATATGTTCGGATGTAAGAAGTGACTTCCTCTAGTTCATGTGCATTTGATGCAAGTTGCCGCCGTGGATTCGTGAAAGACAATGTTGCTTCCTTTGGAATCATCCCAAATCATTCATGCATACGTGCGAAGTATTATGTGGTTCGAAGACTTGCAACCTTCATTCTATATGTATTCCTAGCGCACCAAGCCACTGATTGATTTGTTCAAGGAGAAGAAGTCTCTTCTTAAGAGCAAGACTTATGCAAAGACTTCGATATCCTTGTTGATGGTTCCCCTCCTGAACTCGGTAGTGTTTTATTATAAGACTACTTTGTGGTCATGCTTGTCTTGGACAACATGTTCACATGTTGTAGCAGAACCGGCTCGTGTTTTGGAGCTTACTACCATAGTCCATTTCCCGAGAATCTCGCAACGTCATCTCGTCGATTTGTGTTGCAAACTTTCAGTTTTACTTTCTAGACTCGATGAGTCTGAATTATTCTGACACCAACCAGATCTGAATCTCAGGCAGATGTGATGGTTGGAACATTTCCCAAGAACTATAATATTGGTCTCGCGATAACCGGTAAAGTGGATGTCGTGGCCAACACACCCCGCCGGAAGACCTATTATTGTAGTATCTTGATTGAAGAAGTTGACCACCTCTCCCCATAGGGATTTCGTAGGATTTACTCCCTAGTTGTTCCTTATGGATTTTGTGTTTCCGAAGTCCGACCTTTTACTTGATGTTCTAGATATCAAACCATATCTATGAATGGGATATGCTAGCACATCAAGGAAAACATTAGAAGCGGAGTGCTAAATGTCTCTCGGTCGATCATCCAGATTTTGTCCTCTTGGCCTCGCTAAGATGAAATCCGAGAAGGTGTTATCTTCCTTTGCATCTGCATCGTCCATCACCATTCATCATGGTAGTATGTTGTGTTACTAGGATCCTTGACACGGATATTGGTAAAACCTTGATGAATATGGAAAGGCTCAAGTTCTTGAGAGCACGCACAAGCACCAGGTGTTATCACTGGCACTAACTGGGATTGCTCCCAGTTTTCCTCGGTTGTGCTATAACTTTTCAAACAGTGGACTCACTCTCTACTGTTGAGCTTCTCCCCAGTTACTAAAATCATCCCTTGTGTTGTTTTCAACAAGGTAATCCACATCATCCATTCTAGTCCGGCATGCCATTCCTTCGCACTCCGCCAAACGATTGCTATGATTTGCCTTAGGCTGGTATAGAAAGTCCCAGTGATCTCTATATCAAAGGTAATTCTTTTTGCCACTTAAGGTAAAAATTCTACGAATCACCCTCCTACAAGATGTCTCGCTATGGTATCATGGCAATTCAACTCCTCGCTACGTTGACAACTGTTCATCACCTTCTTAAGTGTGAAATTGTTGTCTACCTAGTGAACCTTCGCCATCTGTTCCACTCCATCCCTTTGGATGAATGCTTCGTATCTCAGCTCGAGAGATGTTCTTACCTCTCACTCCATAAGTTGATCTTGAATACTCGATCTTCAAGGAGATCGTCTTCTGTAGAGTCTCCTTCTATCGTCATCGTGTTAGATGAATACCTCGCAAGCAAAGACGTCAAGATTGTTTTGAGTCAACAGATCAACACCCTCGAGAAGACAGTTGGATCTTGGAGTTCATGTTATTAGTTTGTGTCCCCTTTGTCTTCTTACCTCATGTCTTGAATCTCGGGGCGAGATTCTTGTTTAGTGGGGTGAGTTGTCACAGCCCTAGAAATCCTCTTGTAATTAGTGGCATTGCATCCATGCATCATTTTCATTTTCATTTAAACTTGAAATGGGGATGCTTAAACCCTAGCACCAAATGAATTCAACTAGGGTCAAAATAAAATCTTTTTCATTGAAATCAAAATGCCCTCTAAAAATGTTCAACATTTCTGGTTTGAGGTGGAAGCATCTACCAAAAATGGTTTATATTTTTGCAGGACATATTGGGCTCTGAATTAAATCATACTCTATTTGCATTTGGGCATTTAATGCTATAAAATATTCTAAATGCCCAAATAATTTTGAAAATAAGTGTGGGCTGTTGGAAATAATCTAAACAGAGCCCCTGTTTATTTTCAGGATTTTTAAAGATGCCTAAGTATTTTTAATAAAGCCCTACAGTTACAGAAAATTAGAAACACAATTAAAATGACAAAAGTGAGAGAGAGAGAGAGATAGGCCAGTGGCCACTTACCTGCACTGGGCCGGCCCACCTGGCCCGTGCCAGTCACCACCCACCTCTGCCAGTAGGCAGAGGAGGGACACCGCGACGTCACCGAGCTCGCCACGCCACCTCCCTGCCTGCCTGCATCGCCCGCGCCAGTGCGACGCCTCGAAGGGCCTCCTCGTGCTAGGCCCGCGCCCCTGGACATCTCATTCTCTCCCCCTGTCCTCTCTCTCCCCCTTTCCCGCCATGGCCGAAGCAGCTGCCGCCGCACCGCCGCCGTAGCCGCGGCCACCGTCGTCCTCGCGCCGCTCCACCGTGTCCGCGAGCCCCGCCGTCGTCTGCTCCATCGAGCTAGCCGAGCCCCGAGCGCTCGCACGCTCTGCACCGCCTCCACCGACCCTGTCTTCACAGACCATCGCCGGAGATCCCTTTCGCCGTCACCGCTGCAGCAACTCGTCCCCGACCTCGCCATCTGCCCCGCCGTGACCACCGTGAGCCTAGCTACCTCCCCATCCTATCCATCCCCTCTCTCGAGCACCGTAGTGACCGCACGAAGCTCAAACGCACGCGCCGCCGCCGAGCTCGTCGCCGACGAGACTCCGGCCATGCAACGGCCTAGCCACCCTGCCCGTTAGCCTCACCGCACCCCAAGGAGGCCGCAGGACCACTCCACGCATTTCTCCGTGCCTCCTAGTGATGAGCCCGAGCTCGCCGAGCTCCGGCCGCCGGCAAACACGTTGCCGGCGCCATTTCCGGTGACCCCGAGCCCAACCACCTGCACCACCCGCCGCGGCTCGCTCCCAGCTACCCATAGAGCCCAACGGCGCCCCGAACGGTGCCCTGTACGTGAAACCCGCACCTGCACCGCCGCGTTAGGCCTCGCCGGCGGCTAAACGCCGGCGAGTTGACCCCGTTTGACCAAGGGTGGGCCCAGTTTGACCCCCTGGGTCACTAACGTGTGGGCCCCAGGCCACTAACTAAACTAGGTTAGTGTTAGTTTAACGCTAATTTAATTTAATTAGTTTAACTAACTACTGACAGAAGGGACCCACTGGTCAGGTTTGACTTGGACCGGGTCAGTTGACCTGCTGAGGTCAGCATGACGCAATGCTGACGCGGTAATAGGTTTTTCTGGATTTATTCTTTTTCAGGTAATTTCAGAAATAGTGCTAACTTCTAAAACACATAGAAATTCAACCGTAACTCCAAATCAAACAAATTATATATGAAAAATGATCAGAAAAATGCAATCTATCCATCTGTACCATTTTCATGCATGCTAGAACACTTTAACCTTGCTGTTTAGGTGAAACAAGTTAATGCACTAATATGACCTCTTAAAATGGGTTTGCATTTGAATCTTTGATTCAAATGGACTCATCTCAATCTGTTCTAGCTTGCATTAGCCCAAAACACATTCATATTGCCATGTCATAGCATGCATCATATTGTGCATTGCATTGATCGTGTTTCTTCTCTGTTTGCCGGTGTTGTTCCCCCTCGGTAGACGTTGTACCGACGTTGTGATCGTTGACACTGATGAAGACTCAATGCTATCTTCAGAAATGCCAGGCAAGCAAAACCCCCTTGTTCATTCCGATACAATCCCACTCTCTCGCTCCTGCTCTCTATTACTGCATTAGGACAACAACGATTCAACTGTCACTTGCTGCGGTAGCTGAACCCCTTTATCCTTTGCATGACCTGTCATTCCACAGTAAATAGATGAAACCCACTAGCATGAGTAGCCGTTGTTTGAGCCCTGTTGTGCCTACTCGTTCATGCTTGTTTGTCATGCCTGCTACTGCTTAGAGTCGAGTCAGGTCTGATTCATCGGGGATGAATCAGAGGTGCGTGAACATGTCCTACTGTGCATGAGCTAAGTGTGTGAACACGATTTGGTAAAGGTAGCGGTGAGAGGCCATGTAGGAGTACATGGTGGGTTGTCTCATTGCAGCCGTCCTCAGGAACTGAGTTCTGTGTTTGTGATCCATGATACAGTTACTACCATGCATTGGGCCCGAAACCAATGGACCCTCTCGGCTTCTTATTCACCCTAGTCCTCTGTCCAGGAGTTGCAAGTAGTTTCTGGTGTTTGTAGCCTACTGGAGGCCGTGGATAGCGCTGACCGTGGGGTGGGCTATGATGCGGTAGGTACGTGGCCGGGTACACCGGGCACCCGTTAGGTGTCTCGGAACCCTGTTCACATCATTCAGCGCCGTATGTGGAAACCTCGGCCGGACTCCCTGCGGATGGAACCTGAATAGGCTATAAACCTGGACAAGAGACTTGAGTGTTTAGGTAGGTCGTGGCCGACACCCACGTTGGGCTTCCGCTTGAAGGTTGCCGAGTACATGTCGTGTAAACGGCGGTAAGTGGTGAGAGCGTGTATGAAGAAGTACACCCCTGCAGGGTTAACATCATCTATTCGAATAGCCGTGTCCGCGAAAAAGGACTTCTGGGTTGCCTGTACAGTTCATAGACAAGTGAAAGTGGATACTCTAAAATACGCAAGATAAGCGTGAGTGCTATGGATGGCTTTCTCGTAGGGAGACGGGAGCGGATCCATAGTGGTGTATTGATATGGTGAATATGTGGACTCGTGTGCGCCACCTCAAAAGAGTTACTTGCAGTCGTAGTTCAGGATAGCCATCGAGTCAAAGCTGGCTTGCTGCTGTTAAACTCCACCACCCCCTTTGTTGATAATGATGCATATGTAGTTAGTTCTGATGTAAGTCTTGCTGGGTACATTTGTACTCACGTTTGCCTATTTTAATTTTGCAGAGAGACTTCGGTCTCGCTAGTAGTTCCGCGTGGACTTCGACGTTTAGCTTGTTACCTCAGCTACGATCTTGTGCCCTCGGCAGGATCTGGTACATAGTCAGGCTTCTCAGCCTTTTTATTTTGTAGATGTCTGTACTCAGACATGTTAAGCTTCCGCTTGTGCTTTGATTTGTATGCTCTGAATGCTGGGTCATGAGACCCATGTTTGTAATATCTTGCTCCTCGGAGCCTATTGAATAAAATACTTGAGTTGTAGAGTCATGTTGTGATGCCATGTTGTATTTGCACATATCGAGCATATTGTGTGTATGATATTGAAATGCTTGGTATGTGTGGGATCTGACTATCTAGTTGTTTATCCTTAGTAGCCTATCTTACCGGGAAATGTCTCCTAGTGCTTCCACTGAGCCATGATAGCTTGCTACTGCTCCGGAACACTTAGGCTGGCTGGCATGTGTCCTTCTTCGTTCCTGTGTCTGTCCCTTCGAGGAAATGTCATGCGATGAATACCGGAGTCCTGTTAGCCCGCTACAGCCCAGTTCACCGGAGTCGTGCTAGCCCAGTGCTACAGCCTGGATTCACTCGCTGATGACCGACACGTTCGATGCTGGGTCATGGATGCCTGTCCCTGTAAGTTTGTGCCACTTTGGGTTTACGACTAGCCATGTCAGCCCGGGCTCCTTATCATATGGATGCTAGCGACACTATCATATCCGTGTGCCAAAAGGCGCAAACGGTCCTGGGCGAAGGTAAGGCGACACCCGTGGGAATACCGTGCGTGAGGCCGCAAAGTGATATGTGGTGTTACATGCTAGATCGATGTGGCATTGAGTCGGGGTCCTGACATAGAGAGTTCCTCAAAAGCACATAGCAGTAATTTGAGGTTTTTGGCTTGTTCTAAATTGTGGTCTAGGAACAAAATGGTATCATCAGCATATTGTAGAATAGATAATCCATGTTCTACCAAATGAGGGATGACACCGCTAATTGTCCGGCTATCTTAGCCCTCTCAACCAGGGTAGCTAACATATCAGCCACAATGTTAAATAAGGTAGGGGATGAGGGGTCCCCTTGGCGAAGCCCCTTCCTAGTTTGAAAGTAATTGCCCACATCATCATTTACCTTGATGGCTAGACTACCTCCAGACACAAAACTCTCTACCCATCGACACCATGTATTCGAAAACCCCTTCATGCGTAATGTTTGCAACAGAAAGGGCCATTTAACTTTATCATAGGCTTTTTCGAAGTCGATCTTAAAGATGACTCCGTTCAACTTTTTATGGTGAGGCTCGTGTACAGTTTCATGTAGAACAACAACTCCATCTAATATGTTCCGTCCTTGCATGAAAGCTGTTTGGGTGGGTTTGACGATATGGTCAGCCACCCCATTTAGCCGGTTAGTCGCAACCTTCGTAAAGATTTTAAAACTAACGTTTAGAAGGCAAATCGGTCTATATTGTTGAATCCGACTAGCATCTTTTGTCTTAGGTAATAAAATGATTTCCCCAAAATTTAGACGGGAGATGTCTAGTTGCCCGGCATGCAGTTCATTAAACAACTAAACAAGGTCAAACTTGATCATATCCCAAAAAGATTGATAGAACTCCGCTGGGAACCCATCTGGGCCCGGAGCCTTGTTGTGCTCCATATGAAACACCGCGGTTCGAATTTCCTCCTCAGAGAATGGGGAGGTTAGGAATTCATTTTCGGCAACGGAAACTTGATGAATGTCATGTATGATAGACTCATACATCTCAACGGTTGTATCATTTGATGGTCCAAAAAGTTGTTTATAATACTTAGTAATGTAGCTTTTAAGTGGTGCCTCCGCCTGGATCCGACCCTCCTCCTGGTCTAGAACGAAGATACGTTTCTTTCTATGTCTACCATTGGCTAACATTTGGAAGTATTTCGTACTATCATCTCCGAGGACGAGCGAGTCTGTCTTACAGCGTTGGTACCATTTGATTTCCTCCTCACGTAACAGGCGGGCTAACTGCTCATTGAGATGACTTTTTTGTTCAATCTCTGTGGCAGAAATAGGCCTCACCTCTGCGATTTTATCGAGAGTATCAATTAAGGTTGAGAGACGCAACTTCTCTTTCTTGTAAATACCAGCTGTGTGTTTAGCCCATCCACAGAGGAATCGGTGCAGAGCACGTATACGATTATTCCACCGTTGAATGGGCATGTTACCACGAGGTTGGCATGCCCACACTTTTTGAACCAGCTCATGAAAACCCTCTCTAGTGAGCCATCCTAGTTCAAACTTAAACTGATGGCAATCCACACTAGGAGTTGCCTGACCGGAGTCGGTTAGCAGTGGAGCATGGTCAGATAAGGCCTCAATTCTTTCTAGTGTCCGTACCGAAGCTAGGGGATATTTATATTCCCAGTCGGTGGTAACTAGTACCCGGTCAAGTTTTTCATAGGTTGGGTTTGCTCTGTTATTGGCCCAGGTATACTGACGACCAGACATAGTGAGTTCCCTCAAATCGAGACTGTCAATAACATCATTAAAAAGAAACGGCCATCTTGAATCAAACCGGTCATTGTTTTTTTCCTACTGGTAGCGTATAATATTAAAATCCCCCCCCCCCCCGATTAACATAGGATGAGGATTCTCTCGGCAAGTATTGACCAATTCTTTGAGAAAAGCCGACTTAAACTCCTCTTGAGCGGCACCATAAACTGCCACCAAGCTCCAAAGGAAGTTGTCAGATTTATTTCTAAGGTGGAATTTGATATGGTATTCCCCCTTAGACGTGGACAGGAGTTCCAGATATGTGGAGTGTATACCCAGCAGTTGAAGGAAATATGCCCTAGAGGCAATAATAAAGTTATTATTTATTTCCTCATATCATGATAAATGTTTATTATTCATGCTAGAATTGTATTAACCGGAAACATGATACATGTGTGAATACATAGACAAACATAACGTCACTAGTATGCCTCTACTTGACTAGCTCATTAATCAAAGATGGTTATGTTTCCTAACCATAGGCATGTGTTTTCATTTGATTAATGGGATCACATCATTAGGAGAATGATGTGATTGACATGACCCATTCCGTTAGCCTAGCACTTGATCGTTTAGTATATTGCTATTGCTTTCTTCATGACTTATACATGTTCCTGAAACTATGAGATTATGCAACTCCCGTTTACCGGAGGAACACTTTGGGTGCTACCAAACGTCACAACGTAACTGGGTGATTATAAAGGAGTACTACAGGTGTCTCCAAAGGTAGATGTTGGGTTCGCGTATTTCGAGATTAGGTTTTGTCACTCCGATTGTCGGAGAGGTATCTCTGGGCCCTCTCGGTAATGCACATCACTATAAGCCTTGCAAGCAATGTAACTAATGAGTTAGTTACGGAATGATGCATTATGTAACGAGTAAAGAGACTTGCCGGTAACGAGATTGAACTAGGTATTGGATACCGACGATCGAATCTCGGGCAACTAACATACCGATGACAAAGGGAACAACGTATGTTGTTATGCGGTTTGACTGATAAAGGTCTTCGTAGAATATGTAGGAACCAATATGGGCATCCAGGTTCCGCTATTGGTTATTGACCGACAATAGTTCTAGGTCATGTCTATATAGTTTTCGAACCCGTAGGGTCCGCACGCTTAATGTTACGATGACAGTTTTATTATGAGTTTATAAGTTTTGATGTACCGAAGTTTGTTCGGAGTCCCAGATGTGATTAAGGACATGACGAGGAGTCTCGAAATGGTCGAGACATAAAGATTGATATATTGGACGACTATATTCGGACACTGAAAGTGTTCCGGGTGATTTCGGAGAAAACCGGAGTGCCGGAGGGTTACCGGAACCCCCCCGGGAGAGTTAATGGGCCACATGGGCCTTAGTGGAAAGAGAGAGGGGCGGCCAGGGTGGGCCGCGCGCCCCCTCTCCCTCTGGTCTGAATTGGACTAGGAGGGGGGCGGCGCCCCTCTCTTTCCTTCCCCCTCTCCCCCTTCCTTTCCCCCTCCTAGTAGGAGTAGGAAAGGGGGAGTCCTACTCCTACTAAGAGGAGGACTCCTCCTCCTTGGCGCGCCCACAAGGGCCGGCCGGCCTCCCCCTTGCTCCTTTATATACGGGGGCGGGGGGGGGGGCACCCTAGAGACACACAAGTTGATCTACGGATCGTTCCTTAGCCGTGTGTGGTGCCCCCTCCACCATATTCCACCTCGGTCATATCGTCGCGGAGTTTAGGCGAAGCCCTGCGCCGGTAGAACATCATCATCGTCACCACGCATCGTGCTGACGGAACTCATCCCCGAAGCTTTGCTGGATCGGAGCCCGGGGATCGTCATCGAGCTGAACGTGTGCTGAACTCGGAGGTGCCGTACGTTCGGTACTTGGATCGGTCGGATCGTGAAGACGTACGACTACATCAACCGCGTTGTGCTAACGCTTCCGCTTACGGTCTACGAGGGTACGTGGACAACACTCTCCCCTCTCGTTGCTATGTCATCACCATGATATTGCGTGTATGTAGGAATTTTTTTGAAATTACTACGTTCCCCAACAGTGGCATCCGAGCCTAGGTTTTATGCATTGATGTTATATGCACGAGTAGAACACAAGTGAGTTGTGGGCGATACAAGTCATACTGCTTACCAGCATGTCATACTTTGGTTCGGCGGTATTGTGAGATGAAGCGGCCCGGACCGACATTACGCGTACACTTACGCGAGACTGGTTTCACCGTTACGAGCACTCGTGCTTAAAGGTGACTGGCGGGTGTCTGTCTCTCTCACTTTAGCTGAATCGAGTGTGGCTACGCCCGGTCCTTGCGAAGGTTAAAACAACACTAACTTGACGAACTATCGTTGTGGTTTTGATGCGTAGGTAAGAACGGTTCTTGCTAAGCCCGTAGCAGCCACGTAAAACTTGCAACAACAAAGTTGAGGACGTCTAATTTGTTTTTGCAGGGCATGTTGTGATGTGATATGGTCAAGACGTGATGCTATATTTTATCGTACGAGATGATCATGTTTTGTAACGGAAGTTATTGGCAACTGGCAGGAGCCATATGGTTGTCGCTTTATTGTATGAAATGCAAACGCCTTATAATTGCTTTACTTTATCACTAAGCGGTAGCGATAGTCGTAGAAGCAATAGATGGCGTAACGACAACGATGCTACGATGGAGATCAAGGTGTCGCGCCGGTGACGATGGTGATCACGACGGTGCTTCGAAGATGGAGATCACAAGCACAAGATGATGATGGCCATATCATATCACTTATATTGATTGCATGTGATGTTTATCCTTTATGCATCTTATCTTGCTTTGTTTGACGGTAGCATTTTAAGATGATCTGTCACTTAAAATTATCAAGAAGTGTTCTCCCTGAGTATGCACCATTGCCAAAGTTCGTCATGCCCAGACACCACGTGATGATCGGGTGTGATAAGCTCTACGTCCATCTACAACGGGTGCAAGCCAGTTTTGCACACGCAGAATACTCAGGTTAAACTTGACGAGCCTAGCATATGCAGATATGGCCTCGGAACATGGAGACTGAAAGGTCGAGCGTGAATCATATAGTAGATATGATCAACATAGTGATGTTCACCATTGAAAACTACTCCATCTCACGTGATGATCGGTTATCATTTAGTTGATTTGGATCACGTGATCACTTAGATGACTAGAGAGATGTCTGTCTAAGTGGGAGTTCTTAAGTAATATGATTAATTGAACTTAAATTTATCATGAACTTAGTACCTGATAGTATTTTGCTTGTCTATGTTTGTTGTAGATAGATGGCTCGTGCTGTTGTTCCGTTGAATTTTAATGTGTTCCTTGAGAAAGCAAAGTTGAAAGATGATGGTAGCAATTACACGGACTGGGTCAGTAACTTGAGGATTATCCTCATTGCTGCACAGAAGAATTACGTCCTGGAAGCACCGCTGGGTGCCAGGCCTACTGCTGATGCAACTTACAACGTTAAGAACGTCTGGCAGAGCAAAGCTGATGACTACTCGATAGTTCAATGTGCCATGCTTTACGGCTTAGAACCGGGTCTTCAACGACGTTTTGAACGTCATGGAGCATATGAGATGTTCCAGGAGTTGAAGTTAATATTTCAAGCAAATGCCCGGATTGAGAGATATGATGTCTCCAATAAGTTCTATAGCTGCAAGATGGAGGAGAATAGTTCTGTAAGTGAGCATATACTCAAAATGTCTGGGTATAATAATCACTTGATTCAACTGGGAGTTAATCTTCCGGATGATAGCGTCATTGACAGAATTCTCCAATCACTGCCACCAAGCTACAAGAGCTTCGTGATGAACTATAATATGCAAGGGATGAACAAGGCAATTCCCGAGCTCTTCGCAATGCTAAAAGTTGCGGAGGTAGAAATCAAGAAGGAGCATCAACTGTTGATGGTCAACAAGACCACTAGTTTCAAGAAAAAGGGCAAAGGAAAGAAGAAGGGGAACTTCAAGAAGAACGGCAAGCAAGTTGCCGCTCAAGAGAAGAAACCCAAGTTTGGACCTAAGCCTGAAACTGAGTGCTTCTACTGCAAGCAGACTGGACACTGGAAGCGGAACTGCCCCAAGTATTTGGCGGATAAGAAGGATGGCAAGGTGAACAAAGGTATATGTGATATACATGTTATTGATGCGTACCTTACTAGAGCTCGTAGTAGCACCTGGGTATTTGATACTGGTTCTGTTGCTAATATTTGCAACTCGAAACAGGGACTACGGAATAAGCGAGCACTGGCGAAGGATGAGATGACGATGCGCGTGGGAGACGGTTCCAAAGTCGATATGATCGCGGTCGGCACGCTACCTCTACATCTACCTTCGGGATTAGTTTTAGACCTGAATAATTGTTATTTGGTGCCAGCGTTGAGCATGAACATTATATCTGGATCTTGTTTGATGCGAGATGGTTATTCATTTAAATCAGAGAATAATGGTTGTTCTATTTATATGAGTAATATCTTTTATGGTCATGCACCCTTGAAGAGTGGTCTATTTTTATTGAATCTCGAAAGTAGTGATACACATATTCATAATGTTGAAACCAAAAGATACAGAGTTGATAATGAGAGTGCAACTTATTTGTGGCACTGCCGTTTAGGTCATATCGGTGTAAAGCGCATGAAGAAACTCCATACTGATGGACTTTTGGAATCACTTGATTATGAATCACTTGGTACTTGCGAACCGTGCCTCATGGGCAAGATGACTAAAACACCGTTCTCCGGTACTATGGAGAGAGCAACAGATTTGTTGGAAATCATACATACAGATGTATGTGGTCCGATGAATGTTGAAGCTTGTGGCGGATATCGTTATTTTCTCACCTTCACAGATGATTTGAGCAGATATGGGTATATCTACTTAATGAAACACAAGTCTGAAACATTTGAAAAGTTCAAAGAATTTCAGAGTGAAGTGGAAAATCATCGTAACAAGAAAATAAAGTTTCTACGATCTGATCGTGGAGGAGAATATTTGAGTTATGAGTTTGGTTTACATTTGAAACAATGCGGAATAGTTTCACAACTCACGCCACCTGGAACACCACAAAGAAATGGTGTGTCCGAACGTCGTAATCGTACTTTACTAGATATGGTGCGATCTATGATGTCTCTTACTGATTTACCACTATCGTTCTGGGGTTATGCTTTAGAGACGGCCGCATTCACGTTAAATAGGGCACCATCAAAATCCGTTGAGACAACGCCTTATGAACTGTGGTTTGGCAAGAAACCAAAGTTGTCGTTTCTTAAAGTTTGGGGCTGCGATGCTTATGTGAAGAAACTTCAACCAGATAAGCTCGAACCCAAATCGGAGAAATGTGTCTTCATAGGATACCCAAAAGAGACTGTTGGGTACACCTTCTATCACAGATCCGAAGGCAAAACATTCGTTGCTAAGAATGGATCCTTTCTAGAGAAGGAGTTTCTCTCGAAAGAAGTGAGTGGGAGGAAAGTAGAACTTGATGAGGTAACTGTACCTGCTCCCTTATTGGAAAGTAGTTCATCACAGAAATCAGTTCCTGTGACACCTACACCAATTAGTGAGGAAGCTAATGATATTGATCATGAAACTTCAGATCAAGTTTCTACTGAACCTCGTAGGTCTACCAGAGTAAGATCCGCACCAGAGTGGTACGGTAATCCCATTCTGAAAGTCATGTTACTTGACCATGATGAACCTACGAACTATGAGGAAGGGATGATGAGCCAAGATTCCGCAAAATGGCTAGAGGCCATGAAATCTGAGATGGGATCCATGTATGAGAACAAAGTATGGACTTTGGTTGACTTTCCTGATGATCGGCAAGCCATTGAGAATAAATGGATCTTTAAGAAGAAGACTGACGCTGATGGTAATGTAACTGTCTATAAAGCTCGACTTATTGCGAAAGGTTTTTGACAAGTTCAAGGGGTTGACTACGATGAGACTTTCTCACCCGTAGTGATGCTTAAGTCTGTCCGAATCATGTTAGCTATTGCTGCATTTCATGATTATGAAATTTGGCAAATGGATGTCAAAACTGCATTCTTGAATGGATTTCTGGAAGAAGAGTTGTATATGATGCATCCAGAAGGTTTTGTTGATCCAAAAGGTGCTAACAAAGTGTGCAAGCTCCAGCGATCCATTTATGGACTGGTGCAAGCATCTCGGAGTTGGAATAAACGCTTTGATAGTGTGATCAAGGCATATGGTTTTATACAGACTTTTGGAGAAGCCTGTATTTACAAGAGAGTGAGTGGGAGCTTTGTAGCATTTCTGATATTATATGTAGAAGACATATTATTAATTGGAAATGATATAGAATTTCTGGATAGCATAAAGGGATACTTGAATAAAAGTTTTTCAATGAAAGACCTCGGTGAAGCTGCTTACATATTGGGCATCAATATTTATAGAGATAGATCAAGACGCTTAATAGGACTTTCACAAAGCACATACCTTGATAAAATTTTGAAAAGTTCAAAATGGATAAGGCAAAGAAAGGGTTCTTGCCCCTGCTTCAAGGTGTGAACTTGAGTCAAACTCAATGCCCGACCACAGCAGAAGATAGAGAGAAAATGAAAGATGTTCCCTATGCTTCAGCCATAGGCTCTATCATGTATGCAATGCTGTGTACCAGACCTGATGTATGCTTAGCAATAAGCTTGGCAGGAAGGTACCAAAGTAATCCAGGAGTGGATCACTGGATAGCGGTCAAGAACATCCTGAAATACCTGAAAAAGGACTAAGGATATGTTTCTCGTATATGGAGGTGACAAAGAGCTAGTCGTAAATGGTTAAGTCGATGCAACCTTTGACACTGATCCGGACGATTCTAAATCGCAAACCGGATACGTGTTTTTATTAAACGGTGGAGTTGTAAGTTGGTGCAGTTCTAAACAAAGCGTCATGGCGGGATCTACATGTGAAGCGGAGTACATAGCTGCTTCGGAAGCAGCGAATGAAGGAGTCTGGATGAAGGAGTTCATTTCCGATCTAGGTGTCATACCTAGTGCATCGGGACCAATGAAGATCTTCTGTGACAACACTGGTGCAATTGCCTTGGCAAAGGAATCCAGATTTCACAAGAGGACCAAACACATCAAGAGATGCTTCAATTCCATTCGGGACCAAGTCCAAGTGGGAGACATAGAGATTTGCAAGATACATACGGATCTGAATGTTGCAGACCCATTGACTAAGCCTCTCTCACGAGCAAAACATGATCAGCACCAAGACTCCATGGGTGTTAGAATGATTACTATGTACTCTAGATTATTGACTCTAGTGCAAGTGGGAGATTGAAGGAAATATGCCCTAGAGGCAATAATAAAGTTATTATTTATTTCCTCATATCATGATAAATGTTTATTATTCATGCTAGAATTGTATTAACCGGAAACATGATACATGTGTGAATACATAGACAAACATAACGTCACTAGTATGCCTCTACTTGACTAGCTCATTAATCAAAGATGGTTATGTTTCCTAACCATAGGCATGTGTTGTCATTTGATTAATGGGATCACATCATTAGGAGAATGATGTGATTGACATGACCCATTCCGTTAGCCTAGCACTTGATCGTTTAGTATATTGCTATTGCTTTCTTCATGACTTATACATGTTCCTGAAACTATGAGATTATGCAACTCCCGTTTACCGGAGGAACACTTTGGGTGCTACCAAACGTCACAACGTAACTGGGTGATTATAAAGGAGTACTACAGGTGTCTCCAAAGGTAGATGTTGGGTTCGCGTATTTCGAGATTAGGTTTTGTCACTCCGATTGTCGGAGAGGTATCTCTGGGCCCTCTCGGTAATGCACATCACTATTAGCCTTGCAAGCAATGTAACTAATGAGTTAGTTACGGAATGATGCATTACGAAACGAGTAAAGAGACTTGCCGGTAATGAGATTGAACTAGGTATTGGATACCGACGATCGAATCTCGGGCAAGTAACATACCGATGACAAAGGGAACAACGTATGTTGTTATGCGGTTTGACCGATAAAGATCTTCGTAGAATATGTAGGAACCAATATGGGCATCCAGGTTCCGCTATTGGTTATTGACCGAGAATAGTTCTAGGTCATGTCTACATAGTTCTCGAACCCGTAGGGTCCGCACGCTTAACGTTACGATGACAGTTTTATTATGAGTTTATAAGTTTTGATGTACCGAAGTTGTTCGGAGTCCCGGATGTAATCATGGACATGACGAGGAGTCTCGAAATGGTTGAGACATAAAAATTGATATATTGGACGACTATATTTGGACACCGGAAGTGTTCCGGGTGATTTCGGAGAAAAACGGAGTGCCGGAGGGTTACCGGAACCCCCCCCCCCCCCCCCCCCGGGAGAGTTAATGGGCCACATGGGCCTTAGTGGAAAGAGAGAGGGGCGGCCAGGGTGGGCCGCGCGCCCCCTTTCCCTCTGGTCCGAATTGGACTAGGAGGGGGGGCGGCGCCCGCCTCTTTCCTTCCCCCTCTCCCCCTTCCTTTCCCCCTCCTAGTAGGAGTAGGAAAGGGGGAGTCCTACTCCTACTAGGAGGAGGACTCCTCCTCCTTGGCGCGCCCACAAGGGCCGGCCGGCCTCCCCTCTTGCTCCTTTATATACAGGGGCGGGGGGGCACCCTAGAGACACACAAGTTGATCTACGGATCGTTCCTTAGCCGTGTGCGGTTCCCCCCTCCACCATATTCCACCTTGGTCATATCGTCGCGGAGTTTAGGCGAAGCCCTGCGCCGGTAGAACATCATCATCGTCACCACGCCATCGTGCTGACGGAACTCATCCCCGAAGCTTTGCTGGATTGGAGCCCGGGGATCGTCATCGAGCTGAACGTGTGCTGAACTCGGAGGTGTCGTACGTTCGGTACTTGGATCGGTCGGATCGTGAAGACGTACGACTACATCAACCGCGTTGTGCTAACGCTTCCGCTTATGGTCTACGAGGGTACGTGGACAACACTCTCCCCTCTCGTTGCTATGTCATCACCATGATCTTGCGTGTACGTAGGAATTTTTTTGAAATTACTACGTTCCCCAACAGCAGTATGCCCCCAGACCTCCCAGATGGCGGTAGGATGTGCCATTTGTAATCGTACCCACTTGAAAAATGGTCAAGATCACGTGTTGGGAAGTCTCTTTTCCCACACTCAGAGATGGCCACAAAGTCTAGAGCATGATCCCTAACACAATCGGAAATATGTTTGTATTTAGCCAAGTCCCCAAGACCTCTGCTATTCCAAAACATTCCTCTCATGATGAACATTTTTTTGTTTAGAGACCTTTGCTTTCTTATGTGGACGTCCCTTTTTCTTTGCTGAATTAGACTTGTTCTTTCGTACCGACGCGACAAGCTCATCTAGCATAGTGTCACGCTCAGTATCATCCAAGTCCACTTCAGTTGTGTCTTTAACCAGATGGGGAAGGAGCTTGCCTTCATTATTAGCATCAGCTTCCTCATCCTCCTCATCTGATATTACGGGATCCACAAACATAGGCAATTTAGGAGCAACCGTAAGCCGGTCGAACTCCATTTGCTTAAGAGCTTTAACAGAAAAATCAACCCTTTTTCACTTCTTCCTAATGAAATACCAAGACTAGCAATATTCGAAGAAACTTTGGCATTATCAAAAGACAAAAAGGATTTGGTGGCGGAAGTACCTTCGACGTTGAGGTTGCGAGCAGCCGTTCTGCGCATGGCCTTCATCATCGAATCCTCGTCGGTAGCTGAAGCGTCGTCCGCACCAACGGGATGACGGCCGCTGCGCCTGAGTGGTGTTGTTGTGGATTCCGCGGCGTCTAGTGTCCCGGAGCCCCTGAAGGGAGGCGTAGATGGGTCCGGTGATGATGTCACAGCCCGTGAGGGCTGCGCGTCCAGCTCCACCGCTGTGCTCGCTCCGGTCACCGACGCCCCACCTGGTGATGATGACGCAGATGGTAAAGCCCGCAGCTCCGCCAGCGCCTGCTCGTGGTCAGCTTTAACGGATGGGGAAAAGATCACCCCCCGTCGAGCTGGTGACTGCAGCCCAGGCGAGGGAGGCAGCAGCATTCCAACCGCGGCACCCTCCGGGGATGCGCGCCCCACTAGTGAGGGCTGCGTCTCGGCACGGTGAAGCCGCGCCGTAGGTAAACTCGGTGGAGATGGTGACCGATTAGCCTCCAGAGAAACAAAGGCCGGAGTAGGGTTGATCTTCAGCGCCAAGTGCGCAGTAGTCGAACTCGACCCGCCCGACGACGACGACCCCTGAGAAGTCGGAGAAGCTGGCTTGGAAGATGTACGCCTGTTCGGGTTTGGTGGTGTCACAGCAATGAACTTCCCTGGCGATGAAGGGCCACAAGGACCATGAGTGGCAGTAGTGATCTGCATGGGCACCAACCCTCTCGTGGTCATGCTAGCCAGCTGAGTAGTAGATGATGACACAGCTTTGGGCCTCTTGCTTGTATCATTAGGCCTCATATTGTCTTCTCTGTCATGTCCCCTGTCACTTTCGTGGTCATCATCATGCTCCCAAACACGAGGCACGAAGTCGTCATCAACACGGAAATCTGGCCCTTCCAGGGTATATCGAAACTCATATCCCTTCTTCTGAACAACAACATCCGACGAGAGGGAATCAATTGTGCTCCTATTGAAAGCGTCGAGGTTTAGCGCTCCCACCTGTATGCGAATAATGCCTCTACGGTGCAAGCAAAGTAGGTCCACATCCATAGTGGCACCAATGACCGAGCCAACTGCCCAAAGACCCAAGAAGTGACGAAGCGCGTGAGGCACCCCGTGAACGTGCACCCAAATAGGTATTAACTCGAAACGGTGCGGTATCTCCTCAGACTTCCAGGCCTTGAACTCTATCGTGACATTGTGCGACTTGATGAAAACGGTAAACCCAGTGACTCTCTGAAGCACCTCCTCACTAGGGAATGACATAAGAAAAGCATTCTGACCATGTGGTATAGCTTCCCAGGTCCACTGCTGCTGATATTGTGCAATCTTTGCAATCTCGGCCTCCACAATACTGGGAGAGATAGAGCCACCAGATATCGTGACAAGCGCTGTTGGGGAAATTTGTGGAGAAAGATCCTCCCTGCAGACGTTATCGGGCATCTGAAAGAAGGCCATATTCTCAGTACCATATCCACAAAGCATCGCCGCCGGCTTCGGCATCTTAAGAGCGGGGCAACGGCGCAAGGTCATCGGATGGTTCGTCTTGTTGCATATGAAGCAATATTCCTGTGTCTCACAGTCGTCAGCAAGGTGACCGGTAGCCTGACATTTAGTGCACCACATCTTCTTAGGCACCGTTGCAACTGCGGATTGAGCCTGAAGTTGATGTGGCGTCTGTATAGGTACGAGTTGTCTGTGACCTGCATGCAGACTTGGACCAGCGACGAGAGCAGGTGCAACCCCCTGCTGGCCTTGCGGAGCGGCGACTGCGGTAGTTTGGTGCACCGGAGCCTGATGGAATTTTGGACGTCCCCCTTTGCCGCCCCTCGGTTTGCGAGGACGAGAATTGGCCGGCAGCCCTGCGGTAGCATTGTACGCCGGCCCGGCGTTGAAGGCAACCGGTTGCACACCGGCGGGAGGAGCTAGCTGCTGCGTAGGAGCACCTGACGGCTGATACGAAAACACCGGGGGCTGCTGCTGCTGATGCACATAACCTGTCGGCGGCTGAAAGATGAACGGCTGTTGCTGACCTGCGATGAGCTGATGCTGGATGGGCATCTGGTACACTTGCTGATGATGTACCGGTGGCGGCAGTACTTGTGTCGGCTGCACCGGCGGGTAGACTCCCGGAACGAAACCTGGAGCGCCACCGGACGAAGCAGTGTCGGGCGGCTGAGGGGTGGCGGGTGTTGGGCGGGCATGAAGGGCGGCGTGGAGCCCCGGAGGCGCGGCTGCATCACCACGCGTCATGACCGTGGAGCGGACGACGGCCGCAAAGGAACGAGTGAGATTAGGGTTTCCCACTTGCGTCCTCCGGTTCCACAAATGCCACAGCCAACGGTTAAGATTAACCATGCGAAGCGGACGTCTAGGATTCGTCTGGCCCAGAGGTGGCTCTGGCCCCGCCGTGATGCCCGGATCGGAAATTTGAATGTCCATGGACGAGACTCCCCGCTCATGCACGCGTGAATGCGCCGTCCGTGACCTGGACTGCTGCGAGACCTCCGGCGCGCCGAAGCATGCATGCGGCATGACGTCGGCAAACATCCGAGAAGGAGATAACCGAGGGGGCGGGATTGGACCGATCCACGGCTTGACCAAAGCCCTAGACCGCGGCGGCACCCCAACGGCATCTCGCCTATCCGCCCCCAGCGGCGCTGATGAAGACGCCGGTTCGATCCAGTTGTTGGTTTCCCCGGCCTTCTCCTCATGCCGAACCCCGACAGACTCCAACCTGCACACATGAACAACCTCACCTGTCGAGTTAGATGATGGATTCTCCCACACCCTAGACGCCGGCGTGGGGTAGCCAATATCTGCCCAAAACTCATCCGCAAGCTCCTGGTCGGACTTCCTCCTGTGTCCCGAAGCGGCTGGTTGCGGCGGTCGAGCGCTGGTGGATGGATCCACGCAGCCCTCCTCCACCGGCAGCCCTGCCTCCTCCGTGTCCGCTTCCGCCAGGCACGAGTATCGGGAGCCGCCCGACAACGCCGTCGTCGGCACCGGCGGTGGCGACCAGCAAGGTGCCAGCGTCAGGCGACGCCTGGGGCCGATCCGCATTTTCCGGATCTCTCTCACTTGGGCCTGTACTTTTGAGGTCAGTTTAATTTGTGCAGTTTGTTATAGATAGATAATAATTACTACTTTAGTGATCTAAACGCTCATATATTCCTTTACGGAGGGAGTACAAGGCAAGAAGATAGTTGCAAACCAATCTCTTCCCCGAAACCCAACCATAAATAAGTACATAAATATCTTGGGACAAATGCAGCACCCCGCTGGTGAAAAACAAATAGTACTGTTTCTTTGGAGCAGGTGAGCAATTCAGTCTGCTGCACCAATGATGGCTAAAATGCCGCGATTAATTGTTCAAACTATATATATATTCCTCATCATGGACGGGTAACAGATGCAGTGCTCATGCATGAATGCAATATAATTAAACACAGTACTCCCTCTGTAATGTAACTAAAGTAGTGATCTAAACGCTCTTATATTACTTTACAGAGGAGTAGATCCTAGAGTTTATGATATGATGCTAAAGTTCATAGGCCAGAAGCTTTTTATTCTAGCGGTCATCAGAACTGAAAACTCCGTGCACACTGCAATGAATCCCTTTTGAAACAATGTATCCATCCTAGAAAACAAGTGCAGCTTGTTGTTAGCTTGGTTGCAGTTTGGCTCTGAACTTAAACCTGTTAGTTGATCCAGAAACCTCACAAGGCAATAATTACTTAGTAATATTGGTTGCAATCATCATACCATAAAATTAAGTCTGAGCCCTGTACTTAAGCTTAAAAGCAACCTAAAAGGGCCACCTTTGTTTGCTATGCCGCAATCTGGAAAGCGAAAAGAAGAAGCTGAAAATCAAATTGTTTCCTGAGTTCTGAAGCTTTTTTTTACTGAAACTCAAACCGAACTGTTCCCTTAATTCAGAAGGCTGTTACTGCATCTGTACTGTAGTGATGCACATAATGAAGTAGGAGTGGTACTTAAGCCACCCAAGCTATGAATGAAATCAGTCACCGTATCTATTATCATGGGATGGAAGGCATGAACCACTCCGGCGGCGGCCAGCTCCGGTGCCGCCCAAGGCCCTCCACCTTCTCCAGGCTGCCATCCTTGAGGCTGAACACCCCGACGGCATTGTAGTACTGCTCGCTGGCATCCTTGTACGCCCACGGATCATCCTCGGTGTAGTAGATGCAGCCGGCACTGAGCTCTGGGTGCTTTCTCGTGGACACGCAGAGGCAACCCTTCGCCCCGACGAACAGCGTGGCTTCGCCAATGTCCTCCGTCTCTTTCCACCCTTCCTTGCCGGCGTTGAGGACCTGCACCATGAAGTAGTAGGTCCGTGTACCCCAACTCTCCTCGAACTCCTTGAGCTGAAGGTGGACATGGTCCGGGCCGGTCCGGGCCTTGACCGAGCCGCCAGTTGGACCGGCCGCCGGCGGACCGAGCCGGACCGGATCGATCAGCCTCGCGGTCCTGTTTGCAGGGACCGGACCGGCGGCGACGAAGCCCGAGCCGGACCGAGAGGACCGAGAGGATCGGCCATGGAGAGGTCGCGGTGACCATGGCGTCGGCAACGACGGCAAGAGACAAATGTGGTGACCATGGCGGAGGCGTCAGGATGTGGATGTGGTGGTCGTGGTCTTCTGCGCGGCGACCATGGACGCCGGAAGGCACGGGAGCAAGCCGTCGCGGCCACAAACAGCACACCGGCGGCAGCAGCAACGCGCGCGTCAGAGTCCTCTAGCGCGTGG
This sequence comes from Triticum timopheevii, assembly GCA_963921465.1. Lineage (NCBI taxonomy): Eukaryota > Viridiplantae > Streptophyta > Magnoliopsida > Poales > Poaceae > Triticum > Triticum timopheevii. Next base: position 638,243,020 of record OY997270.1, read on the forward strand.
CCGGCGAAGTGCTGGTGCACTAGCAGCAACGCACGCGCGCACACTGAGGTCCTCTGGGAAAAAGCCAACGACGCGGGCTATGTGTCCGGTGGCAGATCTTGTTAGCATATCTTGTGCACGTCTTTGTTGTTCTTTCTTAGCATTTTTTAGCCGCATGCAAATAAGGTAGCACATGCATGAGAGCACAAATTTGGGTGTGCTAGTCCTCCGTGATTAGTGGATCATACCTAACGTGGAGCTGAGTCCTAGTCGTGGGCGTAGTGGACGCAGAAGCCGGACCATTAATTCCGTAAATGAAAGGAAAGGGAAACGGCCGTATCAGATCGATCCTGTCTTTCACGTTCTTTCTGTTTCTCCTACGCTGAATGAATGGAAAGGGAAACGGTAGAGAAACTCTATCCTTTTACGCTAATATTACGCTGAATGAAAGGAAAGGGACGGCCGCCATTGTCGTGCGCCATGTCGATGGACTTCTCGCCGCCATCGTCGAACTGCCTCATCGCCGCGTCCAGCTGCTCGAATGTGAACTGCCGCGTGTTGACCACGCCGGATTCAGACCCCATCGCTGGTTCACGTCGCCGGAGGGCTACCTGATTGAGAAACAGCCAAGTTTGTTTCGGTCCAACGGTCCAACTGAGCTAAGACCGGACCGGACCGGTCGATTTTCGGGCCGAAATTCATGGCTCGGACCGGCCATATTTTCCAGCGGGCCAGGACCGATCAGTCCGGTCCAGCGCGGTTCACGAGCGGGCCAAAAAGCCCGCTCGGTACGTCCAGCACTAAGCACGACCATCAGCGGCCCACCTGGTGCCGCCACTCTCGGTTTTGGTCGTCATTTGTGGCTGCTGGATAGGCCAGATTTGATCTGTATTCCTGAAAACATTCTGAGCTAATTTAGTGTTTTCAGCACTCAAAAAAAAAACCCTGGTGCCGCCACCAAGTACTCGCGGTGGTCCGGGTGGGCTGGCAACAGCAGGCTCGGCGCGACCTGGGGCATCGGCATCACGCTCCTCCCATGCCTCCACTTCGCCGGAGTATGTGATTGAGTAGAACCTGCCGTTGTGGTAGACGGCATCCTCGATGCCGTTTAACGAGCGGCGCGGCAGCCTCCACGTGCAGGCCCGGCCCTGAGGGGGGGCGAACGGGGCGGCCGCCCCGGGCCCCCAGGTGCCAAGGGGCCCCAAATTCTTCTCCAGATCAGCCTAGCGCATTTGCCCAGAACGCCGAGGTGCACCTGCAACCTTTTCCCTGATTTCCTGCCTTCCTTTCTTCGTGCTACTAGTATACGATTGATGGTCCTTCCAATTAATTAATAGAGCAGTTATTGGATGCGGTTAATTAGGCACGGTTATGGAAACAATCTGCTATAGTTTCCTTACTTAATCTTTCCGTGAAAAACACCTTCCTTAATTCAGAAGCCGAAAGTTGTGCGCCCAATTTTTCGTGAGAAAAACAGGACTGGTGGGAAGCGACAATGATATGGACGACGAGAATAGATCAAGATCGCGAAGCTTGATATCCATCTACTACTATGCATGCATGGTGCCGCCTCGGCTCGAAGCAGTTAAGTTTCATCCGTAACTTGTCCATAAGTGTAGCATTTTTGCAGTCGCTACCACAGACGAGACCACACTGACTCGGTGGGAGGCTAGATCAATACTGTTAGGATACGATGACAGTTACAGAAAAGAAGGTATGTCTCTAATCTCTATTTTTATAGGTAGTCTGTATGTATGGCCTAGGAAATTTTATCATGATAGTTGATTAGAAGTATGAATGATCATCGACATGCCCACTGCGTTGAACTCGCTTGGGGCGACAAGACCATCGCAGCAGCTTAGAACCGCTTCGAACTCTAGATAGAAGATGCATATGCCTCCCCGGGCTTTGCTAGACACACGGACGGATTTTTACAAGTTTCACGGACTGTCACATGTGGCATCGTTTGATTGGGATTAAGGAGAGGAAGGACCCCATCCTCCCTGAAAATCAGGGGGCGGAGAGGTTAATTAGCACTAAGGCCTCCATAAAACTCCGTTGTATGCCCGTGAGTGTAGGATTATTGCTGCCTCCTCTATCGCTCTTTGGCTGGGAGGAAATACACGGCCGTCATTCGGCCAGAAGGGGCAACGACATGGTGTGGAACACCGGCTGCCAGCGGGTGCCGTAGCTCCACCTGATCTGCCGCTGCTAATATGCTCCGAACCCACCTGCAAAAACCAGATCCTCTAGCATCACCATCGCTCCATCCACCTCCATGGCAGCTTGAAGCAACAGAGGAAAGGGGACGAATCCTTCTCCAAATCATGGCAGCAACCGAGCTTATTGGAGGATGCGCCGATGATGAATCACGCAGCAGCGAGTAGCATGACGCCACCGCCACCAACCACAGCATCGCCGCTAGCCACCATGCGCTGCTCGTACACACAGGCGGCGCGCTCCTCATCGGCATATCGCCAATCCTAGGCATCACGCCCAACACACCAGAACGGAAACTGAACCTACAACTACTATGAACAAGAACATGCCGATCACCTCCCCATCACTTCTCCGACGAGCGCTGCCGGCGGAGAGGATCCGGGATCGGGCCAGGAAGGAACTGTCTCGAGAGACTCTCAACTGTAGCATTGGGAAGAAAAAAGTCAATATAGATGCATGAAGCTACTTTTTATCATGGAGCATCTGTATCCATATGCCATCATTGTACATGCTCTTATGACTACTTCATAAAGCCCACAAAGGGTTGCGAACACCCTTCAAGAGATTATAAATTATTGCCCGAATAACCCCATGAGCAGATGGATGGCTTCTTCAAAGAGATTATAAATTGTTGCCCGAATAACCCTTCAAGAGATTATAAATTATTGCCTGAATAACCCTTCAAGAGATTATAAATTATTGCCCGAATAACCCCATGAGCAGATGGATGGCTTCTTCAAAGTCAGAATGGTTTCAAAGAGCGCCAGAAGCTCTCCCTAATACTTTTTTGTTTGCGGGGCGTACCTCTCCCTAATACAATTCCATCTTGCCACCGAAAGATGTGATTTTTAATGGAACGGGCATCATCAACAATTATTTGGTATGTTGAATGAGGTGGACATTGACTAGAAGATTATATAAGGATTTGACCAAGAAATTACCGGATGTTTCAAGATCGAAGCAAACCTTGTCTAGCTCGTTAGAGCCTCTTGCTCGAAGATATCCGGGCGGGTGTAGCCGCCTAGTTTTTTTTTCGAAAAGGGGGTTCGCCCCAGCCTCTGCATCAGAACTATGCATACGGCCATAAGCAAAAGATCCAACATAAGTCTTCAAGTCTCACACACAGTAGTAAACAAAGGCTCACGAAGAGCAAAACATCAAAAGAAAAGACACAACTGGCTGGCATAAAAATATAGGAGCACTACATACATATCCTATTACATGACCGCCATCCAAACCGGTTGAAAATATCCCGTGTGCTACCATCTTTCATCGGGTAGACACAGTAACCAAACGCTCCCTGGCCTTCGTCGGAGTGAGTGCCGCCTAGTTGAACCATGTAGCCAGCCAAAACTTGTCTCTCCCGTTGCCGACCATAAAACTAACCCTCTAATGAAAGATATAGAGTCAATTACACCACCGGTGCCACAACTTGACGCGAAAAGTCAGTTTAGTGCTACAACTTGCCGCATACATTGAATTGGTGCCATAACTTGGCTTTGATGTGCATATACGGTGTAAATCACGTTTCTATATGAACACGGTGCTGATTAGGCACACCGATGTGTGTGACTGGACGACGTGTGTCTGCTATCTGAGCAAGAAAAACCATCGGTATATTTTTTCTCATGAAAAAGCACCTGGTAGCGACCCATATTTTTCTCGTAGATGGGGCCTATTGTGCAAAAATTGTCATCCAGGTATTCGATCACGTGACCTGAGGTATGCAGTACCGCCGGCCAAACAAATACACCCAACATCATTACTTGTGATTAATTGATACAAGAAGCATACAACCGTTCTGACTTCAGTGGGCCGGAGTCCCAGCGACCCATTTTACACCGTTATTTTTGTTTAAAAAATACATGTAAACTGTAACCGCGCGTATAAGTAAAATAAATTTAAAAATAACAGTGAAAACTTTTGTAGTATATTACATAAATATTTGGATGAAACTGTGACCAATTTTAAACTTATATAAGAATTTAACGAATATATGTTCTTATTCAATATGCAAATTATTACATGAACAATTTTGTACTTCATAATTTGATATACGGATAAATACTAAATCCATACACGATTGTTTTATACATATATATCATTTATAACAAACTATTATATTTTAAATATATTCTATAAATTTGTGAAAAGAGAAGTGCAAAATGAGATGTAGGGACTGCAACCTAGTTAGCAGTCACAAAATATACATCAGCAGCATCCAGTTATTAATAAATGTGGCTGATTGTCAGGTGGTTATACTTGCGCTGCTGGCTGCTGCTAGCTACAGGGCAGTTGTTTGAGTACCTCACGTACCAATTTTTCATTTATTTGTGGGAGGCTGACAAGTGGACCCTTGCAGCCATGGAATAGTATTTTTCGTGAGAACAATATTTCGAGGTTTATTTTGTGCAAAAAAGCAGGCCACACGTCCACTTTGCCGCTAGTCGCTGACAGCAGGCCCCGTGCCACGTTGGCGTGCCTAATCAGCATCCTGTTTGTATAGAAATGTGATTTGCACCGTATATGTACGTCAAAGCCAAGTTATGGCACCGGTTCAATGTATGCCGCAAGTTTTAGCACTAAACTGATTTTTCATGTCAAGTTGTGGCGCCGGTGGTGTAATTGACTCAAAGATATACTGGGTGTGGCAACACATGGGCGTTCTTCTAGTTTGGTTTGGTTTCGTCCCTCCACCCAATATCATGTCATGTATGAAATCAATCAAATTAAATAAACTTTTATCAAAAGCTCAACAAATAATCAAAACTTTTCATGTCTTCCTCTATTCATATCCAAATCAAATCAAATCAAATCAAATCTTATCAAACCTCAACTAAAGCAAAAGTTTCCTTGTCTTTTCCTATCTAGACTAAAATCAAACCTTACCAAAATCTACTAACATATATAGTGGGTGTACTGACACGATTGATATTGAACCGCTAAAATTATTATGTATGAGACCAGTTGCAACACACACAGGCAACTAAGCCGTCTCTGCAGCTATCCCGTGACGCTGTCGTTGTGCTTGTCGTTTATTTTGCTTCTCCTTGCTTTGATGAATTCCATAAGCACACGCAGCGCAACGTCGACGTCCTCGCTCCGAAGCAGCATCTCGGACACCTCCGCCGGTGTAACCTCCACCGCCGCAAGCAGTTCCTGAATCTCCGGGAAGAGAGCGTGGTCGTCGAGGAGGTGGTAGTTCCGGGCCAGCGTCCTGAAGGCCTCCCAGCCACAGTGTCCCATGTAGACGTGCATGTCCATGCGGCCCGGGCGTAGCAGCGCCCGGTCGAGGCGGTCCTTGTAGTTGGTGGTGAAGACGATGACGCGCTCCTCGCCGGTAGTTGACCACAAGCCGTCGATGACGTTGAGCAGCCCCGACAGTGTCATCTTGTGGCGCTCACGCCCCTGGAAGTATCCTCTTGCTCCGACGTCTTCTTCGTACTCGTCGCCGTCCTCGTCGGTGTCGGTGTCGGCCGCCTGGTGTAGCTTGCCGTCTTTTTCCCTGGACATGGTGTCGAAGCTGCAGTCAATGTCCTCGATGACGAGGATGGACTTGTTGGGCATGTCCATGAGCAGCCTCTGCAGGCACGAGTTGTCGTACACCGAGGAGAGATCAAGGTCGTAGAGGTTGAACCGGAGGTAGTTGGCCATGGCGGCCACCAGGCTGGACTTGCCGGTTCCGGGAGGGCCGTAGAGAAGGTATCCGCGCTTCCACGCCTTGCCGATCCGCCGGTAGTACTCCTTGCGCTTCAGGAAGCGGTCGAGGTCGTCCATGACGGACTGCTTCATGGCCGGGTCCATGGCGAGCGTGTCGAACGTGGCCGGGTGGTGGTGGTTGATGCCTCTCCAACTCGAACTCTCGTTCAGAAAGATGTTGAGCGCGCGGTCTCGCAGCCGCAGATCCTCCGCCGCGGACATGATGAAGGGCACGTACTTGTGGAGCACGGTCTCCGTGTGCTCTGCGTCGAAGCTGAGCTCGAGGGACTCCTGCGCCCTACTCTTGCCGTCGTCGCCGCCGCTCTCGATGGACGTCCACCGGAACTCAACGCCCTGGAAGGTGTCCGTGGTGGAGCCCCCGTTCTCCATGCTCAGGAGCGTGCTCCAGCTGGCGCTCCCGCCGGGCTCCTTCATGCGGGTGCGCGCGAGGCAGAGCCGGCTCATGCTCTGCGGGTTGATCTTGGTGGCCAGGTACGTGAGCGCTGCGTCGAACAGGTCGTTCTCGTTGTACCCGCCGCCGAGGCCGAGGCCGCCGAGCACGCGCCGGATGACAATGGTGTGACGCTGCTTCTCGAGGGCGCTGTAGCGGGAGCGCACGAACGCAGCGGCCCAGCGCACGGCGGCGCGCAGCTCGTCGGGGAGGAGCTCCCGCGCCATGCCCCGCGCCAGCATGGCGTACGCGCTCACCGTGGCCGCCGTGGCGAGCGCCTTCTTGTACGCGTCCACCACCGCTGCCCCCTCCGGCGACGATGCCATGCTGCTTGTCTTTGGCAAGAAATCCATGGCTATATACCGAGTACTTGTTTCGATCTGAGTTGCGTCGCGTTGTGTTGCGAGCGTACGCACGTCCTCCCCCTTGATTATTTATAGTAGTAAGTATTGCAGAAGAAGAAGAACCCTAACCCTTGTAACAGATTGATTAATTCTACCCGGACTCTACAGTTCTACGCGGATACGATCGATCCCAAAAAATCTCTACAAACTCACACACGCGCAAAACGGCTCTACGAGCGACCTGGCCTCCACACGGACTTCTACTCGGCCGGGCGATTTCTACTGTTTTTTGTCTCTCCTTTTTTTTTGAAAAAAAACGCCACTCGAATCACTAATCGCAAAGACCACTCCCACCTTCTCAGGTTGTGACAAGTGACGCGCTGCACGTGTGCCACTTGTCGCAACCTGTTAGTTTTTCCTTTTGTAGATCCGTTTATTCAAATTGTCTTATCTCTTAAACCGTGCGTCCAAATCTCGAACTGTTTTCACCGTTGGATTTCTTGCATCGATATCTTCAAAACTAGATCTCACGTTGATAGGTTTTGACGAAATTATTTTTACGAAAAAAGCCGGACGAAAAAACTTAACCGGGAGCATGGTTTTTTTTTCGAAAGAGGCACGACCGTGCCTCTCCCAAAATCACAACTGTGCCTCTCGAGGAAGCAAAACTGTGCCTCTCGCGAAAGAAAAAAAATAAATAGAAAACACATTTTTTCATTTCCGAGAAGGCAAGGCCATGCCTCTCGCGAAAGTACAACCATGCCTCTCGCGAAAGAAAAAAAATAAACAGAAAACACTTTTTTTTTGTTTCCGAGAGGTACGGTCGTGCCTCTCGCGAAAGCAAAACCGTGACTCTCACGGAAGCAAAACCGTGCCTCTAGCGGAAGAAAGAAAACAGAAAACGCGTTTTTTTTCGTTTCCGAGAGTCATGGTCGTGCCTCTCGTGAAAGAAAAAACGTGCGTCTAACAGAAGCAAAACCATGCCTCTGGCGGATGAAGAAAAAAAACAAAAAACATGTTTTCTTTCAGTTTTCAAGAGTCATGGCCGTGCCTCTCACGAAAACAAAAAACGTGCCTCTTGCGGAAGCAAAAACGTGCCTCTGACGGATGCAAAAAAAATAGAAAATGTGTTTTTCGCCATTTCCGAGAGTCATGGTCATGCCCTCGCGGAAGCAAAAACCGTGCCTCTGGCGGATGAAAAAAAGGAAACATGGCATCCTTGCGGGGAGCGCACGAACTTCGACGGCCCAACGCACCGCGGCGCGCAGCTCGTCGGGGAGGAGCTCCCGCGCCATGCGGCGCGCCAGCATGGCGTACGCGGTCACCGAGGCCACCGTGGCGAGCGCCTTCTTGTATGCGTCCACCACCGCTGCCCCCTCCGGCGACGACGACATGCTTCTTGTCTTGGGCAAGTACTCCATGGCTACGTACCAAGGAGGACTTGTTTCGATGGAGTTGCATGGCGTTGTGTTGCCAGCGTCCTTTCCCCTTGTGAATTTATATTGCAACAAGAACCATAACAGATTGATTCTTCCCCGAGTTGATCACAACAAGAACCATAACAAATTGATTCTTCCCCGAGTACGCGGATACAAACTCAACACGCGCACGACACGGAAACGGCTCTACCTCCACGATATGCAGCCAGAGGCTAGCGAACCAGGCCAGGCAGACCCGTGCGAGCTACTGGGCCTTTCTTTTTCTTGGCTACCTGCCCCGACGGAAAGGCATTGCAATTGTGCACTAAGAATACCTACTCCCTCCGTTTCTAAATATTTGTCTTTTTAGATATTTCAAATGGTCTACCACATACGGATGTATATAGATGTATCTTAGAGTGTATATTCACTCATTTTGCTCCGTATACAGTCACCTGCTGAAATCTTTAGAAAGACAAATATTTAGGAACAGAGGGAGTAGATGGAAAATTTGTGTAATAAAATGTTTTAGAAAGAGAAAACAAATCTACAGAAAATTGCGGTCGTCCAACACAAAGAATTCTACACCGTAAAATATTGCCCTGCCAAGGTCCTTGGCAATTGGAAGGGCAATATTTTATGTGCAAAACATGACAAATTTTGAAAAATGGTTCTATTGTTCACATCACAAATTTAGAGAAAATAATTTTTGTAAATAAAAACATGGCAAATTTGCATGGTCCAATATGAAAATAAATAAATTAACTACATAGCAAATACCAACAAATTGTGGTGAACAAAACAAAATCTAGTTGCCAACCCTTCTATGATGTTCCCCCACAAACAGCAAGATCAGTTATGACTTGTAGATTGACCATGATGTAATGCAAGTATTTTCCATGAATGCCTACATACAAAAAATATTTTGACAGATTTATATATTCTTGAGCAAAAATCTAGGCATGGCATGATTTAATGAAAATTTGCCAGGCATAGAAAACTAAAAGTAGCAATTGTACAACTATGCAATTTGCCATATTCTTTGAATCAAGTTAGAAATGGATGTAAAACTTGCCATCAAATTTATCTGTGCTTGTGAGAAGGCAAGAAGTTTCCATGTTGATAAAATATGATAGTATGTCAAAAAAATAATTTACGATGGTATGTTAAAAATTGCCATGGTGTAATTAATAAAGTTGCCATGATCTAATTAGTAAAACAAGTTTTCCATGGTGCGTCTACTGAATTTTCCATGGTAAATCTAATATACTTTCCCATGGTGAGTCTAATAAAATTGTCGTGATCGAAGAACAAAAAATATGGCAATTTCTGTAAATTTGCCATAATGCATACATACTACATGCCATGATATTGTAAGTTTGAAAAATTTCTAAAATTTGCAATGTTTTGGAAACAAGAAAAATGTATTAAATTGTCATGTGACCATCAGAAAAAAAATTACCATTGTGCGAAATCAAAGCCCTAGAGCATCGCGTTGGCCCACATGCAAGCTTCCTCCTTGATGTCATGAATCAGGAGGATGGTGGAAAGGTGTTATGCCATCGAAGATGCAAGCGTTGCGGTGCCTCCATATGGTCCACGCAGTCCATATGCATAATCATCAACCCTTTTCCCTTCTTGGATCGTTAGACAGAGGGCAACACGATTGGATTTTTTTGTCAATAAACGACGTTTTTACTAACTCTAAATGTAGGATCAAGCGGATACATAGCATGATGAGCAACATGGTTGGATGGATGGATCAAAGTCAAACTAGTTAGCACATGAGGCAGGCGAAGGAGGAGTGAAACGCCACAAATTTTGATGAGTGGATGGATAGACGGATGGTCCAGGAAAGGGAAATGAAACCGAATACTACACACACCATTTTTGAATTCTAGATGCATCCTGTGAACTGTGAAGAAAAAATTATGTAAGGAGCTATAGTGAAGTTTTGTTTACATCAATGACCTTAATAAGTTTTAAGAATAATATGTGTCTTAGTTTTTATTTTTATTTTTTGAGGGGACCTCTACTATGGCTGAGTGACAATGGAGAGGTCCTCCCAGTGCCTTGCAAACAGGCCACGACCCAACTTTGCTACAGCTACCGCTTTCGCTCGGCTGCTCACTTCGGTCGCTAGTTTTCTCGCATATGTGTTGTTGGTCTTGTACGAAAAACAAAACGGCCGGTTTTTTAATACTGTTGAAACAAGTGGTGAAATCAATTTTTCTATGAATTTTAAAAAGTTCATTCATTAGAGAAAAGTTCATGAATTCGAGAAATGTTTGCGGATTAGAATAAACTAATGAAAATATAAAACATGATTGCGAAAATAAAAAAGTTCACAAATTTGGAAAAAGTTCACGAAATTGGAAATGGTTCATGAAATTTTCAAAATAAGTTCATGAATTTTAAAAAAGTTTGAACTTTTTTGAAAAATTTCATGACATTTGAAAAACTTCAAAACAATGGGAAAAGTTCATTTTGAATAAAAGTTCATCAGTTTTGCAAAAAATCACCAATTGAAAATAAAGTTCATGGATTTCAAAACAACAAAAATAGAAAAAGGTTCATGGATTTGAAAAAATAATTAATGCATTTGGCAAAAAAAATCAAGGTTTTAAAAACTTTTGGAAATTAAATAAAAATGTTGAAGCATTTGGAAAATTGTTAATAAATTTGAAAAGTTCACGAACTGAAGAAGTAAACGTGATTTTTTGAAAGGTTGAGAATTTTGAAAAGGAAAGAAAAGTTGCCTAAGATAATAAGAAAACGAAAAAAATTGAATCCGAACTGGTCAAACAAAACAAAACAAAAAGACAACCAAATAGGAAGGGCACTGCTTTTTTTAGCGTTTCATTTGACGCACAATGAGAAAGAAAATAATAAGTAGGTAGGCAGGTACTAGACCATGAGGTTGCTATATTCGAACCTCACGTCACACACCCTTTTATTTATGGTTAAATAAAGAAAACATTAATGGACCGAGCCCAGGACGGAGGGGTGTGTGTGCCGGATTGTGGAATAGCCTATCCCACGCTAAGGGCCCCAAATAGGAGTTGCGGTGACAATGGTAGTGACAGCACATTATTTTATTTTATTTTAGCCAAGCCCTTTTTGTTGTGTAAACCTTTTTTTTCTTGTGGGAATGATAGGAACTTGGGGGATGAGCTGATCACGTGAAACCTCGAAGGGATCATTTGGTGTGCGGGGAAAAATCAGGGATCCTCGCCTAATCCCTGGGTAGCTGCCACCCTTGGATAACTCGGCCCAGGTAAATTAGTTGTGCATTTGGTTGACTGAAGGGAGAGGAAAATCGCCACCACATCCCTGTCAAATCCCTGGGCTAAAAATAGTCTACCTTAACTCGTGGAGGAATTCCCTCGTGCCCTCTGTGTCGGCTGCTCGAACTCCTTCTCTGGTCTAGGCAGGCCCCCACGCTGGAGATCTCGAGACCTCCTATGTGACACATTTTGCGTCAAAACAGGAGCTTGACGTACAAGGGCGACGAAGAGCTGGGCCGGCCCATCGAGCAAAAGCACAGTGACACAAAATAAACCCCGAAAAACAAGTAGCCTATGCTAGGATTCAATCTTACGAGTCTACGACCTCGCTCACAAAAAACCGCAGACCACGGTCAGCTAGCCACTACACCACGAAGCTACTGTCGAACATGAAGGCGACAAACACTTTAACAACAGACACCTGGATTGAGATTTCGGAAAAATATTTTAGAAGGTATTTGAACAGGAAGCAGCCTAAAATATTAGCATTATTTAAAATTGCGAACACACTTTGACAAAATCCCAAATTGTTTTCCAAATTTTGAGTAGTTTTTTTAACGTACTGTATCTTTCAAAAAATGCAAATTAATTCTATGAAAACAAAAAAAAATTGAATTTCCCAAACATTTTTCGCAAACATGAACATTTTTGGAATTTGTGAACAATTTTTTCAAGCACGAACGATTTTTGAATCTTGAGAACAAATTTGGAAGCGCGAACAATTTTTTAAAGCACGAACATTTTTTGAATCTTGAGAACAAATTTTGAAATGAAGAACAATTTTTTAAAATCCTGAACAAATTTGGAAGTGCGAACAATTTTTTAAAGCACCAACATTTTTTCAATCTTGAGAACAAATTTTGAAATGGAGAACAATTTTGAAAAATCCAGAACAAATTTGGAAGTGCGAACAATTACTTAAAGCACGAACATTCTTTGAATCTTGAGAACAAATTTTGAAAAATCTCGAACAAATTTGGAAGCGCGAAGGTTTTTTGAATATGTGAACAAAATATTGAAAGCTGGTACATTTTCTGAATTTCGAAAGTTCTGAAGTTTTTTGTATAACGAGAACAATTTTTGAATTTTGAATACATTTTTCAAAAACTGAACATTTTTTTGGAAACACGAACAAAATTTAAATGTTTTGAAATTGTCAACAAAATTTTAAAACAAGAACATTTTTCGAAAATCCTTAAAGTCTTTTTGAAATACGGACATTTTTTTGAAATTGTGAACAAAATTTGAAAATGGGAACATTTTTTGAAATTCCTAAACTCTTTTTGAATTTGGGAGCAAATTTTAAAAATGAGAACATGTCATAAAATTCCGAATAAAACATTTTAAATTCTCAAACAAAAATCATGAAAAAGAAAAAACTAAAGAGCAAAGAGAAGAAAAGAGAAAATTAAAACGAAAAAGTAAAAAAAATAAAAGAAAAGGAAAAAAGGGAAATGAAAAAATCGGTTCAGGAACCTCCTAGAAGGTTCCCAAAACCAGAAAAAACCGGCTGAAAACCACCTATAAGATTCCCAAAACCGGATTCGCTTTAACCTTTGAATGGGCCGGCCCATCATAACGCTCGTCGATCTGCCCTGTGTGCGTTCGCTGGACTACTTACCGCAGAGAGCGGCAAAATAGGAATTTCCGAAGATCTCTTTCCTGGCCAGCGGGGACTAGTACTTCCTCCGTCCCAAAATAAGTGTCTCAACATTAGTATAACTTTGTAATAAAGTTAATATAAAATTGAGACACTTATTTTGGGACGGAAGGAGTACTAGTTATTAAACTTAATTACTCCGGCCATTACATGGGCTATGCTCTAAGTGTCAAAGCCCAACAACGCAACAAGGGCCAGGCTGCACGTACGTACCCAATACACACACTAATGCATTGTGGGCTTGTGGCGACTTGGTAGACTACACATATTCCGTGCCGACGCTGCGCACGACGCGCTAGGCGACTAGGGTTAGCGCTTCATCGAGCACTTGAACATCATCGCCGGCCGCTTCATGGAGTACAATTCTATGGGACAATGATCAGCCGGGCGGCACCCCCACACTCAATTCCTCTAACTTGATCCGAGGTAGAGGTATTATTATTGTTTATAGATTCTTAATATTTTAGCGTCATTTTTTATCACACAAACCAGTCAATCAATTGTTAGTAGTTAGTGCATTTTGTTGGTTATCAGACCAGTTAACAGATTATGTACTTCAAACCAGTGAGTAGAAATGTAGTACCTTTTTAATGTAAAAAATATTCTGGTATGTGTTTTGATATTGCACAATATTTAAGACTTGAAATGTACCCCGCAACCAAACATAGCCGGAGAGTGAAAACCCTACCCTGTAATCTCGCACAAGCTAAATTTTGGCATGGTGAGTTTGCATTTCAGTAAAATTGCACCGAGTGAAATAATCAACAAAAAAAACGTTTTTATATAATTTACCTCGGGTTTGAGTTTGACACTCTTTCTTATACTAAATTCTGTCTCGCAGAAATTCTAGACTTATCTGAACAGACCTGATGGATTGGATTCAGAGATGTGACAAAGTAGTTGGTCTGAAGAAGTTTGAACCCTGTAGAAATGTCTATCTAGCGAAAAGATCAGTAGATCACGTGTGCGCCCAGTATACTGCGTCCAGAGAAAGAATCACCACAATAAAATCCTACACCTTGAGCAGACTAAATTTTGTCTTACAGAAATCCTGGCCCTATCTGTCCTATCTGAACAGACATGATGGGTTGGATTCAGAGCTTGAGAACAAGATGAAACATGCTTGGCATGGTTGTGTCAGCTCTCTGGTTTCATTCTTGCAATGGAACTGGGGGTGGGGCTTTCCTCCCTCCCCTGATCTTCTAAAAAAAGAGTAAAAACCCTACCCCGTAATCTCGCACAAACTAAATTCTCGCATAGTGAGTTTGCATTTCAGTAAAATTAGCTTGCCTGAACAAGTCTGAAACCTGTACAATGTTTCTTACTGCCAACACCCAGTCTATTGCATCGAGTGAAATAGTCGACAAAAAAGGCCTGAACCCTGTAATTTACCTTGGGTTTGTGTTGACAAAACTAATTTGTGTTGACCACCAGTTAACTTCACACATTGACACACACACCCGAAACAGGGGATCTGGTGCTACCCCTGGCATTATTCATTACACATCAACTTTACATATCCAAATCTTATTCTACAGCATAATCCTCAAATACATATATCTGTGAAAAAACAGTAGCACGGTGCTATACATTGATACATAGTAAAATCCCCACACTCTACATGATAGCAAAAGGAAAACCAGCGTGAGCTAGCGATCGCTCTCAGCTTCTCCGCATTTTTTCCTTGTCCAAGAAGCCCATGTAACTACCACTTGCACATAGACCCGGTCATACCAGCCATCACAAATGGAGTACCACTTAACTCTCCATTTCCTCTGGAACAAGAAGGCGCAGAAGACTACCCAGAGACCCACTACATATCCAGAACCCATCGCGATGAAAAACGAGAGCACATCGTTCAAATCTTCATGGTGTTCCACGGTAGCCGGAGTTGGCTCGGGTTGTGAACATTTCTGCGACAAGGGAGGACCACAGAGGCCCGGGTTGCCAATATAAATAGATTCTGGATCCTCAAGTGTTTGCAGTTGATTTCCAGATGGTACCTCTCCTGTCAGGTTGTTATAGGACAGGTTCAAGTGACTTAATGATGTGAGAGTCGATAAGCTTGTAGGGATTTCACCAGACAACTTATTGTGTGATAGGTCGAGTGACTCCACTTGCGCCAAGGCGCCAATATTCGCAGGAATTTTTCCGCTGAAGGTGTTCCATGATAAGTTTAGGTTCTTCAATTCGACAAGACTGCCGATTTCTTCGGGAATATCTCCAATAAGATTGTTATATGATAAATCAAGATTCACCATATATATGATCTCTCCTGTATATAATATCTGTTGGCCCTTTGTGACTACCGTGAAATTCTCGGTATATGTGATCATGTCACCAGGACCAATAATCGACTCTCCATATCGGAAAGCACGATGAAATGAATCATCGTAATCTTTCATTAGTATCATCCCTTTGATGTTAACAATAGATTTAGGTATGCTCCCCGTCATATTATTGTAGGAAAGGTCCAAATACTGAAGATTAACTATCTGTGTAAGTTCCTCCGGAATGCGACCATAAAACTTATTCGATCATAGTCGCAAGAAAGCCAAATATGGCAATTTATCCCCTATCCATGTTGGCAAAGTCCCAACGAAATTGTTGTGTGCAAGATCAAGAAAGGAGAGTTGCGGGCAGTCTTGGAGAAATGAAGGAAATTCACCCGAGAGGTTGTTGTTTCTCAAGCTTAGATTGTTGATACTCATACTTGTCATGTTTGTCTCAGAGGTAATAGCAGCACAATCAGGAATTTGTCCAGTTAGCTTATTTTCGGAGATATCCAACAGAAGTAGTAATCGCAATTTACACAATGAAGAAGGAATTGTGCCAGAGATGGAGTTGTCAAATAGAATCAGTCTTGTTAGACTCGGTGCTCCAAAATCTGATGGTAGTGGCCCAACTAAATTGTTTCTACTAAGATCCAACTCACTCAGACTAATGGGAAGCTTAGGTATTGGGCCATTGAACTGGTTTGAACTGAGATCAATTGCAGTTGCTTTCATATGTTCCATTGTAGATGGTAAAGAACCGATAATTTGGTTATGTCGCATATTCAGAGTTCTCACAGTGGAAGCCACTACCCAAAACCAATCTGGCACCTTGTCAGATATGCTCGTGTTTGAGATATCAAGATTGTCTAGACGTGTTAGCCATCTAAGCCACAATGGAAATTTTGGCCCAAGAAGGCATGACCGAAATCCAATATCTGTTAGATTGGAAGGAGGAACCCACGTCGAATTCAGTACGAGGGCTATGGAATTATTAGACAGCCACAACTTTTCCAAGCTTTCAAGGCCTGATAAATGTCCTTCATTTATGAAACCCTCCAGGTTATTGTTGCTCAAGTCCAATTCAGTCAGCTTCGTGAGCTCTCCTATCCAAAGTGGCACAGGACCAGTGAGCTTGTTACTACCAAGAATAAGGCCGGTCAGGTTGCTTAAGGGTTTTAGTTTGGTTGGTAGGCTTCCTGTCAAATTGTTGGAAGGTAGAGACATGTATGTCAACTTATTCCATGAACAACTAGGCAAGCGCAGAAAGAATTCTGTTATGCTTCCACTGATGTTGTTTCCGCGTGCATAGAATTTTTCCAAGCTACATAGGTTCTGTAGGTTCGATGATATCATGCCCACAAGGTTATTCATTTGTAAATCAAGCATTACTATGGAGGTCATATTACCTATCTCGTCCGGAAATTGGCCATAGAGACCATTCCATGAGATATCTAGATACTTGAGGCTAATCAAACCCCAAAACCAGTTGGGTGTGATACTTGTATTGAAGAAATTGTAGGAAAGGTCAAGTGCTTCAAGAAATGTAAGATTTGAAAGATGAAGTGAAGCAGAGCCAGTTCTAAGATTGCAACTTCTAAGAGAAAGAACATTCAGAGATGGAAGCATGTTCACAACCGGAAGCCAGTGAACGATTGTGCTGAGGTTCGTGCCGCTCAGGTCCAGGTACTCAAGGGAAGTTAATCGGGCCAACCAAGTGATATCCATGGAGTATGTGTAATCTGCCCTTCCAAGATTTAAGTATCGTAGGTTGGAGAGATTACCGAGCTGCGGTGGAATCCTTCCACTGAAGGTTGACCTCGATAGGTCGATGTATCTCAACTTGTGGAGAGAACCCAGGAACTCCGGTATTTGCACCCCATAGAACTCGTTGCAGCTGAGGTTGAGATACTGTAGGTGTTGTAGACCAAGCAACGAGGAGCTAATGTTGCCTCCTAGCACTTGCATCATCATATCAACGTCGTTGTAGTCGCAACCATGGCCCGGGAGATCGAGCTTGACGACGTGGTTGTTTCTGCTACTGCAATGGACACCCTTCCATTTGCAGCAGTCATCACCCTTCCAGGATGATAGGAGATTTGCAGGGTCCGAGATGCTTGCTTTGAAGTCGACAAGCGCGGACCTCTCACCGGCGATACATCTGGTGACCGTATCGTTTGAATGGCTAGAGGGTGATGATGATGACTCGGCAAAGCTCTTGGCTCCGGTAAACAAGAGAATGGAACATATAGTTACTATGTGGATGTTGGAGAGTAGATGTTTCTCCATTGGGCTCTTTCAGTGGATCTATGATCTTTCAGTTGCATACCTATGCCATGGCATGATATATGTAGTACAAGCTATCCAAAAGTAAGTGTCCTATTTTCTCCCAACAACAAATAAAAAACTCCAAGTTCGGTCCATGTTCACCGAGTTTTTGATATATTATTGAACGAGATCTCCGGGACACTGACCTGCTTGTCATGATGTGATTACAAGTGGAGAGGAAATGAAAATGTCTACCGATGAAAAGGAGACCGGCGGCCTGTCGAAAAGCCTGGTTCGGTCCATGTCCACCAAGTTTCATCCTCTTTTTCCATTTCCAAGACCCTGTTGTCTCCAAGCATATGCAGAATGTAGTCATCGAGCATATCCGAACGACAGGGACATCGACCATGAGAGCACTAACTGACTAATAGCATGAAGACGATGACGGCGAATTGGACCTGATGAATGGGTTGGAATTCTAAACGATCGAGACATCAATTGACATGGTCTCTTACCTCCAAAAGTACAACGCAGAAAGAAATTGTGTCTGCATGTCCAGTATAGTTATATTTAGTACTCGCTCCACTAGCCAAACTCGAGTTATGCGGAATGAGCTCATCAAGCACACACACCTTTTGTGGTTCAGTGATCACGATTGTGCAGAGCCAAAAAAGAATTCCAATTTATATATGGGTTAATTATCCTTTTTGCCCTCAGCGAAATCCGTGTGCTCAGTTTTGCCCTCAGATGCGAATTGTGCTCAGTTTTGCCCTTAGTCCGTGCGCACCGACTCGTTCCATGAACTCTGCTGTCTCCGTCAGGTCAACGTTTGGACTCGGCCCTTACATGTGGGACCAGGCGGCAGAGACGGCCAATTCTATACAGACCGTTGCACGCGTGGCTTGTGGGATCCAGCAGAGAGCCGTTGAGCAGAGAGCCGTTGCAGGTGTGCTATATAAGCAGGCGACACACAGCGGCGGTGACCACGGCGACAGAGAGCACGGCGGTGACCACGGCGACAGAGAGAGAGAGAGAGAGCGCGGCGGTGGGAAGCTAGCTGTGGAGGGCGCGGTGGCGTTGAGATCCTCTTCGGCTCCGAGCTCCATGTCTTCCTCAAGCTCCCACGCCACCTCGCGGATGCAGAGCCGGGCGCGTGTGGACATGCCTGTCTTCGTCTGTCCACGGTGCCGGGCGGGCGTTGTTCGGAGGGTTTCTCACACACCTAGGAACCAGAATCATCCGTTCTACGTGTGCAGCGAGAATGGGGTAAGAATCGGGGCAATTGCACCATTTTCGTGGTCGGGATCTTTGAGCAATGGGTTGATATGTTTGGTGTTCATGCAGGTGACATGCCTTCTTTCTTTGGGTCGATGCTCTGGCCAAGACTCTGATGAATGAACTGCAAGAAGAGCATGAAGAATGGTTGTTCATGCTGCCACGAACGGCAGTGGCCGCAGCACGAGCTCCGGAAGAAGAGATGGAGGGCGAAGCACGCACTGACAGAGAGCTAGCTGTTGAGCTTAGGATGTTGAAGAAGAAGGTTAGGAAGCTTGAAGATCAAGCACTACCAATACCCATTTGCAAATACTTTTGGGCATTTGTAGGTATGGTAATCGCACTGGTTGTAATGTTGAAAATGTATGGAAAGGCATGAATTATGGAGGAATTTCTAAGCTTGAAATTGTATGAGAAATTCACCTAGTTTAAATATTGGTCAAAGTTGTTTAAATGTTGAAAAAAAGAGAAGAAGTGACCAACATTTAAATATGTTGAAAAAAAGGAGAAGAAATGAGAAATTCAGAAACTTTTGATCAATGGAAATGCAGCTCTCTGCTCTGCCTTTCTGTAAAAAAAAAGGTTGCTCTTGGGCCAAATTCAGAGTGTGGAGCCAAGTGCAGGCTAGACTAATGGGCCAACTGCATCCAATTAGGCCCATTCGGGGGTTCTCTTGCGTGTTTTTCTGTTTTCTGTTCTCATTTAATTTAGGCAGTAAATCATAATGCTCCAATTCAAATATTTAATAGCAATTAAGGTTAGAAATTTTTAGGCAGTAAACAATTGAGGTTAGAATTTTTTTGGACCTGTTAAATATTTAATAGCAATTTAATTACTCCAATTCAAATACACCGTGATTTAAATCAAAGACCAAAATGTCATGGAAAATGTGCCTCAGCTCTGGTAGAGGTTTACACCTGGTGCCAAAATAAATGAACATTTTTTAAGGGCATTACATTGAGAAAAAATAATTTGTCTAAAAATGAAGGGTGCAAAATGCACAAAAAATTGGTGCAGCTAGGGACTCGAACCCAGAACCGCGTGGGTTTGTGGCATTTAGGGCTTCGCTGGTAACTGCTAGGACAAATGGAAAGACTTTGACATGGGTAGGGAAGAAATGTATACATAGTGAGACCGTGAATGTTTGCACATGCGTGAGAGTGGTTTTCCTTTGTTTTGCACTGAAATTTTGGAGGGTTGGAAGGTTGAAAACGTATGTTTGCACTGCCACATGATTTTGGTTAGAGTGGCACTTGGTTTAGGGTTAGAGTGGCACTTGGTTTAGGATTTAAAGGGAATAAATTTGCATGTTAGTCCATGACTTGTTTTTTTTTAATGAAAGAGAGGGCTTCTCACCCCCTCCGATTTTCATTAATGAAAACCACAAGTTCTCGAACTTCATGACTTGGTTTTGGGAAGAAATGATATGTTTGGGCACGGACATTTTTTAACACACATAATAAACCCTAATAACTTAGATAAGATGCAACACACCATACCCTTACATTACATTAAGCAATAATAATAAGTTCACGGACACATGACGAAACATGACACGACACGACACGACATAGAAAAGCAACAAAATAAAAATGAAACATGACGAGCTTGACTCCGGGCTTGAACATCTTCATCTTGACCTCCTTCCACCTTGGTCGCGCGCCCCTTCAACACCGTCTTCAACTTCACACCTCCTCCTCCTTTTCATAGGGAAGGGAGTGCATCTGGCCTGGAGTGGGGAAGATGCTCTCGTAGTTGGTGTAGATGTTGTACATGGAGAATAAGATGGCCTCGCAGCCGCACCAAAAGACTTGGCCGAGGAGCTCGCGCGCGTCAAACGGGTTGGTGAAGGTGACCGTGAGCAGTAGGAGGATGCCGCCATGGTCACAAACCTCGTTAAGGGTGAACATCCTAGGCGAGCCCAGTGGGAGGTGGGCATAGCCGGCTTTGAGGAAGGCGCGGGTGAGTTCGACGGAACCCCTCCACCTTGAAATAGCCCACACATGGAGCCCCCTCTCCACGAGCACGCCCGGTGGGTAGCGCAGCTCCGGCATGACAGGCGGACGGTTGAAGGTCGGCCCGTTGAACTGCATCTTCACTTGGTCTCGCTTGGGAGGGCTTTGTCGCTTGGGTGTTTGAAGTTGGAGATAATGGATCGGATCTGGCTTGTGGGTGGGAGAGGAAGAGAGGCACCCCATTTATAGGCCTGTGGGGGAGAGGAAGAGAGAAAGTATGAGAACCGTGCGTGTGTGAATCCGGACGCGTGTGTGT
The DNA here is from genome assembly GCA_963921465.1 of Triticum timopheevii. Classification (NCBI taxonomy): domain Eukaryota; kingdom Viridiplantae; phylum Streptophyta; class Magnoliopsida; order Poales; family Poaceae; genus Triticum; species Triticum timopheevii. The sequence continues at coordinate 638,264,165 of OY997270.1, forward strand.
ATCCGCTACGTTTTGCACTCTTTAATTTTTGCACGAAAACGACGCATGGGGCGCGCGCGTGCATCTGAATCACTGCATAGCTCTTTGACCGGGCCCGTGCATCTGACTCGCTGCCCTGAACCAATGTCGTAATGCTTATCTCTAAATCAATACGTGCATGGCCACCTAGCTCGCCTCGCTAGCCTAGCTCGCCTCGCTCGCATGCATGCACATCCGCCTCCCGCGCATGCAAACCCACGTCGCCACCTCCCATGCATGCAAGGCCTGGAAAGGCTGAGACGGGCTATTTACTACAGTCTCAGGCCCAGACAACGAGACAGCCCAATGGTCCATCCAGCGCGTCCGGTATTTGTTTAAAAAAACAATCTCCCAGCCAATCAGGTTGCATCTCGCGGATCGCCCCCTCCTCCCCGCAGATTCCTTCTAGAAGGGTTAGACCGACGACCCTTGATCGCCGCTAGGGTTAGATGGACGGTCCTTGTTCAACGCTAGGGTTAGCGGGGTTTGGGAGGGGTTTGGAGCGGTCAAAGCTATGTTTAACCGGATTTCAAATGAGCATAATAAATTAAATAAAAATCAGAAAAATAAAAAACCTGCGCCCATAGTCTTCTTATGTCATATACTAACGATTTAAGTTGATAAACAAGGTTTACATACATTTAAACGATAAGTTCATGTGTATTATGTGATATCTCGAGTATCTCAAACTCTCTTGTATGAAGTGAAGAGAAGTGTTTTGGGGAAATGAACATGAAAATTTCAAAAAAACTCGCCACAGCTTCATTTTGGAGTGACTAAGAAGGATCCAAGCTTAGTTTTCATTTTGATGTTGTAGACTTGTTTAAATCTTGGTCAAAGTTAAGTTTGACCAGAATTCAAATGAGAAAAACAAATTTAAAAAAAATAAAAAAATGGAAAAACCAGCACACATAGTCTGTATATATAGAATATATCTGTAGGAAAGTTATTTGGCTGATTTATACAAGGTCGAAAAAACCTTACTTAGAAATGAGGTTGTTTACCCTACCTTTGGACCCCTCTTTTTAGCACATTTTTCATGAAAATTTCAAAAACCTCACCACAGCTTCATTTTGGATTGACTAAGAAGGATCGGCTTAGTTTTTCATTTTGATGTTTTAGACTTGTTTAAATCTTGGTCAAAGTTAGGTTTGACCAGAATTCAAATGAGCAAAACAAAATTCAAAAAAATCAAAAAAAAACCATGTCCTCATTCAAACATCATCCAACAGATTTAAACATCATGTCAAACATAGTTCTAACATAGATCCAACATCATCCAACAGAAATACAGCATTATTCATAATGTTTCATAATTATTCATAAATAGCGTTGGGGCTTCTGTCTGTTCCTTGAGCTTCTTGACATCACTTTGCTCCTCGTGCACCTTGTGCTCATTGCTTCTTCTCTTCTCCTCTTGGTTGTCAGTACCTTGCGCGTCTTCTTCAAACCTATCATAGAGCTGTGCAAAACATAAAGGGTAATGAGATCATGTCAAGTGATAAATGTATAGTAGTATTTGACCCTTGCAAGATTTACATACCTAGCAGAACTCACAACAACAGAAGGTTGGCCACCATTTGGAGCCTCACTTGGATCATCATTTGGAGCCTCACTTGGATCACCATGATCACCATTTGGAGCCTCACTGGGATCACCATTTGGAGCCTCACTTGAATCACTATTTGGAGGATATTTTGGATCATCGTCAAAATCATGCGGTTGTTGACCATCATCATTTGGAACATCGTCAAAATCCTCATGTGATGCAGCCGGTTGTTGACCATCATTTTCATCATCTGTTGAGGCAACCGGCTGCTGACTAACATTTTCATCGAAGCCTTCATCGAAACTCTCTCCGAACACTGGATCTACTATGTTATCACAATACTTACCGAAATGACTAGACCCACCACACCTTGTGCACTTACGCTTCCTCGCTCCAAGTCCAGCTCCTTCGCCGCGAGGTATGATTCGACTCTTCCTTGGTCTACCTGCTGCTCTCTTCAGAACTGGAACGCAAAGCTTGAATCCAGGGTCCACCATGTCCCATTGTTGTTTTCCCTCCATAGCAGGCAAGGCATAAGCATATGTGGCTTTGAACCTTGCAACAGAGTAGTAATCATGCACATATTGTTGTATGTTCCCTGCTGGACCAGGGAGAGAAGTGATGAAAAACAAGGCATGAATGCATGGCAACCCAGTTATCTGTCATTGCCTACAACTGCAAGTTCTAGCTTCTAAATCCACTGGATATCTCCATTCCCTCTTCTCTTTATCCAAATATGATATCTCTACTGTGGTACCCGAGCAAAGAGTCATGTTTATTTTCAAGCCTGTTGTTTTCTGCTTCAGTTCATTCATCATGGCAGGGATGATAATGTGGCCCATGAATTTTGCCTTGGCTATTCCTGCATGATAATGAAATTTCTGCATGTATTCTATCCTTATCCTGTCAAGCAAATCCACCACATAATGACCCTTTAGTTTCCGGATCGTTGAGTTGGAAGACTCTGCTAGATTATTGTGCACATAGTCAACTTTGCTCAGTTCACTGAATTGGCTTCTGGCCCATAACTTGGAGTGGTGTGTTTCCAAGTATTCTTTCACTTTGGGATTCATGTATAACTGCCTCAAGTGGTAATTGTGCTTCTTCACACTGCAAGTCAAAGATGCTGGCCATAAATTGTCGGTATACACCTTTCCTTTGAATTTCTTCATGAAATTTGCAGCAAGGTGACGCATGCATTCCCTATGCTCTACTCCAGGGAACACATTGTCCACGGCCACTTCTAAACCTTTGCAGGCATCTGTATGAATGACCAACCTATTGGGATGTCCAACAGCCCGGCGCAGATTATGCAAAAACCAAGTCCAGCTCTCCTCAGACTCTGTCTCCAACACACCGTAGGCAACTGGAAAAACAAAACTGTGTGCATCAACTGCACAAGCTTCTACTAACTGTCCTTTAAACCTCCCTGTGAGAAAAGTGGCATCAATAGCCAAATAAGGCATGCAGCCTGCCAAAAAACCCCAGCGACAAGCCTCAAAGCAGACAAAAACCCTCCTAAAGCATTCCTTGGTCTTTGTCACCCCCTGAATGTGTACTCCACGGTGTGGTGATCAATATCTACAATACTACATGGGCTTGTCCTCTCCACTCCACTTTTGAATGAATACGACAATTGAAAACTTTCCTGCCAGTTACCATAAATAGAATCCATAGGATGTTGTTTACCATTGAACAACCTCATGTATGGTAAATCTATCTTGAACTTATCTTTGATGTTCTTCTTCAATTCCTTTGGACCCACTTGCTGGTTTTCTTTCACCCACTTCTTTACTTCTTCTGCCACCCATCTTGACTTGGCTCTACTGATTGTATCCTTCCTAAGGGTTGATTCCTAGCATATGTGCTTAAAAGGGTTCACTTTGACCTGAACATTAGTGCTATTTTGCATTTTAGATGCGAGTAGCCTCCATGGACAACCCACAGTCGGACAGTGCACTCTGTAACGTACTTGATCGCTCTTGTCAACTTTGAAAGTACGTTCTACCTTGATGCAATATGTCACAAGTGCATTTCTACACTCATTCATGGATGCAAAAACTGTACCTTCTTCCATATGAGGGTTCAAAGGGTCCCATTCAATAGCTGCAAGGTCTTCGTCCTCACCCACCGCATCATCATCCACACGGACTGCATTGTGAGACTCATCTTGGGTTTCAGCCCGAGGTGCCCGTCGTAAATTCCGAATAACATCAGAATATAGCTTCTCTTCATCAACCCCAGAATTGTAGTCATCAGGCTCCACTTCAAGGGGGGCCCTACTGCCGTTGCCCACACTTGTCGAGCCACCACGTCGCCGTGCACCAAGTGAACTGGTCTGGCTAGAGATGCCATTACGACGACTTGGTTCTCTCCGAGATGTTGCACCTGTCATCCTAGGTCCAAATGCCTACTCAAGCACATCAACTTGCAGCCTCACATGAAAATTATCTTTCTCTTTATGCCTAACGAACATGGTAGCCAGCTCTTCATCATTACTAACTATCACCCATTTCTTTTCCCCATCATAGTATTTGTATACCACTTCATCAAGCAAACCCCAAGGATATTGGCTAAAAATTACCTCCCCAAATTGTCTGAAACTCCAATTACTAGCCATTGGCAACCAATAATAGATTCCTCCTTGGTATTTCTTCTTATCCTTTGCATCGAACATGTACCAGTCCCTTCTAATGTGCACCAACAAAGCAAACCGCAACTCCATCCTAACCGAGGAAAAATAGAGACGCAATCAGCACACTAATTGGGCAAACCAACTCGAATCGATTGTTCAAATGCACAACTAAGCTCAATCTAAATAGGAGGCGTGACTTACCTCTCGGGAACCCAGTCGTGGACGCGGCGGATCTCCGGCCCGATGCCTGCCTCGCCAAATACTCCGGGGTCGCCGTTGCTCGCCGTTTCGCCCTAGGGTTCTTCCTCCTAGTTCAAACAGCTCCAGCAGCCCCCCACCTTTGAGCGTTCTGGCCGGGCGCATGGAAGGAGGTCGCGCCGTGGGTCGAGAAGGTGGCGGGCGCTGCACCCGTGGCGTCGCAGGAAGGTGGCGGGCGTCGCAGGTAGCCCGGAGCATCGGCGCAGGACGGTAGCTGCGGAGCAGGCCATGCAGCTGGTGGTGGGGCAGGTGCTGGCCGCGGCGCAGGTGGCGGCGGCGGCAACGCAGGACAGCCAGCCGGCGGATGGGCAGAGTGGACGTCGACACGGACACCATTGGGGATTTTGTTGCACGGGCCCACATGTCAGCTCCGGACCCACATCCATGCGGTCCCACGTGTAAGCTCCGGACCCATAACCACTAACGTCAGCGGACGGAATGGACTCAAATCTGGCCGTTTGGCCTCGTCATAGTAGTTGTGCATGGACTAGGGGCAAAACTGAGCACAATTTGCATCTGAGGGCAAAACTGAGCACAATTTGCATCTGAGGGCAAAACTGAGCACATGAACACCACTGAGGGCAAAAGGATAATTAACCCTTTATATATATGATATGAGGAAGACAACATTCGATCACTGCACGTGGTCTGCACTGCAGCTACAGTTTCAATTGGATGGGCAGTGCGAGCAATCAGTCAATCATCTGTTCCGCTCAACTAATCGCTTGCACCGCCTGCAGCTTGAGGTAACACTGGTTGGCGGGCTGATTGCACACAATTGGATCATCTAATGTCACAAACATCCACCATGAGACTAGAGAATTATTATGAGCACAGGGATGTGCATTGCATCTTTGCAGTCAGTCACACTTGTTAGCTAGACTGCATGCAGTTTGAGCTTACACTGATTGCACATGTGTGTCAGTGTGTGCGTTTTCTGAATGATGTGTGCACCTTTTATCTCTTTGAAATGATGTGTAGACAGATGTATCATGTTGAACAGAAGACCAGAGCCATATTGCTGAGAACTGGCAAGTATCATGTTGAACAGAAGACAAGAGGCCATATTGCTGAGAAATGAGGCACTAAAAGCGCGGAAACGCTCAAATCGCACTCTGGTTTCCCTTTGGGGGTACAATAACAGTACAATCATTCATTCATGTTAGAAAGAGAAATGTCAATACACCGGCATCAGCATCAACAGGTATTTATATGAAGGGTGATAGATCCTTCGGATCGGAGTAGGCTAGATCATCCGGTAAACCTACCTTCTCCTTGTCCTGATGAGGAATTCCCGGTGCCGGCCATGGTGACGGTGGCTGGTGATGGCAGGGAGTGGATGGCGGCGGTGGTGGAGCTTCCCGTCGGCCTAGCGCAACCCTAGATCAGATTGGTGTGTTGGTGGTGTTGTGGTGCACGGTCAACCTCGTGATGCGTGCCCTGGCACCCCACCTCTTTATATTGCACTGGCGACAGGGGCCCACCAACCATGGTTTGGTTGGGCGCCCCCAATCAGGGCGCGAGTCAGGGGCCCGTCGAGCCGTTGGGCTCGATCGGGAGAGAGATCAACCTAACATTCTCCCCCTTGATCTCAACTTTTCTTTTAATCTTATACTTTCTAGTTTATTTGTTTCATCACATATTGGTACATAGAGCATGTTTCATCGTCACAGCTCAATTGCCGATAGAATCATTCAGCTACAATATACGTTTTGTTTAGAAACAAATTCTGTTCCTTTTGGGCCAATCCAGGAATCATAAGGCTTTCCCTTAAACCCATGCCGGCTAAGTGTTCCTTGAACACATTGGGTGGTAAGCCTTTCGTTAGTGGATCCGCAAGCATATCATTTGTCCTTATATGCTCGAGACTTATAGTTTGATCCTGGATTTTATCTTTCACAACACAATACCTTATATCTATTGTTTTGGCAGCATTACTCGACTTATTGTTGTGAGCATAGAATACTGCGTGCTGGTTGTCACAGTACATCTTTAGTGGTTTGTGAATACAATCTACCACTTTCAAGTCGGGTACAAATTTCTTTAGCCATATCGCCTGCCCCGTGGCTTCGAAGCATGTTATGAATTCTGCATACATCGTGGATGATGCAACTATCTACTGTTTGGAGCTTTTCCACGAAATAGCTCCCCCAGTGAGGGTGAATACGTATCCTGACGTGGATTTTCTATCATCTTTGTCCCCCGCAGAATCTGCGTCTGAATACCCTTTTATCTCTAGGGAATCACTTCTCCTGTATATTAGCATGTAGTCCTTCGTGCCTTGCGCATAACGCAATGCTTTCTTTACCATCTTCCATTGCTCTATGCCTGGATTCTCTTGATATCTACCGAGTACCCCAGTGATAAAGGCTAAGTCAGGGCGAGTTCACACTTGTGCATACTATAAGCCACCAACTGCCGAAGCATATGGTACTCCTTTCATTTGATCGATCTCGTACTGGTTTTTGGGACATTGGAATTTCCCAAAACTATCGCCCTTAACAATAGGAGCAGGTGTGGCTTTACTCACATGCATATTATACTTTTTAAGAACCTTTTCTAAATATGCTTTCTGCGATAGTCCTAAGACTCCATTGTTTCTATCTCGGTGAATTTCTATGCCCAAAACATATGATGCTTCACCAAGATCTGTTATGTCAAAATTCGAGGATAAGAACTTCTTTGTTTCTTGTAGTAGACTAACATCACTGCTAGCAAGCAGAATATCATCCACATACAAGATTAGGAAAATATATTTCCCATTTTTAAACTTTGCATAAATGCAGTCTCCTCAATATTTTCTTTAAATCCAAAACTTTTAATCGTTTGATTAAACTTTAGATACCACTGTCTAGAGGCTTGCTTTAATCCATAAATTGATTTCTTCAGGCGGCATGCCATATTTTCTTTGCCTTCCATGACAAAACCTTTGGGTTGTTTCATGTAGACATTTTCCTTTAAATCTCCATTGAGAAATGCTGTCTTTACATCCATTTAATGTAACACTAAATCAAAATGAGCAACTAATGCCATTATGATTCTGAAGGAATCCTTACATGAGACTGGAGAAAATGTCTCATTGTAATCTATCCCTTCTCTTTATGTAAATCCTTTTGCCACGAGTCGTGCTTTATACTTTTCTACATTCCCTTTAGAATCATACTTGATTTTGTAGACCCATTTGCAGCCTACTGTCTTGGCTCCTTTAGGAATTTCCTCTAAGTCCCAAACATCCTTGGAACTCATCGATTTCATCTCGTCTTCCATTGCCTTCATCCACATCGATGAATGAGGGCTTCTCATGGCTTCTTCATATGAGGTGGGATATTTTTCCATATGAACCATTTCTGTGTTATAAACTTTAAAGTCAGTAGAAATAGCTGACTTTCTTGGTCTTGTAGTCCTTCTAAGGGCCTCTGTTTCTGGCACATTCTATGCCTCAACTTCCGGCACTTCTTCTAAAATTTGCTGCTGCACCTCCCTTTCATGCTCAACAACGGGTGCAGTCGGCTCTTGACGGACAGGTTCCGGGTCTGCCCCACAGTTGTCATGGGTGGAGTTGCAACTGGTAGTGAGGAAAATGGCTCCTGAATCATCGGATTAGGTGCATGCACCCTCTTCTCCTCAAGATAAATTTTCCGAGCTACCAAGCTCCCCCTCATCATTTCATCCTCTAAGAAGACTGCATGTCTTGTTTCTACAAACTTTGTATATATGTCTAGGCAGTAGAAACGAAAACCCTTTGATCTGTCTGGATAGCCAATGAAGTGGCAACTCACTGTTTTGGGATCTAACTTTGCAATGTTTGGATTAAACATTTTGGCCTCAGCAGGGCACCCCCACACCCTGAAGTGTTGTAGGGAAGGCACCCTTCCTGTCCATAGCTCGTACGATGTTTTGGGCACCGACTTGCTTGGTACTCTATTGAGAATGTGAATGGCGGTTTTAAGCGCCTCCATCCATAATCCCAATGGCAAGTTGGAATAACTCATCATACTGTGCACCATATCCATAAGTGTACGGTTGCGCCTTTCAGCTACTCCATTTTGCTGAGGCTAGCCCGGCATTGAATACTGGGCTACTATGCCAGTCTCCTGCAAGAACTTTGCAAAAGGTCCAGGGACTTGGCCATATTGAGTGTGCCGACCGTAGTACTCTCCCCCACGGTCAGACCTGACTATCTTTATTATTTGATCATGCTGATTTTCAACTTCAACTTTGAATATTTTAAATTTATCCAACGCTTCAGATCTTTCTTTGATTGGATAAATATATTCATAGCGAGAGTAATCATTTGTGAATGTTATGAACGAGTCATGTGCATCCACACTTTTCACCGGAAATGGTCCACAAATGTCGGTGTGAATGATTTCTAGTGTGCCTGTGCTATGGATTGCACCTTTTTTTGATTTGTTTTATATACTTTCCTTTAATGCAATCTATGCATTGTTCTAAGTCTGAGAATTCTAACAGAGGAAGAATTTCACTCTTGACTAATCTTTCTATTCTCCCCTTGGAAATATGGCCCAAGCGACAGTGCCATAATTTCAATGAGTCGAATGTTCTCTTTCTTTTCTTTTGTTCTTTATTCGACGTGAAAACATGTTCTTTCACATTGCATACAGAATAAACTTTTTCACGAAGTGATAACAAATAAAGCTCATCGTGTAGTAAAGCATCACCCACATAAGCATTATTTAACCATATGGCACACTTGCCATGTCCAAAATAACATTCATAATTATCTTTGTCCAAACAAGAAACATTAATTAAGTTTCTATGACATGATGGAACAAATAAAACATCTCTAAGTAGAAGATTGAATCCGTCAGCTAACTCCAAGGAGATGTCACCGACAGCTTCAACTTCTGCTTCAACTCCGTTTGCCACTTCAATGCGTCTTTCGCTTCTTAGCGTAGTCCGCGTCGAATGGAATCCATGTAAAGAATTTGCAACATGAACAGTTGCTCCTGAATCAATCCACCAAGTGGATTTTGAAAACTGTGTATACAAGGATTCATTTACAAATGAAATTATATTGTTACCTCTTTTTGCCATGACTGACTTCAGCCAAGCAGCGCAGTCTTTCTTGTAATGCCCTTTCTGCTTGCAGTGGAGACAAGTGTCCTTGTCCACTGGGAAAGGCTGTTGCTGATGCTAATGCTAATAGGGGGATTTTCCATGCTTTGAAGGAGAACTTTTGTTGTTTTGATTGTAATTCTTTTTCTTGTGATCCTTCACATAGTTGAGTGAACCACCATGTGCAGCTTTGAGTCTGTCCTCTTCTTGGACACACATTGCTATTGTCTTTTCAATGTCCCATGTTCCAGGTGACATATTATAGTTTACAACAAAAGTTTCAAACTCCTTTGGCAGTGAAGCCATGGCCAGGTGGACCAGGAGCTTTGGTTTGATCTCCAGATCCTCATCCATGGGCTTTAGCTTTGCTGCCATATTGCTCATCCTCAGGATGTGCTCTCTTATTCCATGACTACCACCTGTGTAGCGTTGTGTCACCAGTTGCTCTAACACCTGGGTGGCATATATCTTTGAAGAGCCAGTAAACTGGCCCTTTATCTTTGTAAGCAACTCCCCTGCGTAAGTGTACTCTGCAATGGAGCCCACAATGGTGCTCTCGATTGTATTCTTTATAAATGCCATGACTTTTTGTTTGCATTGACCCACTTTTGGTTTTCTATGAGGTAGGACATCTCCAAAGGAGCATAGTCTTCCCTCTTTTTAGACCATGCAGCAGCATCATTAGTGGCCTCTCTTACTGGCTCTGTGGGTCTGACCGGCTGTGGTTCTTCCACAACCCAATCCAGGCCAGCACACACAAATGCGAGTTCTACTTTCTTCCTCCACTCAGTGTGGTTGTCACCTCTGAGTGTCGGAACTTCTTTTAGGCAACTCATCAAGTGAAAGCTACCTGAAATCACAATTTAAGTGACATCAATATAACAATCATATGCATTAATCTAACACTGGTCAAATTAAACATACAATTGTCTATGCATTTAAATCTATATTACCGTTGGGTAAAATATTAGAAATAAATGCACCTTTAAATTTCAATAATAAACATGATCATGTTATTAACAATGTTGGTCATAAAAATAACATAACCATATTCATTTTAATAATCACTTTAACATGCTCTTAAAAACATAATTGTTTCTAAACTTTTATTTTCTTTTTAAAAAAGCACTATTAATTATTTACGCAGCAGAAAAACATGAATAAAAATTCATGAACTTTTTAATCTTTACAAAAACTTTTCTTCGACCGAATAAAAAATCATTAACTTAATTATTTTCTTTATAATAATTCATGAACATTTCTTTTTCTGAAAATTTTCTATTTTCAATTTCAGAAAAAAAATTCTGTTTACTTTTCTATTTTCTAAACAAAATTTTCGTTGGAAAAATTTGCACAGAAAAAACTATGTAAAACTTTGCCCAAAAGACTGGACAAAAAACTATTAAAAAAAGAACCAGGAAAAAGTGCAGCATAGCCGGCCTCGGCCCAGCTCGCGCGGCAGCGCCCGCGGCTGGCGGCCTCGGCCCAGCTCGCGCCTCCTCTTTCGGCCCAATGGCCCGCGACCGCACTAGGGTTTCGATCTGGGCCGTCAAAAGTGATCTGACGGTCCAGCGTCGTTCTCACTGGATCAAAACTCCTTTCCTCGATCCTCCCGACCTAACAAAGGGCCCCCATGTTTTAGTTTCGCCCCGGGCCCCTAAAATCTCAGGATCGGCCCTGCCTGGGAGGCGTCCTTGGGGCCGGGTGGAGATGCTCTTATGAGCACATGGATGTGCAATGCATCTTGCAGCTGGTCAGCATTTTGTAGGCAGTGTGAGGTTACACTGATTGTACATGAGTGTGCATTTTCTGAATGATGTTTGCACCTTTTATCTCTTTGACATGATGTGCAGACAGATGCATCGTGTTGATGACCAGTAGACAACAGGCCATATTGCTGAGCACCATGAAGCCTGTTGAGTTGCGTTGAGTCGAGACTTGAGAGGCACTAGAACCGTGGAAACGCTCAAATCGCATTCCAATTTTCCTTTGGAGGTACAATAACAGCACAATCATTCATTCATGTTAGAAAGAGAAATGTCAATACACCAGCATCAGCATCAACAGGTATTTCTTGGTGCTTAATTTTGTGCGCGATATAGTACAAAAAAAAAAAGACGCCTACACATCGCATATCATGCAAAAAAAAAGGTGCACTTTTGTAAATAAATACTTGTTATGCAATTTAATCACAAAATTTTCATCATAAACGACTATTATACTATGGAAATATATAGTTTTGGTAATGAGCCCCACATGCTCCCGGAAAAAGATTTCAACATAAATGCAACTTGATATGCCATCTAGTTACAAGATTTTTAAACATAAAGATACCTTAATATATCAACGTACATCTATGCTAAAAATCTTCTAATTCATTTGGGATCTTCTGAGAAATAAAAAAGACTCGCATATTTGGACATAAACATACCTTAATATATCAGCATAAGTTCGTCATGATCAATGATTATGATCTTACTAATTGAAGTATATCTTTTTTCTTGGAAACTAATTATGACAGGAATTAACGTATAGTATTTCGTAGTTAAGATTTGGTCATCTCTTCGTCTATATTTATACTGAGGCGAGAGGAGGCCGTACGTGCCCTTTGCCTGCTGCATTTTCATGCCCTTCAACTCCCATATAGAACATCTGATCCAGCAAGAGGCAAAGATCAAATATGAAGGGGAGCAGCTTGGTGTTCATGGTTGCTCTTTTGTCCATCTGCTATCTTGCAACCACTGGATGGTGTAAGAAACTAAAATTCTTGTCCGCATTTTTACTTTTATTGTTGTGTATACTGTGCGCTGACAAACGCATGATTTTGCAAATAATATACAGGTCACCTCGTGAATGAAAGGAGCCACGGAGACGGCCATGCCAATGCAAGTGCTAATGCTCCTGCATTAGGCTCGTCATTAGATGAGAGCCAGGTTATCACGAAATTTTGTCTGGTCAGGGATTGTAAGACCAAAGAGGTGCTCTGGACCGAGGCATGCTACTGCTGCCTTGTGCTGCCGGAACTTCCATGTTGGCCTAAGCTAAGCGAATGTCAAGCAAAGTGCCCGGCGTGCAACCCCAAGTGCTAGATCTAGAATTGCTTGCACGATAGAAGATTTAGAACACGGTATGAGTGCCTTATTCGAATAAAGATGGTTAATACTTAAAGCATCCGAGGCGGCTGCCTTGTTCTGTTCGTGTTAAGACCCCACATAACTAGCACACGAGAACAACTGCCACTGATGAACAGAAGCATAGATCGGAAGCATCGAATCTGTAGACACACAATTCCTGACACAATAAATGTACCTTGATATGTGATATAATTTAATCCCTTCGTCGAGGACTCGAGGTGCAGGTTCGTGTGCTATGTAGGATTACCTCACACAATTAATTATCACGTAACGGCCACTAATACTCTAGAAATATCTGATATTGACAAAGATCCTATGCACCCGGGTTGGGGTACAGGTTTTTTTTTGTGGGGAGGGCGGAGGGGGGGAGATTTTCAACATAGATGTACCTCAAAATGCGTTCCAATTGCAAATTTTTTAGCATAAATGTACATTTCTGGTACAAATCTTGTACTACCTCTCTCTCAGTTTACAGGATATGCGCGTACTCCTAGGTTGTCAATTTGACCAACCTAATACAAGTCATATATTACAAAAAATATATCAATATAAACTTCAGATGTTTTATTTTTAGAGTAACTGGGGATATCTTGACATAAGGACGATTCACATATTTTGGGAATACGATGTTAATGTGCTGGCATAAGTTCTTCACGATTAATGATTATGATCTCACTAATTAATGCATATCTTTTTTCTTAGAAACTACTGTAATTATTACATTAATTAACGTATATATCTCGTACTCCGTCTATATGTACAATGAGGCGAGAGGAGGCCGTGCTCACTTCCATTTGGTCCAGCAAGAAGCAAGGCACGAATATGAAGGGGAGCCGCTTGGTGTTCATGGTTACTCTTTTTTCCATCGGCTATCTTGCAGCGACCGGACGGCGTAAGAAACTAAAGCTCTTTAAGCGCATTTCTATTTATTTATTTTTGATTGAAAGGGTTTTCCTCCAGCCCCATTTTATATTTGCGCACATTTATACATCAGGTTGCACTGCACAAGCACATACTGATTGTTTGAAAATAATATACAGGTGACCTCGGGGATGAAAGGAGCCACGACGACGGCCGTGGCAGCGCAAGTGCTAATGCTCCTGCATTACACTCGTCATTAGATGAGAGCAAGATTAGCGTGAGATTTTGTCTGGTTAGGGATTGTAAAACCAAAGCTGAGACCTGGACCGAGGCATGCTTCTGCTGCCTTGTGTTGCCGGATATGCCATGTTGGCATAAGCCACACGAGTGTCAAGCAAACTGCCCGGCGTGCCACCCCAAGTGCTAGTTAGGGAGACTCAACCGACCGGCGCTGGATCTAGAATTGCCCTATTTGAATAAAATAAAAAGATGGTTATAGTTAACTGCTGTTTTGCCAGAATTAGTTGGAAGGCACAAGACATGGTCTGGCTCTGGTAGAGAGTGGCGATAATGACGCATCGGCAGCTTATTCTGATGACGGTAGTGGTCATTTGGTGGTCCGGTAGGGAGCGATGATAACAATGCGATGATGGCCTGTTCTGCCGGCAGTAGTGGTCATTTGTTTCCCAAAGATCTTGATATAATTTGCATCATGTTTGAGATGTTGTGTACTTCTAATAAAAATTTATAATAGATTCAGGTGCTTTTCGTATAGAAAACAAATGAAACAAAGGAGCATGGACGGATAGACACATCTAGCGGGCACACTTAAGTGACCCAGATCCTATTCCGCGCCCTAAGCGCCAGTCATAGGCTATTTCGCTAACCGGCGCACACCCCCTCCACCCTGGGCCCGCAGTCCATTTACACTCTTTTTTAACACTCAAAAAATTGGTGCACGCAACGTCAAACTCGAACTATTGACCTCAGGGTTTAGCACCACCCACTGTAACCAACTGGGAAGCTTATTAACCTGTTGTGCCTTCTGTGTCCCATGTAAGGCACGTAGTGGCAGATTTTTTTTTTCCTTTTTTCCTGGTTTTGTAAAACCAAGTTACGTTCTGTTTTATTTAGTTCTTTATTTTTTTATTTCCTTTTTCTTCAAATGAGTGAACTTTTTAAAAATCAATTCTTATTTCTCAAAATTCATGAACTATTCTTGAATTTCTGAATTTTTTCAAAACAATCATTGTTTTATTTCAAATCCGTGAACATTTTCAGTTTTTTGCTAACTTGTTTTAATGCATGAGTTTTTTTAGTCCAATAACTCTTTTCAAATTCCTGAACTTTGTTTCAAAATCAATAAACTTATTTCAAGTACCTGATATTTTTCGAAATTAACGAATTTTTCCATATTCATGAATATTTTTTAAAATACATGAAGTTTTTCAAATCAATGACTTTTTCCAAAATCGATGAACTTTTTTAAAATTTGCAATACTCTTATCTCAAAGTAGATGTTTTCTCAAATTTCATGAACTTTTTAAAAATTCATGAAACTTTTCTTAAAATTTGGTGAAGTTTTATAGATTCGCAAACCATTTTCTTGAACCTTTTGAATTTCACAAACTTTTTTCCAATTCTGAATTTTTATATTTTTTGTGAACTTTTTTGAAATGATTTAATCCATGGTTAATGGTCCACCGTACATACAAATCAACCAATCAAATTGGTCTATCGACCAACCAATTGAACATGAGCGAGGGGGGCATGCGAGCGAACTCGCGTTGTTGGCCCACTTGGGCGCGTGTGATTGCCAACTCTCCTTTCCGATGTTGAAGGCGTGAAATAGGAGTTACCCTTAAGTGATTCGGGGCCCGTTTGGATCTTCTCCAGGTTCATGGAATAGCAAGCTTCCCGAGAAAGCCAACCATCGGTGCCGGTCGGAGCTGCAATATTAGGGAAGCACCACGACGGCTACTTCTTGTATGGCAGCGAGGAAAGGGGCGAATTCGAGTGGAGTACTTCTTTCACGTAAATGCCTCCTACTAAACAAGATCATTAGTCGGGCCGGGATGGGTTTTGAGTTGGGCCAGCAAAAGCCTAGCCTTCAAACTTCAAGCTCCAGCCCAGCCCGAAGCCTAAAAATTACTCCTTTCTCAGCAGAGAAGCCTGGCCCGAACGACAATTTTTTGTCATCTCCGCATTCAAGGCTGACCCAAAAATCATGAAAAGCAGAAGCCCGAGCCAAAGCCCGAACTATCTTTTTGTCTGGAAAATGAGGTGTGAGCACGAGCCGAATGCCAAGCATGGCCCGGGTTGTCCATGCCCAGGCCTACATCCTGCTCTCGACCCCTCCTTCATTCCAACTACTCAGCTGATCTTCCAGCCGCACTCTACGTTATCCCACCCGGATGCTTGAGCACTCACTATACCCAAAGATCAATTCTGACGTTTGGCTGGAGTAAGAAGTGGATGTCTTTTTTTAATGGTCGACGGGGGAGTGAATGCCCACCTACATATTTTTCACTTTTTTTGCGTATAAACCCTTGTGGTCCATGACAACATAGGCTCAAGTAATACAAAGCATACAGGAAATACTAGAGAGAAGACACACAAACGAAAAACACTTGCACATACAACCACAAACCCAACACATAGTGGCGAAGCTTGAGTTGCTGTTTTGGTGGGCCAAAGAGCTTCAGGGACGACCAAAAAACATGTTTTGGGCCGTTTTAACTGCGTGTATGGGGTAATCAAGGGTGTGTTTGTTAGAGTGCATCGAGGGTGCATGAGCTCATACGTTCCCTACTCAACCCATTTTTGGGTGGTTGGTAGCCTACGCGGGACCTCCTCAGCCTGCACGAGCTTAAGCCAAATACTTACGTAGCATGCATGGAGATAGAACACCCCAGTAGCCGTTCGCTGGTCAGCATGCACGAGCAAAGCGAGCGACATCATGTATCCAAAAATATTTAGAATTTCCAAATTTGTTTAAATTTTCAAAAAAAAGTCCAGCTTATCAAAATTTGTCCAGATTTTAAAAAAGTATTCGGATTTCCTGAAAAATGCAATTTATATGTTCAGATTTTTTTTAAAAAAATTAGAATTTTCAGAAAAACAGATTTTTTTTAAAAAAATATAATTTTTCAAAAAATGTTCAAAATTCAATAAATAGGTTTTCAAAAAAAAATGTTCAATTTAAAAAAAACAAAAAAGTTCAGAATTTTAAAAAAAAAATCAATTATTTTTTACATTTTTGTTCATTTTTCTTTATTCACTTCTTAAAAATACACTTTTTTTTAGCATCTCTAACAAATGCAAGCTACGAAACAGAGTCTCAATTTAGCATGTCTCAGCATATACACCGCTAACAAACAACATGTATTAGAGGAAAACAACCATACTAGATTAAGGAGTAAATAGCATAAAACTACTACTTTACAGGTTAGGGTTCCAAAAAACTACCAAATTTTATTTTTTTCTCAGATAACTACCAAATGGGTGGTCGGCTGTTTCAAAAAACCCAAATCGTCGAATCTTTATCAGTTGATCACGATTATGACAGGTTGGGCCCACATTTAAGATAACCGTTTGTTTGACCGTTTACTTTGACCGTTAACTTACATCTGGGTCCCATATGTCAGTTTTGTAAAAAGCAATCGGGTCCCTACAAGTTTTCTGAAAAGCAATCAAGTCCTTGTAAGTTTTCTGAAAAAAGCAATCAGGTCCCCGTGGCAGCCTCGAGCTCGATCCCGCTCGGCAGGGCATCGCTGCCTCCTCCGGCCGGCGAGCCGCGCCCGCAGCGGCCGGGTCCATGCCGGCGGCCGGCGAGCCGCGCCCGCGGCGGCCGCCATGCAGTGCCTCGCCTGTAGCCGCCGCCACGCGGTGCCTTGCCTGCCCTGCGGCCGCCGCCACGCCATGCCTCGCCTTCCCCGTGGCCACCGCCACGCCATGCCCCGCCTGCCTCGCGGCCGCCGCCACGCCGTGTCTCGCCCGCGGCCGCCGCCATTCCCTGACGCGAGCTCCTCAAGCTCGACGCAAATGGCCTGCGCCGCTGCTGGAGTGCCGCGGACGAGGCCGGCCTCGTCGCAACCGTCGCCACCAGGAGCTCCGGCTTCGCCGGCTTGGGAGGGGAAGGGGGTCGGCCGGCTCGGGAGAGGGGAATGGGGTCGCACAGGAGGCACAGAGGAGGAAGAGAAGAGAAGAGATAGAGAGAAAGAAGAAAGAGAAGAGGAAGAGGAGTTAACGGTCAAAGTAAACGGTCAAACTAACAGTTATCTTACACGTGGTCCCAACTTGTCATAATCGTAATCAACTGATAAAGACTCGACGATTTGGGTTTTTTGAAACAGCAGACCACCCATTTGGTAGTTATCTGGGAAAAAATAAAATCCGGTAGTTTTTTGGAACCCTAGCCTGTAAAGTGGTAGTTTTTTGCTATTTACTCTAGATTAAGAATGCTACCAAACACCCTAACATGTGGCATGTACTCCGTGAGTCAATTAAGGACATCCATAATGTATGCCAAATAGCGGTGCCAAATTGTCTTTTGGCTTTTGGAACCGCTTTACATCATTGTGCAACTTAGTGCCAAATTAAAGATTATGGGAACCGAAGCTTATAGGAGCGTCGATGCAAAACTGTTCTTAGTACTCTCTGTTTCTTTGGGCCAAGCTAGCTGCTGCGCTCTTGTACAACCTGCATGCAGTTGTGTGGAGATGGGAAGTTTTTTGGTACATTCAGCAGCGGGACCCGCTTACAAAAATTTGGAACCACACTCATTGTGGGCTCTTTGTATCACATTCTTGTACATATTTCTGCCTTCTATAAAGCTAAATTACGCGATTGCGTACTCTCAAAAAAAAATTGTGGGGTGATGATACATTTGACATCGATGCCAAATACATTCAGTATGTGTCATATTTGGCAGCATCGACACACTATGGATGCCCTAAGTATACATTCTAAAATAACGTCTGTATACAACATCCGTACTTAGTTCGTATTGAAATCTCTAAAATGACTTGTATTTTAAAACGGAGGGATTAGTACGTGGCATATTTGGCACCACTTGACGAATGTACCAAGGAATGGGATCTGAATTTTGGGATCCTCCTGCTATTACGGCAACACGGCAAAGCAGAGCACATGATGTAGTCCAGGCATCCCTGCGTGCTGCGAAAATCATTACTCCTACACCGGCACATGCCATGCCGTTCCATGACGGGCCCAGGCCAGCATGACGACATCACGTAGTCTGCAACAGTTGCAGCAGCAATTCCAATTCCAATTGGATGTACAAATGCAATGCATCTTGCATTTTTTAGGGGACGCTGATTGGCTGGCTGATTGAACGCATTTTTCATTATACTACTACTGCAGCTCACATTGAGAGCCAAAAGAGGGACAATGTTGCAGGAGGTTTCTTCCGGTTTACACACTAAAATAAATGCGTAAATCATTACTTACTAATGGCAGCAATAATCTACTAATCAGTTGCAACCTTTGGGAGCCTGACATACTGCTGCTACAGACTAAGTAAGCAGATTCCTTCATTAGCCACTTAATCTGTCACCCACCACAAGTAATCATCACCAATCTCTTCAGCAGATCAATGATAGTATGGTTTAGTAATAGTCCAACTAAACAATCAATTCCAGGTGCTTATCAGTAATCAGGCAAGCACACGCACCACTCAATCACTGGGTTAGTGCAGCGTGGCGACGTAGGTGTCGGCGAGCATCTTGCCCAGCCGGACCTGCGCCGGCGTGGTGAGGTGCGTGAAGTCGTTGGCGACGGGGAGGCCCATGGCGTCCACGTACCTCAGGTTCGGAGACCGCACCGCCCGCTGCGCCTTCCGCACCAGATCCACGAACTTGCCCTGCCCCGTCGCGATCCCGACCTGCACCAAGAACATCATGGGGTGAGTGAGCGGTGAGCAGATTAATGGAGTTGGCCATAGCAGGGGATGCCCATCCCATGGGTGCAGCGACAGACCTGGATGACGACGAGGTTTGGAATGCCGAGGTCTCGCCGGACATCACGGATAAGCGCCTCCATCCTGCCCTTGTACGCCAGCGCGTCCTCGCGCCGGATGGTGTCGGTCTCGCCCTGGAACCAGAGCATGGCCGCGATCCTCCCCTTGCCATTGGTCCCGGCGACGGCGGCGCGGGCGCGGGTGAGCATCCGGTCGTAGAGGTGGGAGCCGCGGGACCAGTTGGCGATGGGGGTGCCGCCCTGCGCGCAGGGCACGAGGCCGACGACGGCGCCCTTGGGGCACGCTGGGGCGCGGAGCAGCGCGTGCGCGAACGGCATCCCGGGGCCGACCCCCAGCACGTTGCCCACGTCGATGCCGGAGTGCAGCGGCTCCCGGGCCTCCTCCCAGCGCAGGGCCGGCGAGAGGCGGAGCGTGCGCGGCGAGGGGGCGCACTCCCGCGGCACCACGCCGTCCCAGCGGTTGTTGAGCGTCGCCCCGCCCCGGCCCCCCATGTTGGACTGGCCGGCAAGGATGAACACCATCGTGGGCGTCCTGGAGGTGGCGCCGGCGCTCAGGGCCGTGGCCGCGAGCAGGGCGAGCAGCAGGATGGACGGCATTGTCGGCGCCGCAGCTGGTTGCATCTCACGGAGCTAGCTGCTCACGCTCACTGGTGACGGATTGGCAGCGATGATGATGGCACGGGATCGCACCGTTGGAGAGGATATTGGTGTACGATATGGTGGTAATAAATTCGGCGCGTCGGGTTTGTTGGAGGAAAAGTTATGTGGATGCGGTGCACGACGTACTGCTACTGCTACAGTGAAAGAGTGAGTGAGGGACGGTGCTGCCCTGCCCTTTTTGGTCTCTTGTCTGACGATGCATGTGTGCGCGTCGAAGCGGGCGTCAAATGAGCTGTCGGTGTTTGGCTGCAGTGCTGCTGTGGGAAGACGCGTCGTAGTAGTGCCGGTGCGGTGAGTGACAGAGTGAGTGTCGGAGGGAGGAACCGAAGCAAAAGGCAACGGCGCCCGCCGAAAGGTCTCTCGTCTCGTCTCGTCTCGTGTGATGATGGGATCGGATTGGACGAACCCTCCCTCCAGCTCCGCTTCATCGATGGATGCACGGCGTGTACTCTGCCGGTGCCAGCCGGAAACAAAAGGGCACTGCCCATTGGTGTACCAGCACAAGACAATGCGTGCACTTTTTTAGAAAAAAAAAACATCATCGACTTTATTGATTAGAAATAATGGTTACATCATCTGTGAGAATAGAATACAATATTTTTCGTGGGCTCCTCGATCCGATCCCTAGGCAAGGAACGTTTTGCTAGTCTAGCAAGCTCCCGAGCTACTTTGTTCGCTTCACTATTACAATGTTCAAAACTAGTAAGCCGAAAATCACAAGACATAAAAAAAACAATCATCAAAGATTGCGGCCGCCGATCCTGCAGAATGTCCTTCGTTCTTCATTGTGTCAATGACTTCCATGTTGTCAGAATTGATAATGAGACGATTGCAGCCCACCTTTTGTGCCAGGAATAAACCAAACCTAAGTGCTCGTGCTTCCGCTGTCAGAGCATCCGCACATCACCCAATCTTCCAATTTCCACCTACAATGAAGTTTTCTTTGTCATCCCTGATAACAGCACCCGCTATGCCCCTTAGCTGATCATGATACAACCCCTTGGTTGATCATGATCAAAAGAAGCATCCACATTCAATTAAACAAACCCCGTAGGAGGTCTACTCCATCCTCCATTCATCCTCTTTACGTTAGGTGAATGGGTATTTACATAATTTGGCGTTATAGCCCGAATCCCCATCGAGGTTTGGGACACCTATTGAGACTTTCCCTCATGAACTAGCTTCCGTCCATTCCACCATAAATACCAGACGGTTATAGCGATCAACTCCATGCATTCTGGGAGCCCAATATAGGTAGTTCTTGATCAGGCATAAGGAGTAATAATTCAAGGACTGCCTCTCCTGCACGGTCCACGTAACAGGCTTTTTTAATCGCTTCATACAACCCCAAATTTTCCCACACTACCTTTTGACACAGAAACAACACGTGTTTGGTATCCTCTAGCACATTCAAACATGCTGGACAAATGGCCGAAGTTTTTATGTGTCTTTTGGCCAGCGTAACACGACACAATAGAGTTCCATGAAGCGTGCGCTAGATACATTTTTGTTATCTTCGTCGGACAAGCTAATTTCCAAATCTTACCCCAAATAGGTTTGACCTTACTTCTAGCCATGCCATTTGTGTATTCCAACATGTTATTTACTCCATTCTTGAAGATGATCATACAGTGAACAAACCATTTTTAGTATAGCTCCAAGTAATGAAGTCCAGCATATTATGCATATGGAGAGGGATCGTCGGGACTCTTCGAGCACCAATTGGCTACAGTGTTTGTCTCACCAAATCTTCATCCCAAAAATTCGTGACTGGATCAATAAGATCATAACTATCGTTAGGAGATTCCCTCTCCTTGGTGTAATAATTCTCCTATTCGCACAATCGGGATCCATGCATCTTTCTATATATCAATATTTTCTCCAATTCCAACACTCCATATATAGCCATTCTTGAGAGAGTCTACCCCCGTCATAATGCTTTTCCTAATAAAGGAGGAACCCTTTTTTCAAACTCGCGCTCATCAAATCGCCCTCAGGGAAATACTTGGCTCTTAATATTGTGGCACATAATAATTCAGGATTATCCAAGAGACGCCAAGATCGTTTAGCTAACAATGCCAGATTAAAACAGTGTATACCCCGGAAGCCCATTCCTCCTTGGCATTTTGGATCATACATCTTCCACCACGCCATGCAGTGCGTCCTTTTCTGATTGTCCTCGTCACCCCACCAGAATTGCGACATCACGTCAAACAGTCCTTTGCGAAAATAATTTAGGAACTTTAAAGACGGACATGGCATATGTTGGGATAGCTTGAACAACAGATTTAAGCAAAATTTCCTTCCCTCCAGCATATAACAATTTTTTTTTCCATCCGCCTCGGTCATAATAGTCAAAATAGTACAAATTTGCACTTTGTCTTCCATTTTCGTATTGGGGCTAAAAAATATGATGGATTTTTCGACACTCACCATTTGCCCCGGGGCGACACAATTTAGATATATTATAACTGTGCACATTCTGAGGCCTCTCACGCAGCCAGGTTTTTCAGCCATCTGATCAAGATCTTTCGACTTTCTGGCCATTGGATTCGTGTGTACTTCCTGGCTCGTTCGCTGCAAAAGTGGGCTGCAAACTGAATCGATGTGTGGTGGTAGCTGCTCTGGTAAAATATGAGTATTCTGGTTGATTGGGCCGCTTCTTCGATTGTGTGGCCTATTTTCTTTGTCGATTGCCCGCAGACGCCACTCGTGAGAGAGGCAGGCGATTCGTCAAGGGCCAAGCTGTTTGTTGTCCTTAATGGTTCGCTTAAAAGCAAGTACAATAGACCTGAGTCAACGGGCTATAAGAAATAAACTAGTATATTCTGCTTCATTGGAGGAAAAAGAAGAGGTGAGAGAAGGTAAGCGGGCTCTTCGTGAAGAGCCAGCTCTAGCACGTGCTTCTAGGCACCTTGTGAGAATGAAATGTGGGCCGCATAATAAAAAAATAGTACACTCATTTGATTTATTGTACATGTTGGCTATAAGATGCGCTGTAGATGACATGGCACTGGCTTATAGCCAGTAGCTGGCTATATTATTAACCATGCTCTAATGGCATGATGGCAGCAGAAGAGCGCCGGCCGGCTGTTCGCTTTCCGGTCAATAATTGTGTGGGAGGCGGCGGCTGGGTCGCTTGATGCCATTCCACCTCCTCCTTAGCTTGATGACCCTACTAATTCGTACCCTAGAGCACATCATCTCTTCTTCCCCACGCTCCGCACAACAACGATCTTCAGGGTGACGACGGATTAGATTTCATGGTGGCTTCCTTCACCGGTGGACTGCTCATGACTCGGCAAGATAGGGAGTGAGAAAGGACTGACAGTTTTGTCACCACCGCTGCTTATAACACATCCCCCCTTCCACCACTGCCTTGCACCACCCGGATCCCATCCTTGCCGCCGTTCCCACTTCGGGAGACGAACGCACTGAAAGAAGGTACACGAGGCGCATGTCCAATTTTTATTTTGCTTCCTCTTAGATTTGATCTATGGAACGCCATGGGGGCTAAGCGGATTTGGGAGGGCACGTGACCACAAGCCTCTGTTGCAGACTCTCCTTGCAAAAGGAAAAAATCTCTAGAGTCGAGGCCGCCGCAACAGAGGAATCAAAAAAGTGATGATGCTTGACGCACATCAAACGATGCCAAGTCTCTTTCACAGCCTTTCTGAGGTCATTGCAACACAATGAGGATTAGAGTATTCTCTTTGAAGGTATTTTCATTATTGATACTGACATATCCATCCTTGTTCTGTCATTTTAACATCTTTGTGCATTGGCGCCAGCCTCACTTTGAGTTTTTCTTAATTCTGATTTGTTGTCCGCAGTAAGTGATCTTCATAATTGACATTCTTCATCCGAAGTATAAGCCCATCATGCAAAACAAGAGAAAGAATAAAGCAGCTGGTATAGTAGTATTAACTACTGATATTGGCAACTTTGTACATGATGTAAGCTCCATGAGTTTATTGGTATTCTTCTGCAGGTATCAAGAAAATTAAAAGTTATGTATAAAGAGATTAAATACTTCAGAGCATAACAAATCAAAATGGTGGCATGCCGATCTGTTCAAATGGTAGCACTTTGCTGATGATGGTAGCACTTCGCTCCTTGAGTTAGGATGATTGGATGGATATCTTTTCAGCGTTAAACATGGGTAATATATTGACGATTCATGCTTGAACTCAAAAACAAGCTGAGTTCTTTTGCAATTTTAGTTTTTTTAGGTCATTTAAAGGGTTGTGAACATTATATTGGAATTTAAGGTGTTCGAAAAAAAACCTCCTTCAAGACTGCTTCATTGCTATTTAAGGTGTAATACTACAATGTTTCTAGATCTTAGCGTTAATTGAATCTTTATGTTCATGAATAAATATGTGTATCCCTTGCAATATGTAGTACATATACTCCCTCATATCAGTTTACAAGTCATGCACGTGTACCTAGGTCGGTAATTTGATCAACTTAATAAGAGACATACATTATAAAAATATATCATTAGAAACTTTAGATATTTTATTTTCTAATGATATAATTTTTATGTTAAACAATTTATTTTATATAAGTTAAATTAACGACCTAGATACACGTGCAAGACTTGTAAACTGAGATGGAGGGAGTACATAACTTGAAGATTTGAATTCCATGTTCAGACAATATATTTATGGAAATTCATACTATCTTATCGCAAAAATGGATGGGCGCTGTAACGCGCGCCATCAATGGTCTAGTAAGTATCCAGAACTACTCTCAAAGCCTCTGCATTCATATATAGCATTAGCTCGCATAAATTTTAGATTAACATTTTGCTAAACAGATTTTCCTCATATCCATCACCCATGACACCAACTTTCGCTACGCGCCGTTCTTCAATTTATACTATTTTTTTTATCTTTTACAACTCATTTGGTCTCTAAACTTATATGAAAAAATCATTCATAGTATCAAACAATGTGAAATTGTGCTATTTTCTTATTGTGTTCAACAACACAAACCATAACTCCATTAATAAGTTTAGTTTATACAATTAAAATAGCAATCTTTAATACGACACTAGTGCTAAAATTAGAATGCCACTTTTGAATAAATTCTAAAATTGAACATTGTTGACATGAAAGCCAACAAATGAAGGAAAACATAAAAGGTTACAAATCACATTAATGTATATGATAATTTTGTTTATATTTAGCATCTATAATCTCTTGATACATAAGGTTTTCTAACTTATCATTATAAATAATGTCTTTATGTATTCCCGTAGAATATTATATCTATCTTAGTTATAACTACTAGAAAATTCCAGAGTGTAGGATGTGTCAACAAATGTCTTGCCCCCAAATACCACAATGATGAACAGAAACGATAGTGCAAGAGTGGCAGTCCGTTTTTGTCTCATAAGGGCATTCTCCAACACTTATCTGCAAACCGGACACCACATCCGTCCACGGACACAGATATGAGAGGCGGCCATCCAAAGGTATGTGCATACATTTCAAACCGCATTTCAACTAACTGGATGAAATTCATGCAAACAGGATGATATTCATACAAACCGGAGCACATTCATTGCATTTCAGACAGTTTTCATCAAAAAATGGGGGACCGGACCTAAACCTAGACTACGACAGCGTCCTTCGTCCAAGTACTTGTTGTTCCATTTCGGCGACCGCATCCTACATCCGCCGTCTCCATGAGCGGCGACGATAAGACCCATGAAGTGAAGGTGTGGTTGCCGGCGAGGAAGAGTAGAACATGGGAGATGGACCTGCTGGCGCCTCGGCCAGCGAGCCGGATCTCAATACTGGCGCCAACGAGAGGTCACGTTCGCTCTGGGCCAGCGTCAATGCGAAGCGGCCGCTCTGGAGCGGCATGAATGCAGGCAACTGGCTTCAACCGAGAAAGTGCACAAGCGAGGGAGAGGTTTGAGGGTGGGCCAGGACAGTCAGAAGCGAGCATGACAGTATTCCGGACGGTGCAAAGCCCCCTCCCCTAGTTTGCTTTCGCTTTACATGAAAAAGTGTGTCCGGACCGGTCGGCGGACCGATATAGGCCCTTATTGGATGGCAAAACATGTTTGAATCACGTGGTCTGGACGGTTGCGAGCGGTTTAAGGGTGTCATTGGAGATGCCTTAAGTGGTTTTTGACGTTAGTGTTATACAATTGAGGGCAATATTTATGCTAAGATGGAGTCATGGTCGGGCGCGGCCCCTCCGAGCAACATCGGGCAAGGCCTGCAGAGCAAACGCCTCCGATAGCACTCCATTGACGAGATGGCGACGACGGCACGTGTTGCACTGTAGCCGAAAGGCTGGTTGGTGGAGGGGAGAAGACGGGTCTACATGAAGAACGAGTGGCCAGCAAAAACAGAAGATAAGGTGGAGGGTCCACCAGGCAGGCTCGCGACAGAGGCGAACCGGCGCGATGGTTCTGCCG
Organism: Triticum timopheevii; assembly: GCA_963921465.1. Taxonomy (NCBI): domain Eukaryota; kingdom Viridiplantae; phylum Streptophyta; class Magnoliopsida; order Poales; family Poaceae; genus Triticum; species Triticum timopheevii. The sequence continues at coordinate 638,290,798 of OY997270.1, forward strand.
GCGCCATTTCTAAACGTTTCCCAATAACAATCTGGAAATTAGAAGAAAAAGAAACAAGGGAACTGAACCTAGGGCTTACCTTGATTGATCAGTGGCACACTGCGTGCATCCGTGGATCGAGCCTAGCCGCCGGAGGACCGGAGGGGAGTCGTGTAGGTGCTGGAGGGTAGACCGCAACCTGCAGGCTTCGGCGCGTCCAGCAGGCAATAGACCGGTCAGAGTTTGAGATGCAAACATGTGTGTACGTGATGGGGCGCGACTATGTCTCGCCTTCAGCGAGTCCTCGCTTCGGACTCACTACCGCGGGAGGCCACAACCTCCTTTTACTGTTTTTTTTTGCGTTTTCTGTTTTCTTTTTTGCTTTTATATTTGTACTTTTGTTTATACTTTAAAATATTCTCTCTCTCTCTCTCCCTACACACACACACACACACACACACACACACACACACACACATATATATATATACTATTATAAAAAACACATTTCAGAAAACATTTCAAAAATGTTAAACAAGTATTTAAAAAATGATGAACAAGTATTTAAAAAAATAGTGATCATGTATATAAAAATGTTGATCATGCATTTAAAAAATGTAGAACAATTCCGCAATAAAATGTAGAACAAATATTTTAAAAATTTTGAACAAATATTTTAAAAACTTGAACAAGTATTTAAAAAAATATTGATCATGTATATAAAAATGTTGAACAAGTATTTAAAAGATGTTGAGCAAGTATTTGAAAAAAGGTTGAACAAGTATTTAAAAAATGTTGATCAAATATATACAAATGTTGAACAAGTATTTGAAAATTGTTGAACAAGTATTTGAAAGAATGTTGTTCATGTATATAAGAATGTAGAATGAAAAAGAAAAAGAAACAAAAAAAAATAGTTTTCTTTTCATGGACTGCCGGACTGAACTTTTGCGATTGGACGCATGTAAAAATGATGAACATTCTCGCCTTTTTTGTTGTAAACGAGCGTTATGAAACCCGCACTTTAACTTCCATTCATATTGTTATGCATTTGAAATGAAAATTGCCGTATCTGTACGGACATTTAGAGGATGCAATTTGTTAGAGTAAAACGAGATTGAAAGCGAAAGGACAATCAGTCCTGGTTTTCATTGATTCTCAAGTATATATACATCTGGAAGAGGTGGGAAGAAGAGGTGTGCCTATTGGCAATAGAAAGAGAGAAGGGACATGACTATTCGGGGTTGGACACACCTCTTTCCTAATGACTATTCATTAATTAGCATGTGCTAATTAATCTACTAATTAATTCCTAACACTCCCCTTCACTAGTAGAAAACCACCCATTAGACCCGGTTCGTAAGGGCCTTTAGTCCTGGTTCATGAACCGGGACTAATGGGTCGTTACTAATGCCTCCACCCATTAGTCCCGGTTCAAACACGAACCGGGACCAATGAGCCTCCACGTGGCCCTGTGCGCCGAGCCCAGTCAGGGGGCCTTTGGTCCCGGTTGGTGGCTCCAACCGGGACCAAAAGGCATCCACGCGTCTGCATTTCAGTGGCTGGGGTTTTTTTTTGAAAGGAGGGGGGTTGGGGGTTTAATTTAGGTGTTTCGTATATTGTGTTAGCTAGCTAATTAATAGAGAGAAGTGTCCTCTCTTATGTCCGTGCTTGGTCGACGCTACGTAGTATATATACATAAGTGATCGAGAGAACCATTCAGTACAGAAGTTCGTCATGCATACCGAGAGAAGATCGATCGACCTCTTCTTCTCCGAGAGATTGGTCGAACAACAAGTTTTTTACTGGCTACATACATGTATAAGATCTCTTAATTACAAACCACTAGCATTTGAAATGAAGTTCCACATGGTATTCTCCGGCTTTACTGATGACGTGTTCAAGAAAGAATCCTGCCAATTCCTCTTGAATTGCTTTCATGCGATCTGGTTCTAGGAGTTCATCCCGCATCTGCCACGTCTAATTAATTTGAAGAAGGGGGTTAATTAATACATATATATGAATGAAACTCAACAGAAATGATGGTGTAATAAAATGAAATTGTGAATATTATTGCTTACGCACTTCATATTGTCTTCTAGAGTAGCCCCGCTTGTTTTTCAAAGTCGCGTTGTGGATGAACTCGCACACGTAGTATCCACATAAATCATTCCCTTCCTCCTGCCACAAGCACTTTACGAGAAATAGAGGTCAATCAAACTGATAATGAAGCATTATATAAATGGCATTGATGAAAGTATAGCTATAGAATCAACGGGAGATGCGCGCCAGTAGTACTTACTTTCGGGTATACATATCGCAGCTCCTTCGGCAGTCCCGGAGCTTGTGTGGTGAACTGTTTCCAAACCCTGCAAGACAAAGAAAATAATTATTATTACTTGAGATATCAGGAAATGAACAAAAAGTTGCCGATATGGTGCGATAATGATCGATTGAACTTACTTGCTGAGCATTTCAGTCATGTCCGCATAGGTGCTGGGATCTTTCCGTCTGGAGTCTAAGACGGTTACTAGTCCACGCTCAAGCTTAATCTCCAGAAGAATATAGTGGTACCTGCACACGCATGCATAACTCATCAATTACATTAACCTCGCTCGAGTAATAAGGGAAACCGAATATGCACACGACAGTAACACTCACGGGCCGTTTTAAGGAAAGAGTATGGTATCTTTGTTTTGATTTTTGATTAACGATTGTAGCAAGTTGTCCTCGGCCTCTTCGACGTTCTTTTCAACCAGAAATACATCTATGATATTTGTGTTAATGAACCCAATATCATAGATTTCATTTTTTTGCACTCGACGATCTTCAATCTGCATAATATATTGAGGATAATTAATTATAAATACATGCAATGAAAGAGCCGAGCTATATATAGAAACTAATGACAGAAATAGTACTTACAGGCAGTAGCAAAATACCATTAATTTATCGAGGGCCTTTTGATTGAAGAACTCGAAGAACTCCTCAAATGGAACACACAACACATCATTTGAAACGAGGTCGTGCTCCTATTTAATTTTCAGATACAAACTATTCGTCCCCTCAGACTCTCTGCAGGTTTTCATGTACCAACTATGGAATCTTCGCATCATTGTTGTCAGAGATTTTTCATCTTTGACAAGAGGCTTCCCGTACTCGTATCTGAATACGTCCACCTCCATGAAATCAGGAAGTGCATCGTCAGGCAGGTAATCTTCAAGATTGCCATAACCGGCCGCCGTCCCCGGAGGATTA